>JAUPFR010000004.1:1812376-2533823 GCA_036925125.1 Oreortyx pictus | reverse complement strand
GCAGTGACATAAGATTGCTGGGGTCTGAGAAGCGACCTGCTCTACCTGCTCTCCAGCTGTCAGTCTGCATCATGACAGACACTCAACTCAGTGTGGACAGGGAGTTCACAGCCAGGCTGGATGGGGCTCTGAGCAACCTGGTCTCGTGGGAGGTGTCCCTGACTAAGAAGGATTGGAGCTAGGTGATGTTAAAGGTCCCTTCCAACCCAAACCATTCTATGAATCTGTGATTCTATGGTATAGGAGTCCTAAAAATATTGATGAGGTCACACATAAAAACCTGCTGAAGAAAATAAACATTGAGAAAGATAAGGCTGAGTCTGAATAAGAGGATCGAAGGTGAGATAGAATTTTCAAAGGGCTGTGAAACTATAGTGTAAATTGTGACTGATCTATAAGACCTGGCAGAATAATACCATGCTCCCTTTGTACCAGGCAAAAGAAAATATATCCAATCTTTTGTATGAAATATTAAGTTTTGCCTAGTCCATTCTAAAACATTTTTACTAATATGAGCAAGGCTTCCCTTTGTGGATTCATTTTTCACTATCAGTTTTACCAGACATTAAAAAAAGGATGAGCTCCACAGACAGAGATTATCGTGGCCCTATATAGCAACCTCTCTACTGGAAAACATACTGAAATAAAAAGAGTTTTAAAATAAACTATCCTTTAGGCAACAAAAGCACGTCAGCAGAATAGTCTGAGGTTAGTAAATGGACAGAGATGCATTGACCAGGTCTTTGCATTCTGCACCCCTGCAAATCAATGTAAGTGGTGCTGAATGTCACTTGGAATTGCTTTGAGTGGAGAAATCAGCCATGACAGATTATCCCTGGATTAACTTTTCCCTCTGCCATTGATTTCTTGCATGACCTTTGAGCAAGATGAGCCAGTGCTCCTTCTACATCTCCTGCTCCAGTGTTCCATTTGTGTAATTCTCTTCCTCACACATACAGTATGAGCTAAGTGTGAGTTGAGTCCTTTCATACAGTAATTGCTCCTTGCTGTGTGGAGGGGACCGCACCAGTGCCACTTGGATATCAATTTTTATTCCTCAAAATGCATCAGGTTTTTCTCTTGTTTGATAGTGACAAGCATGAAATAGGTGTTTACTAACACAAGCAAACTATGCTGCTGAAGAAAGCACAACTGAACAGTCTTCAGCTGAAAAATATTATTCATATTGTGGCTGGACCTGAGTGTATAACTAAGACTGTAAATCTCGCTCTTGTTGGTCACGCTACTCTTAAGAATCAAAGAAGCATGACCTGAAAGCAAAAAAAAAATCTATATAGCGTTTGGGTGGTGTGTAGAAACTGTCACATAAAATTCCCGCATTAACTCTGTGATATGGAAAGGACACACATATGTATTGTTAAAATATTCATCAGTACCTACTGGGTGCAGGCTCTGGTGCCAAGGAAGTTCTATATATACAGTCATCTCACTATGCAGATCCTGTGTTGCTGCAGCTTCACTCATCAGAACTCAAACAGAGCAGGGTTTTAGGTGAGTAGAGCACATCTGTGTGTGCTGTGATCATCCTGCTGGTGCCAAAATGAGGTGCCTCTGCCCTGTGAAGGGACACAGCTGCATAATCAAATGGGTAGCTTCTGTTGATAATTCCTTGGGGTGTTTTACTTTTTAATTCAGCTGTCAACACCCAGTTCCCAAATGATTAGTTCATCTCTTTAATGTGCTGGTATTTTTCTTTTCCTTGCCCATTAATAACTGGGCTTGTTTTATTTATGTCTGAAATAGCTTCTTTTGGTCATTTGTGTGAAGGAGAAAAATCTCCAGCATACTAAACCTGCAGTACATTTGGATAGGAACACAGAAAATGGCGATGGCATTTCATGGTTTTCTATGCTAACAAATGAAACATTGATTTTTGTGACTTTCTTTGCTCCTGCTCTCTCTCTCTCTTTATGAGGTGGTCCAGGAATCCTATATCACAGTGGAAATAACAGACTCATCACAGTGAGTTCATCACTCCACTGGGCACTGTGACAGTGGGAATCTTTGATGGAAAGACATTATAATGTAAGCCAGTGAGGCAAACCATCACTAGAAAAGAAAATGGGAACCAAAAGGTATAGGTCTAAGCTCCCACCTTTCATATAGAAAGTCAAGTCTGTCACAAACTGGTGGAATCAAATCTTAGCATAGATCTCTACTGCAGGAAAAAATGTGTGTTCTCTGAGAACAGATAACAGAAAGACAAAGCAACACCAGCACAGACCATCATCTTTGATGGTAGCTCAGAAAATGCTGGTGGAGTTACAGATGCATTACTTAAAAGGTGCTTCCTCTGCAGAAAGCCCATGTGGGGCCTTTTTTAGTGAGTAAAATGAGTAGAAAAATGAGTAAAACAGATACCCCCAGGAAACCTGATATAATGATGCCAGGCAGGTTTTGTGTATGACACAAGAAAAAAAAAATTGAACTTTTGAGCCCTTAATTGTTTATGGCAAGCTTTACATCCAGTTTGATTTTTGTGTGCACTATTTCTGCATGAATTTAAAAAAAAAAAAAACACACATACAGGTTCCTTGCAGGAGTAACATTCTAGCCTATTTCCCCCTCCTTAATTTCATGGGTACTTACAGTGAGTTTTAAAGAAGTCATCCTCACAAGAACACACATTGCGTTCAGGAAATGGACTAATAGCCTGGTGTATAGTAAGATGGTTTCCTTTAGGTCCATCAGATAAAGGGACAGTGATATCAACTCAGAATGGGCTGGTTAAGATTTTCAGATGAAGCAAAGCCTCATAGCTCAAAAAGAATATAGGGGGAAAACATCAAATGTTACTAAGTCACCAGCAAATCCTAAAGGTTTTCTGACTTGTGTGATGATCTCTGAGATCTGTGAATTGGCACACCTGAAACAGGCTCAGGAAGGCAGAAGGCTCCTAAATTTAGAAACACGTTTCAGGCAGCAGCTGCTGCAGAGCAGCAGTACGTCACCAGCAGAGTTGAGCTTGTAAGTCTCTACTTGCTGGCAGCATCCAGCTTGAAAACCTAGGTCACCTGCAAATGCTATTCCAGGTGAGTTACATGGGGCCAACCACTGATATGGTCCTGTGAGAACAGTCAAAACCACTGCTCACAGGTTACATGCAGGACTTCAAGATACCACTACCGTCCTGGTGGATATGGCACAGTTACACTGTCATTTCAGCTTTGCTGCCACAGGATTTTCAGCTAAAGATAAATGACAGGAGGGGGGAAGAGAGGGATGAGCAGGGAGAGGGGGAAGGGTAGAGGAAAGCAAGAGGGGGAGGGAAAGGGAAAAGGAGGAGGAGAGGAAGAGGAGGAGAAAGCATCAAAATAGCATTGTAACTTTAGGAAGGGTTATAGCAGGTGAAAACAGTGGACCAGCCTTCCCACATGGGTCCCGTCCTTATCCCAAACCATGCAACAGGAACTCTCATGACTTTGAGCCTTTATCCCATTGTGATCACTGTGAGAGGAGAGCTATGGTGTCCACAGACTGGGAGCTGTGAGATAGATGCAGTGTGTCACCGTGCCAAGAACATGGTCATTCTCAGTTCTGTTTATTTCATGCGCAATAAAGACTCTTACTCTTAGTTGTAGGATCATAGAATGGCTTGGGTTGGAAGAGACCTCCAGGATCATGAGGTTCCAACCTCCCTGCCACAGGCAGGGACACTATGGCTGAAAATATTCTACATTTCTGCCAGAGCATGTGAGTGCCCACCAAGGTAGACTTAGCTTGTTATGTGGGGTGTATCATCATGAAATCCCAGTTTAAGGCTATGGGTAACATTAAGTAGTCTTACAAGTGTGCAACAAAGGCCAATGCTCTCTTGTATCATCTTTCAGACAAGCAATTTCAGGAGCAATGACCCTACAGAGAGAGATGCCATGTTATTCTCTGTTCTTTGCCATGTACACCATCTTGACTAACACAGAACATCAATCATACTGAAGCTGTACCACGTGTCTCAGAAAAATCACCCTGTCTTCTTGTTGAGGCTATCAGGGAAGGTCATCATGATGTAGCATCAAAAGTTGGGTACTGCCCTGCTCGGTCTAGACAACAATCTCTGGCACTGGTATAAACATTCTGAAAGGTTAGAATTTAAACAGGTTCTCATAATAGGAAGTCTGCCTCACACCAGGGAGTGAAGTTTGGTTTTATTTAATGAACTGTTTTTTCGTAATCTCGGTAGTATATCATTTCTACACAAAGAACTTCAATCATCAAGTGTGGTACAGCCAAAGTGGTACCACCTAAGGTAGTACAAACCTGAGGTGTAATGCAGAGATGCCGCTCTGAGACCATTAGTTTGTTAAATGCTTTTATTTGACATTCACAGAGTGTGAACAGAAAACAGTATCGCACCCCTGCGAACTAGACCAGTGTCCACTACATAAGAGCTGCCTGAAATTCCCCACACACAAAGGAGAGCTTTCTCTCACTACTGAGACTTTTCCTCAGCAAAAAATGAGGACCTGAAATGAACAAAAAAAACCCTGAAACTCAAAAATCATTATTGCAGCAGATGCAAGAAAGAAAGGATATCAGAATTAAACTTCAGCTGAGAAACATCCTTCCTTTTATCCATTCATCACCCTTTCCATCTCTTGGGCTTGGGAACATAACTGCTGACAAATGCTATGGTCTCTGCAATCAGAAAGGAACATACAGCTGAGCCACATCCTGACACCCTGGCTCATGGTTCCTGTGTCAGTGAGGGACCACTCAATTAAGTTGATCTCTTAACTGCAATGCAGTATTGCTTGAAGGCTTCTGGTCCATGGCTTTTTGGAGCAGTCTTTTCATTAATTAAAAAATTCAAAGAAGAAAGGAGAACAGAATACCCATGCTTTCTCCATCTCAAATGCAAACAGGGGACAAGAGTGTGCAGGGTGTAAAGAAAACATCTGCTTAAATATGTCGTGAGACAACTGAAGACTTCTAACCCAAAGGATGGCTCTTACAGGCACCTCCTAGGTGCCGACACATGTGCTTGGGCAGTCCCTAGAATGCACTGCTGGACCTCCTTTGGCCACAAAAGTCATTTTATGTGGCACTGGGGGCTGCTGGCTTTTCCAGCACAGCCCTGAGCTCACTTGCCTCAGTGAAGCCATTCCGGACTTGCCTCACTGCAAGAAAGATAATACAGTCCTTTTCTTGGAAGACTACCAGATCAACAGTAACCTGCAACAGTAATTCTTCATTTCTGCTACTTATTTTTGTCATCTGGAGAGTCTGTAGGGGGTGACTACAAAATTGCCTATCCTGAAGATGTCTTGTCTCATTATAAGCTGTGGTATTTAATCATTTCACAGCTTCATTAAATGTCTCATCTTAACTCTTACTACATCAGTACAGACCAAAAGGACCATACTGGCATCTTCAGTACGATGAGAAATGTGTTTGTATTTTCCCATCTTGGCAGTCCCTGCTGAGAAACCTCATCTCCCAGAGGAGAAGACATTTGAAATGCCTAATGCACTGACCTAGTATTTCTGAAAGACGATGCTTTCTTCATTTCTTTTTGCTTTTAATGTTGCTGAGCTGAAAAGAATTCAGTGCAACAAAAGAAACAAATTATGAAAGGCAGTGTAGCATTGGGAAAGAGAAAAATGTTAAATGTTAAATGATCCCTGGCTGAACTACTTGTCATGTGTTGGATATATACTTAACCTAATTGGATATATACTTTAACCTAACATAAAAAGTCCGAATATGAGCTATAGGTGGGCTTTTTTGTCCTTTTAATACCAATGCCTTTATTTAAAAGCATATTCATTCAGGAATTCAAATGTACTGTGGAGATCCCTAACTTTTTCATTCAAGTATGCTTTAACCTGTGTGAAAGTATTTACAGGTGGGAACAAGAAAACTGTAAAGAGTTTCTCAGGGAATGTAGTAGCCATTAGTAAAACAGTTTTGCTCTAAGGTACTTGAGGCAAATTGACCTTTATATAAATATGTGTTGGGTGAACCTGACATTTTTTTGTAAGGAAAACTTTTTTTTTTTTTTTTATAATAGATATTACAATTGGCCATGGAACTTGTTCATTTTAACCACATGTATGTTGGACATGATTCAATCCTGTGCAATTCTCTGAAAGATTTTTTTTCCTTCACAGGAAAACGTCTTTGAAATAAATAATGTTTTGTATCTACCGTGGGTGGAATTATAGCTGAGAAATAGCCCAGAGTGTACAAAATGTGTTAATGTGTCTGTTTGCCCCAGGGATGCTGAATCATGTTTCTGCTTTAGTATTTTTTTTAAGACTCTGCTGAAGAATTTTGCATAATGATGCAGTTTAAAATTTCATTTTCTCCACCTTTTCCTGGAGAGCAGACCATTTTTTGCTGGATTAAAATTTACCATCACTAAAGAACAGAGAAACCCACACAGTCAGAGAAGAGAGCTCCCCAAGGAGAATCTCAAGGTGAGGTGACAAAGCATCACCTGCGTAATAATCAGAAGTGCTCAGAAGTGCTCCAGCAGCTTCCTGTGCTGATTTTTTTCCTGAGCAGCTGTTCTGCTGTTACCTGCACTGCTGCTGATTTCTTGCAGCATGCACTTCTCATGAGATGTCTGAAACCCAGCCCCAGGAACATGCACTCCAGGTGCCCCAGGAGCATTCATTAGTAAGCAAAACAGCCATTCTCACTACCAACACTCCATCAGGCTGGACTTGTGAGAGAAGGGGAGGAGGAGAAAAATATTCTCTTTTGCTGCAGTTGGTTGGATTTAGCTCCTTGTTGGCAAGGTCAATCACAAGATTTAGAAGCTCTCAGGGTTATTAGAGCTGTTCCTGTCTTTAACAGCTCTCTCTCTCTGTTAATTGTTCATCTTTTTCCAACCTGCCAAGCCTCTATATTCTGTTTTCTTTCATTCCTTTAAGAGTTTGAGAGCTTCTTAAATGCTATAATCCAAGGGCCTTGTAGAAAGCAGATTTTTTTGCAGGTTTCTCTCTTCCCACCTCCTAGTAAGGTCCAGGGTAGCAGTATCAGGATCCTGGCACCCCTCCTACACCTTTTGTCTCTGACCAGCAGCATTGCTCTGTGGTGAAAGTGCCATTTCCCTCCCCATCAAGCCACACTGTGGTCAGGGCTGTGGTGCTCCCTGTCACCATCCCAACCACTCTCTTCAACCCAGGGCTCTTGCTCAGGTGGCCTCCAGCAC
The DNA here is from genome assembly GCA_036925125.1 of Oreortyx pictus. Lineage (NCBI taxonomy): Eukaryota > Metazoa > Chordata > Aves > Galliformes > Odontophoridae > Oreortyx > Oreortyx pictus. Next base: position 2,526,643 of record JAUPFR010000004.1, on the reverse strand, counting down.
TCAGGGAGTGAGAACCCACTGCACCCACCTGCCCACCCACAAGTCCAACTACTCTGCAAAGATGAAAATGTCAAGATCAGACCTTCCATTTTGGTGCAGGTTTCTTCTCTGGTTCTTGCTACTTCTGCTCCCACTCCCCTTTTATTTTTTTTTCCTCATTACACGGGAGACTATTTTTTAATTAAGTGGGAGGGTAGGATTTCAGGAGAGAGAAAGAAAGTCTTTGTTCTTCATGTCCCAAATTGATTAGCATTCTTGTAGCTTTACTGTTTGCTTATCTAAAAGGAAGCCTTGATTTGACTGAGGGAAGAATAGCTTTTGCATTTTAATTTTCTTTTAACCTAAAGCTTCTAAGCTACCCTAATTATACTGGAAAAGATTCTGAAACTCACTCAGCAGCTTCAAATTCATCTAACTAGAAACAGCCTCTGGCACGTCCAGTGGAGGAAACACACCACAGGAAAAGAAGGTAACTAAAAAAACCCTGCCACTTAATATAATAAGAAAACATTTAAATAAATAAAAGGTCATATTCATCTTAACCTCATCTTGCACAGGGAAGAAAATCTTGGAAATATGACTTTATCTTTTCCTCTAACAATGAAGAAAGGCAAAGTTTGGGAATTGTGCACCAGAATACCACAGCAAGACCCAAAGACGAAAAGGTTAGAGACCCTCTAAAATGGGCATGAAATTTTGTGACTTCTGAAGGGAAAAGCAAGCTAAAAACAATGGTCTTGATGTGAGCACATTTCAGTAAGCTCAGCAGGATTCATAACTGAAGGCTTTGATGGATAGATGACTTTGTAGAAATTACACAGCATAGATGACCGTAAAAGCACAAACTGGTCTAGAGAGAAGGCAAAGAGTGTAGTAAGAGACTCACTGTGCTAAATCGCTGTGTCTTAGTTGGCTTTAAACAAAGAAAGAGAGTTCACAGAAAAATGGAATATAGATCAGATCACTAAGCATCACTTGAATAGAGCAGCACAAACATATGAGGACAAGATCACAAAGGGAGAGGCATAATGTGTCCCAAAATATAATAGGAAACAATTCTGTGACAATATCACTGGCAGAGAGAAAGCAAAGGAAAATGTTGATTTCCTCCTCCGCAGATAGGAAAAATAATAGATGACACTGAGATGAGTGTCTTTCTTTTGTACTTCAGTCTTCACTGAAAAGTCTCATAGCAATCAGATAGTAAATACAGTGAGACAAGTTACATATCCAGAGCAGAACTCAGAAAAACAAGCCAAAGAGTACTTAGAAAAAGCAACCATTTTCAGATCAACTGAATGTGGCCCAAGCCAGTTTTTCTCTTTCAGGTCTTTAAAAGGACCGCTCAAAGGGAGAACAAATGCCATGCTCCATTTTAGTAAGGGGGCAGGGAAAAGAGGATCAAAGCAATACCAGAACATGCAACTGAACTTCAGTCCTTTTCAGAACTACTCGTGGTTATCTAGAATAACACACAGTGAATAATAACCAGTTTAAGTATATCAAAATAAGGCTTGTCAAGATACACAGGCTTCCTTGACAGGCAGCAAGCAGACCGTGTGGCTTTGAGTAGGCTGAGTATGCCAATTATCTTGACAGTAAGGGGACTTTGATACTTTTATAACCCAGCAATAGAAGTATGGTTTGGATGAAACTTCTGTAAGGTAAATATAAATGCGGCACTGCTCAGAAACCATTTACCAACTTAGAAGGAAAATGTTTTCTTTTACTCTAATTTGTGCCTGAAACTATTCAGTCCTCTCATTAAAACTTAGGGTGATGAGAAGGAATGTGAGTAGACGATCTATTTGTTAAACTCCAAGATGTGAAATTTGGGAGCATGCAGAGAGGAGCACCATGATACCACCTTAGAAACATAATAAAGGACAAGTGCAAAATCTTGCTTTTAGGCAACACAAAGAAAATCAAGAGGAGAAAATGGAAGTGGTTGAGGTCAGCAAAGAAAAAACTCCAACACTGCGAGCAGGTCTGTAAATATTTCATAGGTTACAAAGGAAAGGATAAACTAGTTTTTTGCAATCACAGTAGAAAGGGGAAGAGTTGGTGTGATTAAGCGTTGACAGGGAGAATTCATCATGGTGAATGACAGTGAAGTACTGGGGAGGCTGTCTGTGGAGGTTCCATCATTTTGTGTCTCTGAGATGAGATCAGAGATGCCATCATCAGGAGCTGCCCAGAGTTTTCCTCCTTGGTCACTGCATCTGTATGCTTGCTTCCTGACCCCACCAAGACTTTGCTGTCTGTTTCTGACCACAAAAGTCCACAACCTTCAAGCGATAACTGAAATTTTTTAAGGAAAAGGAAACTGAACACAGATATTGTAACGTCTGCTAACAGTTGGAAAACAGCTGTAAAGAAGAGGGAACTAAATTCTAAAGACAAGATGGGCAATCCCCGCTCCTGGACAATTTTAGAAACAAGATTAGTAGAGGTATGGAGGAATACTTGAGATGAGGGGGAAGAACTGCACTATTTTATATGCTTCTGTAATTTTCTGAAAGAGGGGAAATGCTTAAAGAACATAGAAACGAAACACAGAAGTGAGAGCAGGAACTGCTTCGTACAAAGAGCAAAGACTGTGAAACAGGAAATTAAAAATGTGTGGGCAGGGGAACCCCTAATTTATTTTTTTTTTTTTTTGCTTTATGAACAGCTAATTTGTTGCACTGCTTGATTAACCACATGGAGTATTTTGCAAAATGGAAAAGAAAAACTCCAAGGGTTTTTAGAGTGAACTAATGTTTAGGAGCACATGTTGACTCTTACAGCCTTGGGCATGGCCCAATGCTTGCACTGGAGGTAAGGAAGAAACCTTTAGTTTTTGGTCCATTGCCATGTAATATCTGGAAATAGCTACTGCCAGGCACAGAGCTGGATAATCTGCCAGTGTGAATCAGCCTGACAGCTTCTCAGATAACTGCTTGAAATCATAATAGAATCTTCTTCCCATTCCCCCTTAACTTGGTAACTAGCAAAACATTTCCATGTTAGAGGCACACACTTCAGAGTGCTTGTGTGAACACATAAATAAATCTGCTGTTTTGCACTGAGAGCTTCAGTTTTGTTCTCCAAATAATTTTGCATTGTTTCATTAGCCAGAAACAGCCTGCAAATTTTCAGCCTTTGTCATTAGAATTGGAGCAGACATCTGGGAAGAAGAAAATAAGTCATAAATTCTAGACTTGGCAGACCCTGGAGCACAGGATGATGAAAAGCTATAGCTGTAAATGAAAACTGTATCACAAAGTGATGACTTGAGTGTTTCAAAGTTTAAAAATTTCCACTTTACAGAAAATTCCAAAATATTGAAATTTCACCTTGCCTGAAGTATAAATGAAAAATAAACTTATCAGAAACGTCATGGAATTGAGGGATTGGTAATATTTCTTTTACCTCTTAGAGACATTTAGAATCATACAGTCACATAATTGTCTGAATTGGAAGGAAGCATTAAAGGCCATCTAGTCCTACTCCCTGGCAATGTACAGGAACACCTCAGCTCCATCAGGTGCTCAGAGCCTGATCTTGAGTGTCTGAAGGGATGGGAGCACCGTGCCAGTGCTTCACCACCCTTACTGCAAAAACCTTCTTTGTTATATCCAATCTAAATGTCCCTTCTGCCAGTTTGAAAATATTTCCTCTTATCCTATCACAACAGACCCTGCTAAAAAGTCTGTCCTTTTCTTTCTTATATTGCCCCCCTCCCCCCCTTTAGATACTGAAATGCCACTATCAGCTCTCCCCAGAGCCTTCTCTTCCCCAGACTGAACAGCCCCAGCCCTCAGAGTCAGTTCTCACAGGAGAGGTGTTCCATCCCTGGGATCATTTTGTGGTCCAACACGTCCACGTATGTCCTGTGCTCAGGACTCCACACCTGGATGCAGTACACAGGGACAGGATCACCTTGCCCTGCTGACCACAGTTCATTTGATGTAGCCCAGGATACAGTTGGCTTTCTGGTCTTTAAGGACATGTTGCTGGCTGTGATCCATTCTTACATCTCCCAGCTTGTACTGATAGTGGGAGCTGTCACGACCCAGGTGCAAAACTTTGCATTTGGATTTGCTGAACCTCATGAGGTTCACCTGGGCCCACTGTTTGAGTCTGATTTGCATCTCTCGGAATGGCATCCCATCCCTTGGCTGTGACAAGTGCACCACACATTTATACTGATAACACTGCGCTGCAGTTTGATAACACAGGCATTGCAACCTGAACATTTTACCTATTTGCACTCTAAATGCTGAAGTAAAAAGCAGACATTTTTACTACATAGAAACAGAACATTAAGATAATCTCCTATCAGATGATGATGAAATGGATACATTCCCAAAAACTTTTTTTTTTTCATTTAATTAAGGCAATGTTTCCCAAAGGAACAGTACTTCCTAGGTAAATCACAATCATTTCCCAGTGTCCTTTAACACCATAGAAAATATTTCTAAACAAATACAGGAACGTAATCCATGGTCAGGCAGACAGAAAGTCATCTCTGTAGTGAAACAAAACAACCGATTAACACAGCAACAAATAATGCATAATTGTTCAAGACCTATTTATCAGATGGATTTGGAAGGAGAATTAAAGATGTATTTTCTACCCTAGCTGCTGCTTCATGCAAATAGGTCTTGCAAGCATCGTACTTCCCATAGGTATTTTGTTATGCCCCTTCATTTTGTATCTGCCAGATTTTGCAAGAACACTGCCAAGACCAGTGAGGAACTCATGAAGATCATTTCCTAACCTATATGGCATTGCTAGGAGCTAATCTTCTCAGGCAAATCACCAGTTCTCTCCCCTTTTCCTTCTTCTTGGCTGTTGCCAAGCTGAACAAGCCCAGCTCCCTCAACCTTTCTGTGTACGAGAGGTGCTCTAGTCTTCTTCGTGGAGCTCCCTCTGCATGTATCAGTGGACTAGCTGTAGCTGAACCTGTCTTGCACCACAGAGATAGGAAAATGCCCTCTTCACTCCTATTCTTTTGCCCATAGTCATCCCAACGCTAAGATACCTCCCAGGTCCCAAAACATGTTTGTGGTGCTCTGAATTTGTGCTCTCATTGCACTCTGGTCGCACAGAATGGCTGGGGGTTAGAAGGGACACTAAAATCTGTACGGTTCCATCCCACCACCATGGGCAGGGATACTTCCTACTAGACCAGACTACCCAAAGCCACATCCAGCCTGGCTGTGAACACTTTCAGGGACCGCAAGATCTTCCTTTAGCCTTGTGCCATCCTTAGTCTTGTGCCATCCATAGTTTTGTGCCTAAACACCTCACACTCCCTCAGAGGTTCATTTTAATTTGACAAGATTGAAATCCTTTTTTCTATGAAAAAAAAAGCTCCCATCACTACAGCTCCTTCTGAGGAAAAGTGGAAAGAGCCTGATGTTGCCTTCTACTCACCAACAGAAATTCAACTGCAATGTCAATAAATACCCTTTGTAAGTGCTTATTTTATTCTTATTCTTAGAGGCAAGGTTGTGACAGCAGCACATGTCATGCAAGCAGTTAACAAAAGTGCTAAGGCTTACATAACCCATTTTCCATGAAAGTATGTCAGGATCCCAGTCCAAGAGTGGGTGACTGCCTGCACAGTTAGGAAGCACCCACGGGCAGGCTCTGATGCACAGAGATGCATTTCATCTCCCCATCATCCTCAGCTGAGACTGGGAGGAGGCCATACATCTCATCTATTTTTGAATGTGAAACACATGGGTAACCTACTGGTCTGTGTAGCATAGGAACATGACACAGAGAGGCATAGAGCATCCATTCTCACTGAAATATGCAGCTGCTCCAGCTCTGAGGATCCTACTAGACAGTAACCATGAAGGAGGCAAAAGTTTCACGTCACTCCAGTATTTTTCTTCCTGCCATCTGGTCTTTGGTATGAGCTTTCTGCCTGCAAAGCATTGATTTCAGAGCTCTAGTCTCACCTCAGCCCAGAGGCTGACTCCTGGATGACTATAACCACCAAATGGTTAAAACACAGACTGCCAGGCACATAAGGATTCATCTGAAGGTTGATTCCACATCTGGAAATGGCTTCTTCCCTGTTACAGCATTTCCATCTGCAAAGTTCAGTGTCATATTTTGGGCTATGTGATCACTTTTGGACACGACTACTTACAGCATGCACCTTGCTGTAGGAAGTAAACACATGGCCTGCCTAGCTGATTTTAAACACAGGAGGTGTAGGAGACAACTAGAAGTGCGACACATGCTAAGAGATGCTGTTTGCATTTTCCAGCCAAATGTTGTGAGTGGGAAGACAGCATAGGTGTGGCTGTCCTGGTGACCCAGCTGGTGGAAGCATTGCTTATTGCAGGATTTGTAATTTGCAGAAGTCATTAGGATGACCTAGTAGCTGAACAGTATAGAAGGCCATCACCTGAACAGAAGAATTAAGATGGTGGCTTGTTCCTGCCTTCCTTTTTCTTTCAGTCATGCCCCATGGCAGCTTGCATCTCACTAAATAGAAAGCATCAACTGTTATTCAAGCCATTCCAGTGTTCTTATTCCCAAAGTACCCAAGAAGGCGTACTTCAGGGCAAGAAGTTTGGTGAAAGTAGAAAATATTCCACAGGAAAAAGACTGATCATTTGTCAGGTAAAAACTGATGCATGCGTGGACTGCAGATGGGCTGTTGTCAAAAGCCATTTATTCAATACTGTGAGCATACAGTTCTGAAAACTGTATTCTATGTCTTCCCTGTTTCTGGTGTGGTAATGAATTTGCTTATCTTATTTTGAATACTAGGTAGAGAAACGTTAAAAAGAAAGCTGTATCTAAAATAAAACAAATTTGTCTGTATGAAGGTACAGCAGTAATGCCAGACAGGTCTGCTTTCCCAAGATCTGCCAACAAATTTTGATGGCCATTTTGTCACTTAAGGATGTAATCTACACATAACCTATGGATGTTTATTCTCAGGAGTTTGGATATTCAGACTCCTAAATGGAACAGAGGAACTTTTTGTGTTTAGGGGATAATCAATCATCAGAGAGATTTTAAGCAAAAATGCTTTCCAGTGAAAAAATATGGAATAAGAGAATAACTTTGAGAACAAATCTGGATTTTATTTGCATGCAAAGAACACAATCATTATATCAGTTTCCACACATCAATCTAGAAAGAAAACTTCTGTCCTCCCTTTAAAGTAACCCAAAGTTTGGGATTTACATACCACTGTTACAGAAAATGTTTCCTGTTAATTGACATTCAATAACTGAAAATTGCTTTCATGAAACAAATATTAATGGGATTGAAAGGATGTAACAGTAATTTGTTAAATGTGGACAAGCTCCATGAGACATTTTTGGTCTCATTCCATGGTAGTTGCTTCAGGTTTTTGAAATATCCACCTGTTGTGGTTTTAAAGAATGAAAGTTTAAAGTTTTTATGAGTTGGCATATCTGAAGGTCTGACATCTGTGTCACTTCCTTCCTAGACTGAGGACACAGGAAATTGGAATTCTGACTCAAGCCCAGCAATTGTTTTCCATAAATACAAAGAAAAATGTAGAGAAAAGTGTATGGACTTTTTCTAATGCTAAATGCTGTATCCCAACACTTCACTTTGCTGTTTCAGAGTAGCTTTTTCACAACAAAATGACAGTGACTTCAAAAAGACAGATTCAGGGAAGCATTACTTAAATTTTACATAATCTATAAAAAGAACCAGTAGGTGTGTGAAGTGAACTGAAATAAAAAGCTCTGTTTAGTCTTTCTACAAAAAAGCTTTCTGTTTTTATGCAACACCTACCAGCTTCCTTCTCCTTTCTCCACTGACACTGTCCTGTATGTTTCCTGATTTTCTACCTTAGCGGCCTAAATCCAGCAACCCAATCTTGGTCCAAAACTGGCATTTTAATGTGGTCTGGCCTCTCTCATAGAGACTGTGAGATATAAGTTTGCACGTGTCATTTTATTGTTACAGCAATAGAGTTGGTAGATCTCAGTCCCCTATCTTCTATGGGGCAACACTACACCCAAAATATTGGTATGGTGAAAAAGATATACACCTTTTATGCACAGACAAAGATCCACTGTGAAGAGAATATCATTCCTACCAATCTAATAGCAGAATTATCTTCAGTCTCCATTTAAGGATTATAGGGCGGGGAAATAAAAATTTTATTAAATGAAAAGTACCCAGAAAAACAGTTAAAACTGCCATGCCTTCACTTCCTAGTACATACCCCTTTATTTTCTCTTGTCATCCCTCTTCCACTGCCATTTTGGATCTGTTCTGGAGAGGCAGATAAAGCTTATGATGTGTCACCAGTGCCTCAAGCTCTTTCCTCATCAGGGCAAATACTGTGTTGAAGGTGAGAGTTTCTTCCTTCCCTCTGTCAGGAAGAACATGACATTGATGGTTTCCTCATCCTAAGTCTTGAGATTGTATGTTCCCATACAGTTAGATACTTGTTCTTTGTTCTCTTGCTCTCGGTCTTGGCCTGACCATTGCTAGGTTGCTCGTAGCTGTGTCAGCTTTGAGGTCAGCCTGCACCCTGTCCTGTGTTATCCTGTCCTGTCCTCTTCACAGCATACTTTTTCCCTCTTCCCAGTCTCCAGCTGTGGCATCACATATCTTCCACTACACTACGCTGATATACTGGGGTCATAAATGTCTGTTAATACAGAAGCAGCAGCTTGGCACTGCTGTTCAAAAAATGTAGCTGTGCCATAAGATTATACAAACATGCAGAAGTCAAACAGAAGAGGTGGGTAAAGACAAGAGCCTGACAAGTCCTACGGACTTAGCAAAGCTACTGCAAAGCCAGGGACCAATGATCATCCTGTATTCACTGGGCAGAAAGATACAGAGCTGATTATATTTTGTTTCCCCTGCCCATAGCATAAACACACACGGATACATACTGAAGTAGCACATTTCCAGATGTGCACGCTTGTATTCGCAGGGACCAATAATGACACACTGAAAGCTGATTTGGTACCCTAATGTTTGCAAATCAGGGTTCCAGTGATAATTCAGGAGAAGGTGAAGCAGTCTGTTGTTCTTGCAATCACCAAGCTTAGGATTTACAGCTGTTCCACAGACAGCTGGTGGAAATGAAACCCTCCCGCTGAGGTAGGTCAAATAAAAGTCCAAGAGAGGAACTGAATGCATTTGTTCCGCTGAAGCTGAAGGTAGAGGACCGTGTGGTCCCTTGGCTGCCAGAGTTCAACAGAATTAAACAGACATTCACTATTTCAGTGGGGCCAGGGGCATATTCCAGCTTACTTATAAAGACTCTACGAGCACCCACAGAGAGCTACCAAGGGTACTGCTGCTCTCATAACCAGGTACCAGGTTGGCAGCTAGCATGTGGAATCTTGTCTTGGGGGCGTGCTGAGCAACGTGCAATGGAGAAGGAAACTCCTTCACTAGGTAGGGGCTGTCATCATGCCCGAGCTCACTAGAGGGCCCCATACACTGCAGAGAAACTCGTTCCGCAGGCATTCGGATCCCATCTCGTAAATTCTCCTTGTACAGGCAGGAGTAGGGATTTTTATTATTTCCTTTTTATTATTTCCTTTCTTCTGTGGCAGACCTGTTTCTGTCCCCAGGTAGCTGGTGTCTATGCACAGAGCAGTCCTTCACAATTGCCAAGGCAGGCTGCATAGCACAGCAGGAATGGGAAGCAGAAAGATAAACTACATATGTGACCTTCGTGATAATATTCTCTGTACACAGTGGTGCAGGAGCACGAGTGAGGGTAGGCATTTGGAGCCATTCTGCAGCACCTTCCATGTTCACAGAGTGTCAGAAGGTTTGTTGGGTTCCTTAGCACCTGGAGCACATGCAAGTTGAAGGGACAAGGCTCAGAGAAGGAGAGTGGATTGAGGGAGGGTGAAGGGGAAATGAGAAAAGTGAAAATAGCCCTGGGCTCTGTGGGAGGTGCTAGGCATTCTGCACTCTTGGTTAAGAAGTTTCATATCTCTGTGTTATTTTCATGGGCCCCTGGCCACAGCTTTTACGAGCACTTCTGCTATGTAGGTATTTACTGCAATTCTGGCTGCAGAAAGTAAGAGCTCGGACACTCACCATGGCCACCACGGGCCAGGCAAGACTTGGTGATGTGCCACCATGCTGCTGCCACTGAGCCATGTGTGTTACAGCAACCACCTGCTGGGATAAACCTTCACCCCTGCAACTGCTGCATGTTTCCAAGGCAAGAAGATGTTCCTCTCATCTTTAGATTTAAGCTCCATATCATTTAAAATTATCCTGAGCCACATCTCAACTATGGTGTGTCCTTCTACAAATCAATCCACACCCAATCCTTTGGAGATCAGTGCAAAATTGTTCCCAGATTCCTTTGTGTCACAGAAATTGAATTTTTGAAGGACTTCCTGTCCTGAAGACTTGGGTGCTTCCTAAAGAGGGTATTCCAGGAACGGAGACAGGCATGAGTAAAACAATTTCTGTAAGAGGACTTTTTTTCTGCTTGTGTCAGCCACACAGGAGGAGGCATGCAATGGGCAGCGAGTGGCCAGAGCAACAGTATGGCCAGAAGGCCACAAAAGCACTCACTTTGGGTCTGGACCCCTGGCAAGAAGCCAGAGTGGCTTACAGACACAGCTAATGAGAAATTTTGTTAGAATAGGGCATGCCTGTTGACCCCACAGCTCCTGCAGGGAGCATTGTGCTGGTTTTAGCCCGTGTGCTGCCTGCATGGTGAGTGCCACGGGGGCAGCCAGCAGCAGAGCTGAGAGCCACAGGCAGTGCCAGGGAGAAATGAGGCCAATTTCAAACGAGGGAGAAAGCATTTAGACAGTTGGTGGCTTCCATCTGTGCACAGTGATGAATCTGCCAACCCCTTGGCCAACTCTCTTGGCAATCTGCACTTCCAACTGCCCTCATCTCTTGGTTACGGTAGTACAACTGGTGCCATTCAAGTTCCCTGATTATTGTTGCTGTTGATAGCTTCAATGCCTTTTTTGAATTAAGGCATTTTTAAGTCAGTTGAATTTAACTTAGTTCTGGTTTTGGTCAGCCCATTCTTTTGTGCTGTCTTCTGCAGTTCAATGTCATTACACATAGGTAAAGCTCCATTAAAAAGTAAATTTTCATGACTGTTCCTCAACTGGCATGGAAATAACAGGAGACAAAATGTCAGAAGATCTGCTTCCCATTTTCGAGAGCATCTCTGTGATTTCTCAGGTGTTTTTATTCTTGTCATTCCACAGAGGAGGTGCCTATCTACATCTTTTGGAACTTGGTACTAAAAACTGGTTGGCAAATCCTTATCTTCATATATTTCTTAGGGTGTGTGTGCTTATCTATGTGAAACAACTTGGAAATAAAACCTAGTCTTTTTATTAATTTGTACATCTGTAACATCTTTCCCTTTGGTCCTATATTGCTGTGAAATTTTAGACCAAGCAAATGAAAATGCTCTGTTAGTTCTATAAACCTGAGCAGGCTTCCACAATGCTATCACAATCATTATTGCCTGTTCTTACAAAAAGTTATTTTATTGAATGGATTGTTCAAATATCAGTGTTACAAACGAAGTGGGCTCAGAAGGGAAAAGAGAGGATGAAAAGAGTGGGTAAAGTCAACCATATTCACAGGTTAGTGGGATTCTGTTAAAGCTTTTAACAGGCCAAGATCCTGAGTTTTAAGATCCCTGTGAAACTCAGAAATCCCTAAAGTAAATCCTTGAGGTTTTTAGAAAGTCCAACAAAATTCCAGTCTCTTTTTCCTAGTTACGTAACAGGAATTTCCAGAGATGTGACAGGGACCAACTTCTCTTCCTACTGTTCCTTTGTACTGCTGTTTCAGGCATCACAGTTGTTCTGACAACAAATGGTGAGGGTGTTTTGTGTAGTCATGGCATCCACCAAAACAAAACAAAGCGAGTATTTCCTTGCTACCAGCCAGACCTCCTGGGATCACAGCCAGGAACCCACAGGCTGCACTTGGTTTTCCTCAGCTTGTTGCCAAAAGAATAATGAACAAGAATAGACAGAAATTTCTGAGGCAGTAGGGGTTCTCCCCATTGCTAAAGGTTCTGGAGGTTCTCTTCCTCATTTGCTCTCAGAAAGGCAGTTCTGCGCTGTCTCTCTGCTATGCCTTGTAATCAGCTATGGGCCAACCATCAAAACGTGGACCCTGACATACTTTCAAAGGTTCTTCCAAAAAGGAAAGTAACCCCTGTTCTAGCTCATCCTAGGCTGCAGGTGCTCTGTTGGCTCTTTTTCAGACCCTGATCTGAATCAGCCCAGATGTCTGCTTATCCTGACTCGGAATTTCTGCGGCTTCTGGGAAGTCCAGAGGTCAAGAATTTCACCCAGCTAAGACCCACGCAGGCAGGAAGCTGTCAGCTGACTCTTAGCACAAGCATTCACTGCAAAGTGAAGACAAACTTCTCAGCTTCCCACAGTTAAAATCATGCCTTGTTCCAACTTTCCATGAAACAGCAGGGGGGAGTTCTGAGCCATCATGGAAAATAAAAAGGACACTGCCCCGTTGTTACACTCACTCTCCCTTTCTTCAGCACCTTGAGTGATCAGGCTGCATGACTCAAGTGTGGCTGATACTAGGTAATGTGGAACAAAGAACTGGAAGAGGAAGCCTCTCAGAGCTCTTCTCTGCATTCCTTTCTTTATTCGTAAGATGCTTTCCAAGCAGGAATTTGGCCTCATAGTTACTGCACAGCATAGGAAATTATAATACTGTCTATGAGATTCGAAGGACCAAATGCATCCAGATATGACCAGGATTACCTGAACAGGCGGTGGGGATTTAGGAGCCCTTTTGGTGTGGCCTCCAGCTGGGCAGCACCCCACTCTTCTCAGTCTCTCCTAGTGCAGTAAGACCTAATGAGATTCTCCTGATGAAAGCAAGACAATTCTGAAATGAGATATGGACATTGGGATTGAGTAGGGCCAGTGTAGAAGACATTCTGTACTCCTGAGAAGAGAAAATCAGGGTCTGTATGACAGAGATAAAGCCAAAGTAGTTAAAACTTACGCATTTCCAAAACACATTCAGAATTTCATCAGCTTTCAGTCCATCCCTGGATGCTTTTGACTTGCTTCCTCTGCTTGTTCTGAGGTGGTAAGCAATTCCTTGAACTGAAATTCATTCATCATTTTAGGACACAATTTCATTCTTGCCAAGCTGAGCACAACCAGTGGGAAAAAGTGCTTTCCTTTGCTAAGCATGATCTAGTTATCACCACAGCTCCACCTTCCCTGCACTTGTGTGCCGGAAATATGTGCTGAGAATTTATGATGGGAGCAGCACAGAGTTATCCCTGTGCCTGCAAGGACGTAAGATCTCCCCCAAAATCCCTTACCGTCAGTAACAGCACCACCCAGCAGCCCCATGGACACTCAGAGAAAATGGCAAGAACAATAGCAGGAAATGTCTCAGGGTGGAAACAACAATCCGAACACAGCCCACATTTCTGGGGGCTTCCTGATTGGCTTGATTTGCCTCAGCTGGAGCAGTTAGGATAACCTTGGAGTTGTCTCACCAGGGTGAAACCTCTCCGTATTGAAGCTGCATTTGTTCTGATACTTTCTGGGAGCACAGGGCGACTTGCCACCAAGAACAAACAAATAAACGAACAAAACACAAGAGCTTTAATGTAGATTAGACCCATGAAACCGGGTCAGGACAGCAGGATTTTGGTGTATTGCTTGCTGCTGGTGGTGGAGAGTGGCTATGCAGGACAGCCTATCCATTCCCAGAGGACCCATTCCTCACCTCACACCAGCCTTCATCCTGAAAAAATGGACTGTGAGTTCCTGTAAGGGAATGGCAGTAGAGGACAGACTTGTGATGTTTGAGTCCAAGAAACTGTTTGCAACAAGAAACAAACAAAACAAGCAACAGTTCCTATTGGGTGTTCCCCTTCCTGCCCTGCTGCTCAGTTTTTGTCCCTTCTGTCCAAGCAGCTCTTGGCAGGCATGCATGGGAATGCATTTCTGTATTTGTGAGGGGCTTTTGATGTTGGGAATTTTGAAAGGACTTAGTAAAGCTCACTGCCCAAAGCACACTGACTGTCAGCTGCACATACCACCTAGCTCTCCTTCTCAGGGACTTCTGAGGGCATCCCAGGTTCAGGCAGTCTAAAGCACAACACAAAAGGCAAGGGAAGTTTCGGTAAGAAAGGTCAAAAGGAGGAAGATGGGATCCCTGTAAGCTTCAGCTTTCCATCATAGTAAGACAGTTGTGCTTTAACTGCCACACAACAGCCAAGATACAAGGAAAGCGTTGTCACACCAATTATAATACCTGTTTGGGCTTGCACATTTTCAGTGTAATAGCCTGAATTTACTGGGGCTCATTTTCAGTTTCTGAGTTATTCTCAGGCACGTATTTCTTGACTACATAGCCTCAATGGCATCATGGTGTGCCTTAGGTCAGAGCACTGGATGCTGGGTAGCACATTCTTACCAAGCCCACAAATATGCTTATTGACACCATCTTCCTTGAAACAGTACATTTTAAGTAACCGCTGCTGAATATTCGTAAAGAAAGAGAGGGTAGATAAGCTCTTATTTGCACTGAAATTTACTACGAAGTCCATGCAGTCATTAGAAGTACATGTGACTCAAGTCAAACCAAGATCCTAGAAACATCACATGTACTGTGAGTATCCATAATTAATCATACCCACTAGCATACCTACCTGGGAGAAGCACAGTCTGATATGTGATTGGACCACATGGAAATGGAAAGTGTATTGGATCAAGTTGGAGAAACGAAGTCAAAGTGATTTACAGAGGTTACAGCAGAGCTAAAATAGACAACTCCGACTTTTGCTTGGCTTTTTCAGAACACTGCTCTTTCAACAAACAGTGCAAGGTTTCAGAGATGTTCAGATTGCCACACAAAGGACTTATCTGCATTTACTCCCTGGGGACAGGGAGGGATTCAAAACATCCCAGATGGGAAACACACAAGGAGTGAAATCCTGGTTTGTGTGCAGGAAAGAGTGAGCTGCCATGACTGTGAGAAGTCTCAGTAGAGGAAGGAGTGGAGTTTGGTGTGAAGGAAAATGTAGGAATTCAAGGAATGACAAGAACTACCAGTAAGAAAATACGGGCAAATTACACAAGGAAAACCTTGTATTTCAATTACTCTTCATATACCTACATACATATATAAAGGCAAATCCACAGATTAGAACACTGTGAGATGTTTTCTCAGATGCTTCTGGTTATGCTTGGACTGCCCTAAGTCTCCAACATTTGCATTAATATCCAGCATACACTCTCCTTAAACCTGTGTCAGTTGAATGGGTGTTAGAGTAGATTGGTGACACTGCTTGTTGGCAATGGTGTTTAGACAGATACCGTGTGCAAACAGACAGAGCAGAGATATTACAGTGGAGCTCTGAGTACTGGTTCAAATTTCTTCAAAAGTAGAATGTGTGCAAAGAATCCTTCAGAGAAACTTTAGAGAACTTCCTGTTATAAAAGAGCTTGAGCACCTTGTCAATGCAGAAAGTCATAATTGTCCATGATAATTTTTTTAATTTCACACTGTAGTGTTATATACCATTTGTTGACAGGATATATAGAGAGAAGATTTAGAGTTCCTAAGAGTCTTATGAACACTGGCACTGCAGAAAAACAAGCAAATACTGACATAACCACCACCATGTTGTACTTGCATCCACTCCATGCAATCTAAGTAGTAGGTAGAGAAGAGGAAGAAAAACATTTACATCAGAAATATTTATATCCTTGAGAGTAAAAACAAAAGAAAACAAACACATGAAAAGTAAAAACACAATATTTGGCCCGAGACAAAAGAGTTGTCACTATAAACCGAGCAAGAAAAATGCGGTTTATAGGAAATGGTGCTTCACAGTGGGGAAAAAGAACTAGCAAGCAGAAATGCGACAGAATGGGAAAGATAATTTGTAGGGAATTACAGCTGTATAACATATTTTACAAAATATAATGGATGTTATTTTATATCATGTTATAAATCAAGGTGCACTGTATATATACATAGATGTAGGTAAGTCTGATAAACACTAAATAATGTGATCATTCTTAAATTGTGGTTGTTCTCATCAGCTGGAGTAGATGCTTTGAGTTTTCCCTTTCTTTAACTTTAGAGATTCAAGCTTTTGCATACCATAGACCTTCATCCTAGAAATTGGAACAGCTTTTGTCATGAATGAATTATGCTGCCCTGTGTTCCAAAGATCCCTTTACTGAGGAGAGTGACTTTTATTGAGGGCATCAAGAAGGCCAGTCAGGAGATAGTAACACTGATTGTATGGTGATACATGAAGGCAAGGAGAAAGGACAAGGAGGAATCAGCACATGAATGCACATGATATTTTAATAGGAAATGAAGTGTTATAACTGGAGAAATAACCAATGAAGTCTGATAGACTGTGAGGAGAAGGGCAGTTGCAGGGAAGCAAGAGAGATCAGGAGGACTGGGAAGGATGGGCATGGGGCGTGGATGGCGAGGGACAGGATCCACCAGGAACATGAGTGAGGACTGAGTGAGTGGTAGAAAGAGGGGGGTAGAGGAGGAAAAAGTGGAAGACAAGGAAGGGATGAGAAGAGGATGGGCCTAGCTTTGAGCTTGTTTTCCTGTCCCCTTCAGAACTGTATCTACAAAAAACAACATCAGCAGCCCAGTGCTGGCTGTGGCATTTTCCAGCTTCCTGGCTGTTCAACAACACTTTTGTTTTTGAGAGTGTTTGTCCCAGTGTGGTGATTTCCTGACATAAAAGCAGTTAGATCCCAAACACAAGGTAGGAGTTCCTTGTCCTTTCAGCTGCCACCAGCAAACCTCGCCACTGAGTTTAAGGAATGAGTGGTTCCTTGGATGGTGAGGTCATAAATACTTGGCAGCATTACTTGATATCCGTGCTCATAGAAGTTTGTTGCATTCCTAGTGCAGACTCTATAGAAGCAGCAGTAAGTTTCAGTAAGGATAGAAAATAAATAGCCAGCATCTATCTGAAGTTTCTGGTGTGGAGGGCCTGGAGGTTGCTGGGAGATAAATCCTGCACCCTTTCCTAAGCTTGCTGCCTTCCCTGTTAATTCTGTGAGGTAATTGTATGTATATCCTCAGGACACTGGTATATGTAAGAGTAGAGCAAAAGCAACCTCTTTCCTTAGCATCTGCAGTTGCAGGTGCATAAAGTCATTCCTGAATGTGAGTTGTGCATCTACACTAGCCCTGGGTAGCACTGTAGCAGCCAGCACTGCTGCACTACACAAGGATGAGCACTCTAAAGTCATCCCTCAGTTGCTCTCTTCATTCCTTGGACTTCTCCCAAGCTATAAATAACACAGTCCGCTGTACAGCTGAGCTGCTGCCATATGTTTCAAAGCCAAAATGAATTTTCATGTGCATAGCTGCAACGTGTCAGCACACTGTTCCTGCTTTCCTAGTCTCTCAGTGTGTACTGCTTGTGTACAGGCTTTGGGTGAAGGGAAACCACGCACGTGCCTGTCTCTGGAAAAAAGAAAATGATAGCCATGGTGATGTAATGACACAAAGCTATGCTGCACCAGGAGGAGCCTAAATATCTCATTTCAGTTGACAGGGGTGAGCGAAGACACCAGGAGCATTGTGATAATTGCTCTAAATAGAGGCTGTCCCAAAGTAGATGGCCAGTCAGCCAGACTACAGGGTGAATTAAGCTACTGTGGTCTTTACTCAGCTGGGCAGAAAGATGAACACACTCTGAGATCAGCCATGTCTTGCTTGGAGTCTGATCAGCAGAACAAGTAGAAGCTCTCAGGCCAAAGTGCTCAGGTGCAAGTAGATGAAAAGGAGAGGAAGCAGCTTCTTGACTCCTTCATCTTATTGTCTGATGGCCAATGAATTGGGTTCAGACCAGACTTTTTCTTACCTCTCCACTTCTCAAAGAAGGGTTCAGAAACATGGTGCTCCTCTGTAAGGACAACATTCAAGGTACACTGGTACACTGGTTTCCTACCCTCTCCTGAGTCAGGTCAATGTGGCTCTGTCAGGTTTTGAAGGTTATAATCCCACCCATACTGGAGATGATTTGAAGAAGACTGAAAGAAGTCAGCCCTGGAAGACTTACACTTGTAGAAATTCACAAATAAGTGTGGGCTATAAAAAAAAGGGCAAGAAGGTGGCATAAGGAGGTGACACTGGGATGAGATGACATGCTTCTAAAACAGAGAAAAAATAGCTTGAACTGGTGGAAGATTCACCACAGAGACAATAATCAGTACACCAACATAGTGTTGCTATGGAAAGGACTCAGCTGCATAGCTTTGTTAATTCCAGGTCAAAGCATTTGTAAGCTGTCCAGAAAGCCTTCTACATCTGAAGCAAACAGCAGTTTATTAACTAACTCTGGATAAATATTTTTGATTTTTATAGCTGACCTTGTTTACAAGAGATTCTATGGCCGATATGTTCTTGACTTGCTCTTGGTTTGGCTAACCTAACAGGGATTAACAATGGTCCTGAATCAAGCAGATGCAAAATATCAACATACAGCTTCCTTTTCGTTCATGTACACTTCTATTGTAAACAGCCAGTGGACTTATACAGTGGATTTCCTCTCTTACCAAGTTCTTCAGCTGGCACGGGGCTTCAAATTCTGCTTAGTGAGAGGAACTTCTTATGTTCTCAGAAGGATGCATATAGACTGTCAGAGCAACTCATTCAACATTTTGCCTGAATCTCATTTACAAGCATTGATTAGTGATAATGCATTCCCAGTCTTTCCAGTCACATAGGCTTTGCCTTTTCAAAGATGCTAATTAACTTTGATGCTCTTGATTATCAGTCACTCTGTAAACAGCACCCTTCTGGAAATCATAACATGCACAACTGCTGGATCGCCTCATTGAGAGTGAGTTCAAAAAGGATGAGCTCTGCAGAAAGACTAAACTAAGAGGCAATGATTGTTAAATTTTATGCTTAACTTTCTGTGTAGAAATTATCAGAAGGGTTGGTCATAGCTCTCTGCTTGTGAGTCTACTATTTTAATATCAGTCAAATTTTCATCTCTGAGTGATCTGGTACTAATTACCAGTGTCCAGACCCGTTACTCCTTTGTGTCTTTTATACCAGGTTGATTTAGGCGGTCAGTTAAGCAATGGTAAAATACTTCACAGCTGAGCCATTCCCCACTCTGAGTATGCATCCTCACTTTTTCCCTTTCAATGTCCATTCTGATTAAGTCTCTCCTGTTTTCCTTTGTATGTTTTCCTTATTCATGCAGATGAATGTTTCCACTGACACATCAATACGTACACCACAGACATCATTTCCATTATGCATCTATCTTCACTGCAAGAGATGGCATATTTCTCAGGTTGTGGGGTGCAACCCAGCATTCAGAGCTAATGCAGGCTAAAGAACTGATCTTTAAGCGTACAACTGTTCTTCCTGCTTATAATGCTGTTATGGTCCTACCTTGAAAAAAAAATACTGCTGAGATTTCTGAGGTTATCTCCAGAAAGCATGAGCAAGCCAAAGTTAATGAACTGGACAGAGGAGGCTGTGTTGTCATCTGGCATGGCTCTCCTCACTTGAGATGTGTGTGTCCTTGCTGCAAAGAGTGTGGCTGTGCATCAACTGTGTAAGCAACCTGAGAACACTCTTCAGGGTCTCTGCTGGGGTCAAAGCAAAGCACCTTGTGTCTTTCAGCAGAGGGGAGGACAACAGCCTGAATCAATTGCTTTTGGGACTAAATGATCTCTAGAGTTCTATTCCAACCCCTACCATTCTGTGATTCTGTGTGTGAAATACACGTCTACATGTAACACAGTACCAGCCATCTCTTTTCATCTCTTAGCTCTCCCAGCTTAATTTCCCTTTTTGTCATCTGAACTAAAAGTACTTCTGTGCTCTCCAGCAGTTCCTTTGGTTTCTGGTCCCAGCATCTCTGCAGGAGGTTTCATCCCATTTCCCCATCCTGTTCTCTCAGAGTAGCTCACCCTGCCGACACTGGTTCAAATCCTGTCAAATGAACCAGTCAGATTTCCTTCAGACACCTGGTTCATCCTCTTCCCATGAAGCAGTGAGTGGCTCTGCTCTGAATTCTGCAGGGTATCTCATCTAACACTCATGGATTTTGAAAGAGAAAGCCTAGCAGTAGCCTTGATAGGGCTTTCTTTTTCCCAAAGCCTTGGAGGATATCAGGCCTTCACTTAACAAAGCCCTAAGCATCCTGGTCTGATCTCATAACTAACCTTGCTTTGAAGAGGAAGTAGGACTAGAGGTCTCCAGAGGCCTTTCTTCCAACCTAAGTTATTCTATTCTGTAATCTTACCAACCAGTGAGTGAGGGCACCCACAAATGATAACTGACAGAAAAAGTGATGGCCACGAAACAGAAACCCCAGACATCTCTTCTTCTGTTCATGGCTTCCTCCCCTTTGTGGTGAGACAATACCATAAAGACCAACTGGACCACCTGGTTTTCATGACCATTCTTTTCAGTGCTGAGCCCAAGCACGATGTGACACTACTGCCTTTTCGTAACCCAGTCTGGACCACTTTCAGCAGGCACCTTTTCCCCAGCCTCCTGGACGCCAAGTCAGGATACACAGGAACCCTTGAAATATGCTGGATTTCCTCATGGTGTGTTCAGGTTGGCTACCTCCAGGAGAGCATGACCAAAACAGAGCTCCCAATGGCCCTGCTGGGAATTGCCCGACAGGGCTGGATAGATAACCACTTTCCTGTCTCCACCTCCTGGGACACAGACTTGGAGCTGAGAAGTGGCAAGAGAAACAGCAGCTGAGGAAATCACACCACTGAAAATGCTGTTGTGTTCTCAAGTGCTCATGGCAGATGTCCACCAAAGGAAGCTGAGGGACAGATAGCCCAAGGCACAGTTGGATTTCTGAGTGATAAAATCTTCCCTCTTTATTCCTGTGGTATTAAGAGAAGTGGGACTCTGTGTACACTCACTGTAAAGACCTGCCCATGACAAAGCAACTCCTGAATTCATCACCTGCTTTTTTTTTTTTTTTTTTTTTTTTTTTTAAATCCTTATGGCAACAGTTCAGCAGATCCTGGAGATCAGATAACTACTTGGGCTGAGAAGCAGCTAGGCTAACAGGCCGTTTTACACCACTCCTAAAAAGTCCTGAGCTTCATTTTCCTCTGTGTGCATTCCCTACAGCATT
Organism: Oreortyx pictus; assembly: GCA_036925125.1. Classification (NCBI taxonomy): domain Eukaryota; kingdom Metazoa; phylum Chordata; class Aves; order Galliformes; family Odontophoridae; genus Oreortyx; species Oreortyx pictus. The sequence continues at coordinate 2,505,498 of JAUPFR010000004.1, read as the reverse complement.
CCAGATACTGTAGTTGTTTATTTGATGGCTTTATTGTCGTGGCTGTCATTCACATTCTAGCCTGAACGATGCTAAGGAGCCAGGAAGAAGGGAATTAGAGGGTTTCCTTTCCAGGTGTCAAATGACAATTAAAACACATCCTCTCTAAACTGGGCTAGAAGAAAGGGACATTATTGAATATTTGAAGGCTTACACAGGAAGAATGTAAGGATTTTTTTTATGCATGTATATGCACATGTGTACTTTGATGGATTTATTGCTGTTTAGACCACTATACGGCATGTTGCCTGAAATAACTGTGATATTAGTGCCTTTGTTTCTCAGGCTAAATTTGCATTTGTCGGTTGTATCTTGTTACCAAAATAGCCAGCAGTACTCCTGGTCACTCAACAAGTTTGGCAGTATGATACAACTGGAAAAAAAAAAAAAAAAAAAAAAAAAAAGGATGAAAAACAACTTCAAGACTGTATTGTGACTTTAATTTTTGCTCTGCTCCAGCATAAAAAGCCCAAAGATGGTAAGCTCCAGGTGCCTACTGAAGAAAAAGTACTTTCCAGTGAGGTCCCTGGTGCTTGGGTGGTTTGCTGATTAATGTATACAACAGCACACATGGAAACAGTGTACTTAAGTGTTCCTCTTACCTCACATATCCCATTAAGATTGCCTTAACCTTTAAGCCCAGAAAGGAGAGTCGTAAAATGTAGTGAAAAGGAATAAAGTAACCTGCTGTGGATCCTAATGCTTGGTGATGAATGATCCTTGTGCTGTGTAAAAGAGTGTGTTCTGGCTGAACACTACTTCTCCTGCCACAGCTAGGAATCCAGTAGTTTTTTCCTGCAGGACTAGATCCAATCTCTGTAGTGCCTTAGAGTTCTCAGTCTGTCTGCACTGATTTCAGTGGAAGAAGGACAGTGTGAATTTACAGCACGAGGTTGTGTGCATTCTTAGATCTCTGCCCCTAACAGCTGTACCTATGTCTTTAATGCTGGCAGCTCTGTATCAATTCCTTTCCTTTTCAGCAAGTTTCTGATACTACTGTTTCTAGAAGGCTGGAAAAAAAAAAAAAGTTAGGAATAGGAAAATCTGATATATTATCTGTTCAACTTGTTTTAGTGGCAACAGTAGTCTGGCATGAATGCAGCAGAAACTGTGGACAATGTGACAGAGAGGGAAGGTTAAAAGGAACATAAGCAAGTATAAAAAGCAGCAAAAAAAAAAAAAAGAAAAGAAAAAGAAAGAAAGATATTACAAATCTCCACAACGGCTAACAATTCTTTTCACAGTTTTGAGCCAGTGCACAAAATCTGCTTTTATCATCACCTCAGACTGCAAGGAGTCTACAGATATTTACAGCCTTACACCAAATGAGTTGCTTTACACCATGTATACTCTCAATGTTGTCACTGTCATAACAGATGAACTGGTATCCAGCTCATCTGAATTTTTCACGTGAATTTTGTTGTTGCTGAGTTCTGTGCCCTCCCATTTTCCAGTCTCTTCCTGGGTCATGTGTCTAGCAACATGCACCAGGCTGCACAATATGTATTCTGAAATGCTGCTGAGCCATTCGCTTGGGAAGAAAAGAGACATGGTACTAAAACCCCACTCACCCAGCTCCACCACGTAATTTCATCAGAACAGAATAATGCAAATGTCTTTGTCAGCAAGGTATCAATGTACATGGATCCACTAATCACCTTGAGGGACAGGGAAGAGAATGAAAACACCTTTCTGTTGACTTCTAAATTCATGAAGTAAAAACATGGTAATCTCCAACCTCAGTGACAAATGATTTTTTTCACTTCAATTTAAAAATATTTCCTGGGAAGGAAAACTGAGATGAAAGAGTACTTTTGAAAAATTTCTCCCTTCAGTGTTCCCCGTTCCAATTTCTTTTAATTCACTAAAATGAAATATTTGCATTTTCTTATGTTTTTTATATTAACTTGGAGAAAGCATGAGGTGGATTGGGACCGCAGTTTCTAACAACATCTACATTTAGGCACATAAATTTTGCAAGCAACCCAAGCTGTCAAGCTCCTGAAAGGAGTAATCCCTCCCTGCCTCCTCCCTCACTGTGCACAGTGACTTTCTCCTTGCCCTCTGCCTTCTGACTGAACAAGCATTAATGAAGCCCTGAACTGAGATGGAGAAGAGCAAAAATCTGTTGCTTGGTTTATCTGTTTCCAAAATTGAGAAAATAGGGACAGTGATGTACTTAAAAATAGAGAGAATATAACTGTGTAGTATTCTGGTATGAATCACAGCACTAAAAGGAGGTTTAAGTTAAAGTAATGGAGAATCTGACCTTGTATATTTGTGGTTAAAGAATATCCCAAATTGAAGTGAACCACATTTTCAGAAGTGAGTGTTGTTAGATCTTAGCTAGTTCAACAAGGATGCTTGCTGCCTAAGGGAACAACACTGTTCTCTGCGTATTTTGTTATGTGAAGCCCCTGGGTTCTCCCATACCATCCAGTAACAATAGGAACCGTGGATGAAGATCCAAGGCTTTTAACTATCCTAGAAACAAGTTCCACCCAACTTCCAAAAGCTATTATTTCCACTTTCATTGTCTGTAGTATGGCAGCATTAGGAGGCACCAATTCCCCTAATCATTGCTGCATTTCTACAATTATATTCAGTGCTCTGGTTTCTATAATGGAAGTGAGAGATGTTAAAGGAATTGGGATGAAGGTATACTTTTAGTTGATTTGCTCATTTTTTTGCTGAAGTGTGTAATAAGAGAATTACGTATTTTGTCTTGAATATATGCTTTACAAATAATTAATGTCCATTCATATACTAGCAAATCATTTGTGAATAGCAAGTATAAAAGGCATTCCTTATGACAATGCTAATTACTACCTTGGTAACTATATTTCATTGAAATAGTTTTTACAAGTTTTCTTTTGTGTGTATGTGCATGTCTGTGTGTTTCCCACAGGCTGGAACAAGAAATACAGAAATTAGAAAGTGAGGAATCTCAAATATCTGCCAAAGAACAAATCATTTTGGAGAAGCTAAAGGAGACTGAGAAGTCCTTCGACAACTTGCAAAAGGTATTAAAAAAAAAAAAAAAAAATTTGATCATACACTGAAACCAAGAAAGACTCTTAGCACTATTCAAAAATAGCAGCTATAACTCATACATTTACAGGAAGGCTGAGGGCAGTTGCGGAGCATTTATCTCAAACCAGGATGAGCAAAAGCAGCAAAGATACAGAGGTGTCAGACCTATTTTGGTCTGGACTAGTTGGATTTCCCTTCCCCATTCCAGCCTTTTCAAAAAGGAGATTTAGTACACTATCTCCATAGCTTATCTGCATGGAAGCCATGTGAGCTTTCAGAACCCACTGAAAGATGTCAGGATGCCCAGAAGGAGTCTCAAGCTTCCCCCTCCCAGTGGCACCCAAAAATAGTGTCATTTGACATAAATGCCACTTCTGAACGGTGCAGCCTATGAAAAACAGCAAGAGTTCTCCTTTCTTTTAGAACTATGTCCCTCTCCCTTGGCCTCTAATTGCACCTAAACCTGAGGAGTCAAAGTCCCAGTTATCCATTTAAAAGTGACAAAGAACCATAAAAGCAACCCCAGAAAGTTTTAACCTGTCTTCTTTTTTCTTTTCACAGACTTTCTCACACCAGGATGGTGGTAAGTGCCTTTTTACTGCTGTTTATCTTTGAGTTTAACAAATGTTACATAGCTGTGTTGCAAAAGTTTACAGAGTGAGGATTCTTCCATTCATTGCATGTTTCTGATTTATTGCTAGAGCCATTACCTTTTTCTTTGGTGTTGCTATAGGGCAAGCACAAATGTCACTGTTGCTGTGGAGCAGCATTCCTTTGGTGGAGCTCCAGCTACTATTATGTACATACGAAGGAAAATAAAACCAGAGATGTCTTAAAACAGACATTGTCCAAGACATACAGACATCTTCCAAGTTACTGACCTGTTCCACAGCATGACAGCCCAACAGTGCAGACTCCTTTTCACTTACTCAGTGACCTATCCTCCCCCTGCATGAGTTCATACTATTCACAAACTGGTAAATACAATGCAGACTGCTCCTGATTTATGGTAACGATCCGCTTTTGATTAAAATTTGATTACTCCTATGATGACTGATATTCTATGTGTGATGGTTGTCACAGAAGGAAAGCCTTGTGTAGGTGAATGAGGATGCAGTATTTCCTAGCTTGTGAGCTCAGTGTGACAAGATACGTGGTCAGTCTAAATACTGAGATAGAAATGCAGGTGTCTGAGTGAACAAAACATTTTGTTTGTTTCAAAAAGTCTAAAGAACCTCTTGCGCTGCACCACCAGGATCATCAGGACTCAGGAACTGATCCACCTGCAGATAATTCTATACTCCAGAGACAGGTTACCAGCACCCAACTTCAAACTGATAAGATGCCAAATTCTAGATCCTTCGACTGCTGACAAAGTCATGCCCAGGCTTACTTAGAGCATGGGTGGGGAACATCTAGGGTGATATTATCACTCCTGTACACAAGTGTAGGTTTGTACATAGCCCATGAGCTGATTTAGATCTGATGGAGGGAGATTTTTTTGATTGATATTAATATCAGCTCATAATGAGGTTTTAGTTTTACCTCAGAGATGGCGTTCAGAAATGTTAGCTTCTGTTAACAGTGTAATTCAATCTTAAGGTTAACTTCAGGTGTAAAAAAAAATAATAATAATAACAATCCCAAGTAGGATTATCTTCTATGGGAATTTGTTTTTCCTCTTTCCTGAAGCTTTTGAAGTAGGCTATCACAAAGTAAATAAAGATCCAGAATAGCAAATATTTTGTGCCTGGGCAGAGTTTTTTTTTTTCCAAAAGAGTTTTCCAAGTTTCCAAAAGAGGAATCGGTGCCTGCAGGTATTAGCACCCAATGTATGCAGCAACTTTCAGGACTCCTGCAAGGCATAGTCTGCCTTTTCATGAGTTATGATAAAACAGGAGTTAAATGAAATTGCACTCAGGAAATGTGAGGCAGTAGTTTCCCCTAAGGCTTTTTTCTTGTAGCATATCCATCTGCAGTACTTTGTTCAACTTCACCATGCTTGAGATTTGTCTTGATTTCAGCAGATCGCTCCTTCAGACTGAGCCAGAAGCAAGGATAGTTTATGATTTCTGCAGGTCTAACAGTAAAAATAAGTAAATAGCAACAGGCTGCTCACAGAATCTATATGTGACCAGAGAAAGCAGGGGATATAGACAAATTATTGGGTTCCTCTTCTGGAATCTTCATTTACTTGCCTTATCTTGTTGTCTTGGAAGTTGGTCTTCTTCTAGGGAGTTTTGTGAAGAAGCAGACTGCACTCTGAGGCTCTAGAAATGTTCATGGCTATGAGCCATCCCACTGACCCTGGTCTGCCTCCCATTGTGGACATGGTGTGGCTGTGCATCTCTGCATGGATAAAGCTGAGCTGATCCTCTGTTTTCTGCTACCCAGCAGCAGGCTGTGGTGGCAGCTGATCACAGTAGGAAGAGGTTATGTACATTGCTAGATGTGACCAGTTTGATAATGTAGATTTTTCCACCTTCAAATACACGTGCAACTTGCTTTGTTGAAGTGGATCATTCATTTCTCAACTGCATGCTGCAGAGGAAAATGATATGAGCCATTGCATTGTACAGCAAGGATATGAAAAAAACTTGAGCCAGTACATACACTAATTGCTACCTGTAGGGGCAGTTTATTCTTCTGGTGCCTGGCAGACTTTGAGTTTATAAGTCAGTTCACTGAGTGCATCCTTCCCTTTATTCTAAACGTAGTGATGATGCAGAAAGTGATTTACCTCACCAGTGTATCACTCCGCGTGTTTCTGTGCCATGTATGTTGACATAGCTTTTGTGCACACAAAAAAACACAACTGCAGAGAGCTTAGAGCCCAGAGGAATCCGGAATAAGGTGATGAGAGAAGGGAAGAAGAGGTGGTAGACACTGACAGTCAACCAAGTGGCTCTGTGTTCTTCCCAAGTGACTATTTTGGCAATGACCATTTCTGAGCTGGAAATCATCCGTGCGCAATAAAGACAAACCCCACTCTTCCAGGGTACAAATATATTTTGCCTTCATAGATTGCTACACAAAAGAAAGCCGAGCAGAAACACCAAGGCTTCGGCCTGTGGTTCCATCCTCTGCAGTCAAGCTTCTGCCAGCCTGTGGTTCCCCAGGCCCACAAGAGAAACTCTCCACTCAAACAAAGTCTGAGAGAACACTGAGGATGTTGTCATTTGTTGCTGCTCAAGTCTGCAGGCAAAACCAGGCACTCTGTAATGTTGTGCTGCATGCCTAGTGTGAACAAACAGAAAAGAGAGTGCTCACACTCCATATGTGCATATGTCAGTGACTCATTGTATGATTAAACTAAAAGCCCCGTTCAGATCCAGTGTGGCTCTGCTGACTGTTGACCTTAGGCTAAATTCATTTCCTGCAGCTTTTGTCCATCTAAATGCAAACTGCAGTCTGCTACTTCAGCCAGCAGGCAAAGACCACAACTCCAGCAACTGGCATGAACTGTTTGAATCCTGTGTATGTCAACATATATTTGGCAAAGCTGTGGCTCTGGAAACCTGATGTGGATGGTTTGATTCCCAGCCCCTGGCTTAATGCCTCATCTAGTTTCCTCTGCTTCGATCCAGATTGATGCTCAGACCTGTGCTCCTGATCTTACAAATGTGATGGGGGCTTATCATCTCTGTTCACCCTGCCTTAATGCTTTGCAACTCCATGTGGCTTCACAGGGGAACTGCCCTGTCCAGTGTGCCAGTGTGCATGGCAGAACTTAGGAACATGGTTTGCCAGTAGTCAGGCATCTTAAACGAAATCTAACTCTTGGAAAATGAGCTCACCATGAGCTATTTTGAGCAGCCCCAAAGGTTTCATTCTGTGTAAGCACCCTTGAAGGATTATCAGGCCGTATATGTGATCTCAATCACTTCATTAGTCTGGTAATACAGAGAAGTGCCATAATCCTAAAAAACAGCCCATTGTAAGTAGCACGAAAAGCCACAGGACGTGTTTTATGGCATTCTTAGCTATTAATAGCTCATCAAAGGTTGAAATGAAGCTATTGAATAGAGTCAGTTCAAATGCTTTAATTTATGATCTGTCTTACTTCCCATGTGAACAAAACACTAATTGTGTCTCAGCCACTCCTTATAAAATTGTTCGCTTATATTGTTTATAGAGGTTCTATGTACAACAGACCTTGTTGCCAGCGACATAAAAGGATACAAGCTCTTTTCATCCAGGGTCAGTTGGGGGGGCTGTCAGAGAAACAGCCAAAATGAACCAAACCACATCTCCCAGTCTACGTTCCACCTCCTATGCATACCCCCCCAATACAGCATTCCCCCCCTCCAATAACTGGAGATTGTCAGGAGCCCTTGAATAACATATTTAAGTATTTTAACATATGTTTCTAAACCAAGTCAATACTAGCAGCAACTGAAAGACATTCCCTCATAACACAAGATGCAAAAAAAGACAATACCTTGCTAAGGTATCAAGCATCAAAGAGAGAAGTGCTTGGCTTAGTGCTGGATAACAGCAATGGAATATGCTGGCTATACCCATATGTGGACAGACAAGTCTGTCACTCAAAACACTGGATGAGTGTGCAATGAAACTGCTGTTCCAGCATCACACTCGGTGGGGTGAATAATTACTTATTTTCTTCCACTTTCAGAATACAAAGTGCCTTCTCATTCTGGCTCAAAGGCACAGTCTCAACATTTCGTACTTCTGAGAAATTACTTCAGTTTCCAGTATTAGCCTGTTCATTTGCTAGTGATGTTTCCCAGAATAACAACAATTTCTCATCAGAGGCAAGACATCCTACAAAAGAAAGCAGTTGTTACTGGCCACTGTTCAGTCAGCTGTGTCCTAAACAGTTATTTCTCCTAGGCCCTATTGCTAAAAATAAAAATTAAGGAAAAGAACCTTCAAGGAAACACTTTGCATTGAAAATGTAAAAGCTCAGTTGCCAAGACTGACATTTGTCCGCTGGAGTGTGAAATAAAACAACATTTCCCTGACTGAGTTTTTTGAAATTTGTCTGAACTTCTGTAACAACTTCCTGACTTTCCTGAATGAATTTGCACTGTGCCTCTTTCCTCATCCTATTCTGACATGGAAAACATGACAGAGAAGGTGCCTCCTTCATAGAATCATAGAATCATATAATGGTTTGGGTTGGAAGGGATCTTTTTTGAGTCATTTACATTGTTCCAGTGATGGACTGTCCTCTACAGGACTGCAATTACTACCTCAATGCACCAAGCAGCTCTGGAGGGCACAGCCAGCTGTTAGGGCATAAAACCATTCCATTGGCAGCAGGCTCAGCTGTCCTGCCAAAAGACCAGGTTTGGGGTCAGAAGTGTCTTGCTTCTGTTGGTAATGCCATCAGGTACAACATGTTTTCCTTGGTTTTTTTCTGGGATGGATATTGGTAGACAGGGAACATGACGTATCTCCATTCACAAGATAAATAGTGTCAGAGAAGTAGCCACCAACATGGCACTTAGTTTTCCCTTGTCCTTCTCCATTTCACATTCACTGTCTGCAGTGATCTTTGTATCTCATGACAACAAGAGACACTGAGGAAGGAAGATTCTGCCTCATACCCTTACACATGGACCAGGTCATACCAAGAGCACAGCAGCTTAATTTCACAGTGTACCTGCAAAGTATTCTTGGAAGACAACAAATGTTCAGTGCCAGACCAGATGGAACTTTATGTTTGAAATTTCACCTTTTCCATACAAAACTCAAAACTGATATGAAATAATGTGATATATACATACATACATATATACATACATACATACAGATATATATGTATGCTTCTTTTCTTTTGTTACTCAAACTGAAAGTTAATTGCTTGCACATCTTTCCTTGGAGCTCTTCTTTTAGCTTAGCCACTGAACCTTAGCAGAATGACAAGAAGTTATATTCAACCCAGTTGTAAAACATCTCCCAGTAAATGTTTATAAAGCATCTTTAATGTCTTTTCTAAAGAATATATTTAGCTTGTGGTAAATGACAGTAAGCAAGTCAGCCCTTCCAGTGAGTTCTCTATTTGCCTGAGCTCTATTGGTGAACAGTGGCACTACAGAGGTGACAAGAACTTAATAGGTGCTGCAGGCCACAGCAGGCACCCTACTAGACTATATCTACATCTATATGTTAATTCATTATTAGCTACATTCAGAGATTTGAGATAAAAATTCCAACTGGCAGTTCTATAATATGCAAATAACCCATGTAAAAAACAAACAAACAAACAAACAAAAACCTGGCCTTTAATTCCTTTCAGCCAACAGTAGCATTTTCAGGCTTTTATATCTCTCAGTGAGATATTTGTTATGCTAGGTATTACTCCAGGCTTGTTCCTTGCCCACCCCATCTTTGCCCCAACACTTCCCACATTTAGAGGTCACTGACTTGATAAATCCAGAACCTCCTGACAAATAATTTTATGTGTTGAACTTACACAAGGTTTGAGTCATCTGGACCCATTCCCTCCTACCTCAGCTAGTTTGCTGAACACCAATCACACGACAGTGACTTTGCACTTTGTTTGCTTTGATCCAATTATCTAATACAAAGCTCCAGCAACTATTGTCAGGGCTGACAACACTCTGCTGTCTAAGCATTGAAACCACTGGGGCTCATAGCACAAATCTAACTGTTTCCTGTTCTCTGACACCAGATGCAGTAAATTACATTTGCTCCCAGATCCCTGAACTCCCAACCCACTATTCACGAACAGCAGAGCCAGTTCCTGGGCGGGACGGAGCAAGCAGAGTAGCTGGTAAGTCTCAAGGAGCAAAGTTTTATAATACCAATCCAGTAGCCATGAACTCTTCTTTGTTATATTGCCTTAATTGGTCAGGACTCCAGATATCATTTAAATGCCAGGAAATGCCATTTGATTAATATTTTGTAAATAAGGCTTTTTAGGCAGCAATGAGTACTCTCAAAACAATATAAATTGACCAAACACATGCAGCATAGGTAATTTGTCAATTTTTGTTTTGTTTTGTTTTGTTTTTTACTTTTTATGGAAACATTTGGTACCTTCCATCTCTGCTTAGAAAAATACACAATATCCAGAACATAGTTTTATCTCCTCCACTGTACCCAAGTGACTCCCCTCAAGATGAATGAGACATACAGGCACTCACAAGCCTCTAGTCATGCTTCAAACATTAATGTAATTTTATACCACTTTGTTTTTACCATTCTTTCTTCTCAAGGAAAAGGCTGGGGAGAATTATAATGATGTGGTTTGTGCTTGCAGCCATACAGAGAGTTTTCTAACATTTATTTTTTAGGCTGCGTACGTGTCCTAAATGTACCGGTGTGATTGTTAAAAGCTGCGTGTGTTCCTTATTTTCAAGAGCCTTCTTCTCTAAGCAGTGTATTCCCTATCTCAAAATCAAACTGCTGGTGGGTACTTAAGAGGTGTCTAGAGGAACAAGAAGAAAAGGTGGCTATCTTAAAGAATGAGCTAGTAAGCATAGCAAAGCAGTTTTTGCAGCTAAGGCACTGTAGACCACTATAGGATACATCATTTAGTACAGTCATCCTGTTGCAAGCCATAATAAAAGCTTCCCCTAATCTGTCTAAAAAGCAGGTCTTTCATTGTATGTTTTCTGCTATTTTGTTGATACCAGGAATACAAACATTACTTTCACTCTTCGTATGCCCAAGAAGCCTTGATCACATATTAGTTGAGAAGAGCATTGCACATGCGCTCAAGGGTAGGCTGTTAGCATCCATCTTAATATATGTTCAAAATCTGTTAAGATTTTTCTTTAAAGAATAGCCTCAGAATCCCACTGTTCAAAGCTACATCATAGGCAGAACAGATCTTTTCAGATGTACGCTGGGATCTTGTTGCCATGAAGCACTGCGTCATTTTACACTTTAATTAAAGCTTGTGCAGAATACTTGTCCCCATGAATACAGGCTGTCATCTTCAAGTACTGCTTTCAGTTTCAACTCTATTGTCAGGCAGCTTGTATTTTATTAATAGAGCACATTTTGTAGTAAATAAGCTCTGGTTGAATAAAGATATTTTAGAAACCTGCATTAGTTCAGTTTTCAGCTATGTTGACAAGCTGGGATGCTAGATTTTCCTGCAGAGAGCTAACATTTTGCAAATCAGTGGATAAACAGGATTCTGTTATTCATTTCTCCCTCGGTAATGTGCTTCACTAGTGAACAGCCTTCCAGGACTTTCAGATACATTTATGCATTTACTTGCACTAGTAGCTTTGATGTGATCTCCAGGATAAGTTATAAAGCTTAAGTTATATCAGAAACACTACTGCTAAGTCATGGTAGATAAAAAGAAAATGTTGACAGTGGCAAATGTTTAAGCAGATTTGACAAACGCCAAGTACTCAAGGATATGACCACACTTGTTAACTTTCTAAATCAGATCTATCTTTAGCACAGTGTTCCATGCAGTGCTGGAACTTGATGACCAAATTCATGTAGAATATTGTCAGCTGTACCCATTCTACAATACCTGAATTTTCCATCTAAATGTATAGTGGTGTTCGTGATGTGCCACATGAGTAACTACATAATGCTGATGAGAGATTTCATTTTGAAAATACAATAAAAAATATTCTACTACATGAGAATAAGACTGAAAGAATGCATTATATGTGTAATTTTTAATAGTAATACTGTTTAAAATACAAACATAGCAAGCTGCACTGACTCTTGGGCAATTATAATTCCATATTCACTTGGGAAAAAAATAAAAATAAAAAAAAAAGGAGGAAGAAAGCCAAGACACCAGTTTCTGGTGTCTCAGGTAAGAAAAATCATGATTATGCCATTTAGGTTCACTGGTGGAAACAGTCATCATAAGTTTCACAAACACTTCTCATTGCTTGTGGTAGTTCGTAAGTGTCTGTGAATGTCTGTTCAAGAATGTCTTCATCTATATGCAAGGAATATTTAAACTAATGAACACTTCTGCTTCTGGAATATCTGTAAAGCCTCTGCACATTTTCCTTTGAAAAGCTATACAGTGAGATGCCATTATGTCTCAAAATGAGGGTTAGAGTGATGAATACTACTCCTGCTATGTGGTCTCAACTATTTTCATCTTATTGCTGCGTCTTTCTTAACTGCTAGAAAAGTTTCTTTGATATTCTAAAACAGCGTCCCTCGCACAAGTATTTTTATCCATTTTTTCATGGTGCTTTGGAAATTGGTTCATTATTACTTTTTCTTCAACTTTCCCCTTTGGAAACGATGCTTAGGGTCTCGTTCAAAGAAGGGAGGGAGCACTTCGAGGCCATTTTGTCCATTCTGTTAACCTGCAAACAGAGGTCACTGTTGAAGGCTTGGTGTGGAAGAAGAGATCTGTCCTGTCACAAGTCCACAGGAGAAACTACCTTGTTCCCATGTGATTTTGTTTTCCTACTTGTAGAACAGGGGTAAAAAAAAAATGGTTCTCCACCCCTCTAAAATGTTTTGAATGCCATAGATGGAAGAGATAAGCAAGTACAAGTGTTTATCAAGTCTGGGTGTTACTTGCAGCAAACAAAAATTCTCACCAGCTAACTGGTAGTTTGATGATAGAAAAGGAAAAGAATGTAAAGAGGTTGCTGGAGATTAGTTTATCTTTGAATTCTGAAGCAAGTTCAGAAGGGAAAGACTGAGGCCAATCTGCATGCTGTCACTTCCCTTTGTCTAAAGTACACCTAACCTTATTGCTCTTGGCACTCCTAATTGACCAGAGGCAGTTTCACATAGTGTGAGCTGGAAGACTCCGTCCCATATGACACAGGTGTGCCTTGCCTTCAGCTGCATAAAAAGCTGTAAAAACGTAACTATCTCTGTTCACAGCATTGCATCCCACCTCTAACGTAGAGCACTTGACCATTTAGAAGCAGGTGATAGGAAGAGGGGCACCATAGTTTTCTTTGTCTGTTTGGCAATTAACCATTCACTGGCTTTTTTTGTTGTAACATGCACTTCCTTTCTTGTTTTCATTCAAGCTTTGTGCACCATGGAAATTAATGTGGAGAAAGACAAACAGACAGGAGAGACCAAGATTGTCTCTGCTTCACCTGTTGGCCCAGATGAGGCCCATCAAAGAGGATTCAAAGTCTATGATGATGGTACCAAGGTAGTCTATGAGGTTCACTCTGGTGGCACAGTGGTAGAAAATGGAGTACATAAATTAAGCTCAAAGGACGTAGATGAACTTATGCAAAAAGCTGGACAATCAAATGTAAAAGGAGGGTATGAAATAATGACTGTGTCAGACAGAAATACAGTAGCTGATGGAAACCTTAGCCATATGAAGGAGCAAATGCTCTTCAAGGAGGCAAAGCTGGAAATGGTACACAAACCAAACAAAGGGCATGCTGTGAATCCCCAGCCCCAAGACAAACCTCGTGGTGGCGAAGTTCCAGAGGCCAGTGCAGATCAGCCAGTGACAATGATATTTATGGGCTACCAGAGCATTGACGATGAAGAGGAGACAAAAAAAGTGCTGGGCTATGATGAAACCATCAAGGCAGAGTTGGTTCTGATCGATGAAGATGACGAGAAGTCTTTGAGAGAGAAGACAGTGACAGACATCTCCACCATGGACGGGAACGCCGCTGAGCTGGTCTCTGGCAGGCCCCTGTCGGACACGACAGAGCCCTCCTCTCCTGAGGGGAAGGAAGAGAGCCTGCCCTTGGAAGCTGCCCCAGGTACACAAAAGAAAAAGCGCTGTCAATGCTGTATTGTCATGTGAACGCCTTCTCCTTCCCCACTCCGGCAGCTCCTGCTCCATCACTTACCTAGACCTCATTGTACTTCTAGCTGCAATACTGTGAACTGGAAGTGAATGCCTCCATTGCCTTGCAGTTGGGTTGCTTTGATTTCTAGTTCTTCAGGAAGAGGAACGCATGGTTATTTTCCCATCAGACGTACACTTTGGGGTTCGAGAAGTGGTTGGAGATTTTATTTTTTTCCTTTATATTTCAGAGTGAGAGATAAGTGGGAAATGGAACAAATGTTTTCATATTTATTTGATTTATACATATATATAATATATATAATGAAAACACTTTTTACATTTTCTTTGGATATCTGGCAGGCTTGATCAGTTTCCTAGGATTTTGTGGGAGTCTGAATTTCACAGCAACCAGATATGAGAGCCTTAAAGAAATGTCGCTTCTCTTTTTTAAGACAAAAATCACACTGAAACATTATTTTATAGACGCTATTTTTTATTTCTCAGGGGAAGACTTAGATCATTTTACTGTTTTAATTTGCTAAAACTCAGATAAGTCCTTCCTGAAAGGTAGTTTTGTTTTATAGAAATTTTTCAGTTTAGTTTGCAGTGTCACAAAAATCCATCAGCCATTTCTGCTTATTGGTAATACCAAAAGTGGACCTTAATTATTCTTTCTAGAAAACATATGAATGATAATTTTGCCTTATGTAAATCTTCCAGATTACAGTATTGTACGTGAACTTCATCTCCCCAAATTACAACTGAAATTAACTTGACAAAAAAAAAAAAATGATGCAGCTGTAACACCAACTGAAATGGGGTTACTGATCTAATTATTTGCCTTTCAGTAACTCTGCCGATGTTATAAATGAAGTTTCCTGCTGAACTCCAATAAAGGAGAGATACTGCTTTCTATTTCCTAGAATATGAGTAATCTCTCACTGTCTGACCCTGCTTGAACTGAATTCGGTGAGCAAATTCTCAGTGCTGCAAATGTGGGCAGGGCCAAAGTGTTATTTTGCATTTGGAAAATGTTATTTCTCATTCAGTGTACCTCCAGTGCACTGACATACTGACAAGTGATGGGTCTGATCCTGCCATACTTACCTAGCCAAAACTCCCATGGAGGCCTGCTGGAGTTTTGTTTAAGCAGCTGTTTCAGAATGCAATCCTAGATCCGTAAGACTAATGTTTTCAAAAATGCTGGTGGTTTTGGATGCTTCACTTCCTCGGGTGGGATACTTCAGAGAGGTCTGATTTCCAATAAATTTTTCTTCGACCCTCTGAAAATCAGGCCTTTAAACAAACGTCTCAAGGTGAAACTTTAATAAGGCAAACGCATCCAAAACCAATAGATGCTTCTGTATTTCTCGGTCCATTGTTTCTTCTGACTACAATGAAAAAGCAACCAGCTTTTTTGTGGTAAGATAATATGAGCCTGATTCTTGTCTCACACTGGTTTTGCTTAGGTGCGACTTCACTCACTCTGGTGAAGTTAGTCTGGATTTGTAACATTAGAAGTGAGATCGAAAATCAGGATTTGTATTTTCTGATAGTGTTAAAAATACTGAAGAGTATTTTGAGGTGTCTTTGAAACTATCAGACTTTAAAAATGAATAACGTCAACAGAAAAGATATTTAAAAAAAAAAAAGAAAGAAAGAAAGAAATCAACAACAAGCCTCCTTTCGTTCGGAGGTGGTTCCTATGGTATTTCTGTACTTTCTTGGATGGTGCTTTTACTGCATTAATTGTTAGTTCAGAGCATCTGATTAAACAGTTCTTGCTCTGTACTCTTTTCTTTCTGTGCCAGTAAAAAAGACACTTGTTCATTACAAAGGTTATATGAGGCACACTAAAAACAGACACAAGAAAATGCAAAAAGTAGTTCCTGTGTAAGATCACTTATCTGTCAATACGGAGTTGGTCAATGTAATGTTTCATCACTGCCCAGGTGACAGTAATAAAAAAAAAAAAAGAAATTGGTGATAAAAAAAGGGAGCCACATCCATCTGACACCTGCAGGAATTCTGCTGGCCTCTGTATTTCCTTCAGTGGCCAGATGTAACATGTAATAGATTACTGCATGTTCCCTCAGCCACAGCTGGGGCTTTTGGATGAGAGAAGGACCAAATCCATCAACAGAAACTCTGAAAATCATCATTTGACTGAGGCCTACATGATTAATGGTTGTATCAGAGAGGAGAATGGCTGCAAGTTTGTGCACTGTGATAATTATTACTGGTGGCTGTTTGCTGGAAACTGTGTTGGAGATTAGCAGCCTATGTTTTTGTTGTTTTGGAACGTTTTGGTTTTTTTTTTTGTTTGTTTTGTTTTGTTTTTTTTCAGAAATGCTGACTATTTACAAATGTCAATATTTCTTAAATCAAGGCCATGAGCTTTCAGATCTATCGTATGGCCTCATGAGGCTGTCCTCGTGTTAAGCAGACCAAGGTAGTTGACCCCAGGGGCTGAGCTATCCTGGCTCATCCCATTACCAGTCATCAGCCTGGCTGTGGTAACCCAGACCCTGACATCATCATACAAAGCCATTTCAGGGCTTTTTGTGCATTTCCAAGGAGTTAGGTGAGGTCACTGCAACTCAGCTGAGGAGCACTGACCCATGCAGCTATAGTCACCACACCACAGCCTGGTCCACCCCAGGCTCTGTACAATGGGGAAACAGCCAAGGCTTCAACAGGGCATGCTTAGGCTTCAAGAACTGCAAGAACATAAACCAGAGGGGACATCAAAACAGTTTTCACTCCATTCCTGCATTACAAGGGCCAATTTGACCCACTCAGGAGCCAGTGGGAGGCCCATGGGCATGCTCTGCAATAGTTCTGTCACTCTGTGGCCAGCTCAGCTCACCTCAAAAACACATCTTCTGCATCTCTCCTCCTGATCTGGCCAGTCATTCCCTCTCTGGGTGTAATCCTGCCTTCATGGCCACCCTGGCCTCCTCACCTCTTCCCAGCCCAACCCTTTTCCTTGCCACGCTTCTCTTTACAGACGTTTTACTCACAGTCCTCTGCTCATGACATTTGGACTTGACTCTGGACATTCTTGGGTACCACTCCTAATCCGATCTGTCCATCCTTCTCTTCAGCCCTGTGTACTCCCATGTCAGACAATGTTCTGGTTCAACACAGACTCAGCATTTTGGGGATGACTCCCTTAGTGGCCAGCTTTGGGAGATGCATGCTGAGACTGGGACCAGAATGTATCTGATACCGCGAGTCAATTGAGGCACAACGTGGTAGGGAGATGGTGGCATCTAAGAGCTCAGAAGTGGCCCTTCAGTGGTTAGAAGTAGAGCACAAGCCTTAAACCTTAACCTGCCAAATACCTACTGCTCAGTACCTGTAGCTGACATCGAGTGCCTAGGAAGGCCAGTGTTTTTTATGTGTTCATATGAACTTCATGGTTAACAGGCCATGACAGATCCAAAAAATCTGAAGGTATGTCTGCAAAGGGTTTGTCTTTGTTAGTCAAAGGTAGTTCCATATCTGAGGTCAAGCAAAACACAAAACAGAAGCAAATCAGTCTGAACTCAGAGAGCCTTAGCTACATTGCCTGAAACATGCTTATTCCAATCATTTTCTTCTGCAAGTGCAACAGCCTTGCTGGACATCAGCTTGTGCATACTAGCCATTAGACTGCAGCCAAGTTACATTGGAATTCAAGTGTGTTAGCATATGCTGATGAATGTAAACTGATTTCCAGGGCTTCTTTGGGCTTTGGAAGGCATGACTTTTCCCCATGCCCTCAGACTGAAAGCTGCCTGTGGAAATACATGCACAATCAGATATGAAGGAAGAGGTCCGCTCTACAGAAAAGCAGAGAGATTTTCTAAGGATGATAACGGGAGTTTTCTATATGGATTTGAGCAAACTCCCTGTCCATTTAACTTATGCCATCATCTGTACATTTTCAATTTCAGCATGAAGAGATACAAAAAAGTACAGTCAGAAACTGATTCAGTGTTAACACTCTGCCACAACAAACTGCTCGCCTTAATTTTTGTAAGGAAAACAAGAAAACTCTTTTCAGCGTATCTTTTTCTAAACTGGGAAAAAGTAACCTATGAAACTTTTTTATATTTTGTATTTTCTAAGTTTCTACAAACCCATTTTCCATGTTGTCCCTTGTTTTCATTCAGGGACTGTTTATTTTCAAACCACTGCATTTTACTTCCTTTTTTTTTTTTTTTTTTTTTTTTTTACAGAAAAATACAAATCAGAAAACACAACATTAGAATTAGTGGCTAGGCAATCTCCTTTAATTACAAGAATATCAATGCAGAAAGAAAAGAATTACAGGGTTGTTTTCTTTTTTTATTTTCCCACGGCTGATGTACTGTATGGTATATGTTTACAGAACTCCTCTGGTCTGCCTTTGTGATGTTATCTAAATGAATGACAAAGTAGGTATGATGTGCCATTTGACAGTTTGCCTTAGCACTCTTGGGTTTCCTTCTTCTTTTTGTATCTTTTCTTTTTCTTTTTTTTTTTTTTCCCAAAAAGTGCAGGCTGTATTCCAAAGCTGTATAAACACAACATTATCTTTCAATCCCCAGCAAGAGAAGTGTGCAAGGGCCCTTCTCCATGAAACGTACCTCCACTGGTGCAATAAAAGACCCCAGTCCTGCAAACAGAAACACATATGCCTAATCCAACTGAGAGTAGACCTATTTCAGTCAAGAGGACTACTCATGGGAGGGACGTATGTGTAGGTGTCTGCAAGATCAGGGTGTGAGTGATTAATACAGGGTGTCATTTGGGTGTTATTTGTATACCTGCACCACTTCTATGCACTGCTGAGTTTGGCCAGAGTGGTCTAAACCTGGAGACTAACTCTGAGTATTGCTACTTCTGCTAAGAAAAAGATAAAGCAAAACGGGTCCAAGTATCTGATGGGATCAGGTCCCGAGTCAGCATTGCTACCACAGCAGTGGTATTCTTGAGGGAACATTTAGTGGGACATCCCTGACAGCTATTTTATCAGTCATATGTCATTCTATCTAAGACCCCTGTTGATTCTTCATGCTTAAGATCAGAAATTCAACTTACTTGGAGCAGGAAGATAGCATACAGAGTTGCTAGAGAAATAAAAGGTGTGCAACCTTTTGATTTAGTCCAAAATCTAAATGGCATACTTGGAAAGTAAGTGGGGATATAGTAGAAAATGTAGTATTTTACATTTGTGTATTTTTTTAATGAATGAATATTTTTGTAATGAGATAAAAATCCTAAATAGGGATTTGAGTTTCTGAATATCATCCTACTTGTGACATTGAACCTTTGAACTTTTTCATACACTGATGACAATGCCCAGCTTCTTGGGATCTTTTGTAGACCTAACTACATTTTCCTCCAGGAAGTAGGATCACAACACTTTTTAAAGAGTAACAATGTAAGACTAGAATTCAAAATACCTGCTATGAACACTGCTAAACAAATTCATTTATTCTCCCCTTCTCCTTCTAAAAACAAAACAAAACAAAATACAATAAAAGGTGGACCTGTGCTTGCTATAGATAGACAGTTAACTTTATCTAGAATGCCATCATGGCAGATAATAACTTACTTTCAATATTGAGTTGCGACTAAAAAGAACTATAATCGGATTTTTTTTCACTTTGTCATACTTTATCCAACATGAGGCTTCAAAATACAAGAGATGGTGGCACTGGAAAGAGTAGAACAAAGTAATTTGGATGAAGTGGAGAATTTTCCCACAGGCTAAAATGTGACATCTTTTTTTTTTAAAAAAAACACACTTGTTCCAACTAGTTCTCTCTGTCTGATAGGAAATTTAGTATTTTCTCAAATTACAGTACATGAGCCTCTGGGCAGCAAGAGAAAACTTTAGCTCTGAGCTTAATCAGAAGTTGCAGGCTATGACAATATCCAACATAAAGGTAGACTGTAATTTTTGCATGTCAACAAGTAAGTTATATAAAATTGATGAATTTATTGTTTAGAATATGAATGGATTGACATCTAGTCCAAAGAGAATATAAATCCAACTTGTAATATAAACATATCACAGTATCTTAGCTTGTAAATAGTGGCAAGGGTGCATGAAGTTCTGAAAAATGCCCCATGTGTTTAAAATCAACAGCATCACAAAACTGAGCCTTTTCCCTCACAGGCTCAAAATGTCTTGCAAATTACATTTTTTTTTTTTTTCCTGTGGTGATTCCAGTTAAGCTGCTCAACGGATTAAGACTAGGTTACGTTTCTTAAGGGCAAATTTGTGAAAAATTCTGATCCCATTCCCCCGTTTTGCAGATACTTATTTTAGGCAGTATTGCTGTTAGTATATTGCAAACCTCCTTCTGTGATTGCTTCCCAAATGCTTCATAAAGGATTTTTTAGATTACTTTTTTTATTATTATTATTTTTTTGTAGGGTCTACCTTAGAAACTGAAAAAAAGATGAAAACTAATAAACCCTTAAAATAACCTAAGTAACTCAAGTCCATCAGTTTGAATACATTTGTACATTTTTAACTTACACTGTAAACTAGTAACTTAGACCTGATATTGAATATCTTGAAATACCTGTTAGATCTATAGACATGCTCATGAGAATACAACTGAGAACCCAAACTGCCCTTTTTAGTTTAATGGGATGACCCATATAAGTGAAATTAAAGCACATGAACAAATGCTTTCGGGGTCTGGGCTTTAATAATGCTGCTCTAAGTGAGGCTTATGCTGCTTTCACTGTATCATTCCATTCCTTTAATTAGACAGATTTTTTAAATGGTGTTGTGAAACTGGTGCAGCTTTCTGCAGAGAGGTGTATAGGACATGACCTCCTGGCCAACTGTATTTGAAAGTGGATGAATGCCCTCTGGGCAACCAAAACTCCTGGTGGTCTGAAGAGGGTTGAGGTGATTTTCATGCCTACACACAAACACAAAGTTAAAGAGGCAGTGTGAGTTTTTCTTCCAATTTTTTCCCTTTGCATGCCTCTGCTCCAGACTCTGCCTGTCCCTTGTCTCTGTACTTGCTCTCATTTCAGACACCATTGCTCAGTTGCTCCTTTTTTCCCCACTCTGGTTTCCTATGAGCAAAAACGGGGGAAAGAAAGAAGAGACTAGAGCAAAAAATCTCACTTCAGGCCTGTTTGGGTGAGTTCTAAGTTACATGAAATGACATTTCAATTATTTGGACTTCTTCCTGCATTTTCCTAGATTTGTAGGGCAAATCTGATACCAGAGGAGCATACTCTGTCTGCTCATCTAGCATCCCCCAAAGTAACACGGTAGCCTTGCTATTTAGGTAGCAGGTCTGTCTTTATTTCCATTCCTATGAGGACATGTTAAACCCCCCAAGCCAGGTATGAGCTAGATATGCCCAAGTGTATAAGATATATCAGCATCTAGAAGCCACTTAGGGGAGCAGAAGACAAAACATCCCCTAGCTGTCGGGATGCTACCAGCAGGCTGAAGGAGCCAGGTTAAAATGAGAACTTCCCCACAGACTGATCCAGCATACAAGTGCACTCTCAGTAAAACTAGCTGCCAAAAAGCTACTGGTATCCCTCCAAGTTAATGTGGTGGTCAGGCAAACTCAAAAATAAGAGAGTTCTGTGCAACCACATACAATCCCAGCTGGACACAGTGCTTAAGCTCCAATGACCTTAAGCAATTGCTGTAAGTGTAATGCATACTTAAGCACTGTGCTGATTAGGGATAGCTTTGAGGGTGCCTTAAGATCTGCCTGCACCTACAATTAAGGTGCTTAACTGAAGATGGGCTTGAATTCTGTCTCTGTATTTTGCCAGTATGGATGTAGGCACCAGTTAGGGTCAGATAGAGGAGATAAATTTATCTGAAAGTTTTTTATGGTCAATGAATCTCTGTACAGCAAAGGTAGACAAGCAGGTCAGCACAAAGGCAAAAGAACACCTCTGAATGTTTTATGCCCTTCCCAACTCCGTTCACTCCATAGACAAAGAATGACTCTTTGTAGGGGTTCAAGAAAATGTTGTGTAAAATGCAGCTTTTATGGTGAATGTAGGTTGTGGTTGAGATTTTTTTTAAGCTTTAGTCTCCCACTTTCTTTGTGAGCTAATGTAAATATAATCCCATTTTGTTGGGGAAAATCTGCTGTGCTAACACTGGATTAGAATTGCTGGGGATAGCTGCTGTACTTTGTAACCTGAAGTGTACTTTTTTGACTGTTATGTTTTTTTCTTCAGATTAAAAAAGAAAAAATGAGTACAAAAAAAATCAAAAAAATAAATAAAACAAGAACACTGCCAGCAACAGCCATGCTGTAACTGTGGCTTCTCTCTTTTTTTTCTCTGTACAGTATTACTAGTAAATAAATCTGCCTTTTCACTGCGCCTACCTCTGTGTCTCTTTACTGTGTTTCTCTCTAACCACCACTCTTCAAAATGCTCTGTGATCTGAAGGACATACCGTATTGGAGCAGCCTCTCTCACTAAAAGAAATAAAGTACTAACTCCACAGTTTGTTGTTCTTTCTTCCCTCCACTGCTGTGTCCTGCTGTTCCGACTGTTATTTCTCCTAGTTGCTTCAACCCGTATTAACTCGTCATACTTGTTACTGTCTCATTTCTCTTTTTCCTTTCAATCTTATCTGGTACTTTGCCAGGCATATCACGGACCAGGCTCCTCTAGGACTTTTAGTGTTTGAAGAAGATGAAGTCTTGGTTTAGATCAGCAAGACAGTATGTCCTGGGTGTATTTACTTCCTCATGGAGGGAAGAGTTCCATGCAGTGCATATGCCAAGTTCCCAGATATCATCACTAAAGAATTAAAGGACTGTCAAAATAAACAGTGTACAATTTCTTCCTGGCTTACCACACCAAGATGCTATATTTACCTAAGTTTAGTCAACAGTGATAGGATGGATAGCATAGCCAGGTGCCATAAGTTCTCACAAACATGGCCCAGACAGCCACGTAGGAAACTCACGGCAGATTTTCCATTGCAACGTAAGTACTACCCCTCTGTCTCTTTCATCCTATACCCATCCAAAAAATTACATATGCACACATATCAGAGCCTTTGCAGTGCTGTACTCTTTATCAGAACATAAGGGGAAATGACCACTTGTCCTTGTTTTGTTGCTTTATAATCTCAACATGAACGCTTTGAAGCAGTAAGACTTCAAGCTCTTTTTATTACTTGTAGTTAAGTACAAGAAAATTTGTCCATCCTCAGATTCTCTGAGTGATGGAGAACTGGTATGTTTATGCCCACGAAGAACTAGAAAATTGATCACAACAGCTACACTATTCAAATTTCTTTGGGTTTACAAAGATCTTCCTAATGCAGAAGCTGCATTAGTGTGGCCGAAGGGAGACTCATGACCCTCAGCTAACAGGAGTGTCAACATAAAGAACATGCAATGACAGGGCTTTTGTCATTGGCCATTAAATTAGTGGAGTATTCTGAGCATATCAGGTACATATTCCATCTGCTAACTCATACCTTGGTCTGTGCTGTACTATTGCTCTCCATCCTTTAATTTATTTTCTTTCTTTATTTGTTGTCTTCATCACTTTATTTGGCTGCAAACTCCTTCACTTCACTGCACAAAACCAGGTCAGAAAAGGAAACGATGAAAACAAACTGGACAAAATCTGATAGCATTGTTGTCACTGAAGTTTCATAATGAAACTAATTGTATTCACTTCCTCTTTTTAAACCACTAGGAAAAAAAAAAGGGGGGGGGGAAGAAGAAAAAAAAAAAGTGAAACTGCTTTTATGTTTGTTGTTTTTAATTTTTTTCCAACATCGGAATACGTTGGAAGAAAGGAAATGCTTAGCAGCTGGTGAGATAGTGTGGTAGTACCCTGGAACTTTCTGGAACAGTTCCCTGGAGGTCAATGACTTATCAGTAAAGTCAGATTCAGCACGTGTGAGGACAGTTCTCTCTATTTTTTGTTCTTTTTCCTTTCACTTTGATAGATTTGTATCTTAGTAATGGAAGAAAGAAAGAAGCATATTCTAAAAGTTTAACACTTTCAGTAATCTGTCAGGAGATAGAAGCAGAGCAGCTCTCTTTCAGGTGGCCCCATCCTTTCCTACAGGATCCTCGTGAACTGCCTTTGACCCACAGAACTCATATCAACTCGGCAATACTTTGTACTTCACTCTGCACAATATTTTTAAGGTTTAAAAAAAAAAAAAACAAAAACAAAAAAAACTCCAAGGCTATAAACTGTGAGAATGAACAATAAAAAAGGGACTGGAAATTATCAACAATTTTTGCTGCTACAGACCACCGTTTATATTCCCCAGCTGCTGTAGAAGGTCTGTTCAGACATCCATCATGCTGTGTACATTCATGTGAACCATTTGTAACCCACTGTGGTGTGAACACAGGTCATCCCCTAAAGGACTTTACAAAACAGTAGAGTATGACACAGCCCTGCAAAGCTTGAAGTCATCATACACTTTTACCTGTGGTAGAAAAACTACCTATTTCTTCATCAATAGTGATGGTAATCCACTTTCCAGACGAGATGAGGAGGGAGATACGTGAATAAAAACAGGGCTTTCTGTGCCAGGCTTGAAGGAGGAAACTTCTCAGCCCATAACCCAAAAGGGAAGGAGTGGGAATTGTTGACAACTTGCAGAGACAGTAGGTCACTGCAAATCAGGAGGAAGCAGGTGTGTTAACAATGACCTGCAAACTTAGGGATCCAGCTGTTCTAGCAAGAAATGAAATTAGCTCCTGGCTTTTATGCACAGCAGTTCCTCCCAGTCAGTATAAGAAAATGCTTGAATTTAGCCCCCAGTGGTACATATGATGACCCAGGTCCTGGGAAAAGTCATTTCCATTCTCTGCTGCTCTAAGGGGTTCAATGTGACTTCACATATGTCTCGTTCCTACAGATCTACTTATGGTTTGCAGAAACAACACAATCCCTGGGATTTTGGTAGGAAATCTAGGCATCTAACTACTTGCTCGGGCACAGGTTTTATCATCTGCTTTATGGCTGAATTTTAGGATAATCAGCACTACCCCACCTCTCAGTACTATGATGATGCATCATCTGTTAGCATCTGCCACAAGGCTGCAAGAGTATGGGGCATAATAGGAGTACAGACCACAAAATGTTCTCTTGCTGTTCAGTTCTTGGAGACATTCTTCTCACTTGCTAAAACAGAAAACGTGAGCTTTGTTGTAATCAAAAATAGCTTTCACAGCAGTCAAGAGTTTTCTGTAAATGAGAGATTTGCCATGGTTATGGAGAAAAAGAGAATACCAGCAGCATGTTTGACTGCTTCTAAGTGGGAGAATGGAGAGAGAGAAACAGTTGGAGGAAAAAAAAAAAAGGACTTGTGCGCACAGGAAATGGTTCCAAAAATGGGTCACATTCTCAGACATGACTAAACAGTTTAACTATCTTTTTTTAGTGTTTCCATAATGCACCACTGGCTACAGATTCCCTCCAGCTATAGATGAGTCTGCTCCAGCACTGGAAGCAATATGGTAGGTTTTCTGTGGGGAAGAGTGTGTGTTGACGAAGCTAATTAACCCTGCTTAGAAAGAGGCTATCTATTCCTGTGAGCATAGACCAATGCTACAAAAACTGTGCTGCTCTTCATCCAGTGTATTTACGTCTAGACATCACTGCATTGTGCTCCTAAGCATCCTGAGGCTTCAATGGAAGGATGTTGTTCAGTCACAGCAGAAGGTCTTCATCACTTAAGTTTCACTGAATAGTGCTTCGTATAGAATACATGGCTCTGACAGTCCTTAAATGCTTTATTGTGCTGCTCATCTTTTGTTATATGGTGAGATGTTTTTCCTTACCACACTATGCTAAGTCATGGAAGCGTTTTTATGACTGAAGAAACAGGAGTTCATAGACGAACTGTTGGTGCAGTGGAACAAATGTTTCCACCTGCTGACTGCCTTAAGAAATTTTAAACATTAGGTATAGTCAAGCCACAAGAACATGGGGTAAAACAGCGGGACTGCTAAATATCAAGTGCAGTAAACATGTGCAGATTTGCACACTGAGAAAAGTGTCAAGCAACTTGGAGAGAACCTTAGGTATTATTCAAAAAAGGAAATAGGAGAAACTGTAATTTCTGGGCAGAGGATGAAACCCTTAAAACACAAGCAGACACTGCAGAATTGTGATATTTTGGGTCTGTTTTTCTGTGTCATTTAAAAGACTACAAACATGATTTTTAGGTACTGTTCAGTTCAATGAGTACATATGATTTGATGTGGAAAAGCTGCTGAAGCATTGCACACTGTTTATTTTCTTCAGTTATTTAGAGATGGAAATACTGTGATTACTTGATGGATCTATCACAGAACCACGAATGGTGGGGTTGGAAGGGACCTCAAAGCCCACCCAGCCCCGAGCACCTGCCATGGGATCAGTGCCATGCAGCAGGTCAGAGTAGAGCAGGGACCCATCCAACCTGGCCAGAAGCTCCTGCAGGGATGGGGCACCTACAGCTTCTCTGGGCAGCTGTGCCAGGCCCTCTCTGCTCTCTGACAGAAGAATTACTTCCTACTGTCTAACCTCAATCTCGTTCACTTTTACTTTAAAGCCATTTCCCTTGTCCCACCACAATTATTAGACTACCTAACAAGTCAGTCCCTCTCCTATGCATAAACTCCTTTCAGCTCCTGGAAGGCTGCAGCAAGGTGTCCCTGGAGCCTTCTCATCTCCAGACTGAACAAGCCCAACTCTCTCAGCTTGTCTTCACAGGACTGGTGCTCCAGCTCTCTGATCATCTTCATGGCCCTCCTCTGGATGTGCTCCACATCCTTCTTGTGCTGTGGGGGCCCACAATATGCCAGATGGTCATCAAATGTTAATCCAGAACCTGCCATGGGGCCTTTAGTCTGTCTGTCTCTGTCCTCTGTATCTCCTAAAGAGTGAACATCCAGCCTGAATGCCAGAGGCAGTGATCGGAGTATTTAAAATCAACAAAGGAAAGTAAAAACTGAAAGGAAAGCAATTCTTCTCTCTTATCCAGCATCTGAAAGGACCCTCCTATACTCCATAGGTTAAAAGAGATAAAATCCAGACTGCTTAGATAGAACAGTTTTCTCAGTTTAACATCTGCAAGCAGGACCCACAAGACCCTTAGAAATGAGTTCACATTTGTTTTCAGGACCAAGGCCACATATCCTGAGCCAGCCCAATGAAATCACATTGCCTAGTGGAAAAGGCATTTGCCACAATGTGGTAGAAATAAAATACAGTATGGAAATCAGCATGAAAAAGCTCCTATTAAACAATAGCAATTTTAAGGACAGATTCCTGGGTGCTGGGGGCACTGCAGGCTGAACATAACCAGCTCAGGAAGGTGGACAGACTCTAATCTAGATACCAAAAAAGCAATTCCAGTTTATTGTGAGGATGTGTTGGAAATATGTAAAGCACAATTGCTTTGTCTCTTAGAAAGAATCCAACTTGTTTCTCCTCAAGTTCTAGCCTTGTTTAGTTAGTCATTTTCAGCTACATACAACCATGTCAAGACAGGTTTGGCCAAAAGTTAATAGACAAGGTAATAAGATTTTTCAGTAAGAAGCTGTTAGATCTGTGAATTACAGTGATTCAGGTTACTGAGATTCATGTTGCTCAACTAGGTGAGAAGGAAGTTCAGTAGAAATAAAGGCTACTTCCAGAAAACAGTCCTGTAGCATAAGCTGAAGAAAAACACAGCCCTTCTACTAGGCTTTGAATGCCCAGGAATGACATTTGAAGGAATGACATTGAGAAGGATCCAGACATCTTCTAATATTCAGTAATGTGAATAATTCTGAATCTGCCTATATCCCTACCAGTGAGCTTGGAAGCCAACAGTATGTGATCTTTACAGAGCATGGACAGACATGATCACGCTGAACCAGGAGGGAGGTAAAGGGCTCTTACATCTGGAGGAGCCTGGGAAAATTGTCAGCACTGGAGCAGGGTGCACGGAACAGTTCTGATTCATTGGTGACAATAAACAATCAAAAACAAAGCAGGGAGTTCTGCCACGGAGAACCCAAACCAAGACTTTCTGAATTGAATAGTTGTTCAAAAACAAAGCAGTTTTTTTTTTTTTCAATTTTTATTTTTTTTTCTCAGTCGAAAATGCCTTGCTGGGGATGCTTCCAAATAAATAAAATAAATAAATAAATAAAAGGAATAAACATGCCAATATTTAATTTGGAATACACTAGAAATATTGGTTTGGCATTATGTGAACATTCTCTCCAACTTTTTTTTTCATCCAAAACTGTTAGTGGAATTCAACCCAGTGTCATTCTCTCAAAGTTCATTTTCTTATTAAAAAAAAAAAAAAAGTTCTGTTGGGATTCAAGGGGAAAATTCACTTGGCTGCAGCCAGCACAAAACTCCTCACTGGAGGCTGGAGGGCTGACACTACAATTTCAAGTCAAGCGTGTGTGATAATGAGGAGCTAGCCTTGGGCCACAGCTGTATGCTGTCAGTCCTAGATGATGCTCTTTCCCTGCTCACAGCTGACTTTCCCACCCCTCCTCCCTGATGCCTCTTTCCCTTCCCATACATGTTTGCACAGCATCTCTCTGAGCCCCACTGCACCATGCTGGTGTCTCATTCAGATTGATGCTGTCACCAGAAAAGAGGACTCAGACTGATTGTCCATTGCCATGCATGTAAAGACAACCATCCTTTTCAGCAGATGCTAAAGGTTCTCAAGAGCAAACAAGTGATGGGATGCTCCTGTTGCTGCTGGGCTCATTTGTGTGTAGCGTAGCCTGGACAGAAATGATCCTTCCAGTGCCACGTGCATATCACTAAAGACCTGTTGGAAATACTATTGTCTGTAGGAAAATTGACTTCAAGCCAGATATACTGTCTGGACCCAAATCAAACCTTCTCTTTCTCACATTCACCATGCAAAGCTAGGAAAATTCAAGGCAAGAGGCTGGAGGTAAGGTAGCAAGAAAGTGGAAAGTGATCAGAGAGACACTTTTTGCAGAGAAAGGCACAGCTTAAAGCTTTTCAGATGTGGTCTGCTTCATTCCTTAGACAAGTCACCTGAGCTATTCCTCTCAATTTATCTGCCTGTCTACCTTTTTAGTTGAAGGCACTGTATCTTATGGTAGCAGTAGGAGCAATGGTTTGTGGCTGTATGGGTTGTAAAGCAGCTCTGGAGGCTTCTGTCTGTTCCAGTCTAAATAATTAATGCTGAATATAATGCAGTTACTGAGACAGAGTTGCTGGCTCTATTTGGTTTCTCCTTAAGGAGAAATCTATGGGTTTTGGTATAGATAAGCTCTATCCATGCAAGTATATGATGCTGTATGAGTGCTAATATCACTGCAAGAGCCAACTGCTGATTAGATACATGAAGAGCACAGATAAGAAAATGGGACCTGGTACAAGTAGGGCAAGGGATTAATTGTTTGCTGAAACCAAGTGGCATCACACAGGCTGTAAAGCAGGTGATTCTTATAACTCCACACACTTGCATTCCAATTCTTGCCCTGGCAATAGGGATAGGTAAAGAGAGACAAGTGGACTAGATGATCTTAGTCTTTTCCAACATTAATGCATCTATAATTCTATGATGCTAACCAGAGAAGGCATGGCAGACATCCATCAGCTCAACCAAGATGAAGACAACTCAGGTCAGGAGAAACTCAGCCTAGAGGTGGAATATGGTCCTGTGATGAAGCAAAAGGGGTACATTTCAGTCATAGCTATAGGTTTTCTCTTCTGTTCAAGAGATATCAAATAGGCATTTCCCATTTTATTTGGGAAACATGAGCATAGATGATTGGCATTAACTGCAAAGATCATTTAGCAGAACATCTGAGAGCATCATTTTGCAGATCAGTTTAGATGTTCCCATGGCAGCAGGGAGCACAATAAATCACAGGCAGATAAATAGCCAACTTTTTCAGTAGTGATGCTGAATGAGGTCTGAGTTCCAGACAGCTTGGCAAGTCCCCATTAGGAAAGGTTCATCCCATTTCCAAATCAGAGTCCTCTTTTTCTGTGAGCAACATTTGCATCAGTCTGCAATAAATAAAACTTCATCAGATAAAGTTAAACTTGGGAAATGTGTTCTGAAACTTGATTTTTGCCTTCTTTTTGTTCTTTTTGTAGTGCAGCCTGTAGCAAGCTTCTCCTCAAGTCTAACTTCTCAAATCTAGCATGACCCAAACATAGATGTACTGTGCCTGTAATTGAGGGTAGAGAGAGAAATATAGACCACAGGGATCAGGAACAAAGCCAACCCAAAACTTCAGCTCTAGACAAGGAATGGGTTTTGGAAAATGGCAAGGGACACAATATAATTTAGATCTAGATCTGAGACCAGGCTTTTCCAGAAAATTAGTGTGCCAATACCTGTGGTTCTGTGTGGACCCATCTGTGTAACACAGATTGGCTTCAGATTGACTATAAATGACAGCATTCAAGTTTTCAGATGTCAACTTCACTTCAAATTTCTGTCTGGGTTTAAAAGTAATCTCTCTGGAACCTTTGTTAGGACAGGAAAAGCCCAAGACCTTGTCAGTTTTATCTTGAAGGTTTCAACTGAACGTTGCTTTAACTTTATGCTGGACTCTGTACTGAACTGAGACCTTATTGTCACAAATAGAGTTCTGCTTGCAGAGGTTCTGTTTTGTGAGCGTGCATACATACATGCTCATCTGCATTTGTGTGTTCTTGTATGTGCAAATGCACACACTCCTTCCTGACACAACAAATAGAGGCTTGAGTTTATGGGGAGAAAAATAGTTTCAGTTCTCAACAGTTAATCCTTTGTCAGGATTTTCCATTAGTGTTTTCAGTTCTACATAATCTGAAACTCCTTGAGACAGAAAATTATTTTTATTTCTGTATTTATTTATTTGTTTGTTTGTCAGTATATGTCAGGTTTCCCCAGAATGTAGCAACAATAAGACAGATATAGAAAATATATGATGTCTTATGTCAAAACCTGGCCTCAGACCCCACAAAAATAACTTGGTTAACATTCCTCTGTGTAGTACTACCCTCTCTGGGAGCAGCAGTTGAAGTCCTGGCTTCACTGCAGTCAATGGGAGTCTTGTTACTAGTTTCTTGGGACTAGGCTATAAAATAAATCTGTGTGTGTGAGTCTGTGCAGGCCTAGATCTTAAAAAATTCACAAGCTAAGGAGATTTCTACATGGAATTATCTACTACTGCACAGAAACTATAAGTTTAAATCAATATATGAGTATTATAAATACCTGCTTTCCATGGAGGAATTTAATTACATCTATTCTGCTGCTGTGAGAGCATGAATATCTTGTAAAGCCTCCTCACACTTTGAACCAAAAAAAATGAATATTCTTTACTAGTTCTATGAATGTAGCTACTATATACAATGTATTCTTCTCCTCTAGTAAAGAGAGTGATCTGAGAGTTCAACCTTGGTATCAAATATTTATGAAGAATGCATTAAAAAAATCAACAATAAAAACTTCACAACATTTGTTTAAATCTCTACCCATACATAATTTTGCATATTGCATTTGTTGACCCACCATCAAGGTTTTGCAGTTTGTCATGGTTTTATGATTTGATTTTGATTTATGACACAGTTAAGCCTGTGCACGTCTAGTTTTGAGAAGTGCTATCTCAATTGATGAAGCTTTGGAATGTACAAATTGTCCACAGCATCACTAGGGTGATGTTTGGATTAGTTTGTATTCCTCTTCCTACTGGGTTCCTCTTTCATTTGTATTAGACCAGCAACACAGAGTGGAACGTACTGCAAGATTTGTAAGGCTTCAGTTAAATGGGAGTGACATTGATAAAATAGCTGGGGAATGAGGAGCTGACACAGTAGATGTAGAAGTACTGCTGGAGTGAGTGATTCAAGACAAGGAGGAAATTATAGGGTAAATAAGAACATCAGGAGTACTCCCAGAAATAATAAATGGAAAACCACCAGGATCATGAATATTTAAAAAATATTACGTGGTACCAGGAGGATGACATTTTTGTTTTTAGGAAAAGTAATTAACCCAGTAAATATACAGAATATGAGCCCTAGCTGGGCAACAGGTGTACCATGAAGTTAGACTTCTCTCAAGAATCGTAACTAAGTCAACAACATCTTAATACAGCTAATAGCAAAGCAATAGCATCTCACATTGCAACACCTGTACCTTGTGTAATTGACTTGGTCAGATGCACTGCTAAATTAGCTAGCAGTCTAGGTATTTGTGGAATAATCCTCATTGCTTCCAGGCAGTAAGTGAAGAACTGATTGGGTCTGGTCTTCAGTATCTAAAGTATGAAAGACACTTTCATACTTCAAACCATAAAATATATTGTAATGTTTAATCAGCATTTTAAGGCAAGACACTTCTGATTTAAGAGTAATAGAAGTTAGTCTTTTATAACCATTCCACAGAAGAGGAATCAGAGTACTTTAAAACACACCTCAAAACACTCCTGAATATTTGCATTAAATTTATTCATGTTCTAAAATTTCCTCAAGACCAGAAGGAAGACAAACTGGATCAAATTCCCATGGTTTTAGAATTTAGCAAGTCCGTGAAAAAAAAAAATTACAAGAAAGAAAAAATTGTTCCATTTCTCCTCTATGAAAGAGCCAGAGATTGTCAGCATGTTGTATTCAGACAGCAGATACCTCATCTCCTGAGACAAGCACACTAGGACATCCTTCTGGGGTTAGTACCTGAAATTCTAATGTCTCTGACTGAGGCAGGTTGTGACCTGGTGAAAACACAGACTGTGCAGCTGTACAGCACAAAGCCATCCTTGTGATGTTCCTGTACCAAAGGGGGTTATAGCACCGCTAATGTTTTCACCCAGTCCCAAATGTTGCTGTATCTGAGCACTTCACAGTTTTTCATGTAGTGAAATGTCGCAGTGTTCCGCTGGGACAGAGGAGTGCTATTACTGTTACATACAAAAGAAAGAACTGAGGCTGAAGGGAAAGAAGTGGTGGCCTGCAATGTGGGAGCCCAAACAGTTCCCGAGAAATAATTTTCCAAGGCTAACATGGATCCTCACTGTTAGCAGGTGTTTAGTTTTTTCTGAGCTGAGAAGCCTGAACAGAAAAGCTAACAAATGCTGTATGTTCCTTTATTGTTTTCTTTTCCCTTTCTGTTTTCTACAATCTTATGGTTACTTATTCTCAACACAGTTATCCAGAGAGAATTATCCAAGTTGATGAAGGAGCATCCTGAAAGACACAGGCAAGGCAATCAGCATGCCTCAAACTACAGTGGTCAGAGATGTTATTAAACAGCAAATATACAACAATACCCCGTTTTATCAGAATGCAGCCTACTTCTACATTTTATAGATACAATAACATAAAGAATTAAAAATCAGGAACTGTTTGGCAAATATTGGCACGAAAAAAACAAGGGGGAAGGGAGGGGAAAGGAAGGGAAGGGAAGGGAAGGGAAGGGAAGGGAAGGGAAGGGAAGGGAAGGGAAGGGAAGGGAAGGGAAGGGAAGGGAAGGGAAGGGAAGGGAAGGGAAGGGAAGGGAAGGGAAGGGAAGGGAAGGGAAGGGAAGGGAAGGGAAAGGAAAAAAGGAAAGGTAAAAAGGAAAGGAGAGAGCTCCCGAAGTGAAGATGAAGGGAGAACATATGGTACCTCTGTAGTATCCCTGAACTGTTGAGTGAGAGGGAAGGAGAAAGGAATGAGGAAATGCTAGCCTGCAGTGCTCCCTACCCAGATGTTCCCTTAGAGAATGAATACGTTTCCCATTGTAATTCTAAGCAGAGTTCAGCATCCAGCAGCGACTCTTGCAGAAATCCAAAGCTCAGAGAGCTAAATTCAGATTCAGGGAACAGCAATTCATAGTCCCATTCCACTTGAGTTACACTGAACAAGCCTCTGCTTGTATCTCCATCTGTTTATTTCCATTATCTACATACAAAGCCTTAGGCCAGGCACTGTCTCTCAATGGTATTTGCATTGTGCTTAGTGCATAAAATATCTCCGTTCATAAAGGCAATTATTTTGTAAAGCATAGGTTTTAGAGTAGCACTGAATATTTCATATGACCATCACTGTTTTCCAAACAAATAAATTCCATCTGAATTAAACTATTCACCTTTTTCTGCTAAAGACAGGGAAGCAAATTCAGCCCTGATGCAAACATGTGAGCATCTCATTGACTTCAATGGCCATTCAGCTTAGCTCTGTCAGTGCAGCATTAGGCTGTGGGTCCCAAACTGTCGTCTCTGCTCTTGCCATCTGTCTTTCTTTGCTAACCTAATTCCTTATTAAATAGGGCGTCTGCAGTGAACGTGAACACATTCTGCTGATCCTTTCGCTGCAGCAAACACTGCTAAAGGCTAAAATTCCTGAAAGTTGCTACTCCTTTGAATGTCTTTGCTTTTGAATACCATATGAGGTTCTTTTAAGGTGGACTGAAATTCAAACTGTTCATGCTTAATATTCCTGAGTATTCAGCTCCTTTGCAATCATTTCTTGGACATTTAGATATGCTACTAAGCTGCTTAGGAAACCAGCACCTGGATCAGCACACAGATCCATTGTCTGGTCTAGGGGGAAAAGAAAGTGCTAGGAGCAGCTGTGGCCCTGGGTTTGCCCAGCCCAGATCAGAAGAGGCTGTTTGGATTCAGATTTGGGAGCCAGGGGTTGGACTCAATGGACGCTTCCAACTTGGGATATTCAGCGATCCTATGATTCTGTGATTTGCTGCATTTCTTAGAAACCGAATGTGAAAAATCCAAACAAAATACTCAAGTAGTTAAAATAAATCAAGCGCAACAGTTATTTTTGTCTTTTACTCAGCATGTTGTGAAGAGAACTGAAAAGCAGAATAAAGGAAGAAGCAGTTCTGAACTCAATTTAAACTCAGACTGAACTCCGTACAAAATGAGAGCTGCTGAGGATCAGGTCATCTGGCTCATATTTCAAGCAAAAGAAAAAAAAATCCTAAACCTCTCATCTTCTCATTATGTCTCCACAATTTCACATTTCAGGCAGGACTCATCATAAAAGCACAGTGATTCTTTCAAATTGAGGCCTTCTAATTCTGTCTGAATTTAGAAATATAAGAAAATCCATAGGAAAGTCATCTTGTTCATCCCTAGTTTTGCAGACAGGATAGGTCTGAATGTCTAATGTGACATTTGGTGTCTTAGTCTTAAACCTTCTGATATTTCCTGGTCTTTGTTTGTGTTCTGAGTTGGAATCTTTACAGAACAAGCTGCCACTTTAAAATGTTACAGTTTAAGATCTTGTAAAAGAAAGCAATAATTCTGGCACAGAAGCAATAAGTATTCGAGTTGCAGGTAATGTGAATACTAATTCAAACCCTGATGTAATTTTCTGCTCTCTTCATGCTTTGTTCCACTGGTATGAAAGCTGTGACAAATGTTTATCAGTAGTGTGATGCAGGCGCTACATTGCTTTTTCTCAACAGCATAGCTAATTCCCTCAGGAAGATGCTATATCAAAACTCCTCAATGTCTGTGCTTCTTTCTCTAGGCAATAGTGGAAAGAACCAAAGAAACAGTCCTGTTGAAGGGAGAGGGGCATACACTACAAAGCTACATTTTCAGAGGAGGTTAGTTTTATTTACCACAGCCGTAGCATGCTTCTAGCTGGGCTCAGGGCTCAAGGTCTGTCAGAGCTCCCCACTCACACACACTGTCCATACACCAACTTTCACTCTAGGTGTAGCCTAGATGAACACTCTCATCAGCATGGAACCCCAACAGGTAATAAAGTCAAACCATGTCACTCCCAAAACTTGAGTGCTAGCATTGAGCATGCATTCAAGAAGAAGCATCAGCCACAGTTAGTTTTTGATGCACTGGGGAATTGAAGTGCTTAAAAACTCTCACTGCCTAAGGAACGATTTGTATTTCAAGCTTAGTCAATGCACATAATGAGAGAGATAAACAGCTATGAAAGAAAAAGCAGAAATGAGCTGGTAGTTTCCACAAGCCTGAAAAATCCTACCTTTTTTTTTCTTATTTGAATTATGCTGTAGCTGCTTTTTACACCCTTGAAAAGTCAGGTGTATCATCCCACAGTCACAAGAGTCACCAATTTTGCATTGCTTCAATAGGGTTTGCTTTAAGGAGTACAAGTAATGACTATAAAGAAGTGGGAGAGGACTAAGTCTATGATAAGCAAAGTCTGGACCAACACCTTTGGAAATCCAAGGCTGGCTTGTGTTCATTAGGAAGCACAGGGCATCTCCAGTCATGTTTATTGCCTTTTTTTTTTTTTGATGGGACTGTCAGACAGAATCCAGGTTTTAAGTTTCAGGATATTTTCTTTATCTGTGAAATGTGGAGCAGACTCAAAAATTACATCCAGATAGCCTATGTAGCAAGACCCAAAATGTACTCATGAAATTGAACTTGTCATACTTGTCATAGTGCTCTAAGTACTGGCTGTAAGGTGATTGACGTGACATCACTCAACATCAGATTCTGTGACCTTCCGTTAAATGTTAAGCCTTTCAGGCGCAAAGCAGCCTGGTATCCTGATACAGTATAACAATTTATTTTCTTTTTAGTTTGTGCTTTCAAAGCACTTCATCTTTTCCTCTATTAGAGAGTAAAGCAATCCTTTATTGAACCCTTCCAAGCATATGGCTTGGATAAGAACCATCACAGGGGTTTTCACCAGCAAGTTATGTCTCCTTTGAATGTTGTGTCTGGAAAATGAAACATTTCACTACCAATTTTAAGCTTGAGTAGGTGATATATGAGTAGATGAGAAGGATATACCATATCTGGGTATTATGTTTGCCCAGTGATTTGCTTTTTTAGGGAAAATAAATAGTACTTTGAAAGCACACAGTATAATTTTTCCTAATTATATGTCATTTTCTAAGATTGCCAAACATCCACAGTAGCCAGAGCCTGATGCATCTTCTCTAATTGAGCTGTAACTTACTCTATAAGTACTCTCTCAGAAATAATTGAAACTGATTATCATGCAACTAAGTTTGGGTGAAGATAGGTGGCTTTGTCCTCAAACATCTGGATCTTATCTCTGATCTCGTTTGGTTAAAAATAGGATTATTTCAGCCATGCATAATTTAAGTGATTTTAACTTGACTATAGAAGCATAAACCCTTTCCAGTGCTCTCGGTCTCTTCTCCCAGAAAACAGATCTGCTCTCATTCTCAAATGAGCCAAATGCCTGGCTTGAAAGAGTCCTCTGCTGGATTTCATGGCTTTCCAGTAACATGGCTCATGCCACAGTAACAACAGTTCCATCTGCAGCATTCAACTCTAATGCATGTGTCTAGGAAAGAGCAAGATCTGACTGCTACAGCAGAATTTACAGCATTCACAGTAGCTTATGTATAGAACCAATACAGGATTGAGAAATGCTCTTTTATCACTCTTTGCAACGACAGGAGAAGACTATAATAAGACACTAATTAGTCCATCAGTGTGACATTACAATCTTAAAAGAAAAGTAAGGAAAAACTGAGCTCAAACTTAAGCCAGTTCAGATAGTTTGAGCTACATTTACCTCACTGCAGTTTAGCAACTACAACCTAATCAGCAAGATGAGCGTACCTTTAGTGTACTCAGGGATCTTGCTATTGCCTTGTCAAGGTCTGAAGCACTCCTTCAAGATTTTATACTGCAAAATCACTTTGTTTTATTTATTTATCACTGGGATTAGCTATGAAACTTTTGTACAATGACTTTCTAGCAAGGTGGAAGGAGTCTTATCAGGCACAACTGTATCTTGTTATTCTGAACCAAGTAGGTGGATGCCACAGAGGGCATGTTAGAATTGTATTCCAGTAGTGAGTGCGCAGTCCAATCATTTCTACTGTAAGTTCAGTGAACCTCTAAATGCAAACCAGACCCAAAATGCCACGCTGAAGGAGACTGTAAGGTGTAACAGAAAAATTGACAGTGATAGGTTCTCTTATACGCACTCTTACTATAGTCAAATGTCAGCAGAATGTAACTGTCTCTCCTCCTTCAAAATAATGCAACCTGACACATGTAAGGATCTACTCTGTTGAGCTAGACAGGTTGCTCTCAAAAGGAAAAAACAGCAAAATGTAATTGGAAGAGTCATCTAAAAACACAGTTTATTGAAAAACAGGAATTGATTTCCTTCACCCCCACCAACTTCACTGCAAAGGCATGAACACTTATTTCAGAGGTCCTCTGCTGAGGTGGGCCTTGTCTGCTTCTCAAGGGCAGAAAAGAAGAAGTTGGGCTTGACTGGATACTTATCACTTTTGACATTTGAGGAAGCATCCATAGCATTTTCTGGATATGCATGGATCCTTTTCAGCTTTGGTACACGTGGCTGGAGGTCTAACATTATGTAACAGATGGGGTTGTAAAGACGTGCTTCATTTGCTTTGGTGTGGGCAGCAAAGTGAAGCAAAGGCAGTTGATAAACTGATTCACTTTGCAGTTAAGCAAATGGAATGCAGTTCTTTCCATTCTTGACTCTGCTGAGAGGGTTAGACACACATCTTTCTGAAATTTACACACATGCATTACTCAGGAGCAAGAAACTCCTTAGGCAGATACAGTGAAATGAACACCACCAGTAATTTGTCTCCCTAACCCCATTACAGACATGTACGTTTAGAACCATTTCTCTGACTGATGGTTTGGTATTTTCTCCCAGTAGAGCATGGTTATCAGCAGGAGATTATCTTTCCAACTCATTTGCTCTTGCTGCCTGCATTGCATCAGTAGTGCTATGAGTCTTTTTGGATGCAGTTTCACTGCAATTGAGCTGAAGATGTCATGCAGTAATAACTTGTGCTTCTCTTTTATAACATTCAGATTATTATAAACCCTTGTGCAAGGCAATGAATTCATTTTTCTGCTGCATGGTTTCCACATTCAAAAACTAACACTAGATGAAGTTAGTAGGTAATCTGCAGTCTTAGTAATAGGAGATCACGCTTATTGCATGGTGCTCCCAAATGAGACGATGTACTTATAAGGCAAATTATTATGAGTAGAAGAACAGATTCTCAGTTTTTCCTTCTTTGTTCCACCCAATTCATGTCAGAGTTTTAGCTTATTTCCTCTAAAATTTTGTTTATCTCTCAATTTCATCATAAGCTGTACACCATGAAGAAGAAAGCTGATGGGAGCAATTTTCTAAACACCACCACAGTCTCTTTCCTTAGAATAGCTTTAACCCTAGGTCTGGTCTATACTTATGGTTTCACTGTAAAAAAAATTGTAGATTATGGCTGTGAGGGCATTCTGCTAACTTCACAGGAGAAATGGTGAGCTTCATAGCACACTGGAAGCTATTTCATGCTACTGCAACCAACTGTTGGAAGCATTTTGCCCACAGAGTAAAACCTGTAAGAAACATGCTCAGTACAAACGCAAGTTGGTTGAGTCACTTCATGTCAGTAATGGGTTCATTACTATTGGTCACTGGAAATTACACTGGTAGATAGAAAAACATTGATTGTTAAAACAAGTAAGGAACAACGTTTGAGACTGGTGTTGCATGATCTTGTAACTAATGGCTTAAGGTGTGGCTGTTCTCCCAAGATGCCATCACTTCTCACACAACTGAGGAGCACAAAAGCCATGGTGGAGTACTGCTAACCTGGGCTGATGAAGTCTTTAACCATTCCACCTGCAACTACTAATGCAAGTCTGTTTATGGGATTCCGAAGACAGCACCTTTCTACAACCACAACTAAATTGTGCATATGAAATTGACTATTGAGTATTTGATATTCATCCTTTGTAAAGGAGCAGCAAAGTACTTCTGGTGTGGTCATGACTCAGCCAGCACTTTCTGAGGAATGACAACAGTCAGGGCTGCTTTCAAATGGGGCATTTGTAATTGTGACTTCTTTCCCATTCATCTTAGTTGGTAGATTTTTTCCTTATTTTTATTGGTATATAAGCCCAAAACACATCAGACAATAAAATCTGGGTAAAACAACAAACAAACAATCTTTTGGAACATAAATAAGCAAATCAGCAAAATAAACCGTGCCATTAATTCTACAGTGTGTGCACCCACTTCAGTGAAGAAGGTCACTATCAGGTGTGGAAAAACAGATTAAATGAGCTAGTCATCTTAAGACAACTGCTGTGCAAGAGACAGTTACGTCATAAGGGAAGTGGTTCCAAACAGTAATCTCCATAATAGTTTTGCTAAGACTGATGACTCTATGGAAACAGAAAATAAAATACTCTTATTTTAACAGAATGAAATGATCCCTTTAGGGCATATTTTCCTTACTATACTTTCTTACCCTAAAGAGTAAGTTTCCTTACTACTCTTTCAAAATATAGCAAGAACATGATTCCTAAGCATAGCATATGTTAAAGAAAACTAAGTGCAAAAGACACTTCTTTACCTCTTGAATTGTGTCTTTGTCTTCATGTTCATGCTCCCATTCCGGATCCCTGCGAAGCAATTAAGCTGTTTTGTGGTTCAATAAATAAATGTCAGCATGCTTGCTGAAAGATCTTTTACCCTATATGGTCTCTGAGATTTTTTCTCTCTATTCCCCTCCTTTTCTTTTCTTTTTTTTCTTCTCAATGGCCTTCTATTATTCACTGGAATAACTGGTGACAAACTCTATTTTGTAGTATAATATGGCATCCGTCTGCTGGGTCAGCAGGACACTGCCAAGAAAGCAATATGAGGACATTGCTTGATCTCTAGTTTTTAATGACAAGCTGTATCTAGCTGAAAGAAAACAGACTAGGAAATAGCAGGAATCCCTGTGGTTCAAGTAAAGTGAAAACAGTTGCTCTAATGAATCCCATTCCTTGCCTCTTCGAGATCACACTGTCCAGTTTAGATCAGGGATTTATGTCACTGAAGCTGAACTGTTTCCTTCCAATATGACAAAGTCAGCATTCATTCTGGTGAACAACACATCAGCAAGCAAAACCAAGGTAGCAATACCCTCCAGGAGACACGGAAGTCCAAACTGGGAGGAGTAAATGTCCTTTTGGCACATGCATGCAATCTACCTTGTCCCTGAAAGGGACCAATCATGCTCGTGTGAGTAACCCCCTTCAGATACCACAAATAAGCTGAAGAGGATAATACATCTTAGTCAGCTACCACATTTTGCAAATGAACATCTGACTGCGCTCTAACTTCATAGCAGGTATAAATGAAAATCAAGTAGGAAATGAAGGCGGCTTGATTCAGTATAATTCAGTCACTGTAGGAGTGTTCCTGGTGAGTACTCATAAGTGCTTTTCCTGTCTTTTCCTCTGAGGAGACAAAACTTCACCCTAAATTTATACCCTCATTAGCTGCTTTTATGCTTCAGTGTGTCTCTTTGGGCCCTGCATCAAGTGTTGATTTGTTTCTTCAGCAAGAACATGTAGGCTGCCAGTTTTCATATGGACACAGACTACTTCTGAGCTAGTGGCTGAACAGGACAGGGCTGGGAGTGGTCATCTACCAGCTTAAAAGCATGGCAATGGAGTCTATATTCTGAAAGCACAGTGCAAGTCTCTCTGCTTCTAAAACAGCAGAATTAAGACCCTAACTCTGTGGTTTCTGGTGCTTTTGGTTGTTATTGATGTTCCTTGGTTGATTAGGCTGGGTTGGGCTGGTTTTGTTTGATCAGTTGGTTTTTGTTTGTTTTTGCATTTGTGGACTCATACTGGACTCATACATTTTACAGAGCAGTTTTTGCCCCCTGTAATAATTTCACATGTTTTAGGAGGTTGCCTTTCTTTCTCCTGGCCTTGTAGCAGTAAAGTAGAAATCCTGGCAGACTGAGGTCAACTTAAGCAAACCCTCCTGATGTATGTACTGTCCCAGGCCATTGCTAACCAAGGTAGAGGTGCTTCCCCCACAGTCACAGCCCTGGCCATAAAGAACTGTAATTCAAACACCAACTGCTAAAGTCTGTCTTTGGTTGTTAGGAGCAGTGAATGAATGTGGGCAGGTGTTTTCTGATTTCTTAGTAGTTCTTTTAGGTTGTTTTCATCCATACTCTGAACTTTCACTGCCACCTTCACTACCAAGAACTGGGCATCTGACTCCCAGTTTTTTTTCCCAGGTTGGCTGAGAGCCCACCCCAAACTCTTTCTCATTAGCTGTAGCTTGATTTCACTTCCAAGCTTGCATGGGTATACCTTGTATGGAAAAAGACTGTTAGCTCAGCTTCATGCTGGTTGTATTGTCCAGTCTTCTTCATTGTTAAATTCCTGTCATCCATCAAACCCTATTCACAATTGAAATGAACAGCAAATTAAAAGAAACAAATAACTCAGCACAGTGCTACACAGAACCGGAGCTAGCATGTACAGAGGTGGATGAAAAGCCACTGAGCCCTAATAGTGCTGATGGAGCTGCCCTGCAACTGTTCTGGTTGAGTTATTCCATCCTTCCCTGCAGAAAATGAGAGACAGAAAACTTCAGCTGTGCTAACGGCAGCGTCTGCAGGTACTGCTTTCAACCATTACATTGTGCCAATGGATGTGAACATGCTTCAGACTTTTGTTTATTCCAGGGATGACTTCCAAGTTGCTCTGTCCTTCATGCAGATTAAGTCAGTATTCTTCACTGTAGCCTGTCATCAAATACAGAATGGATTGTGAAGTCTACTGAGGCCGTTAGTATCTCTGAGCCTGTGAGATGCAGAAAATCTATCTTCTTCTTAAGTATGTATTTTATTTCAGAGAACTTGGACTCTTCTTTTTATTTTTTCTTCCTGGTTTAGTACTGCTGTAATGATCTCTTTTTAGTCTTTCACATCTTGCCACATCAACAAGTTATATAAGTGGTGGACAATTAAATTAATCCCAATATCTATCAAGAGTTATGCAGATTGTTGGTCATGGCACAGATGTGAAATTAGGCCACACACATCACCCTTTAACATCCTGGTCACCAGACTGTCCTTTACTTCGTGTATATAGACCGCATCTACATTACTCTCTTGGCTGAGAACAATAGTAAGTGTTTTAGTGAATTCACTCCTCTTCTCTCTACTATGCTTACAAAGTGATTCACAGCATGTGATGACTTCGTTGAATCACAAGAGAGAGTTGTTTTAGAGGAAATCAGACGAGAAACCCTTCTCTGGTGACACATGAAATAGTACTTATCAGAGTGCTATTCCACTCCAGTGGAAACATGAATATTCAAATCAAGTATTTGTCCTTCAGGTGTGGTAGTATCATTCATGCAGGGAACCAGTCTAAATCTAGTCTGACATTAAATCCTGGAAATATTTGCAGTATAGATACAGAGATTGCAGAATCAACTCTTCCCATATTCTGATCCATACTACTGCTCAGCTACTTTGCTACTGCAAAAATAGCAACAGAGGCTTCCACAAAAGTACCAAAGGCTGAAGTTTGGTGCGTCCAAATATACTGCTGAAAAAGATATACTGGGAATGCTTTAGTAAAGCATTAAAAAGGCCGTTTTACATTTCCACTTGTATAACAAGAGAATATATAATCTGAAGTACAAATACTAATAGAGAATCTGACCCTCACTATTCTAAAATGCTCTACAAGCATATAGTAAGGAGGATCCTTTTGGCCTCTTAATTGTCCCAGTCTGAACATCATGAACAGGACAATGAAAATAGTGAACCAGAAATAAGTCAGTAAGTAGCCAAAAGAAAGGGAATAAATAAATAAATAAATAAATAAATAAATAAATAAATAAATAAATAAATAAATAAATAAAAGAGAATAGAAGGAGGGGTTAAAAACAACAGAATAAACTAGTGATTCCTTTAGCACCACTTCCAAAGCAGCAATGTTCCAGGGGCGGATGCTAAGGAGGGATAAGTTCTGTGGTGAAGTCACAGTATTTGATCACTTTATGAAATTCTCAAAAATGCTGAGGTCAGAACAAGAAAAAACATATCCCAGTCTCTTATTCTGCACACATCTAAATGCATCTTTAAATCCAGCAAGAGGCCACCTATTGTCTCTGTGGGCTACACAAGACACCACAACTCAGCATGTGGGAAGTGGCTCACTCTGACCTTCTTCTCAAGCCTTAAACATGATATAGAAATAAAACTGTGGAGGCTGTTCCTCCAGATGGGAGGAACACAGGTTGCCTGCACCATGACCTGTAAACTGTGATTGCAATCCCGACCTCACACAACAAGTTGTGATGGCTAGAGCCTGGCTAAAAAACGAATGGTGTTCACTGATGAGTCAGCCTTAGTTAGGATTCTAGATCCTCACTGTAGCCCTTTCTTTGGGATGCACAGAAGGAAGCGAAAATCCTTCAGCTTTTACTCA
Organism: Oreortyx pictus; assembly: GCA_036925125.1. Lineage (NCBI taxonomy): Eukaryota > Metazoa > Chordata > Aves > Galliformes > Odontophoridae > Oreortyx > Oreortyx pictus. The sequence continues at coordinate 2,461,491 of JAUPFR010000004.1, read as the reverse complement.
GTATAGAATAGGATGGGATGGGACACTGCTGGTGTAAACAAACAGGAGCAAAGCAGAACAATCGCTCAGGCATACACATTCTCCCATGAACAATGAAATGTCTTTGGTCTTGTAGGCACGAGAGAAATGGACGTGCTTCCAAAAGACCTGCGGGGACTGTACTCCTTTGAAAGCCCTGAAACTGAGGAGAGGACAGAGGTAAGTCTCTTCTCACCACATCTGTGTAGGAAGCACACAGATCTTTGCTGTGCTGAGACATAACGTTCACAACACTGGATGCTTGGTGGCATGGGTGCAACTTCGTCTGTAAGGAGGGTATTGAGGTGAGAGTACTTCACAATGCAGGTTCTGTTGGTGTAAACCTGCTGGGTCTTTCACTCAGTATCTGAAATCCTGGTGTTCACCTCCTGTCTGCTAGAAACCTGCATACAATGGGGCAACCAAGAGTCTGAGAAATGCTCAGAGAGGTTGCCCTTAGCTGGTAGCCTTGTGTGGTTCATTTACTCGTGCCAATGAGCAGTTAGGGTGGAAAAGGTGTAATGGAGCTATTCCTTTTTCTTTGTCTTTCTCAGTATAATCACATTCATCCCATGTGTTTTTAAAACAGCAAAAGAAATTGTCAGAAAATTGTTGGGAGTAGAAAGGAAGTGAATGGGCAGAGTGAATTCCAACAGAGCTGAGACATCAATCTTCAGGGTAGCTGGCACTAGAAGGCATGAGGCATGTGTGTATCTAAAGATAAAAACAAGAAAATAATCTTAAGCAATCTGGTACTATAATGTTAGTTTAGGTTTCTAAGAACAGTTGTTTTTTGTTTTTTTTTTAATATTTTATTATGGTTAGTTTAATTTAGCCCAACGACTAATTATTCTGTTTAGAGAAGCAGTGAAAGGAAAATGTCAGCAAGTAATTATCTTCTTCTGGTCTATGAGTAATACCTGGTGTCAGAAGGTCTGCTACCTCTAAAATCTTGAAGCCAAATGTGTATAATCAGCTAACATCAGTATATGCAAAAAGCTTAGGTTTAAAATGAGAAAACTTTAAATGCAAAACCTGTTTTCAAGTCTGTCTTAGATTTTTTTTTCTTCATGTACTTGCTAGTGTAATTTACCATTAAAATATATATATGTATATATTTTATGTATGTATATATGTATATGTGTATATATATATATATATTTTTTTTTTTTTTAATCAAAATCAAGGTTTCCTGCAGTTTTTACTGAAGTGCAAATTCTATCTAAAAGAGACCGGACACCGACCTGACATCTAAAGATAACACATCTGTTAAAAAAAAAAAATAGATGTGAATCTGAATACATGCACTTAATCAGTCTATACAAAGCATGAAATCAACATGCCATCACAGGTGCCAGCCCATGAGAATCTGCTTTTCTTTAGGCAAATAACTTACCACACAAGCCATAAAAGTAAGGTTCAAATTGATAATTCAAAGCAGTCAAAATGAAACTTTAATGTTACGTTAGATCAGATATGTAAATCATCCCAACTGTGGTTGGAAGGTGGACTTGCACAGGCATTCCCAGATATTTTGTTTTTGTGACTGTAAGCGCTCTGCTCAGCACAGTACTGCTTCATGGCAGCTTGAGAATCTCAAGCAGGAGCTGTACAACTCCTGGGAAAGCACTGAGCTGACCTCTAACATTCACTGGCTGAAAACCATATTTCAGGAAAAGGAGGAAAAAATTTCAATGACTTTGGAATGCAATTTGCTTTAATAAATTAATTCCCATGCTGAGGAGTGTAAAAACACACAGAAAAACATCTGACTTAGCACTGATTACACCTTAGTTTTAGAGAAGATATCACGATTCTTAATAACTGCTCCCCCACTGCGGGAGGATGTTTAGTGGCAGAACTTTGACAGAGGGAGGTTGAGCCAGTGTTACCATTGGTGCAACGTGAGCAGAGTCTGCAAAATGCTATCATGTGAAAGTCATTAAAGACCAAGAGATTATCTTTACCAGTGTGGAAGAAAATTAACCATAGAAAAAAGGTGAAGCACTGAAATCTCCATTAATAACTTGCTAACAATTAGTGGAAGAGAGAAGCTTTGTGTTTGAGACAGAAACTGTATGGAGTAATGGAAGTTTCTGCTTCCTTTCTGAGCTTGAACTTGCTGAGAGAGAAAAATCCATAAGAACTATTCTGCCTATATCTAAACAGTCAAACGGTCAGTGTTATTTTCATGCAAGAAAATTATAAGTTTTAGATTAACTCTGTAAATAATATATGCAGATTTTGCAGTATTTTTGATGATACCAAGAGAAAGCTTATTCTCAATCAATAGAAATCAGGAGATAGAAATTAGCATCTCTTTTTTACTTTCAACTGCGTACTTACTCAGCGTGGAGGCCCAGGTCATCATAAAATTCTCATCTTCAACAAACTGCTAATGAGAAGTAACAAGCATTCCTTAGGTCCAGGCTGCACAGTTGCCTGCATGGTTCAAGTGAAGGGAAATTGCCTGAGTTTCAACAAAGCATAGAAAATTCTCATATCTCGTAGATGATAATGGCTTTCACCACTAGTGAAGACATGGTAGGGGTCTCAGAAGAGGATTAGGCAGTAAACAGATGTTACACTTGATGCTTGTCAGAAGGCAAAGTAATATTTTCTTTTGAAAGAAAGGAAAAATGTGGTCCTTCCCAAGAGATATAGTATGTGGCAGGCTCAGAATTAGCCGCGCTGGGCCCACTGCTGAACAACACAATGCTAGCAAATGATCTTGGAGTTCTGTAGGTTTCTTCCTACAGAAGTGAAATGCTGCTGCTTCATTATGCCTTAAACACAGCCTGCTGAACTTCAGCTCTTATGGAGTTCAGAATATCATGTGCTGTATTACTGTGCCTTTCCTGCAGCTCCCAGTCAAAAAAGGAGAACGCGTATGTGTGTAGGAGTAGCATAAACTGCAGCTCATTTTCTTTATTTTTTCCACCATCATTATTGCTTACTGGTAATAAGGAAGATGATACATGAATACACCACTTGGTTTCTCTGCATCACTACTGCACATAAAGCTGGGAGATTACCTTGGTGAAAAACTCCTAATTTCAACAGAACGTTTATGACTATTAAAAAGGGTCAGGAGTAGGCTGAAAGAATTTGTAATGCAGTGGAATTGATTCTACTGTTTTGCTGGAATGCTTTACTGGAGATAGAAAACCTCAATTTGCTCTTTTATTGGTTTTATGAAAGATTTTATCACCGAAGGACCTAAGTGAGTCCAGGCAGCTCTGGAAAGATTGATCAGTTTTGCTGGGCAGCTGCTTAAAAACAACAACAAAAAAATCCAGACATTTCAATAGTGCAACTCCTATCCCTGATTCTGCCTTTCATGTCACTGCCATAAATGCACTGTGGCTTCGGTTTTTGCAGATTCTGAAAATGTCAGAGGACATGTGGATTTGGATTTTATGTGGTCCTCTGTGGAGTAGGAGTTTGGACTCGATGGACCTGTGGGTCCGTTGCAACTCGGCATATTTTGTGACTGTATAGAATCATAGAATCCTTAGAGTTGGAAAGGAGCTCTGAAAGCAGTCTAGCCCAACTCCCCTGCAATGAACAGGGACACCACAGCTACATCAAGTTGCCCAAGGCCAGATTCAGCCTCACCCTGAAAGTCTCCAGGGTCGGAGCATCAACCACATCACTAGGTAACGTGTTCCAGTGCCTCACCACCCTCACCGTAAAAGACTTTTTCCTTATATCTAATTTAAATCTACACTTTTTGAGCTTGAAACCATTTCCCCTTGTCATATAGAGTCTGTTCCCTTCTTTCCTGTTGCTCCCCTTTAGGTACTGATGGGCTGCTATCAGGTCACTTTGCAGCCTTCTCTTCTCCAGGCTGAACAGCCCCAGCTCTATCAGCCTGTCCCTGTAAGAGAGGTGCTCCATTCCGTGGATCATTTCTTTGGGCCACAAGGCAAGGTACATGCCAGTTTGACAGTGTAAAATCATCCGTCTTCTATGGATGTAGTTCTCCCCAACTAGGTCATGCTAGCCCTGTTTTTCATAAGCCTGCTCCCTGCTCGAGTCCAATTCATAGTGGAGTCAGTGGAGGTAGGCTGGGCAATGGAGCAGGAGATCCATCCAAGTTATGAGCAAGCTCACAGCTAGGAGTTCTCTGGCAATTACAATCTCTGCTAATATTGCTCTTGAGTATGTCTTCTTATCATGAGGGCAGCACTGGTCTGGGAAGCCAAGGGACTTGTCAGTCATGCAGAGCAATCATAGCCATTCCATTTGGCCTCTGGCATTATAATTTTATTTATGCAGCTCTGCCTGGAAGCTGTTAGAGGTAAGCAGCAAGAGTATCACACTGGCAGCTCTGTAAAATGTGCCTACTGTTCTCCATTTCCAAAGACAAATATGATTGCCTACTCAGGCAGTATTTGAGTTAGACAACATAATTCATGGCAGTTCATAGTTCAGAGCAAGATTTCCATATAGAACAGTGTGTATTTTTAATTAGCAGGCCCATAATCAGCTTGTCTTTTCATCTCATTACTGTTTCATTTTGTGTGTTTTCCCTTCTGATGATTGAAAGATGACATGAAGCTATGACCCTGGCTTACTGCAGGGACAACCAGTCTTCAAGCCTGGCCAACATTTATTCATTTGGCCTCTTCCCTTGCTAATTCAAGTGAAGATCTTTAGTAGATTCTGATACTGTAGTTGTGGGTGGGGGCAACGAGCTTCTTCTTGGAACATTACCCAGTTCTCTGTGACGATCTATGGTCCTCTAGGTGGGCTTGGTTTTCCCACTTAGTGATTTCAAGGAGTGCCACCCATCTTGAGGAAAATGACATTGAACACCGCTGCAATGGAGCCAGAAGGAGCAAGTATCCAGCCTCTGGCATACAGAAGGCTAGTTAAACTGTCTAGAGAAGGCAGCTTCTGCTGAAGTCTTGTATCTTAATGAGCAAAACTTGCAAGATTAAAAGATAGAGTTTGCAGAAGCACTCGTTAAGGCTGTGGCACCATAAAGATAGAAATGCTAGGATTATGGCTTGCTGTTCTTCTGTATAATAGAGGTTTAACTCCCTGGAGGCTGGTAGGGTTCCCCATGTAGGAGTTAAAGCAGAGGCAGAGAGATTTCTCCTTTACGTAATTGTCAGAAGACACCTGCGACAACAGTGTACAAAAAGATGAGATGACAAAATGTGCCTTCCCACATTTAATTAATGCTCAGAAGCATCATGTTGACTTTGCCTGGCTATTAAATGTGTGGGGCTTAAGAAAGCTGACTTGTTTCTTGTGAGCTGAAAAAGCCGGGAGCATTTCAAATCGGAGCCTATAAAATTTAATTGGTAATATTTGTAAAAGTCACAGAAATACTATTTGTGGAGTAGTATTGGTCAAGTTCTTTTCTTTTTTCGCTGGTGCAAAAAGTTTTGTGTAATGTCCTTTTCTGCTCATCCTAATTTCTGGCCCAAGACATCACTAGCTCCTCTGCTCTCAGAACCCACTTATCTCTCCACATGTTCATCACGAGAGTCTGTTTTGCTGTGAGTGCAACCCTTTGTAATTCAGCCTCCTTTCCCAGTTTCTACTTTTTTCATTAACCCATTCAATCGTTAAAAATAAACAGCCTGTTATGTTTGATGCTTTCACTCTCCCTCTCAAAATTCCCCAGTCATCTTCCCCTTGTATTTTGTCTCTGCTGCAAGTCTCATGTTCACTCCTGTTTTAGTTTCTGCTACTTTTTTTTTTCATTTTCTGCCACTTCAATCTCAGCTCCTGAGTCTGCCACAGTTGCTTATCTCCCCTTCTGACTCTTTTTTCCTGGGGGTGACTCTGGCCCTGTTTTCCCTGGAGAGGCAAATGTCCCTGCTCCTCAATGCTCATTGTTGCTTACATTTTGATAACATCTGTTGGCCAGATAAGGAATCGTTATGTTGAATGAGATAAACTTACTAAAGGAAAGCCTGTCCCTACTCTGGGTCTCAGAGAACACTTTGGATCCATCTATGAGCTGTGACATTAAAAAATCTCATTTTCTCCCTCCTCGTCTGCAGTTTGGATGATTAATGGCAACAAACTATTTCTGTGTTATCTCTGTTTGCACAACTGGAATTTATAGTTACATTTATAACTCAGCCGTTGCAAATACTGAGAAGACTCAGTGAAATACACCATCTTTTGGTGTTTATGACACACGTTTAAACATTTCTACACTGTATATTTTGTGGATAGGCTACACAAACAGTTTTACTAACTCTACAGAACTGGCTTTTGAATACAGAGTCTAATGTATTTAAAATGCTGCAGGACAACAGTGCTTTATTCCCTGCAGACAACTTTATCCTTTGTCTTGTCGTTTTTATTGTTCTAGTGGTGGTGAATAAAACCCCGCATCTGTTCCTTAGGAAGGACTTAATCCAAAGCCCACTGAATGCAGTGGAAGAGACTCCATTGGGCTTTGGATCAAGCTCCTCAGCTCACAAACAAACGCCCTTTGTCAGAATATGCTATTCAAGTACTGTACAGAAAAGTTTCAGAGGTTCCCTATTTCTAAAATAATACTTGTTCTTTGAATTTTTTTTTTTTTTGGCTAAGCCTGTTATTTGGAGGAACAATATGCAACTGTACATAACCATTGAAATACTGTAATCTGTGAACAAATTGCCCCAGCAGTTGGTAAAGCGTTGAGGATGTTACGCTGGGGTAAGAAGAGCTGTATTTGTATGGCTCTTCTTATTCACGCAGTAATTCAGAGAATATATAGAGATACGCTCCCACCCCCGAGGATGCTCAGGCTCAAGCTGGAGGAGGGCAGACCTCCCTCGGGAATGCCTTATGTTGGTGTTATTGATGAAGCAGACTTGAAAGAGTCTGCCCTATTGTAAAGAGGGATAGCACTGAATGGGTTGTGTTGTTTTTTTTTTTTTTTTTCCTGCACTTTGGAAAAGCAGCTGAATGAAAGGGTTTCTTCCCCCGCAGTAGGGAAAAGAAACGGGAGATATTGTGGAAAAGGGCACAAAGGGACTAAGACAAGGCAGGGGAAATCAAAGCACAGACATTAGCTGGGCATTACTGTGAGAAGCTGTAAGTAGAGCTCTACAGCTCCAGACTTGCAATGACCACATTTCCTGAGAAGGAGGGAGAGCCATGAGTCAGTTCTGCAGTGGCATCCACACCGTCTGCAATAAAACACTTTCCTCCTTACAGCATTACGGATACTGGATAATTCTGCTGATTTCTCCCATGAACAGAGAGGACACGATGCCAAGGAAATTCAGCTGCTTCCACAGCAGCAGAACAGAGTCACTTTTCACGTGGGCGTGGATTACGCAGGCTCTTACTACTGGGTATTGCTCCTGTGTCAGGGCTGCTTGCAGTCAAGCACTACGCTGTGGTAAGAGCTGGCAGGGCTGCTCACACAGTTTGTAAGCTGATGATGACTAAAACATTTTGTGGAGCCAATACTAAAACATTACTCACTTACAGAGTCGCATTGAAGTCAATGAGGTTACTCATGTAGCTGGATGCTGATAGAGATCTTGCCAAGCTATTTCACCACATAATAAATATGAGTAAATGAGCCTGTTAGTCAACCGAATACCTTTAGAAAATATTTTTAAAGTTCATGTTACATTAGTACTTTGAATCCCACAGCTGAGGGCCCGTTTTGCACTGTGAACACCCACCAGCAAGCAGCTCCTAGCCTAAAATTCACCCATCCATGTAGGCAAATATGGACAGTGACCCTCCTCACTTACATCCCAGGCCATCAATGACACCAGGAGCAGAACAGAGACCTCCAGTCATCTCCCTTCTGGCAGCTCCCTGCCTCTGTGATGCTCAGCATTTCATCCCCACGCTGAATGCAAAGCATTTGCAATGTGACCTCCAAATCCCCCACAGCTCCTTTGCTAACTGACAGGTGATCTCTGCATTCATTAGTTTTATAAATGCACAGAGGATACACAGACTTTCCATTTTCATCTTGCACACATTACTGCAAGCCAGTGTCTTCCCTCCTCCAGCTGATCTGCATGTTATTCTGCAGTCAAAGAAATAACTGGAACCGCAAGGAAAGGGGAAAGGAATTTAATCTCAGAAATTCTGACAGCCAGTCTCAGATGCTGAAAGGGCTGCATACCGAGCAAAACTCATTTTTCATACTTAGTGAGATTCAGCATGGAGGCTACAGATCAGGCATCACATCTCAGGACTGCATTTCATTTTATATATACTATAAAAGTGGCCAACACACCGAGCATCACTATCAGTACTTTCCATTCTCCCTCTGTTCTGCACACATCTCAGCTTTTTTGGGAGTTCACAGGGAACCTGGGCAGTGTGCTAGGCTATAAAACAGCAGCACTGAAAGAATTACTTCCTGATAGGAAGAGGTATCCTTTTTGAATTATTCTTCATACAAAGGTCTGTTGCATAATGGTAGAACATCTGCCTCACTGACACTGGACACTAATAGACTGAATAAGTCCCACAGCAAAGGCTGAGCAACTTGTCAGCCTCAGGAAAAAAAGCATCCAGATATGAATTTTGTTTCTCTTCACCTCATCTCCCTCTTACATCTTTCATTTCCTCCTCCTCATCTCCCCATCCTGTGCCTTTTCCCCTTCCTACCTCTAGGTATGCTCAGTTGGCAGTGGTATCATCTCTCTTCCTCTCCATGGAAGAGGACACATCTATACAGGGTGCACGGCAAACTAGGTCAGCAGACATGGCAGAAAAATAAATAAATAAACAGGAGTAGAAATAGAGCTTTCTTCGTGGAATAATAAAGTTACTGTTATCAGTGTGTGGCCCAGTTGTCAGAGGTGCTGTGTCTGCATGTGCCCCTGACTTCAGTGGCAGCTGCTTTGCAGTCTGTAGGATAGGTCCCTAGCAGGACCAAGACATACCAGCAGAATTTTGGATGTCCCATTGTGCTTGCTTGAACCCCCTTCCTTCCATCATGCTCATCTCAGAATCTGTTTTGTCATCTTTTCCTGCGTGTTCAGCACAGCCTTGCAGTGTAAGCTTGTGGCTATTAGAGGAGGAACAAGAAATTTGGGGAAAATATCCCTTTTCAGAACATGGTGCCTGAAAGTTCTTAGAACTATCTCATAGAATCTCTTGATTGGAAGGGACCTCAATGATTGTCCCCTTCCAGCCCCCTACCATGGTCAGGGTTGCCAACCACTAGATCAGGCACCAGATCAGGTTGCCCAGGGCCTCATCCAACCTGACCTTGAACACCTCCAGGAATAGAGCAAGACAAAAGGGGGCAAGGAGCTATTTGAGGTGCATCAAAGACGAAACACCCTAATCTTGTAGTCCTTGGCTGGATGTGGTTGCTCTTTACACTCTTCCTATTTTCAGAGTTGTCAGTTAGACAAAGGTGCTTTAACTTCACAGTAAAAAATTAAGGAAGGCTGCATTCTTGCACAGATTAATTACTTCTCCCCCCCCATCTGAAGCTTCCTACAATGCGGTAAAAGAGAGCTGCAGAGCACTAACAAGATACATATTTAAAACAAAACTCTAAAACATAATTTTCTTCTGCTGCTGTAACTTCTAGAAATGCAAATTAGAAGCAATAAGCAAAACTCATTATAATACACAGAGTGAAATTGCATTTGATTTCCTCCACGGCATATTAATCATGTGCTACCTAATTAATACTATGTAAATGCATCCTTGTCTTAAGAGAAAAAATAACCAAAATTCAAACTATATCAGTGTCATCAGCGATACTGCTTTATGTAAAGGAATAAAACGTGCTGCAGTTTGGTCCTATTCCATAAGAGGACAGTGAGGAGGAGAGGAACAGAAAAGAGTTATTGGAATGGAAGGGTAGTGAGGTGGGAACACAGGAAGAAGAGCTCTGATGCTGCTCTCTTCACATTAACATCTCTAACCGCTACAAATATCACAGCTTTTCTCCACGTTAATGGTCTCCAATACAAGAAATCTTCAAAAATCACAAGTCTGAACAATGCTTAATGATGTTCCTGAGGCTGAAGGTGACATTTTCACTTGGTTTTTAAATTTTCTGCAAACAGAAAGACATAAAAGTTATTTTCCCCCATCCTTCCCTCAAGATAACCAGTTGGTTCTGTTTCTAGCAGCTGAAGTTGCTAAAAACCCAAAAAATTCCTTCTCAGAAAGAGTGGTTAGGCACTGGCACAGGCTGCCCAGGAGATGGTTCAGCCACCATCCTAGGAATGGATAGATGAAGCACTGAGGGACATGGATAGTGGTGGGGATGTGTTGACAGTTGGACTAGATGATCTTAGTGGTCTTTTTGAACCTTAATGACACTATAATTCCAAATGGACAGGAGTTCTGTCTTTAGGCAGGTATTCAATTTACAGGCTCAGAGCTCATCTCCCTCCCTCCTCCCACTGGTATGAGCAAGCGTTAAGTAAAAAACATGCATTAACAAAGAACATCCTTGACCCAGAGACTTCACAGCAAAATATGAAAGAGAGAAAGCAGATGGCTGCAGGTATGTAGAAGGGTAAATAGTTCCCTGGGTCAAAGACCTTGAAGCAAGTTTGTCTGTGCCACACTTTCTGTGCTTTCAGACGCATACATCTGCTAAGAGAGTTATGGCAACATACAGTTAATTAGTAAGATAGCTTCTTACATATGTTAATAGCACCATCTCACAAGTCTGCAGTTTTGCATATATAAGGAGATTTAACTATTCCCTTACACTGATTGCTTTTCTTATAAGCCTACTCCACAGTCACAGCACTCAGGTAGCTCGCGAGTCAATGAGTGCGCATCTGTGTCCTTGAGCTCTCCCCCAGGGATGCAGTGGCTGAATTATCATCGGCAGCGTGTAATCTCCCATTTTGAACATTGACACCTAAAGTGTAGCAGCAGTGAAACTAAACTTTGAGCACTAAACAGGCTCCAGAGAACCAGGGGTCTGCAAACAGAGATGCTAATTGGGTTAGAACTAAAGGACACCTGGATTAGCGCAATCTATCTGAGAACGTTCAACAGTGCTTCTGTAAAATTCTGCTTTAAACAAAGCTCTCAAAGGTCTCTGAAAGGGTCAGCAAAAGTGTGGATAAGGGTGATCTAATTTCCATATCAGACTGGATTTCTGAAAGGCTCTTGACAAAGGCTTTTAAGGAGACCAAACAGTGATAGCAGCAAGAGGGAAAGCCCTGGTGTTGCTCAGTAATTGGTAAGAAGATAAAATGCAAAGTGTGGGAGCAAGCAATCAACTCTGACAATGAAGGTCGGTGAGGGACAATGTGGGGCTCTGTAAGGGTCAGCACTGGGATGCATGCTCGCCAGCGTGCACACACAGGAGTGACGTAGAATCACAGACTCATATAATGGTTGGGTTGGAAGGGACCTCAAAGCCCACCCAGCCCCGAGCTCCTGCCGTGGGATCAGTGCCACGCAGCAGGTCAGGGTACAGCCGGGCCCCATCCAACCTGGCCTGGAGCACCTGCAGGAATGGGGCACCCACAGCTTCTCTGGGCAGCTGTGCCAGGGCCTCACTGCCCTCCGAGTGAGGAATTTCTTCCTAACATCTCACCTAAATATCCTGTTTTCTTATTAGAAAACAGTTCTTGCTTATCCTGTCACTATTAGGCTGCATAAAAAGCTGATCTCCTTCCTGAAATGGGTGGTACCAGATCAGTGAAGGTAGCACAGGATGACTTGGGTTGGGAGAGACCTCAAAGTTCATCCGTTCCAAGCAATGATAAGAAAAATAGTGAGAGATGCAGGGGCGTTGCGCGGCTGGCTGTGCAATAAAGGGAATTCAGTATAGGTAAAGATGAAAAGGTACCAGGAGATAAATCACGAAGCACACGCATAAAATGACAGGCTCTGAGCTGGCTGTGGCAGGAGCAGAATCTCCAGGTTAAGACAGTTCCATGGTAACATTAGCTCTGTGCTGAAAAATTCCTCATCAAACGCTGGTTATTAAGAGAAAAGCCTTACTTTGCCACGGTACAAATCAGCGGTTTGCTTGTGTCTTAAATTCTGCACATTTCTCCATAGAACTGTAAAATATCCCAAGTTGGAAGGCATTCACAAGGACTAGTGAGTTCAACCCCCAGCTCCTCACGGGAACACCCAAACCCAAACTCTGCATCTGAGCATGAAACCCAAACGTTCTCCGAGCTCCAGCAGCTTGGGGCCACGCTCACTGTTCTGGGGAACTGTGCCATGCCCACCACCCTCTGGGGCACAACCTCAAAAAGGATCATCCCAAAAGGAATCTGTTAGGACAGGAAGAGGGCAGCAAGGATGAGGAAAGTGGCCGCAGACAAAGGCGACCTGAGTGCCTCAGGAAGGAGAAGGAATCATGCAAAAGATCACAGCAGGGGTCTGCAAACACGCAGGCAGACCTAGGGGATTGCTGGGAGCTGCATCGACAAGAAGAGACAGGGATTCTGCATGACAAGGGCGGAAGGCATAGGGGCACCACTGCCAGGGCCTAATGTGAACGTGACAAGGGCATGAGGGCACGTGGGCCCAAGGGGGGAGGGGGACTGGGGATGGGGGGGGGGGGGGCAGTGGAAGTTAGTTCAGCTTTCTCAGCATGGTGGTCGTTATTATTATTATATCGTTGTTATTACTGTAGGAATAAGAATATATTTATATATTAATATAGTAACAATAATACAGATCTACAAATAGAAAATGAATAGAATAGAATAGAATAGAATAGAATAGAATAGAATAGAATAGAATAGAATAGAATAGAACAGAATAGCATAGCATAGCATAGCATAGCATAGCATAGCATAGCATAGCATAGCATAGAAGAATAGAACAAAATAAAATAAAAGGAAAGCAATTACTTAAAAACAAAGCAATAAAACCAAGCTGCAGCAAACCACCCAGCCTCAGGAAACCCCCTGGGCTCCCGGCCCGCAAACCCCCCCCGGGTCCCGTCGCCCCCCCGGCCCCGCGCTGCCCGTAATAGGAGAGCGCTGGCAGCCGCACGGTAACCCGAGCGCAGCGAGAGGGGGTGCGGGGGGGGGGGGGGGGGGGGGGCTGCGGTGCTGCGGGACGGGCCGGGACGAGGCGGGCTGGGGCGGGCCGGGGAGGGCGGCGGAGCTGCCCCCTCTTCCTGGCGTCGACGAAGGGGCGGGCAGGGAGGGAGGGGAGGAGGAGGAGGAGGACGAGGAGGAGGAGGAGGAAGGGGACCCGACGTGCCTGGGCTGGCGGCGCGTGCTGCGCACTGGAGGAGCGGGAGCGCTCGGGAGAGGTAGCGGAGAGCCCCGCGCGTCTGCCGTCCGTGTGTTATCCGTCTGTCTGTCTGTCTGCGGAGGGCAAGGGGGAGAGCGAGGTGGAAACGCCGCGTTTGGTTGGGAGAGGGAGGTAGAATGCGGGAGCGGATCGCGTCCGGGAGATGATATGAGGGGTGGGGGGTGGGAATGCGGAGAGGGGAAGGGGAAAGGCAGGGAGGGAGAATGGCTGCGAGAGAAGAGAGGATGGAGATGAGGGAGGGGAGGGGAGGGGGAGGCTGCCGCGGAGGGGGACCTCTCCGGGGTGCGCGGACGGCCCCACGTCCGCGGGACCCCACGCGTGCAGCGGGAGGGACTCGAAACCCGGGGGAGGGGGAGGGGTCCGCGCGGCCGGGTCCGTAGCGCAGCCACGAACCCACAGACCGTGGGGCGGAGGGTCCGTGGGAGCCGGGGATGGGAGCCGGGCTGGTGGCCTTTGGGGGGTATTCGGTAGGATCCGGAGCAACCCGTGACGTAATTATTTTTTAATCAGCATGTTTTTTTCATGGCCATCTCAATTTTTCCCGGACTCCCCCCCCCCCCCCCCCTTTTTTTTTTTTTTTTTTTTTTTTTTTTTTGCACTGAAAATCACCCCGATCTTTGCTCCTGTTCTCGCTATTTTTAGATCCCCGCTGTAAGAGTGGAAGCATGAGTTTTAAAGATGTTGTTTTCATTTATTTATTTATTTATTTCATGCCCGTGCTCAGGACCACTCACAGCAAACTTTGCTCAAACGCTGTGGTTCCCTCCCGAAAAGTTATTGAAAGGATTGCAGAAGTGGGCAGCCCGGCAGCTGCTGTGGATGTACAAATCTTTGAGTTCCCGAGGCCACTCATCATTACCCGTAAAGAGCAGGCGTCACCCTGAACTTCGTTTTCATCTTCAGATAAATTGCACATCAGCCCCAGAAGATGTTATGTGAGGGAGACGAGGAGTGGCCCAGTGTTAGAAGGGGCAGAGCAGATCCCCAGTTGTGATTTTTAGTGCTGGAACAAACACGTTTTATTTTGCGCGGTGATTAGCCCATCGACATTGTAATGATATCCTCCGTTCACGCATTGTCTCATAACTTTGGTATGTCAATTTGTATTCATGCTGTGTAAGTGTTTTGCAGAGGTTTTGCCTATCTGACGGGGGATTTATTTCACTTTCACAATTCCACGTTGTGGTCTCTCCAGCCCCAGGAACCCAAGGAAGGCATAGGTACATAGATCAGTACCTATGGATGGGACGTGACCTATGGGTGACATGAGTGCAAGTTATTTCAGATATACTTAGATTGCAGCTTTTGTGTCCCTGCACACAGCAGAGGACGAAGTTATAGCTGAAACTGAAGCTTTAAGTGCATTCATTGGCTGGTTGGGATTGCCCAGATTTAATTCATTTTACCTTCATTCTGTGCCCGAATGCCATCCTATTTGCTGGCCTTTGACAGCCTCTGGCAGAGTAATTTGTAACAAATCTAAAATGTTTCATAGGGATACTGCTAAGTTGTTCTTCACATTTGTTTCCAAGCACATGTCCAAAGAGTACAGGTCCCAGGTGAGCACTTAAACAAATTAAACCGCCTTTATAGGTCTCTTTTAATTGTGCTGACAAGAAGGAGCTTTTGTGGCAACCGATGATTTTTCTTTTTCTTTTTTATTTATTTATTTTTTTCCTGTGGATGTGCAACTTCCATTACCAGGGGATGTGTGCATAATTTCCAAGTCCTTTCAAAATATTCAGAAGTAGCACTGACGTCAGCGGGAGTCTTGGCTGTGTTAGGAGCTCAGGGCTGGGTGGCTTACAGGGAAAGCCTGGGCAGTTGGATGTGCACCCTGGTCATGGGATGAGTGGATGCGTGCCTGGTTTGTCCAGGCTGCAAAACTGACTTTCGCTATTGGAAACACCTGCTGATTTAGCAAGTGCTATTGATACTGTATTTATAGCAAGACATAAAGAGCTGCATAATGCAACATCTAGAGCCGTCCCTATTATTGCCACTCACTGCCTGATTTTTCTCTTGTCAACACGCGGCGATATTGCCCTCAGATGGGCAGTTCAGTTGTGGCGGTGGGTTAAACAGTTCTGTTCAAGTTGTCAATACCTTTTATATTTTTTACTTAAAAATAAAAAAAGCACTGATGGTTGTCTCTCCGCAGAACCTGTGCTGGAGGGGCTTGTCTTTGCTCCTGTGTGCACAGTTCGGCGGCCTTGAGGCCCGCAGTAAATTGTGTTACTTTCATGGGACTTCCCATGCTTTGTTTCCAGTGTCGGGGCTGTAACAAATGCCCTCGTGGACAGTGTTTGCCCTCCCTCTTGAAGGGAACAAACTCCATCACCCCGTGACTAGGATGGTGGTGATATCAGATCAGTGAGTAGCCCAGACCCAGGTCCCAGCAAAGACCGCATGGCCTGAAAGAAATGTGCAGGGATCTCCCAAACTGTTGTACTTGTTAGACCTTCTAGGGAGAGATGCTTGCTTTCCTTTACTTATTGGCAAGGTACCTGTTCATGAAGTTTACATTTGAGAAGCAGGTGCCTAGTTTTTATTTCCATTCTTCAGGTATCAACCCAGCTTCTGAGAAAACAAACCCTATTTATTTCCCTGTTTGTGGTGAGCAAGTTATGTTAGTGGTTGCTAGTGGAGGCGTTTGAGAAGCAGCAGCTTGCAGTTCTTTATTTTAATGACCAAAGGTAATGAAAATACCCTAGCAAAATGTCTGGACTCAGAAGTCATTGAGAAGAAGACGCTGCTCGCACTCAGTACAGCAAGTCTATTAAAACTGATATGGGTAACACTGGCATTCAAATTCTGTAAGCAAAAAAGGTTGCCTGCTGATTTATGATGATACTCACACTTACTGCAGTGTTGCATTGGTCCTGAAGAGGGTTGTTCTTTAATTGACTGCTGACCTAGACCGGTAGAGTACAGCTCTATAAAATTAAGTTTAATTATGAAATATAACATCAGCAGTGAATGAATGCCAGCAAATGCAGTTAGATCTGTAATTTATGTAATTCTCTTTGAGCTGTGTGCCAAAATGGTAGTATTTTACTTCTGCGTGTCCAAATCTTAAATTATGTCTGCTTAAACATTGTTAAGACTTTGGGCTACACTGCTCTGATAAATGAGCATTCCACGTCAGTCTATTTCATCCTTGTAAACAATAAAAACTGATTATTTGTGGCAAGACAAATGCAGTTGTGCAAATTCCATACTCTGTGAGCTCTCTCCTGTCTGACACTGCTGTTGCTATATTTCACAGATTGATACATGAGGAAATTCAGAACGATTTGGCAGTTTTGCAGTCTGTTTTTGCCCTGTTCTAGGTTAATCAGAGCTAATTTTCAACTCAGCTATACAAAAATGAGGTGTCCAGTTTGGATTTGCAACGTCACCTGTCTCTGCTAGTCCATGAGAGAAGTGCTTCCATAAAGTTAGTCATCTAATGTACCTAATGTTTTAGGCTAGCCTACTGGTAACTTACTGTAGTAGCCATTAATGTGACTACGAGAATCTAGGTATTGACTCAGGTGGTATTTCAGGGCCCTTCCAGTACAGTTTTTGGTGATCAAGTGAGAACGGTGGCAATTCAGTTCTGAGCAGTGTACAGTTTTTTAAAAAGATGCTTTTCACACATTCACTTGAGGAAACCAAAGACATATTGCACTCCTTCCTGAAAAAAGATGTCGCAGTCCTCACTACAGAAGTTTCCCAGCCGTAAAATGGAACTACTGTCTCTTCCTTTTTCTTCTCTGTGATGGAAGATCTTCAGGGCTGCTGTACAATATTTGTATAAGCAGTGTTGAAGCTGTCATTGCAGTTGCTATTGTGAGACACATTCTAGTACACAAAATCGTACTGTAATTTTTGATCAAAATTTCATAACACAGAAAGCTTGCTTTAGCCGCTTTGCTTATCTCCCACGTAATTAAATTCACAGTACAGGGGTACTGTTGTATCAGGGCAAAATGAATGTCTTATTAAAATTCTGATTTATCCATTCAAATTATGCTCTTATTCTTGGTGATGAACAATCTTCAATAATCCATCCTAATTATATGTCCTGCCACTCTTAATTTAAGAAAAAAAAAAAAAAAAGCCTTGTCTTTGGTTTATAACTGATGACCATTTGGTTACACGTTTTGTTTATTTGAGAGTAAGAAAGGGAAATTTACGGCAGAGATTAATACTGTACTTAGAGAGTAATTCTTCAGATCTGTGATAGAAATACTTTGGAGTAATAAGACTCAAGTGCTGTTTTGCCAGATATGGTGCTTTCATGCCATGTGCTGCAAAAAAGAGAAATTTCCCTGGATATTTTTTAGCTGAGAAAATGATTTCTTCAGTCCCTTATTAATAGCAGAAAAACAAAACAAAACACCCAGCAGTAATGCTTTTAAGACAGAATGAATTCCCTTCACTCTCTTCAAAGCATTTACACGTCTTCAGAAGGGTCTGAAACGTAACTTTAAAAGAGCTGCATTTGCGCTTGGGAAAACTTTGTTATGTGCTACTGGCTGATGAAAGTGTGTTCCACTCACTTTAGAATTTACTTTCTAGCTTTGACTAACTGACTGAAGAGATGTAGGGTGGTCCAAAGGACAAAGATACTTTAAGATATCTGGATTTTCATTCCATAATCTGTTGATTCCACGCATTTATTTCGTGGCTCTAGGCATCATCGTTTTTTCTCTTGTCCTGTTTTCTCAGTGTTAATAAGGAAAAAGAGCAGAAAACTTTATGTGTGTCAGGAGTTAAATCCACAGGACAGTGTTGGTTCTTTTTACATGCTTTTGTATTGCTTTGTGTTACATTTCTGTATAATGAATGCATGAAGTAGGAAAACTTTCTAAGAGTGCAGTGGGTATAGCACTACCAGTAGAAAGTGGTTTTCTAGCTAAGAAAGTTTAGCACTTCAGCTGCTGAAGTATAAGAACTACCAGTTCTGCCTGGGTAATTTCAGGGCACCTTTAAATTAGCAATATGACAGTGTTGTGCTGATTTAAATATTAAAAAAATAAACGAATACAAAGCACTGCTGCCTCAATCACAGTAGCTGAGTAAACGCAACCATTTTCTGAGCCTGGGTTTATTTAAGCGCAAATGGTCACACAGACACGTCCCTTCCTTCCCAACTGTTCTTCTCAGGGATTGGTATCTGACATCACAGCTGTCATCTTTTTGTCCTATGAATCCGGTAATTTGAGCAGTCATCTTGTGCTATGTAATTTGGGACAGTGGTGCCAGTGTCAAGTCTGAGCTGAGCTTTCTAACAGCCACTTCTTCCCCCGGTGCATGGAAAAGCAAGGCTCTATGTGCATATATGTTTGCATTGCCCTATTTCTATGTTTCACTGAATCTGGAGCAAGTTCAGTAGTGCCAGCTTAGAATGATAACCCAATAGGATTGGCAACATACAACACATATCCATTTTTCATATTTCTTCACTTTTACAGATTCCACTTTTTTAATAACTCACCCTTGGCAGACTTCAGGAAGATGTTACACTGGAGGTAGGAACCAGCTGCAGCACACACCAATGTTAGTGTCTAGCACCAGCCCTCGCTGTCAAACTAATTAAATTTGTATAAGTCTATTAATAAAGGCTGGAGTGTTTCCACCATAAAGCACTGAAGATTATTGTTGAAGAAGGCAGGATTGAGCCAAAAGTTTCTGTACAAATTTTTTCCTGCTTTGGTCTGTATGACAGCGCGCCCATAGTTTTGTAAAAAAGACAAAGTGAAGCCAGTCTCAAATCTTTTAACATTACTCTGTCATCTTTCTTTGTAAATAGGTCAAATTATTTCCAATTTTAGAGTTCCCCATTAGTTGTTGCCCTGCCCCGAGAGTGAGCCTAAGAAAAGATATTGCCTATAATGCTCCTGAGAGACTACATGTTGGCCTGGGAACTGCTATCAATAAATCCAGAGTCACTTAACCTGATTTCAAAACATTTGAAGTATGCGCAAGGTTAAGAGGCTTGTGACACAGTTTGAAGTTCCAGGTGTTTCTGTCTGTTCATGAGGCGTGTTATTGGCACAGCTATTTTACTGTCAGTAGGAAATACAACAGTTCAGGTATTCAGGTCTCTATACCACATCATATGAACACAGGACAACACAAGTTGTCCTGTGTAGCTGGTGCTATTCCTTCCTAAACAAAGACTGACCCAGTTCTTTGTTTCTTTTTGCTCCTGCTGCTTGTTGCCATCATTGGAAAGGAAAATTCAGCCAACGCTGTGGTGTGATGGATTGTTTTATCTTTTCCAGTTTTTTACTTATCTCTGTATATTGAAAATACTCAAAAGTGCTTGAAGCCTTTCAGCATTTTTCTGTTGTGGAAGCAGTGAATATACTGAAATAGGCTTAATTAAAAATAAATGTTTTGATCATTCAGGCAGAGCAAAAGGCCACATCTAAGTACCTGGTTGTAGTTTCTGTGTACAGTTGTTTCATAGACTTGGAGCCCAAGCCTGTCCTGCACCTATTTGAGTCTCCCAGTCTTCATAGTCCTGCACATACCTATCTTTAGATTGCCTGTTATTTGAACGTTTGCTTAGAGGGTTCTGGTTCAGTTCCTGACTTTGTTTAACTTAGAAATGTCAGGCACATATTAGCTTCCTTCACCGAATCTTCTTGCCAGTGCAGGCTTATTCCTCCTACCTGAATCTTGAGCCCCGTGGAATCCCTAGGGCGAGCAGCAGCTCTGAGGAGGCAGAGTAGTAAACAAAGTTTGGGGGAGTTCTTGAAATTTCAGTCCTTTTAGCTTTAAAAGAGAATGCAGTGTGGGCCAATGAAGTGCCAGTTTCTGAAAATGAGGCCTTTTAACAGTGTTTTTGGTAGTCACTCTCAACACCTCTATCCAGTTGCCTGTACGGTATTCTGGGCTGGTGTATGTGTAAGACCCAGGTTTATATTTATCACGCTGCATAAAATGTGTTTGTCAGGTTGGTTAATTAGATCAAGGGTGGCATGGTACAGCAGATCAGAATGTATACTGCCGAAGATTTCTAGGGAATACTTCTCACTTTAAATTAAAAAATATCTTTTAAGTACTTGACATTTCTGACCAGGGTGCATGTTTAAGCCCTAAAACTTCTTGAAAATCTTTTTCCATATAATTAATTCAGAGGTAACGATGGGGAGCCCAGGTAACTGAAATTTTTGGTAGAGTCAGCCGTAGGGGAAAAAACTGACATTTGGTGTTGTCACTAGAAGGCTGGCAACAGCTAGTAGCATTTTTAGAGATTCTTAAAGGTGACCCAGACTGGGACTGACTGGAAAGGAAGCCAATCTTTCAGAATTTCCTGATGGTTTCCTGGGGATGGTTTTATTTCTCACTTTTCTTTGTAAGAGACCATCAGATTCTTTTTGCTCTGAATGCAGTGTTCTTAGGCATCTGTGCCTCTCATTCATTCCTAGGCCTCTCCTAGTGGTTTCGTTTATATAACAGCAGTGATTGGATAGCAGAATGTCTTTGTTCTGTTCTGCTTCTCATGGGATATGTGGGAAACCCTGAAGTTGAGCCCTCAGGCCTTTCTTTGCCCACTGTTCCTGTTGACTCTGGCAGTCATCTCCTGTTACCCTGCTGGCCTGGGTAAGGGACACAACTACGCCATGGGTAGCTGAGTAGGACTGTGTTAAACCATCTCCTTCCATCACCTGGAAACCTGTTTTCTTTTTGTAAGAAGGGACAACAGGGCTGTTCTCATGCTTCTGCCATGGCACTGTGCTATCAGAAGCTTTGAGGAGGGAAATCAAATCAAGTCAACACCCTCTGTTCTCAACAGTGTGAACTGTCAAAGCAGGACCTTTCCAGAATCATCTGAGAGGATACTGCCAAGCTCATTTAAGCTGCCTAGCAGTTAAATCTGTGGGGTTGTGGGGTATGTACGTGGTATTCCTTTAAGAGTGCCTCTTCCTGTGTCTGTGGGACTTGATTCTTCAGAGTAGAGAACCAAGCTGGGATCCTGCCAGTGCAGATGAGTTTGATTCTGTTCAAATGTTTGGTACTGGAGTGCAGTCTGGAGGGAAAATAAAACAAAAAAAAGGGGGAAAAAAAGGAAAAATTCTTGTTACACAGGCAAGTCCATTTCTAGGAAAAAGTAGTGTTAAGAATGGAAGGAGAGTGAGTGGAGGTCACTTAACATGAGCGTTCGTTAAGGCAAGAGCCAGATGGCATTTAAAGCTATCGTCTCGTTGTCTTAACCAGAAGCATTCATCAGTAGAGTTGGACAATCTGAAATAGTTAAAGATGAAAGCACTTCCATCAACATAACACATGCCCCTTCTTCATGTTAGCTCTATGACACATGGGCAACTCTTACACCACTGTGATCTGCGAAGGACTGGAGGGTTCAACTCAGATTGGTTCCCCATCTCAGTTTCATAGAACAAGCTGACTCTTCAGTGCCTTACCTGCTACAGATATATTACAGATTTATACACTTCTACAGAAAAAGTGTGAAGTATCTGACCAGATGTCCCCACTCACATTTCTTCTGAGTGGACTTGTGTCCTCCATGTGCTGGTGAAGATGTTGATCCAGACTGGGGAAAGAGAGCAGTGAACATCTTGACACCAAAATACTGAGTTACCTCTGCAGATGCTCCACCAGCTCTCCCCAGATCTCTGAGTTTAGTGGGAGTATAACAAAAATGCACAGTGTTACTACTGTAATTTATGTCCTGGGACTGACTTCATAGTTAAAAGGCTTGCACATACGTGTGTGCTTTGCCTAACATCACATCAACATCAGCTATCTGTCAAGGCACAGCTGCTTTGGGTAATTCATCATGCCATTTAAATCTCCTTTCTAGCCGATACAGCTGATGAATACTTTAATTTCCTTGGGAGGCAGAAGGGAGGAGGGGAAAGGAAGGAGGAGACACTGTAGGGCTGGCAGTTCTTGTGGCAAATGCGAGTTTGAAATAGGATGCATTAATTTTATAAAGAAAAAAAGGCAACCCACTTTTGCAGCAAGAGGGCTTAATTTTCTAGGCATGGTGCCACGATTTTGCAGTGATGTGCCAGTTCCATTCCCAAGGGAAGTGGTGGTTGGGTCACAGTACTAGAGGAGGCTTATTGCTGAGGGTTTTGCTGGCAAAAATTCGGACACTAGACTTGTTAGGCACTGTAGAAACAAGCCTGTGCTGTTCTGCTGAATTTCATGGATGGGACTTGCAAAGCCATACAGTTAGCTTTGTGTTGATGAAACACATTATGTGTATATTCTGTTGCTGGATAATAATGTGCTAAAAATCAGCAGACAGTAAAAATTCACATTAAAAAAGAGTATTCAAAGTTTACTCCTTCTATTGTAGGGCTTTGTATCAGACACCAGTCTGGCAGTGTATAAAGGATCTCATCATGTGGGGAAAGGCTTTATCAGATGAATGTGTCAGGCTACAAGGTGGATGACTGGACATGGGACTGCGAAGTGGCAGTAGGGATTGCCAGGTCTGAAAACTGGTCCTCATAGTTCAGTATGAAATAGTATACTTCTCTGTGAATTCAGAGACTGGTGTGGTGCTCCCCTGGATTGTCAGCAATGGACATGGCTGTGTATCAGGGAATAAAGAAAGGCAGCTTTATTTTGTTGCCTCTGACACTTCACCTGTTTATTTGTATTCTGTGGGCTTCATGTAGGGCTTGCTTGATGGTGTACATTTTTCCACAGTAAAAGAATAAATGCCTCCTTAAAGAAACTAGGAGCAAATTCTTGTATTCAGCTTACAGGAAGCTCTAAAAAAATGAGTAAAATCTGCTTAAAGAGAACCTTCACAACAAGTTTTGGCTTGCTATCTTCAATTTCTTTATTCTGAGTCTTTAAAGTTTCAGATCATTTCCTGGTCTGAAGAGTTAAAAACTAATAAAAACCTTTAGATTTCAACTGTATTGTAAAGATCAGAAGAGTCTGAAAGAATGACCTCTCTGGAGCCTTTGTAGTTTTTGTTGTTCAGATGTTTAAGTTTATATCGTTCTCTGAAAAGCTCTTATAAAAGCCACCCCTCCCCACAAAAGCCAAATATTCAAACCCAAGGCCCAAGTTTTCAGTAGTGCCCATAAGGATGGTTCTGAGAGAGAAAATGCTGTGGTTTTTCTCTCTGCTGACATACACAGATGACCAGAGAATACACTATTATTCTCTCCCAGTGTTTCTTCCAGTCTGCAATAGCAATGCCAGAGTTTGTCTTTTTGGGGTTTATTGATGTGGATTTGCTGTGATTTGAAGGTTCATATGAGGAGGTGCAGAGATGGAAGTAACCCCATCTACTCAACTCTTCTTGGTGGAGCAGAGCAGTCATCCTGGGTAGGGCAATTGTGTTGGTGCATGTCCTTGCTCAGCTGGAAGCAGAGAGCACCAGTAGGTCTTGCACTAAGCATATTTACACCTGGCACTGTCTCCCATTTCCTTCCTGCTGGTGGATGTCCCCCATTCCTTGTTCCATGGGGCACTGTCCCATCCCACCATCTTTAAGCTATTTCTTGTCTTGCAGAATCTCAGTTCTTCCGCAACTTTTATGAGTTTCTCTTTAAAGTATTCAAAGGGTGTCAGAGGCCTAAACAAGAATAAAGAGTACATACCCTAACTTCATCCCAGCTCTGGATTTATGTGAAGCTGAGAGGAAAGCTGATCATTTTCTTTCAGGGAAATGCTCTGAATATTTTCAGCTAATGGTAGAGGTTTCTTGCTCACTTAAGCCATGAGTAGAAGAGGAGAAACACAGTATGTGAGAGGAGCAGTCAGGGAACACATGAGAAGGTTATTCTGTCTTTCCATCCATGACATCTTGCAGTTGTGATACAAATCTGAAAGATTTAATTTAAAACTATGAAAACTAGAGATCTACCTAATAGCTGAATCTGGATTAAAAACGAAAGTGACATGAAAGTGGCTTTCTGATGCTACTACTGTAGAGGTTTTTTTTCACATTAGCTGCACCAAGTTCTGTGCTTTCCAGCTGCAGCCAAACTTCAGTAGCAACCCTCACTGCTGGAGAACTAATTCAAATATAGTGATGTGACAGAGAAAGACATTTTGATCAATGTTGACTTGTCGATGCTTTGATCAGATTCACCGCAGAATTATTCCAGCTTGGCCATAGAGTAGCTTAACTGAATTGCATTTTTGCTCCTAAGCTATTACTGCATCTACAGAACAATGGAATGCAGTCACCAGGCAAGTTCTTTCAATTTGTTGATGCATCTTGTATATGCATTTTCAATATCAGGTATTTATAAATAACGTATCATACATAATGCTCATTCAGAACATGAAGCCCTGAGGGGACATTGAAAGCCTGATCTTACTCGTGGTCTCTTCCACAGTGCTGCTTCCACATAGGAGTGGTAAAACAGGACCAGTCCTCTGGCTCTGGGGAGGGAAGCGTCAGGAGATGCTCTGGTCTTGGTGACTGCAGTGGTTAATGCAGAGGATATTTATAAAAAGCCAAAAAACACAATTCGTCCATGCCTTTACATTTTTTTTCTGGAGTGTTACTTTCTCTCAGACAGCTGTGAGCTACTGCATTACTGCTGAATATCTCAGAGAGAGCTCAAAGCCTTCCAGGTTGCCCTTGCAGCAGTTGGCTTTTTCATCTTCAGGGGCAGCTACCAAAACAAGCAGCATCAGAAAGTCATCGGTGTCTGCTGTAGCTGGAAACCATGCACCAAAGAAAATCTCTTAAAGGGAATTAGTAAGAGTAAAGATTTCATTTTCGTTGTTAAATTCTTCCTCTTTCATGCTGTGGTATTGTTGCTGCAAGCTTCGTCGTTTATTTACAGCACCCTTTAACAACCCAAATTTAAAAGATAATTAGGAATGCCTGTTAGTCCAGTCTTGCAGTGGGAATGCTGCCAGCATGCTTTTATTTTCTTCCTCCATGCAGTGGTAAATTTGCCACCAGATAGAATGGAATAAGCACTTGCTACTCGCTGCTTTTGTTAATGTTATTTGGTGAGGGTGCATATACCTCTTCTCCATTTCAAGGCTAAATGGCCCTGCATTTCTAAATTTATTGAGCACTGTGTGCATTTATTGATCTTGGGCACTGACAAGGTTCTTGCCTGTCATTTCGTATGTATATAGCTTTTCTTCCTTCTTTATAAAATTAAGTCAACCTTCTGGAATCAGGCTTGTTTCATAGAAGGAAAAGATGTGAAATTATTTCCTGCAAACAATTGATGACAAATTCATTGTATTACAGCTTGATGAAAGGAACTGCTTTTTTTTTTTTTGGAAGGTGAGAATAAAGGAATTTCCTCCTCCACCCTTGTGTTGTGTTGTTCAGCTGTAAACTGATATTGCTGAGAAGGAAAAAAGCACCAAGACTTTGGTTTTCCTCAGGACATTATTGTGTGATTTTATTGAAGACTTTTAAAGACACAGCTGTCACTCTAAAGGTTTGAGTGATTTCCTTCAGTTCAGTGAAATATATATGTGTGTTTTGTGTTAATAAAAAAGATATGCTCTTCCAAAGACTCAGAGATTCCACTTTCTAATTTTATTGTACGGTGAAAATGAATTTTTTTTTATGATGCTGTGTATGAAGCAGTCTGATAATTGTTCCGACAGATAACTGATTCTGCTTTCTGAAAATACTGATGCTGCTCAGCATACACTCAGTCTTTTTTCCTCAGGAGAATGGCTATGATTTGATTGTGTCAATCAGTAGCAATTATATAGAGAGCATTCTGGCTTTTTATTAGTGGCTTCCTAATCAAGTGGAGCATCACTGGCTTGTGAAGTAAATTATTCATTCCTGATCCTCTAGCTCCCATTGAAGAAATGGGAAAATTCTCCTTGAGGGTGTTGGGGGTAGGGTATATTCAGTTTCTGTATTTATCAGACAAGATTCCTAAATTCAAGTTTGACTTTAGCCTTTTTTGGTTTGTTTTGAAGTTATTTGCACTAAAACACACACTTAGCAGCAGGGGCTGAATCCTGTGATGCCCCATAACCCATAGTTCTCTCAAATCCAGAATTTTCTTTAATTCATTTTCATGATGGTCAGGCTTCCCGTTACAGCTCATGTGAAACATCAGCAGTGGATTAATGCTGCTCTGAGTAGTTGGTGGCGGCATCACTGATTAAGATTGGAAATTGGATTTAAATAGTTTTATAAACCAGTTATACGTGATAATCTCCGTGCCAAAAAGTAGACAAAAAAGAGAGGAAAGAAAGTGAATGGGGCCTGGTGTCCAGTAAACGGCATTGCTAACCATAGACTCAATGGGGCTGCGAAGTCCCAGATAGGAGTACCATCACCTTGCCTTTTTGGGTGCAAGTCCTAGAATAATTCAAACTGAAAATATTTTTCCAGTGGGTTATGGTTGACAAGCTAGGGTTTCTACAGGTCTTGATTTGATGATAGAGAACAGGTCAGCCCCTCTACTATGGATGAAGAAGGAGTTAAGATGTGGGGCACGTTTTTAATTTCAGCTTCTTAGATTAACTCTCATTGTGGTGGACATACTTCTGAAAGTCAAGTATGGAATCATAACTATACTCACCTGCATGATCAGTCAGTCAGGGAAATTAAGGGGAGCATCCAGAGGCCACCACCAGCCTTCTTCCCTTGTAGCAGGGCTGGATCAGGTGTATTTCTGTGTATTCGTTGGCTGCAGGTGGAACAGGTATCAACAGTTTCAATCATGAAGTTTTTAGTGGTGGTTCTGGGCTTGAGCTACTCCACCCTGAAATTGTCACACAGTGGAGTCTAGGAAGTAGTTGGAGGAAACAGTGAGACAGGGGCAGAGCAAGAGGAAGCTCTCACGGTCTGAGGCTGGGATGATGTCAGGAAGAATAATTGTTTTGTACTCTTAATTACTGGTTTGAATCATACAACCCCAGCTGACATGGGTGGAGAAGCAGTGAGAATGCCCTGTGTGCCACAGCTGCACTGAGCAATGAGGCAAGCGTCACCAGCATGCTCACTGACTTTTGGCTTGCCATGAAAGTTGCAAGGATGATAGCATAGGCTGGTCCAAAGCCCCTGCAATTTGTTAGTTTGGGCTGTGGCTCAGTTGCAATGTGTGGTGACAATCAAAGCAGAATGAGAGTTCATGGCTTTATGTTCCTCAGTGTTGGCAGGGCAAGTTTTCAGATCTGCCGTAAGCTGTCCAGAGGCACAGGGGATCATAATTACTTAAAAAGACCTTGTACTTAGTTCTTAGGGCTTTCCTAAAGCATGTCTGTTGTCTACCAGTTGCTTGAAGTGGAGATCAAAGGAATATGGCGGATTAAGTTCAAGGCACTGGTTTTAGTATTGGCATTGTACAACTCCACCTATCTCCTGTAAAACTATGAACGTGTACAAGTAAAAACAAAAGTTATATGTATTTTAGTTATTTTATCCAAGTGCACTGATATGTAGATTAAAATAGGCTAAGTACAGAAGCATGAGGATTTCAAGGCTTAATCAGAGATTTTGCCAGGGCAATTTTCAAAGGATTCTGCAGGAGGAGAGTACTGGCTTACTTAGTTTCAAAATAAGTTTCTCCTTAATTTCCTACTTAGAGGCTAACACTCCCAAAATGAGAAAGTTCATTCCTTTCCAATCGTGAGCAACTTCTAACTCCTTCAACATTTGCCTTCTGCATCAGCTTATCATCTCCTCAAAGCTGACTGCATCCTGCAGATTTGTAAAGGAGTTTTCATTTTGATGTGTCTCTTTCCACACTGAGGTCTTCACTTTTATCTGCTGTTTCATGAAGACTTCTTTCTTAATTGAAAAGGTGCAGATGGGTATGTGTCTGGAAAGTGATTGGTGTGTGTGTCTTAATGCACACATGATTGGAAAGATGTGTGTATGCTGAATGTTTCATTAGCAACATTTATAGCTTTCTTGACTTAGTGCCCATTTTAGTGTATTCTTCGAGCCTGTTTCTTACTAAGTAAAGAGTTGCCTATCAGGCTGTTCCTATGCTATGTCATGTTTGTGAAGGGCTTCCAGCACTCTTGACAAGCAGCAGAGGCTGCGCAGAACCACTGAAGCCAACGGAAAGTTTTCCACTGATTTGAGATAGATTTGGATTTATGTAGGTCTCTTCAAAAGGAATGCTTCCTATTTATTTTCATAGGAACTTCAACAGATATGAGGAGCATAATAACACAGTTTGAAAGAGCAAATTCTCAACTACAAAACACTATTGTGCAACATGGTCACCACCATTAGCTATGCATTTTTCTCAGCCATGAACACGAGCCTGTATGCTGTGGTCATAACAGTGCACCATTAGAGATGACCCACTGTTTCACAACTGCTCTGATGGTGTCATTGCTAAGAAAATGTTGCCCACACATTCCATCTTTCATTGGCCTGAACAAATGGAAGTCAGAAGGTGCCAAATCCAGGCTACACAGTGGGTTTGGTAGGTCAGTCCAGCCAAGACTGGTGATGTTCTCTGTGGTCTTCAAACTGGTAGGGGTCCTGGTGTTACCATGTTGAGAAATAAAAATTGTCTTCTTCTCTGGCCTGACAAAGTCAGGTGCCATGATGTAGTATTCAAAGTTGGTGGCTTGTCTGGGTTTCAGGAAATCTGGAAGGATCACCCCTTTCCAATCCCAGATGACTCATCAATTTCCAAGGACTGCATCTTGAACTTTTTCTTCAGTGGGGAATTCATGTGTTTTACCTTCCGCTTGTAGTGGTGACAGCATGTCTTGTCTCTGGTAATGATGTGATACAGGAATGTGTCACCTACAGCCTCATATTACAGTAGGTCCTGACAAATTGGAATATGGAGTTCTTTCTGTTCCTCTGTGAGCATTTGTGGAACCTACCCCACACAAACACTGTGATATTCCAACATTGCCATTATTGCGTCCAACACATTGAAGCCGATATTCATCTCTGTACAAAGTTCCCTTGTTGTAGTCTGCTGGTATGTATAGATTAATTGATTAAGATGCTCCATATTTTGTGGTATGACAGCTGTGCATGGCTTTCTGGAATTTGGCTTGTCTTTCATGTTGCTGAAATGCACCACCCACCACTTCACTATGCTCATATCCACTGGTGGGTCTCCGTAAACGTTCAGCAAGTGTTGATGAAAGTCAACAGATATAATATTTTCCTCTTGGAGAAATTCAGTGACATGCTTTATCCAGACGTGCTTCCATGTCAGAAGTCTTTGTGTCAGTCTGAACCCCCTGCTGCTGTCAGTCACACAGCAACTAAGTGTAACAGGATATTGGCAGGAAGGTTCTTCCTCTGTTGCCATCCCACCCACATCCATGTCTGACATCATGGGCCAACGTCATAAAATAGGAGCCAATAGTTTCCAAGCAGCCCTCATAACTGGCCTTCCCCTATAGATAGCATGACTGATAAGAAACTGAAATTAGAGTCCAAGAGAAAAAGAGAGAAGCGGCTAGGTCTAAAATCTGATTTTGGCCACTCCACTGATGCTTTTGAGCAATCTTTCAGAGTTCTAGGTCAGAAAATATGACTGATCAGGTGTATAAAAGAATCTAAAGCTAGGAGACTGAGTTGTGTCATATGACCCTCAGTCATTTTGAGCCTTACACAACTTACTGGGAAATTTTTGATGCTTGACTGAAATGGTATTGAAAATGCAAGGAATACAATCTTAAATGTTGACATCTGTCAACGGAAGCAAAATGGAAAATATGTAGGGCAGCATCGCACAGGATTGAAAATCCCAGGATGCAGCAGTGAGTGACACAAGTTTGAATCAGTAAGGGCTCATAAACATCTCGTAGCTTCAGGAGTAATCATGATTAGGGAAATAATACTGTGATGGAGAGGATTCTATTCAAATACAGTTTCGTTTACCTTGAAACTTAAGGTTCCTTGCTAGCAATTTCAAATCCAATTAGGTTTAATCCTCTATGATTTGGAAATTTCACTGCTGTCATGCATACATTTTCCAGCTTGGAACCTAACTAGTCCTTGATATATCCATTACTCACCAGTTCTTCACATTTTTTCCGTATGGAAATTCTCCTTGAAATCAGATCTGAGTTTGTGTTCACTTGAATTTCAAATTATTCTCCCTAGTCTACTTGGTAAGGAGTATCTTGGTCAGAATCCATTTGTAATAAAACCTTGACTTTGCCTGGTCACTGTGAAGTTGGAGTCATTGTGATCAGTGGCTTGTCTTCTGCTGCTCGTTTTACACATGAGGTTTTTTTTACCATATACGCTTGAGCTTTGCCTGGTTGCCTTTTTGATGTCAATATAATTTAAGACTAACTGTTGCGATGAAGCTAACGTGCTCCTTGCTCAAACAACTAACTAGCAAGGTTGTGGCAAGCTGCCTGAGGTCTTTAGGTCTGAATTAACTCATACACTGCTCTAAAACTGGAAAATTGCTGAAATACCAGCATTGTGGTGGATGTGAACAAGCGAGAACATCTAAAGAGAAGCAGTGGCAGAATAGAAACACCTTCCTGCTTGTTGACATTTTGAAAGAGAGCTGTGAGTTTTTTACAGTCAGCTGTTGTCAAAATGTGTTTTGCAGTTGTTGGATCTTCATCTGGGGAAGGCAAGAAACAAAATCGTGACTGAGGCTGTTCTTCCTTATGCTTCTGTGCATTTTACAAACTTATCCCTCAGGTCCAACACAGGCCAAGTTTTAATCCTTAGGATTGAAACTCACAATCTCCCCCAAGTACCGTTTTCCATCTCAAACAGTGGAGGGATATCTGAGAGCAATTAAAAATGACTTGCAGAGAATGGGAGGGAAGGTCATCCACCCCAGAAGAGCTGCATGTCTGTGGAGAACAAAGTAGACAAGGAATGCAGACTTAGCAAGCTGATCTGAGCTCTGCACGTATCAGAATTGCTCACATGTGCTACCAGGGGGAAACAGATCAATAGATGATCTGTAATGCATCCCCATTCTCTACAAAAATGATCACGCATGTCTCCTAATCTGTTAATGAGTGATAATATGCTTCTTCTGCAGGACTTTGATTGCATCTTCTGGTAAGCATGAGCAGACCCTGTCTACTTTACCTCTCTGATGGTGCTTTTAAGAAAACTTGGAGAGTGCTTAGAGATGCCATGAAAGGAGCTAGCACTCTGAAAATGACCTGTAAATCTGCAAATTTACAGGCACTTATTTTCTCCCTCAGAGCATGCTCTAGGTCTTGCAGAACAGAGCAGATAGGAACCGTCACCATTTACAATAAGGATTCTTTGGGCCAAGCTCTTCCATTGTTTATGTTGCCGTTATCTCAGCTGGTGTCCAGCCCTGATGCCTCAATCTCTTGAACAGTTCTGTCAGGCAGGAGTAGGTCTCACCTGTAGTCCACTTATGTCATGAATGGTGCTGCAATAGTGATGGTCTGTGAACAAAAGCACTGTCCTCCCAGAACAAGGTAGATAGGATTCTGTGTCCTATATTCTACTGTCACTTCAGGTTTAAACCATGAATATGTTCAGGAATTGGGATGCTGAACCAGGTATGCCTTTGAAGATGAGAGTGGGCAGTCCATATTTTATGATTTTTTCCAAGTTTATGGAAGGTTTCTCAGAATACTGAAGGTTTCTGACTGCGTGGACAGGAATGGGAAAAGTGGAGAGAGAGGTCTGCAGCGCACTCTTTCCATGGTGGCTTGATACCTAGTCTTATTGTCAGCATCTGTTTATTTTCAATAGTATATTAAGGAACAGTAGCTCACATAGGTTTTTGGAAGACTGAGGTGAAACAATTACTGTTTGAAAATAAAGATAGCCGGGCAAGCTTGCAAATGAGGCTGTCATAATGTGGAGTCTTTGGGATCTTTGTCTGATCTGCAGAGTACTCCATGTTTAGCCAAGAAAAGAATCAGAGATACCACCCTTTCCTAGCTGACTTTTTCTTACCACCTGTGCTATGAGGTCATTCTCCATGTAGGTACCCCATGGTGGGGTTGTTTTTTAATCCCCCTCTGTGTGCTCAGCTTTTTGAGGATGGTACCTGTGGTGCCCAAGGAAACCCTTGGAGTCACCTGCTCTGCTTGCAGAAAGTCTGTCATTGTTAGTATGTACAGAAAACGTATATCAGCGTAGAAATGACAGCTGGAGAAGTGATGGCTGAATTGGTTGGATTGGATGCTCCTGACGCCTCACAGGAACAGGTCATAAACATTTGGAAGTGGGACTGGTTGGCAAAACTTAGTCCACCTGAGCAGAGCAGGGAGAGCTGGAGCTGCGGGTATGCTGTACAGCACTCTTAAGTGGGACGTAGAAACACAAATGAGAGACAATTGAGCTGGCAATGTCTGGGTGCAGCATAGAGACCGCAGCCAGAGTTTCTTGTCTCTCCTGTGGTACAAATAGTGTCTTTACATTCCCAGTACACAAAGCAAAGGAAGAGATTACTCCTACAGTCACCACACCTACTACGTCCTTTCTCTTCCATGCCAAAAGTTAGGGGGCTACTCGTTCAGCTTTGTGGTAATGCAGCTGTGCTTGGACATCTGTCAGAGCCTCATCTGCTTTAGTAATGTATTGCTCAATTAACTTAATATCATGTTCGGCTCTGAAGATATGGATGTCGAGGCATTGCTTAATTAAGTTAATGTCTTGTTCCGCACCATGAGCAGGGCAGTGGCAGCTGAGGGGCTGAAGCCCATATCCATCCAAGGTCTCCCCCAATCCAAAAAGAAGAGCCTTTCCACTGTGCCGTGACATGGGGCCCTGTGAACCTAATCCTACATCCCTGACTGCTGCCATGGGTGGGGTGGTGCAAGCAGGAAACACGCGTCCTGCCTGGAGACAGCCTGTGCTCTCCATTTCTTCTAGGCCCTGGGAGGACTCACAGCATCTGCAGGCCCAGGCAGCTCACACTCCTGCGCACGGGTTTGCAGGGCCTGATCCAACCACGGGATGCTCTTTCAAAACTGGCGATTTTCAGTGTGTGCATTGCTCTTATTCTGCCAGTCCCTAACCCTTGTTGTGCAGTCCAGACAGCAGGCCCTGTATGCTTTGTAAAGCTGCAGTCCCCTTGGCTCCAAGGGAAGGCCCAGCAATCAGCACAGCCAGCAGGAATGTCACAGATATCCAGCCCTCTGCCACCATTCACCTCATCCCATTGCACACCCGTGTGCAGTTCTGCAGCCTCAGTAGGGTCAAACCCCAAACCCATTCTCCTTAAGATTAGGAACTTGGGAGCAAACACGTTCTGCAAAGTTACTGAAAGCTTTGAAACAAACACGTCCCAAACACATCTAAGTGGAGCAATTCTGTTCTGCTTCTGGGTTTGTCTGTTTGTTTGTTTTTAAAGAAGTAAATATTTAAACAGTTTCTGCCTCAGAAGTAAAAATTTTATGTCCGTCATTAGCATGTGTGCACTTTGCAGTGGATTGGACCTGCTGCAGCACTTCAGTGGATTTCCTCAGACCTGAGGAAAATACTACCAAGTCCTAAGTTTTAATTCATGCTATTAAAAGTGTGCAGATTTAAGCTGTAATTGTTTTCTTTTGAAAATAGGTTGTTTCTTTTTCCATCTTCTTTTTTTTTTTTTAATTAGTTTGATTCACTTGTGGCAGTGGAAGGTTTTAATGGGATTTCTTTTTAATTAAAGCAAGAGCATATGAATCCCAGAGGGCAGATCCTGCTTTTGTCGAAAACTGCCCTCATACAAATGGGATGGTGTTCCATTAACGGAGCTGCAAGAAAAAGATTTGAGGATTACCAACAAGGCACAGTGATAGAGCAGTCCTGTTCTAAAAACATCTGAGACCGAGGGAGACATTTCTCCATCCTGATGTGCAGAAAATAAAGGCTGCTATATATAGCCAGAAGAGTAGATGTAGTGGTTGATGAGGGAAGAAAATAAAATTAAAACTAATGATCTTTGCTATTTAAGAGAATATATTTTTAAGTCCCAAACTTAATGAAGGTCTGTTCTAATGCTGAACTGTGTCTCTCCCTCCCTAGGCTTAGGCACATGTTTGCCTGAATGTGGGAATGGGAACTTCAGCATTGGGTGCATAGACACAGGTTTTAAAAGCAAAATCTGTATCTGCCACAACTGTTCAAAATTCTGCCTTAGAGAAGCAAATCCAAACTGAAAGCTACCTCCCTGCATTTGCTTCGGTGAGATCCCATGCTATGGAACTGCAGGGTCAGATGCAAAGTTGGTTGCTTTTGTTCCTTTCTCTCCTGAAAATATCATCACTTATTTCTGAAGAGGAGGATAGCGCAAAACAGTCCTGAGGAACCTGTCCCCAACTTTCTTGCATGTGAACTCATGTATGTGACCCGCTAAGCCACCCTGAATACCAGCAGAGGTGCTCACCATGGTTATACCAGTGCTAAGCAGCTCATTAATGTCACTGTGACCAGAATGTCATCTGCTGCATTTCTCAAGCTGTCACTGTGACCAGAATGTCATCTGCTGCATTTCTCAAGCTGTCACATTGTTAGTATTGTACGTCTTCATGTTGTCCATAACCCTTAAATTGTTTGGCTACGACTCCCAAAATAAGGCCTATTTTAAGCTAAAAAAAAAAAAAAAAGAAAGAAGAAAAAAAGAAAAAAAAAGGTAAGAAAGAAAGAAAGATCTGTTTGGTTAGATAAAAGAGAAACAACCAGCTTGGGCATATGGGAAAATGCAAGATAAAACCTGTCAGAGGAAATTATACTATGTTTTTGTTAGGCTCAAAGAAATATGTTTTGTATTGTCCGAACACAAAACACACAAAACAGTTTGTCCTCTTCCTGCACAGCTTGCCTTTTTTTCTTTCTTTTTTTTTTTTTCATAGAAGTTAGTACTTGAAAAATGCATATTTTCTGGAACACTGTCATTTTACTAGTTACGGATTAGATAAATCTGGAAATGCTTATCTTAAATGCCTGTTTTCTCAGGGGCTTGGGCAAGAGTAATTTACAGTGTTTCGCAATCTGACTTTCTTGCATAGTAGCACCCTATCCAAGGAATAATCTGTGTACTTGATAGTGAAATAGGTGAAAATAAGTGATATCTGTCAGAACCTCGTAAAAGTTAAGTAGTTTTGGATAAGGAGAAAACAAGATTCAGGATACGTGATTTTGATTTTTAGAAGTTAAAATCCATGCGAAGGCAAAACTGATTTTGTACCTTTCACTTTCAGTTCAATAGCAGTAGCAAAAAACTGTAAACCAGATGGCACTTGTGTTTTGGAGAATAGTTAGACTGTGCTTCCATATCACCACTTTGACTGTTCTATATACTGAAAGAAGCCTTAGTAATATAATTTATGAATAGCTCTCATCACCAAAATGCCAATCAGCCCTTAGAAGAACTTAACCTATTCTTACAAATCAAGATATAGCAACTCTCATCTTAGCATGTCTGTACAGTGTTGCGTATTGAGGCACAGCATGGTTGTTCCCATCTCATCACCAAACAGCCTCTAGGAGACTCCAAGAAAAGTGATGCGCAGGCTTTTCATGTCAGGCTTAGAAGAGCTTAGGTTTGGAATCTGATATGTCTCAGGACTCTAAGAAAACTAAGCTACACCTGTGCTGTAGCATCTGTGAAGCCTTCAGTGCAATGTGGAGAGCCTCTTGAGGGCATCATGACCATAAACCTGGAACCATGAAAGATCCTGCAGAGACATTCTGGAATGAAAGTAAACCTAGATATTTTCCTAAGTAATTCTTGTTTATTTTGTGGTTACCAGTATCCCTCAAACAGGCCAAATCATGCTGACCCTGATAGAAGTATTCAGGAACTAAGGTCAACTTGACTGTAGGACAAATGTGACCATGCACTGGTGGTGATGGTTGTGTGCTTATGGATCATAATTTAGAAGCGAAAGGTTATCACTTTGTCAGGCAATCAGACAGGCCTACCTGGTAATTCTTGCTCGTTATCTCTGTTTTACTCAATCCAGGTGGTAAGCTTTGTTAAAATACAGTATTTTGCACCATTTAGAAGCAGAAAATGCTGTTGAAGTGCTTTCAGCACAAGTTTTGTCACACATATTTTCTGTTGTTCTTTTTAATAGCAGTCTTGGGGCTATGGCAGAGGTGAATTTCTCTGAATTTACCTTAAGACCCAGTCAGGACATGTTCCTGAAATACATTAGAGAAGAAAAATAGGTCAAGACAAAATGCCTTTGGGTTTTCCACTAGTGATTTTGTTGGATATGTTTAATGTTATTAAACTGATTTTGTTCCATAGTATTACTCTGCAGCTTCTAGTTATGTTCTGATCTTGCATGCTGCATTCACAGTTCTTATTACCATCTTTGAAAGCTGTGTTCTCAAAGCTAGGCCATACAAATTTGTCCACACAAGTTTGCCATACAAAAACCTGACATGTAGACACTATTGATTTCTGGGTGCTCTTGAAAATAGCCATAATTCACATGAAGATTTTATATTAAAAGCAGATGTGTTACAGAATATTTTATTTCTTAGGAACACACAGGGTGTTTTTTACATTCAACGTAGTAATTTCTCTTTGAGATGACCTTAAAGATAAAACATTCTGCACTTTTGTAGCAAGTTTGGACTCTTCATGTGGAACATGTTTCCTTAGCTGCTCTCCATGTGCCCCCAGGATTTATGACCTGATTATTACACTAGGTTTACACCTATGAATTGCAAAGTCCATTAAATTGTTCTCTGTTTTGTTATTCTTACATTGCACAAAAAAATGCAGCGATGTAAATGTTTCCTGAGGTGGAACTTAATTACTCATAGGGCTGAGTTGTTTTATTTTGCTTTGTTTACCTTTTTTTTTTTTTTACCTCACAAGGATTTTATAAGTCTCTCAGAGCAAACTTGGATTTGGAATGTTAATGGATCTTTTGCCTTTGAGTTGTTTTCAACAAATATGACACCTACTCTTGGCAGACCAAAAGCAGTGCTCCCACTGCCTGCTTCCAGTGGAACAGAGCAGTTCTGAAAGTGCCCTTAAATCTCTTACAAATTCAGGGTTGACTGAATACTGTCAACAGTTAGAGCAGTTGCTAGTATGATCTACTTAACCTACAGCTGACCCTGTCTACAAAAGATGGGGTTCGTGGCAGGTCAAGCATGATGAATAGGGATAAGCTTGAGCGCTGCTGATTCTCCAGGAGTGGAGGAAGAGTAACAGTCAAGTCTTCCTCCCCACAGAGCTGGTTTTGTCCAAAATGGAGTATGATGCCTCCCTTGGAGGCACTTATGATGCTGTACAGACCAGCATCTCATCTTCAAGGCATTTAATTGGTCTAGCAGTTTGTGCCCTGACATCCATAGGGGCCTATCTTTGTTACACATCTGAAAGTACGCTAGTCCTATGAGAAAATGCAGGGATCCCATCTCTTGAGATGGTGTGCATGTCTTCCACTTCCATCTTCTGAGTTAAGAGACATGAGATGCTTGTGTGAACTGCATGCCCAGGTGTGCATCTGAAATGTAGACATCCTTTTTATATGAACAAATGTGCATCCACTTTGCATGGCAGAGTGTGCACTGAAAAGTACAATGCATGCTGTTCTAGGTTTGTGAGAAGGGTACAAGATAACAGGGCCAAGATGAAGCTAAAGGTTATATTTTACATATTTGTATCATGCACAGTGTAGCTTATTTCTAGAGAGAGTATCAGAAAATGCTTGCTAATAGGATCCAGTGTTTTTTGCCAGCAGTGGAGGTTCACACTGTACAGTGAAATATCTGTTTTTCAGTGATATTTTCAGTGAATGTGCTTCTCATTCTGCAAGATTTAAAAGTGTATCAAAAGTAGCTCACCCTCTTGAAGGTAAAGGATTTGAATGCAGTTGTGGCAGATGAAATAAGTTGTTTACAAAAGCTGTTTACATACCAGCACTGAAGCATGGAAGTATCAGAGGCTCCTTAAGTCAGTATGCCTCAGTGTGAAGACCTTCAAAGTAAGGGAGATGTTTTGGGAATATGGATCAGAGTCTTTCCTTCTGGATGGATGTTCTGAGACATAAAGATTTAGATAACTCGTGTTTCTCACCCCATATACCAGGAGGTGATTAAATCACTCGCTTTTGCTTCTCTTGCAGTTCCAAATGGTGTTTGCTTTGAAGAAGAATCTCAGTTATCAAAGTTTATGGTCTAAGGCAGACGGAAATTGCAAAATGAGCAAGAGTGGATGAAAATAGTTGGGCAGGCACCAAGGATCAGCAGTGCACTCTAAAGACAGACAGAGGATTTCTCTTATCTTTTTTGGACTTAAGCATTCTTCTCCTAAGGCAGTGTTACTAAGATAGGGATTGGAAGGAAGGCAGAGAAAATTCAATGATTTCTTAGATCTACCTATTGTACTAATATGATCCAAGAGAAGAAGAGAGAGAAAAATAGCAAATGAGAAGTATTTTTCCTAGCACAGCCAGTGATTTTGAGAAATGCAGTGAATTTTGCAGTTTATGCTTTTTAAGTGATTCAAGTGATGTTTGTTTGTTTGTTTGTTTGTTTGTTTGTTTGTTTTTGGCACATTCCCATGTGGGCAATCTTTTTATGCACAGTTTTAAGCAGGAACTTTGTCTCGTAAATAACATGATTTTTCACTGATGTCCCTTTTTCATACCAATTATCCCTTGGATGCATGCTTTTTTTACGACAGCACGTGCTTTTTCTCTAAAGACACATGAAGTATATCCTTTTTGACTAATACAGCACTTCATGTGCCTATTATAGCTTTGAATGGGACTTAAGAAGTCGTAGAGGATGATGAAAGTGAAGTGTAGCATGTGAACACAGGAGCAGTTGTCATTAAATATGGTCCTTGTGTGTCAAGATATACTTACTTTGTAATTAGCCTATTAAAATGTCTTATTATCAGTGTAAAAAATGTTCCCCCAGTTTCTTATGACCTTGGAGGCAGTCACACAGACCAGTCCTGTGAACTGAAGGAAGACCCAGCAATTCTATGCTTTGTACCCTCTGGGAAGAACTCAGTGCACAGAACTGTGTTTAGCATGAGGATGTGAGGAGGAGGGCATTGACAAACCCAGGCAAGCAAACCACATATGCTGTTATTTAACACAGATGGCCTTTCTCCCTGTGCTTTCCCAACACAGATCAGTGTTGCCCAGGACCTGACCTCTGAAGGGAGGCAGGCACATGGAGGTAGGGTTGCTGCTTGGAGCCTCTAATCTCTTATTTAGTAGAGCTTCAGGCATGACTTGTAGCATCACTTCAGGTGTTCATTTCATATGGTAAAATCCTGAGGCGGATGCACCCCAGGAGTCAGTCCCCTCGGGACTCTGCAGTTTGTGTTGCCTTCCAGTTTCTCCTACATGAGGTGGGGTATGGGTTTAGCTAAGATGCTTGACATTTCAGCAGTTCCTCTTGCTTTGTTCCCTCTGAAGTTGGTTCAGTTCTGCTTCTAGTTTCGATGAGATAAACTGTGATTATTAGATTAGGTGAAATTGGACGGGGTTGGTGGTTCTGGAAGTGCTCCATTGTGCTCCTCAAATACATCAGCCAGCCTCTCTTCCCTTTGGCAGGGAGATCTCTGCCTCAGCAGTGAGAATCACAGGGATTAACAGCACTAGCAGGGAAAGCACAAGAATGAGAAAAATGGGGATGGGCTGGCAGGTTCTCCAGGGCTTGGCCGACTATCCTGGGGCTCAGCATTTTGTGTTTCTGCCTCAGAGGGGTTTCTGTCAGACAGAGGCATGCAGCCATTCCTGCTGAAGCTGAGCCCAGAAGCTGGAGAAAATCCCTGTGCCTGTTCACAATTTAGCTTGCTTGCCGAGAGGGAAACAACACCTCCAGCTGCTGCCTGTAAACAGGGGATAGAGTTCCGCTCGGTTGGCCGGGGACATTTATTTGGTAATTGTCCTTTAAAGTAAAGGAGAATGGCTTTCCCTTTGATTCAGCAAACAGACATGCTTGCTTTCAACATGGAGTAATAATAACCATCATCAAATGGATGAATTGCTGTCCAGGTCCTTCCTCCTGATAAGTCAGTTCTAGAGAGGTAACAACGGCGTGATAAGTGAAGTGCCAGGAAGAACTGGGGACTGGCTTAGAAGAGAGGGCTCTTACATATGTAGCTGGTAGGCTGCAATTTTAAGCATCCTCTGCCCCGCCTAGACAGGTGGCTGAGCTACTTGTAAAGCATTTCACAAATCCCTGCTCTTCCTAGCAGGAATGTTCCAAGGCCATCTTTAGCCACCCAGCAATTGCAGAAGAGGTTACCATGATGATTAGTCATCCTGCTGAAGGTGTTAAGAGCAAAACACAGTATCCCACCCGAGCTCTTCTAAGATAAGAATGAATGTGCACCCACCCTCTTAGAGGTTTAACACCTGCCTTTGTCTGCTGAGTGCCTGTGCAGAGTGCCAACAATGCATCCACTAGTTCCAGAGACATGGGCAGTGTCCTCTGCCTGCAGTATGGCATCAGACCAGCCAAGCCTTCCCTGAGCCCTTTCCAACAGTCAAACATCCGCGGAGAGATAGGATGCCTGAAACTGGTGGCAGTGCCGGAAGAGGTGCCATACTCAGCTGGGAGCAGTTCTCCTTAGTGAGAGGAAAGGATGCCAAGTAGTTCCATCTTACAGCAATAGAATGTATCATCAAATTATACGAATAAAACGATCTGATTCTTCAGGAGGTGAAAGTCAAGAGTCCGTTAAAGACAAGAAGATACATCTTTTTTCCCCTCTAACGTTTATGAAGGCCAGGCACAGTTGGCCGTTCTTTACTAGTCTCCCTCAGAGTAAGCATTTGTGCTGATTTGTCTTCCATTTCTTTTTCTTCTTGCTGTAAACCAGTGTCTCCTTGAGCTTATCAGAGAAAACCACAGTGAGTCTGCCAGAAAAAAATTAAAACCCACAAATAGGCAAAGCTCCGCCAAGAAAAATAAAGTAGGGTATATTCCTCACTTTCTGTTTGGTTTTAGTCTCAGTTGTGCAATGGCAAATGATTCTCTACAGTTGGCTGGAACACTTTAGTATCTTAGAGAAAATCGTATATACAGTAGCAAACCTTAATCTTAATCTTATAAATGCTAATTGACCTCTTTACTTCCTTTCTCCCTCCTTGAACATTTCCCTCGTCTAACATTAGCTTTCACTTCTGAAAGGAAACCACAGTATCTATTCCTTTCTGTCTCTTCACACCCATGATGCTTACTCCAGTCTCAGCTCTCTCTGTATGCCTTCACCAGACAACCAGGAGCTCCTGACATTCATAACATTCAGATTTGTCTCCAT
This sequence comes from Oreortyx pictus, assembly GCA_036925125.1. Taxonomy (NCBI): domain Eukaryota; kingdom Metazoa; phylum Chordata; class Aves; order Galliformes; family Odontophoridae; genus Oreortyx; species Oreortyx pictus. The sequence continues at coordinate 2,420,134 of JAUPFR010000004.1, read as the reverse complement.
ATGTAGCTTTAAGTAAGATATAAAAGAGCTCCAGCCAAGAGAAGTGTGCAATGGGAAGGTCCCACCAGCGTGTCCACAGCATCCCACGTGCCTGAAATTGTTCCCCCATGAGGTAATATTCAAACCTATTAGAAATCTCATAAAGAACCTTTCTTGTAGCCTTCCTTTCCAGGATGATTTCCGTGATGAGTCTACTAGAAATAAGGAGATAAGCTAGTGACAGCCATGAGGAAGTGCTCCAAGACAAGTAGCACCAGTGACTTTCTTTCAGCTGCCTTAATTCCAAGGTCTTTCTCACCAGTACTGTTGATTGTAGAGTCATTATTCCTTGACTGTAATAGAAAAGTTTGTTATTTATATGAAGAAGCCTTGCAGTGACCTTGACTTTTCTTCTCCACACTTGATACAAAAGTCATAGGAATCAAGACACTATTGTAACTAAGCCACAACTGTTTGAAGAGTAAATACAGATGGAGAAGACAAACACAAAAATGGTTTTGGCATGTTGACTACTTGAGGTAAACAGGCTACTTAAGTGAGGGTTGGAATAGCCTTCCTAAATTAGTGGAAAGAATACAGCACCACAGTGAAAACTTGGAAATGGATTCTCAGAGAGGTACCATCAGTAGCAGGAAGGTGATCATCCCTCTGTACTCGGCACTGATGACGCCACATCTCAAGTACTGTGTTCACTTTTGGGCCTTTCACTACAAGAAAGACATTGAGGCCGTGGAGCTTGTCTAGAGAAGGACAATGAAGCTGTGAGGGGTCTGGAGTACAAGTTTTATGGCAGACAGCTGAGGGAGCTAGGGTTATTCAGTCTGGAGAAGAAGAGGCTCATCTTGTTGCCTTCTACAACTCCATGAAGGGAGGTTGTGGCAAAGTGAGGGTCAGCCTCTTCTCTCAGGTAATAACAATGGGATGAGAGGGAATGGCCTCAAACTGTGCTGGGGCAAATCAAGTTGGACATTAGGAAAAATGTCTTCTCTGAAGCAGTGGTCAGGCATTGAAAGTAGTTGTGAAGGGAGATGGTCGAATCACTGTCCCTGCAGGTGTTCAGGAAATGTGTTTTTGTGGCACTGAGGGACGTGGTTCAGTGGGCTGATGGGCTGATGGTTGGACTTAATGATCTTCTCGATCTTTTCCAACCCTTATGATTCCATGATTCTATGATATTACTGTCCTTGAAAATGCAGGTAGTACCCTTACTGCTCACTGACTGGTACTGGAAACTTGCGCAGTACAGTGCAGCTCTTTTCAGAGCACAGTGTGAGAATTTTAGAGTAGATATTGAGCCCCACATGTTTTCAGTAAGCACATTAAAATAAACTTTGCAACAGTGGAAGTGCTTCTCAAGCTTGGTGGCTCCCAGTGGGTGGATCGGGAAGAACAGGAGAGAGCTATTTCGTAAGAGGAATTCCTAGGTGGAGTTACGTGCTGAGAAACTTGTTCAGACTGAGACGTTTATCTTGTTTTGTTGGTATTTTTTGGTGGTGCTCCGTAGAAACCAAATGTCTGCTTCCTTTCTGGCTCAACAAGGCGCCCTGAAACAATACTAATCAAACAGCGTCAGGGCTTCCTTTCTAGGCTTGCTTGGCTCTCTGAGAGGTAAGCTACTGCACTCAGCCAGCACCAGGGCTTCTCATTCCTCAGAGGTGCTCCTGTTAGTCAGAGCCTGTTTCCATGCAGCATCTGCACTCTCACCTGTGCTTTGCTTTCATTTGAAAATTGAACTAGCTTGGAAGAGTGGTGTTTGTGCTCTGCCTGCCTTGCCAATGGTAATGGTAATAGGAGAATACAAGGGGCAAGGGTGTCTCTCTGTATGCAGCACTGCTCAGTTCTGGGAATTAGGATCCTATCTAAATGTTGGTGGTTATCTGTGAAAGGCAGACAAGACAGTTTTCTGTGTAGGGAGCTGCTCCAAAAGTAATACCTCCTGTTTTATTATATTGACCCACAGCATCAGAAGCGTATGTTGGTGGTGTGGGAGTGGAAGTTGAACCTTCCCATTGTAATTCCATTACATTTTGCTGCCATGCAACAGTTGGCAGCAAGAGGGGCAGTCTGACAGAATGGATGACATGGATGTGTGGATGAAGCAAAGGGATGTCATTTAATTCCTCCATGTGGAAAAAAATGGCACCCACTGACATTCGTAGGCACTTGGGAACATCAGTGAAGACCAACTGGTGGATGTGCACACAGTGAGGTGATGGATGATGCATTTCAGCAGTGGCGACAGTGGCAGTGGATCACATCCACTAGTACAGATTTTTATAAGTGCAGCATGCAGGCTCTTGTTGGTTTTTGTTGTTGTTGTTGTTTTTTTGTTTTGTTTTGCTACAGAAAATAGAGAACTAATGGTGATGACAGTGTTGAAAAAATTGTATTTTGTAGCTGAGGATTTGCTGTATCTAATACTGTTATTTTGTTCTTCATATCTGTTGTCATTTACGTGGAAATGAACAGGAGGCACTACTTTTGGAACAACCCTGCTCCAAACATTGTTGAAATCTAGTGATCCTATTTATTGTTTTATTGTGCCCATCACCACAAACGGGAGCTGCAAGCGCTGATGAAAAGGATCCTACCTCACCCAGTTTCATGCACAGAAGTAACCTCTTGAACTGAATCTGGGATTTTAAACGAATTTATCAACTTCTTTTATCACATGTAATCCAGTGACAGTCTTCTATGGAAGAAGCATCTGATCTCAGTGCTTTGAGACAAAGGAGCCTCTGTGATTGTGTGACTCTCAGCCATCCCAGTATCCACACAGGACACCAGGGAGGTGTCAGATGGGCTGGTGCAGTAACAGTATGTCTACCAATTAAATACCAGCAGCAGATATGTTGTCTAAATGTATTGTGGTGACACAGTGCACGTTCAAAAAAAAAAAAAAAAAAAAAAAAGCCTCTTCTGGGCTTCCAGGCAGTTGCTCATGCCAAGAGCACTTTCCAATAATACTTCATATTCAAAGTGAGAATTTTGTTCATAGCAGCTTCTGTCTGTTCCAACAGACAACATGAAGTTTTGTGCAAGGAACGTGAAAAGTTGCTATTAAAGTGTTAGCAGAGGCAGCAGGACTGTGATTGCAGACAAACGCAGAACGTCTGCATGTTGCTGTGTCTGTGCAAAGGTTACTTCCCATGATTGTGCCCTGCAGTGTTGACATATGGCCCAAGAGAAAGCTCCCTGGCCCGGCCTCCATCTGCTCTGGGCTACTCGTTAAGCACAATTAATGCCACCTGGAAAAAGCTCCCGTTGCTGTGAAGAAAGCACAGGTCAGCTGGAAGCATGGAGTAGATGAAAACTGTCTTGGTAAGGAGCTGCCTCGCACCTTTTGCCAGCCAGTGGAGCACCAGGAGTGCACATGGGGGCATGCAGTGATCTCCTTTGTTTCTGTAATTTCTACAGGGGCTCAAGGGGCAGTGCAGTAACTTTTAATACCTCCCGTATGAATGTTGCTTCGTTATAACTAACTAATGAACAGAAAATGAGGGGATTTGTACAAATCCTGTTGGGGATTTTCTCCCTGTTTTTAAGGGGATTGGGCTAAAAGGCACAAGAAAAGCATCATTATAATGGAGAATTAAAGGAAGAAAGTGTGCCCTAAGGCAACTGAGTGCTTTGCACACAATGGGAGACTGTTGTTTCTGCTGAGATTTAAAATAGGATTGAACTTTGTGTATTGATAGGAAATGAAGAAATGGCAGCAGGGGCTAGGGCAATGCTGATCATTCATCAGAACTCTAGGTAAAATTTTACACAGAGTTGGAGCAACTTTTGACCAGAACTGAGCAAGTGGAATATTTATTAATTAAAATGACTGGAATTAATTTAGTCAGACATGGCTGGATTTTTATTGGAGTTCATCCAGTAGATTTTTACTTGCTTTTTCTACCTCTGTGAAAACCAAGATCGGTGAGTTGTTGTTTCATGTCTTCTCAATGAAACATACCTCTTCTGCATTTATTCTTGTCATTAAGGTTGTCATTGAGAATCATTAAGGTTGGAACTAAGATCATGAAGTCCAACTGTTACCCCATCACCATCAAGCCTACTAATGATATCCCTCAGTCTCACATCCACATGTTTCTTGAACCCCTCCAGGGACAGTGACTCAACCACCTCCCTGGGCAGCCCTTTCCAGTACACTGCCACTCTTTCTGAGAATAAATTTTTTATAATATCCAACTTGAACTTCTTGTGGTGCAACTTGTCCTATGGTGAATTCAGCGATCCTTCCTCCTTTCTCATCCATGAGTGGTTTAGAAGTGGTCTTTATCAAAGAACACGTTGCCTGCAGATGTCTTTTGGAGACAGAGCTTGTTGTCCAGAGACTGAGGAGGACACAGGCTTCAGTTAGGACGATTCACTGCAGAAAGGATAGACAGTGATGTGCAAGAATAAAAGATGAAAATGAGGTTGCAAGAAGCTATGAAGGAGGCTAACGTGCTGCAAGTAAGTTTTTATATTTGGGTCTGAGTGGAGCTGGTCCCAGCCACCTTGGTTTGCCCAAGTTATGTTTATAGACAGTAAACTTAAGATTTTTTATGTAGTGATGCAAAATCAGTTATCTCTGAGGAAAAGTGAATGAGTCCTGGGTTAATGGTTCACAGTGCCAGGTTCATCTCCAAGGGAGTCTGTGATTCTAACCCTTATCTGGCACAAGTATGCATGGTATAAATCCTAGTCCCAAGGAAAAAGAGACTGTGTATCATAGAAGTCGCAATATAACCATAACAGCACTAGTAAAGAAGAGAAATCCCCCCACACCTTTTGTAAACTTGCACGCTTTCTGAATTTCTTTAGTTTCTTTCTCTTTGTGTAAGGGTTACTACTTTCTCCTCTTAACTCCATGTTCTTTTGGCTTCCCTTTTGAGGTGTGCAGATAAATGCTCATCAGAGCCACGCTTCCAGAAGGTGCTTCTAATGCCTTTCTACTACGTCTTTATTCCACTCTGTAGCTCAAATCTTTCTCCTGACTTATAAAACAAAACAAAACATAACAAAACAAAAATCAACAAAGAAACACTGACTTTAAAGCAGTTGTTTCACTCTGCTTGCAGAGCTGTGTTCCTTTGCCTTCTTCAGCGTGGCTTTCTTCCAGCTAGCTTTAATTTGCTCTGTGTGAATTATTTTAAAGCCTCAGTGGCCAGGGCTGTTTGTCCTGACAGCATCCCCTGCCTTCACCGGATTGGTGCTGCTTGGGGCTTCCTGGTGGGGACTGTCCTTTCCCCTTCTCCCTCCTTGCTTTCCTGTGCAGCTCGATCTCTTCTCGTGGAAAAGTCAGCACACAGCAGCTAAGATGTGGGTTTCATCAGAGTACAGTGCAAATGAAAGAAGGGGTTTTCTCCCCAGGTTGTCTGAGTTGTGGACAGAGTGCTGTGTGGGCATACTCTACTTTGTTTTTTTCCTTTCTGATGCCATTTCTTGCAAAGGAAATGAGCTGTAAGTGTTTAGCTTGGCACTGTAACTTTGGTAACTGTATCCTGGGCATAGAGTAGCCTGGGCTGGTTCTTAATCATTCACTCATTAGTGCAGTGTCGCTTTTGCTTGGAAGACAAATAGAGGGTAAGAAACTGTGTCAGCCCATCGGAGAGGTGGCTGGGGGAGGACGACATACTTTCTTGGTACACTCTGCCTGACTGCCTTTTAAGCACAGCTGATGGCTGCTGCTGACCATTTTGGAGAAAACAGCTGTGTTTGAAGTGCCCATCTGCTTGCAGCTGTTGTCATCTCATTGACATGACCCTGCCAGAAGAGAACAGCACAACTGTGAGCGTGCCCTGTGGCACCGTGCAAAGAGCAATTCTCAACACTTCGGTTTTGGAAAGTCATCATCAAGACACTTCTGAAGGGGATGTAGAAAAGAGAATGCTGAGGTAGATGCTGCTGCTAAGAATGTGTCTGCAGTATCACATACATTTCTGGTCAGTCATTCTCTGAAAGTATGACTTGATGCTGTTGTGAGAGTCTGCATTGACTTTAGGGAGATGGAAAGCCTGGCATGCAGTTTGATATTGAAGAAACTTTACTTGTTTAGTCTAGGGAAAGGCAGACTGGGATACATTAGAGATTTATGTCTGCCTCAAGGAAGGAAGCACCAAGAAGAGCAGTAGATTGCTAAAGCAAATGCACAGAGCTGGCAAAAGAGCAAAGAGGGATAAGCTAGCCTTTAGTGAATGTAGACTGGAAACTGGAAGCCAGTCCTTGAGGACCAGACAAACACTTCCATGGCAACTGTGGACAAATATTCATAGATGTTCATAGACCAAGCTTGGCTAAGATTATGAAGAGGATTAGCTGACATGCTTTCCTGCAGAAACAGGTGATGGGACTGAATGAGACGGGAGATCTTGTTTCCTTCTTGTGTCAGTGCAAACACTGTATGCATTTGTTAAGGTTCCTGCTGCAGGTTTCCAGTGATCCTCAGGCAATACAAATGCATGTTCATGGATTTGAGCTATACTGACACTCTGCATTGGCCATGAGTTTCACAGGTCAGGGGGGGATGTCTGGATTAGTAGCTGGCCATCCAAATTAAATGTCACAGGTAGGAAATGGCAGGGTGATACCTCTGTTCATTCGGAAGCTGAAGCCAGCTCTACATCTCCCACTTCTTTTTTGCTCTTTTTACCGAGATTGCTTTTCAGCCATATCACCAGACAGACAGCCAACACCAGCATGGCCAGGGAGAAGTTCAGCATGACAGTGGCATCTCTGTTAGAATTGCTGCTGAGCTAATGAAAAGGCTGTGTTCTCGGGAGATGCTTCATGTGATCTGAGCCTCAGGTTGTAGAAGCACTGATGACATTTTCTGCCTATATTTCAAACCGAAGGAGCTTGCACTTTCATGATCAGTGCATTATATGGGCAGCTCAGGGATAACTGTGATGTGTTGTGCTGCTTAGGGAGAGATGCTCTAGGAAAGCTGAGAACAGCGATCTTCAAGCAATCATTCAGTATGTTCCAGGATAGCCAAGGTTGTCCTGGACCATAGTAATATATACTAAAAATCCTAATTACAGTCAAGAATTTAAGGGAGTATCCATGTCCTCCTCTACTAATTGTTTCAGGATTTTTATCGTCTTACTCACTTGCAAAAGTGTTTGACTTTTGGTCATTTGGAGGTTAAAAGGTGTGTAAACAGCAGTTAGATCTAATGGGAAAAGAATATGAGTGAGAATTCAGGATTTCCTGCCTACAGAGACATGTGACTACCAGTGAATGAGTCCAGTCAAAAGCACAGTAAAGTTAGATGCCCTTTTAATTCAGTGTGGTGTGAGCCATGTCTCAAAAACACAGGTTGCTGAGATCCCAAAGCTAGACTTTGCCTTACAAATTCTCTTCTTCCTGCATTTGTGGTGGCAGGATTTGTTTGGCAAGATGTTGAGCTCTCACACATCTTCACCTTCACAAGTCATTCGCTGTGTGGTGTGAAAATAATTCATACTTCTCTATCATCACCAGGGCTCAGAATTATGTGTTCAAGGGAGGTGTGCATCCAGGGTCTTGTAAGATCTTGGTCTTTGTGATCTCATGCATTCCTTCTGAGAAATGTGGTCTAAAGAGCTGCTCTCATATGCAGCTGGTGTACAGGGCATTTGGGCAGCCTTTTCTTTTTCTTACCTTTCTTCCTTACTGATTTGGCATTCAAACAGAGTAGAAGGTAGTGTTCCTCAAGTTTCTGGTGTTTATTTGAATTAATCTTTGCAGATTGTGATAGTCCAGACCACAGTCATCTAATTAACTATTTTATTTTCTCTTTCCTTTAATAACAAATGTTTTTTCTCTTCATGGGATAAGATTCTAAGTACTGAGAAAATTATGTGGTTCCTGTGTTCCTTCTGAACTGCTCCTTGCAATGCAGCATCTAGTATAACGTGATGTTTTAACCAGGGTACACTGTGTCTTCCCAAGAGCTGCACTTGTTTTGATAGTTGGATGGACATTTAGTAGTAGTAGCATTATATACTGGAGGTTTGTGGAAGAAAACTGTGAACCTCTTCCTAATGTTAATAAGAAACTTCCTATGTACAAGTTTTAGGCCATTGCTCCTTGCTCTATCACCACATGCCACTGAGAAGAACCTGGCCTCATCTATTTGCCTCTCACCCCTCTTTAGGTACTTGGCAACATTAATCAGCTCTGCTCTCAGTCTTCTTTTCCCCAGGCTGAACAGATCCTAGTTATTCTGACTTTCCACATACCGGAGACGTTTCAGGCCTTTTATCATCTCTGTGGTGCTCTGCTGGGTTCTTTCTGTCTTTTTTGAACTGGGAAGCCCAAAACTGGACACAGTACTTTAAATGTAGCCTGACCAGGCAAAGTAGAAGAGGAGGATCACGTCCCTTAACATGCTGGCCATGCGCTTTTTAATGTCCCTCAGGATACCAATGTCTAGCCACAAGGGCACACTACTGGTTCATGGCCAACCTGTTGTCCAGGACCCCCAGGTGCTTCTGCACGGAACTCATCTCCAGCTGGTCGTTCCCTCACCTCGAGAGTGAGAACTTTACTTTCTTCCACAAACTCATGGCATGCTCCTCACATTCTCCTTGGACAAAACATAGCCTTTTTTTCCAAACATTTTCTTTTGTGTGTAGAAATATACTTACCCTTCTAGGGCATGTGCTGACGTGTATTTTTAGTGTACTATCTGACGTCTTGCACAGTTTGCCTACTGCTAGAGATAACTTAGATTCTGCTCCTTTGTGTCACAAGTAAAATAGGGTAATAAAAAGAAGAGAACATATGAAATGCACAAAGTGTCAAATTTAAATCAGGAGATTTAGAGATTAGCCTCTTCAAAGTTTCTAGCTCACTCCTTTCCCATTATGGGGCAGGAATGGAAAAACAGGTCTGCGTTCCTGCAGGGGGATGCTTGCCATAGAGAGGGAGGAGCAGTACAGCTGAACCATAGTAACAGCAGTAATAATAAAGAGCAACAGATACAAGAAATACGCGTCACTCTTCCATGGAGAGCTCAGCAGGCAGAATTCTTGGGCTTTGTTATTCAGTCCTACAGGCTAGTTCTTGTCATCACAACATTACGCACAAGAAGTTCAGTAATTACAGATGGAGACTAGAAAGAGTAAGCTCCTGAGTGCATCTTCAGACACCTCTGCCCAAATTTTAGAGCATCAAACCATGTATTAAGCTGTTGCTAAACCTTCCAATTACTTAAAGCCTTTAAGTATTCATTTCCAAGACTGAATCTCTGGCTCCTGAAAAGTAGTCTCCTGTGCCAGACAGGCTACAGGTACAAACCCAGTTTCCAGCTTTTTTGTTAGGGAAAAACAGCACACTATCATGCATTATTTCTCCCACCAGATTTGTTTGAAAAACAGAGGAGTTTCATGACATTCTGTTACCTTAGTGTCACTTCCAGGATTTCTATCATCAAGTATCTTCATAAGCATACTTTCTGCACAAAACTTATAAAATAAGCTATAAACACCTTTCCGATAAAAAGCACAGTAATATTAAGAGATTTACCCAAGACATCATGGCCCGGGTTTGGATTTTTTGGACCTTGTAAATTCCAGCCTGGTATTTTTGCCACATGTGTTCTTCAGCAGGAAGTTCCATCTATCTGACACCATCTCTCATCCTCTTTACTCATGGTCAACTGGAAGGCAAACAACATTTATGGCTTGATCAGCTTAAGTTCTCAGCTGTATCCAAAGGCTTTGTCTTTACTGGGAAATAAAAAGTGTAGGAAGACAGCACTGGTAAACCCAGAGTCTGACAGGAAATTGAATGACCCTTGCTTGAGAAATGCAAACCACAAAACGTGGGTGTGATGTTTATTGGTATGTGCCTCACATTCTTCTGTGGGGACCGACTGCATTTCCCATTGCTACTGTGCGTTCTGCCTACATTTGCCAAGAAGATTTCAACTCTAGCTTTCCTGAAAACGTCCTGTTGAAGAGGGATGCTGTGGGTGCTAGCATTTTGACTTCTGTCTGACGCCCAGAAATCTCCCTCCTGGCATTAGTGCTCTCTGGTAAGAGGGAAGAGGGAAGGACTTTCCAACACAGTGGTCATTTGTTGGCATGTACCATCTGTGTACATAGACCCCCACACAGATGTTACAGTCATATTTCCTTGTGGTTTCCGTTTGGTATCTGTTTGTTTGCTGTTTTTACAGAAGACAAGTCAACAATTATATTATGGAGTATGGGAATGTTGATGTTAATTTCCTGACAATAGCATCAATGCCATCTCTCGTTTAAAACCAGTAGAAGGGTTTCAGTAGTCCTCTCTTTCTGCTAATAAGTGAGGGAGGGAAGCCAGTAATGCCAGGGGAGAAAGAGGGCTAAGCACATCATATTCATATAGGTGTAGATCAGGTGGTTTGGGTGTGAATATTTCTTAATGGAAAAGATGTAAAAACAGTTGTTTACAATTAATTAACCGTCCTAAATAGCTATCCTGGAGGGTGAAAAGTCATAGTATTCTTTCTTGGCTAGCAGTTTTCTAGCTGTTCAATAGCACTCGCTTTATCCTCTAGGAAAAGCAAAGATCAAAGACCTTCTCATTAAAAAGCTTGCTTAATCAGCTATATTGGGCCAAAAAAAAGAATTAACCTTAGGATATTTCTTGGGATAACTTGGGTTTGGGACATTGTAGCAGGCATACTTCACTGTTGACTCTGCAGAATAGTATTTAATTCTTCACCTGCTCTATTCTTTATTTGTATTCTCATTTGCCTTCAGAATTATATTCTGTGATAAAAATTTGTTATATGGGTAACGACCAAAGTATTTAATAAAAAAATGGGAGATATTAAGAGGATAAAAGATGAAGGTGCATGTGAACAGGGTTGTTTCCATTCCAGCAGCTGTCTGCTTATCTGGACAAGGGAATGCTGAAGGGATGTGTGGAATTACAGTTTCTCACCAAAACTTGCATTTCCACCCTTGGCCACACTCCCAGCCTGCGAAGAAGCACATGTCACTTCAGTGCAAGGCAGTTCATCTTTCCTGCCTTTGTAACCTAAGTCCTCCAGTAATCCACGTTAGCGTCATGTCCGGATTCTTACTCAGAGACAGGATTTGTCATCTGCTCCTGTTCTGATTTTTCTAAAAGCATTTTAATCGCTCAAGTATTGGCCATGCTACCTGGGTTGTTCTGGCTTAAATCACTTCCAGCTACTGAAGAAATAACTGTAATCACATGAAGCAGTTTGAAAATGTCAAAGCACAAAGCCCCCACACTTTGTGTGCCCCTGAAGTGAAGGCCCGTTGGCGTTATTAAAGCCACTGTTAAGCAGTGTCTGTAACGTATGGTTTTGGTCTGTTTCCTGTGCTTTCACATTTTTACAGGCAGCCCCTCTTCCTTGTCAGTTGTGTCACTGCGTCAGATGTGAGTGTCGTAACAGACATCTCAGCTGAGTTGGTGTTCACCTCTGCATTGGTTGCTGGCCAAGCCCTGACGACACCAGCACTTGTCTGGGTTTGTCTGGTGACTGCTGTACCATGAAGGAGGACAGCGTGTTTATGAGGAGAGAGCTTTACTCACATAACTCTTCTTAACACAGTCATCAAATGTGTGAATGTTTCTGCTGGAACTACCCAGACACCTCAGGCTCACCTGCAGAAGTGCTTTGCTGTTTTGGCACACTGAGCTCATAAGGATGAGTCTCCCTCTGTTCCTCTGCCTCCTTGTATCTTATCTGGGTGGGACTGCGGCAGGAGATAAAATAGTGCAGATCCCCAAGTCAGATTAGAGTCAATATAAACCTACAATTACTTCTTCTTCCTCTGCTGAAGAAAAAGAAAAGCCAAGATAAGCCAGTGGCTTGATCTGTGTGGATGGATTTGCGTGCGTGCATCGTCCCACAGGTTTCTAGGCATTATCAGGATACGGAAGTGCTATTTCAGTTCATCAGTAAAATCTCATAAATGCTGCAAATAACAAAGCTTTACTCTTTTATGTTGCTTAGACTCGTGGAGTCTGGGCCCTGGTCTGCGAAACTAATGATCCTTTTAAAGGGGAAAGCTTATTACTAGCAAGATGACAGTATATGACATTTCCTGTGTTTCAAAGAGCTCATTTCATGCATTTTGGAGAAAACCTTTCGATGTCATTTAGGCTGGTAGTTTTCTGGTTAGTTGTTTTTTTTCTTTTTGTGTGTTTGTTTTTTGCTTGTTTGTTTGTTTTTCTGCAGTGGCTTTATCATGGGAGCATTTATAGCAGCATGTGTATGAATCTCTTCAGCAAGATGCTGCACGTTGTCAAAGAGAAAACACAGTGCCCAAGATGGGAAGGTGAGATTCCTCCTTGCTGGAGGAAAAAGGAGTTCCTCTGAGCCCAGCTAAAACATAATAGCAAACATCATGAAGTGGCAAATCTTTGCAGATGTGAGAAATAGCTGAGATGATCTCTGATAGCTTCTGAAGTAGAGTCAAATGCCACCGGTGGAAACAAACAGATCCAAGATTTGCAGGGGAGGGAGCGACCTCCAGGAGGAAGAGTGGGAAGTTCAAAGGTTATCACCCTATTTATGCTAATTGAGTTTGAGCTAAGCTCTTCCTAAGAAAAAAGCCTCTTATTGAATTAGTTATTCAGTTCCTCTGGGTGCAAGTGGAATGGCTGTAGCCGTGTCTTAGATTCTGCTCAAGAGGCCACTGAAGCGTGCAGCTGGAGGAATTTCTCTCAATTCAAGCATCCCTCAGATGAAAAGCAACCAGGAGACCTGAGATACTTGCGTGCCTTTTTCTATTTAGTGTGTCTACAGAAGGGGCCAAACATGTTCAGGTACACGGCACCCTGGCAGGTCCTCTGCTTGTCCATGGAGCAGGGGTTGCGGGTAAGAACGATTTATTTTCATACCATTGTTAAGCATATTTAATTTGTAATGTTAAGAATGTCTTGTGAAGGACAGGCAGTTTCAGAGATCCCTTTGTCTATAGCAGCGTGTAGTGTTTGTTTCTGCATTGTCTACTCCCATTTTGCTGGTGTTGAGGGAATGAGTAAGAAGATGTGTTGTGTATGTTTATTTGTCTCTGCATTTCTATTCCTACTGAGCACTACAATAGAGATGGGCTTCTATGTTACTCTGTCCATCTTCGAGTGGAAAATACTGCTAATAATTTTATTTCCATAGTCCCATATTTCAGTAAGCTTTTGAAAGACTTATAGGCATGAATTAATTAATTATACCTCGGGGCAGTTTTAGGAGATGCATGTTAAGGAAGGATTGAAGCCTGGATAAGTTAAGTATTTCATTCAAGGTCATGCAGCATGTCAGCAGCAGATAGGACAATGAAATCCAGGTCTTCTGATTAGGAGTCCCTTTAGTTGCTTAATATGTGCTGGTTGTCTCCTAAATTGGATTGTCTTCAACATTGTTAGCCTTGAGGACTCAGGGAAGTACAGCAATTAACTGTAGCAGCAGAACAACTATCAGCAAGATTGACATCTGAAAAGCGTGAATTTACATCAGCTTGGGATATCATTATTTGTATATGTGCTCTCACAGTACACTGCAGTGTTTTTCCATGAAGGCAGTCCCCTGGTCTCTGATGGCATTTAATATGAAAGAGTTACTTTGCAATTCAAAAATACCTGTTGCATGTCCTCAATTCTCCTGATTTTATCTCAGCTCTTGAAATATTTGGTATGGTTTTTCCTTCCAGAAATGACAAATGCCAGAAATACCTTCCATTCTTGAAATTGGTTTCTAGCCTCAGAAGTTGCAAAGAAATACTGCAGTATATGGCTTCTAAATACTACGCCTGATTTGCTTTTTTTCTGCCGTCTCCCTGCACTGAGAAAAAAAGCAAATCAAAACTGAAACTCTGTTTCTCTCATTTTGTTTTTATATGTTTCAAGACTTCTTATCAGCTTTTATGATTTTTTTGTCAGTCTCTTTTTTGTCAGTCACTCTAGAAACTGTATGCTTACAGAGGGACTGAGACATTCTGAATTGTTTTTCTCTTCTAGGAGATCTTCCATTTGTTGTGGCTGGTTCATTCTGGCTTTTCCTTTTCTAATCCTTTCCAACCTAAGGGATCCAAACTGTGCAGGTTCTATAGGTCACTTAATCACTCCTTATGTAATCTTTGGGACGGAGCTGGTATTTTGTGCTGTCAACATCTATACAAAAGCCTTCCAAAAGAACCTAAGTAATCTCTCTTGTTTTAATTTGGGTAAATCAGATTTTAAAATGTATTTCAGTAAGTGTAAGGATAATGTCCTTATCTACTTGCTGACCTCAGAAATGTCCAGTGTCTTGTCTTAAGTTATAAAAGGTCCAAAACTTATCCAAAAATTAATCCCAAATTTTATGTTTCTGCATGCTTGTGACTGTACAACACATGCTATATGTTGTTTGTTCAGTGGATTGGGACCATGGTGCTCTCACAGGACCTTGGCAATGTCCATGCTTGTTTGGCATGAGAACTGTAACACTGGGTTCTCCTTGGTTGCTGGGTTATCGCTTTCCCAGCTTATTTATTTACTTATTTATCTTTATTGTGATGCCGAGGAGGGGTTGGGTAGCACTAGGACTTCCAGAATGCTGATGCCTGCGCAAAGTCACCCCTGAACAGTGTCTCCAGGATGCTGGTGGGATCTCCTTCTGCAGAGGTTTTCTGACAGAGTTGATCTAGATATATTCAAAGCAGAGTTATATGAGGATGGAAAGTTCTCAGTGTCCTTTCCACCCTGTAATGTCAATGAATTCTGGTATGGTTTGCCTGATTCCTCCTGTCCTGTTGGCTGCCCCAGCTCTCTGTAATTCCAGACACGTACAGGTGCTCGTTGTGTTCACCCATGCACATATAGCAGCAAGGCAGAGTAACGTTTAGAAGCATTCACTGTGCCTTACTGTATTGCAAAAGATTCTGGAGGAATACAGATCTGCAGTATGCTCTCGTAGCTTTCGCATTTAGCAAGTCTCTAAAGATTGTTTTCACAGAAGCTCTTACCATCTTTTTTTTAACCCAGTGTCTTAATCTAGCATTACTGAAATATATATATATATATATTCAGGAAGTTCTGTGCAGTGCTTTCTTTTGTCCTGGTTCTGTCTTCTTAATACAGTTCCTTGGTCATAAGTTATAGCATGTCTAAGGTGCCCTGTGTATTACCAGAAGCTGTAGATGAAAAGAAAATTTGGCCATGTGTTCAGTGAATCCCTGAAGGCATGACATTCTTCATTGAAATGTGTGCAGTACAGAGTGCTTCAAGTACTAGAGCAATGACAATAAATTTAGGATGTTCAAATCCAAATACACTAAGGTGTCAGAAAACAGAATACCAGCATTGGCTTTAGTTCAGTCTCTGGGCTTCGATTCAGGATACTGACAGGGCCAAAAATTAAATAGGATGCCTGGGGAACATACTTATCAAATTTCCATTTGCCCACTTTCTGTCAAAGAGGTTGTGAGATTAAAATCCTCTACTGTCACTGCAGTACAATTGTGTGGTTGTGACACCAGCTCAAACAAGAAAGTATTTATTACTGGTACAGTGAAATCTGCTGGGCTGGTGGGCACCTCACTGAAATAAGTCAGGCCAGCTTTCTTTCCTTAGCTGCTTTCTCAGAGACAGACAGAGATTAAGCTTTCCCATTAAAAAAAACAACGGTACTGCACTCCCAAATGCATGAAGTCATGCCTGCTATGCCATGTCAGCCCGTGAAGGCATAGCCTGCTGTCCACAGACATGTGTTCATTAGAGATGTGCAAAGGTAACTGTAAAAGATCCAGTTGGAAGTGTCATTTACAGCTGTGCTCAGGAGGAGTGAGTTCCATGGGACTTTCTGTGGGTAGGAAGCTTTGAAACCATGCATTTGGCAATGATGGGGAAGCTGCCTGTGGCCCTTGGGTTGCAGTTCTGCCTTGCAGATTTTGAAAGCAAACGATATCAGTTAATATAAATATTTGTTTATTTCCATCAAGTATCTGTGTTTCTCTATTGAAATGAGCTAACTCATCTAGCCAGTGATAAATTTCATGTTAACTTTTGCCTTTGCAGGCATTTCTTTACATTAATATTTATTAAATCATATTAATTAGACAGCTGATGAGAGCACGTGGTTGACCTTTCTGGAGGAATGCTGCAATATTTCATCCTTGCTGTTTATGCAAAGCCGTGGCCAAGCCAAAATCTCCATTTAGCATTTCATGCTTGGAAGACCACGCTACTCACCTTTGACATGCATGAAAGCTGCCTTCCACACTGAGACTTCAAGCCTAGTCCTGCACAGACCAGCAGCAGAACTCCTCTTGGTTTGAGTGGTGTGGTACTGGCTGTATGAGGATTCTGTGGCCGTAGTTAGATTTTGCTATTTATAGTGGTGTCCTCAGTAAGTTTTCCTTTAACGTTATTGCTATGGGCTTTGGAGTTAGCACAGATGGGATTAGTGGAAAGACTGCTACCTCTGGTCTCTTGTTGCACAGCAAAACTATTCTAAGACTAATTAGGAGCACATTTAGCAATGTGGTTTTACCAGTAATTTGATTTAATGAATGCTGCTCATTTAAAAAGCTGTAATTTGTGCTCAGCCCATAGGAAGCAAGAAGGAACTGCAGGAATGTAAATTCCCCTAAGCAGAGGCACAGCCTTTCCAGGTGTGTGACTTAACTGCTGATTGCTCTGTGTTTGCAGTAAATTGTTCTGGGTTTAAGCTCAAATGGAATTGAAAGGCCTTATCTGCAAAGGTAGATAGAATCCATTCACTTCAATGAGGTACATTTTGCTCAGCTCAGTGCTATTATTCCTTTTTACGCATGGGTATTTATTGCAACATGTCTGGATTTTAGTGCATTTTAAGGTGGCATGTAAACAGCAAGACTTGGAAGAAGTGCTCAGGTTATGATTGTGTTCAGATAATGTTTCTAGCTGACAGTTCTCAGATTCTAACTACCATACATTAACTCCAGCACTTCAAGCAAATAAATTCCAGTAGGTAACCAAAGCTGTTCTCATTATGTCTTCAGTGATTCAGATGAATTAACTCCTGGCTTGTTCTCTTCAGAGTACAGAGCAGATACAATTTCCTGGCATTTTCCAGGAAGGAGGTTCTTGAGGCTGATTTCTAACGTAACTCTCCAGTCCTTACAACAATCTGTGTTCCCAGACACATTGACACAGTGGAAAATCATCATCTCATCTTGAAACTGAAGTGCCATTTCAGACCGGTAGTCTGTCTTGATAACAAGTAAATATGAAAGCATCCAAGGAGGAGCTGACTCGTGCTTGACATTATGCAGAGGGAGAAGATGACTCTCTGATTACATAGATTGTGATCGTGCAGTGCTAGTCCTTTTCTCAGCACTGAAGAAGAAAGGGCAGCAAACACGCAGTGTGGCTGGATAGCACTTCCAGATCAGTGGTTACATCCCTCCTGTATTGCCAGTCTTTCTGGCTCTTAGTTTTGCAGTAGTTAGCATTCCTCTTAAACTTTCAGGTCATACAGTTGAAGATGTACTGAAAAATATCGGCTTGCTTTAAAAACAATCAAGGTAAAATTGCTAGCTTTTTCTGGTTGCGGAGAAAAGCTCTCAAATGTCAGGCTGACCTCCAAGGGCTTGAAAAGAACAAGAAAAATAAAAAGGATGCTATTAAGAGAATTTTGAGCTTTTGAAAGAAGTGTCTTGATTTTGAAGGACTTCGGTAATGACGTCTGAACAAATGGAATTAGTCGGATTGCTGTATGATTAGAGAGATTTAGTACTGTCAAATGCAAATGACCCTTAAACCACTTCTTGCTTGTTGTTCCTGTTGCAGCATCATGCTCATACTTCTGCTTTTCAAAAGTGATCCCAGTTCTTTGCAACTTTCATTTTCCCTCTCGGCCTTCAGATTTTAGCATTGACTCCAAGTGGCACAGGTCTGCCCATGGTGTGGAACCATTCTCTGCCATTTGCTTTTCACACAAGTTAGGTGTTTAGCTGCATGGGCTTTCATTCTCTGCTCTTCATTTGATTTATCTAGGTGCAAAACTACTCCACGTCTGAGAGAAATTATAGTCTGTTAACTGGGGTGCTGTCCTTTCTACTCATTCAAACAAAGGAGAGGGTGTCTTTGAAGACAGTTGTGTAGCTTCATCATCATAATCTCAAGCATCTCAACACTGAAGGATTGTTCCTTTCTGTTTAAGAGACAGTAGATATTATGCACAGAACTCTTAGCAATTTGTGCTACCCTACACATTTCAAAAGTAGTCCTGAAACAGCATGTCTGATTTTCACCAGTGAGATACTAAACCAAAATATAGAACCTAGATGTTAGATAAGTTCCATCATATGCAGCTGATCCCATTTTACCTGATAAATAAACACCCAGTTTTGCAGTGCCATTTGGTAGTCTGTGATTAGCTTTATAAGCATTGTTAATGTAGTGCTGTTCAAGAAAGTTCTCCTCCTTCATGCTTCAGCCAATAAACAGATTTTGAAAACCTCTTCCCATGACAAGCCTACAGTTGTGCAGGGATAGTGATGTATTCTATTCTGGTGTGTTCTGTTAATTGCCCATTTCTAATCCAGATACAAAGTGTTGAATTAGACATAGTAACATAATTAGAACAAACAATTACATTTTAATGGATTGAAGAGAAGGCCTGTAGGAATGGAGTTTGAATAGTTGTCCTTTAAGGATTTGAGAGTGATACTTCAGGGTTGCATATTCGAAGGAAGACATTTTCAATTTGCTTTTGAAAACTACAAATATTATTTGCTAAACATTTTTATTTTCGATATACTAAAAAAAAAAAAAGAAAAAAAAATGAAAAACAAAGAAGAAAAACATTTTCTTGTATATTCCATAGCTTGAAGCTCAAGGCTTGCAAAAATAAAAATAAAAATAATAATAATAATAAAAAAAATAATAAAACCGCTAAGACTTCTGTGGGATTTAAAAGCAAAAATAACAGGACAAGCACTGCCAGTGAGGGGTGATAGAATTCTTAAGTTTCCATAATGTAATCCAGTGATATTTATCTGGTTGTCCATAAGTTGCATGGCAATTTCAAAACAAGAAATCTTGTTCCAAAGTTGAAGAAATCTAAATGAGAAGAATGCATTAATGATTCTGGGACCTCAGTATCTAGTTTAGAATTTTATCTTCTAAAACCTTGACTTTTCTTCACCTTTCCTGCAAAATCTAATTGAGTTGATACTAAGCATCGCTGTTGGCAAAATTATGAATAACACCCTAAGTAAGTCTTGTTGCTGATCACTGAATGCAAGGTTTCTGAATGCAACATGAGAACCCATCCAAGAAGTAATCTAGGCACCAGAAGGAATAGTTCAACCAATATGAACAAAAATCAGAAAACCAGAAGACGGGAAGTGGGAATTCCAGACATCCACAGAACTTGCTGCAAGCACCAAAGGATTGCTTAACAGGTGCAGAATATTATGCATTCACCACACTCGACCTCAGCGTGGATTTAGAATTTATATCTTAACACCCTGGATGTAAGAATCCCAGTGGTCTGTTGAACAGTGGAGCAGAAATGAAATAATGATGTCAGAAGACCCTAGAAATGGTGGAAGGGTAGAATAAGCAGGGACAAAGGCAGGAGAAGATGAGGGATAAGCAGACCTATTCATCTGGAGACGGAAAGTAAAGGAAATTCCTGTCTTGAAACTGAAAAAAAAAAAATGAAGTCCCAGCACCCTCAGTGCTGCAGACTGAAAGAGGCAGAGGGAAAGTAATAAAAATCATCTGGGGCAACGAAGGAGTGGTGGTTTCAGCAGGTTCTATGGTGCGTAACCAAAAGTGTCTTAATATGTCTCCAACTGAGCACCACATTTACTGTTCTCACTCAGTGAGAAAGGCTTTTGACTAGTTCTAGCTATAGATTTAAGCATACAGCTGTATAGCTTCACTGACATTTTCTGGCAGTAATAAGAAACAGATTCTGATTATGCATTCGTAATTTCTTCTGGGCTCATTTTGGTATAAATTCTAACTAATTAAAACTTGGCTTCTGTTCCCTTTAGAAAATCCTTGCTCGTCTTGTGCTGGGAAACAAAATTATAACAGGACTTACGGGTAAAAAAATGAACTTTTGCTGAAGTCTTTGTTTTTTTTTTTTTTTTTTTTGTCGTAATTCCAGGAAGAAAATGTTGTCCAAGCCATTGCAATTATTAGGAAAAAAGTAATTGAGCAAAGTCATAGTAAAATGCATCATTAATCATAACCCACCCACATCCAGGCACCATATCACCAGATGCTTTGCTGGAGGAAGGAACGGTACCATTGGTATTCATGATTCATTACATCCAAGGGTTAGAAGGTTTAAAGAGTCGGCTGTGATCACATGTTATGACCAGCACTGTGACATAGACCACTGAATTTCCCTAAATTGACTTCTGTTTAGATTAGAGCTTATCTTTTAGAAAAACATCCAGTTTTGATTCCACATGTCCAGCAAGGGAGCGTTCATCACAACCTGCATTAGATTGTTCTCTTCATTAATTATACTCGCAGTAACAGTTTCCTGTTAGAAGACATGCATTACTTTGCTCTTGGTCTCCCTCAACACTTCTCATTGCAGACAGAAATGTTTTATGTCTTTTTTTTCTGTTCTGAAGCACTGGCAGCTTTGAAATTTGTTGAGGAATTGCTCCTTTTCTTGCATAACCTGTGGTATTCGGGGACATTCTGATTTATGGTGTTAATTACTATCAGTCTAACAATCCAAAAAACCTTCTGAGCATCTCTCTTCAAGTCTCACTGTTGGTGAGCTAGCGTGCTCTGGATAGGAATTGTCATTCTGATGGCATGTGCATGGCCTCAGCTTTTCATTCATGCTGCTTTCACCTTGTCACTCACATGTCCACCTCTTTGATTAGCTCTGGATGGAGGCTGTCAGAAGGCTGTCATTGCTGTGTTAGTTTTAACACAGTCTCAATAGTGTTTTAGCACATTGAGGTTTGCAACTGGGCCTTTCTGAGCATTAATCGTATTTCCAGATGTACTGGCCAGGGTGAGGCATCTTTGTCTTTGTGGTTTTGGCATAGTTGGGTAGTGCTTGCAGTACAGTTTACACTATGAAACTGAAACGTGTTGATACTGGAGCCTGTGCAACAGTACATTTGTATCATTCACAGGATTTGCAGTGGATCGAGCAGCTTGTTAGTCACCCTTACTCAAAATTTGGTGAGGGGACAGAGTGCACTCAGCAAGTTTGCTGGTGGTACAAAGCTGGGAGGATGCACCACAAGGCTGTGCTGCCATTCAGCAAGACCTGGGCAGAGGGCTGAGCAGAGGGGAACCTGATGAGGTTCAACAAGGGCAAGTGCAGAGTGCTACACCTGGGAAGGCATGCATCAGTACCAAACAGAGACTGACCTTCTGGAAAAGAGCCTTGAAGAAAAGCACCTGGAAGTCCTGGTGGATGACAGGTTGGCCGTGAGTCAGCAGTGTGCCCTTGTGGTCAAGAAGGCCAGTGGCATCCTGGGGTGCATTAAAAAGACATGGCCTGCAGCGTGAGAGAGGTAATCCTCCTCCTCTGACCTAGGGAAGGCCACCTCCAGAGTGCCACGTCCAGGTGTGGGCTCCTAAATACGAGAAGGATAGAGAAGCGAGTCCAGCAGGGGGTCACAGAGATGACTGGTGCCTGAAGGGTCTCCACTATGAGGAAGGGCTGAGACACATGGGACTGCTTGGTCTGGGGAAGACTGAGGGGGGATCTTACCAGTGCTTATACTTTAATACTGAAGGACAGATGTCAAGAGGATGGGGCCAGGCTCTTTTCAACAGTGCCCAGTGACAGGACAAGAAACAATGGACACTAACTGGAACGTCAGAATTTCCACACAGACATGAGGAAGAATTTCACAGGGTGACAGAGCACTGGAACAGGCTGCCCAGAAAGGTTGTAGAGTCTCCTTCTCTGGAGATATTCAACACCCATCTGAACACCTACCTGTGTGATCTGCTGTAGGGAACCTGCTTTAGCAGGGGGTTGGACTAGGAAATCTCCAGAGGTCCCTTCCAAACTCTGCGGTTCTGTAACGCTGTGTTTACGCCATAATTTGCAAAGGTTTAGGTGATGTTAGCCTATGCTCCCAGATTTCTGCAGAGCTTCTGTAATAGCTGGATGTCACGTTACCTCACAAAGCCATGATCTTTTCTTTATCCTTTTGTGACTGCACTAATTGGTAAGAAGAGATGTCAGTACTAACTCAGTGGTAAGCACATTAGCCAGGTTGTTTCTTTGTCAGTTGCTGAGACATTCAGAAGGTTCAAGTTCCCTGACTGGAGGAATGATGATGTGCCTTTGAGTAAATGCCACTTAGCTCACTTTCCCAGCAAAGCCCTGTCCAGAAGAGGTTTTGGAAGTTACCAGCTGACACCATACAAAATTGCCCAGAGAAGCTGTGGATGCCCCATCCCTAGAGGGACTCTAGGCCAGGTTGGATGGGGCCCTGGGCAGCCTGATCTGACCTCAGAACCACTTTGTTAAGGTGTCAGAATGAGAATTCAGGAGTTTGTCTTTAAGCGCTGGCGTTCCAGTGTTTTTGTTTTAAATGCACGGTCTGCAGTGTTTGTGGTTCAGACCAACAGCGATCTCTGCTCTCAGTACCCCTGGAGCTGGTCCAGCTCTCCACTGTAGTCCGTGTGCAGGCACACCATTGCAGAAGAGGGGCTGTTTCCCACATTCATCCCACTTGCAAACAGCAGAACAACTTGGTGGTCTTCAGGTGGCTTTTTACAGCGAGTGACTTTTTAATAGCACGTCATATCCTTGTCTTCACGGGAATTTCGTGGTGATTTTGAAGCAGCACGAAGATTATTAGTTTTATTTGCCTTTTAATGCTGGAGCTGCTAAGAGGATTCTTTTCCTTTTTTTCCCACCTGTGATGTAAGAAATGTTAAACACCGTCTGAAGAAAACGCATTGTTATTTATAGACAAATCCAATTATTCAGTTAGCTAATGGATCTTTAAAATAGCTTTAAGAAGTAGTCATTCATACGTTTTCAAGCAGCTGATCACTGCTTTCTCCCGTGAAAAGCATCCTTTCCAGTGAATGGATTGGTGAGAATTCAGTGTTGGGAAAGGAGAAGGAGGTCTGTGTTGTGGATAGCAGACAGGTCAGCACTTGTTGAGCCACTCTGTAATTGCATTAGTCTGTAGACTTCTGCTGGCCTGATTTCCTCTCTTATTAAACCGAATGAGAAGAGCTGGAGACTTGTGTGGGTACTTGCACACGTAGATTAGAGATTTCCTTTTTTGGAAGTTTGTCCTACTGGCTTGTTTTTCCATTAAAAATAAGACATGTTTTTGGTCTGGAGCTATTTTTTGTTCTGCCAGAAAACTGTAATGCATTAAAGCCCTGCATGTAAAAAATGTTCAGAAACGTTCATTTGTTCTACCCTAAGTTTATTTATAGCTCAAAGATCTCACGTGATGAGGTCCGCCAGCATTAAGTCATCTTGAACAATATAAACCGAGTTCTAATATTAGCTGTTGTATTTATTTTTCTAGTTTGTAACTAATTTAGGTCCTTGCCTTATTTTGAATGTGTCAGTTCTGATAAATGATATTCAGCTGACAGGGCACCCACTACTCTGCTGTCTGTCAGACAGTAACTTAGAGAACATTAAAAAAGGAAAAAGAATATGCATGTTTATGCCCCCCATTAATGATCTCTTTCTAAACAAGGGAGTTCTTGTGAACCTGTCAGTCAGTCACAGAAATCACCAGACTACCTGTCATGGGGGGAAAAAATTGCTGCATCAGTTCTCACTGCTGTGTGAAAACCAGCTTCAAGTTTTCTCCTTTGTCCTGAGTTCTGTCCTCTTGAGAAGCCACCTGGTGCAACACTGTGAGCCAGGAGCTCATGCATTGCTCAGGAATGGTGGTAGGAACTGTGTGCCCAGAGCAGCTCTACTGTTTCATCCCCAGCCCAACCGTGCCCCCCTCTAAGTGAGCGTGCAGTCCCAAAACTGCTGTGTGGCCAAACAGAGAACTCTGCTCAGACAAACACTGAGCAGCACTCCAAAGTTCAATCCCCCAGCCTGGAAGTGATTGTAGCTCCAGTGCTTTCACATTAGCTGTTAACAAGGCATCCGAAATCTTGGCATCAAGCCCTTCCTGCAGTCTGAAGCCCCATTTTACTCACTAGTCAATCAGAATAGAGGCAATGAGAAGTAAAGTGAATTTAATACTTGATCTACAGTTGGGCCACAGTGTCCACCAGGATTAGCCAGCACCTTACGCACGGCTATCTGTTCCTCACCGAGAGAAGAGGGACCAATGCACTGCCCAAGCAGAGACTCATATCTGAGCATTTAGCTTTCCTCTGCTGGACGGAATGTTCTGAACAGCCAGAAAGGCTTCTGACTGCACATAACACTGTGAACAGAATATTGAAAACATTCATTGAAATGTTTAGTGAAGGATATAGGGGTTTTGTCTTTCCAGTAGGATAATGACCTCTAGGCAAGAACAATTAAGGAGAAACAAAAAAAGAAAAAACCCTGAGCGGAATGTCTATAGACTGTACTGATACTGTGCTATTTTATTTTATTTTTTTAACATCTGTAGTGTTGCTCCAAAATACTGCACTAGCATGAGGAATTTCTCCTGAACACCACATGGCATTTTACTGATAGCAGTCCTTCCTAATGTTTTGTGGTGTGCAAGTGGGTGGAAGGCTTCAAAATGGGCAGATTTTGTCTGTTTGATGCAAAACAAAATCCTGTGAATGGAGGCATGGTTTTCCTCTCTGATAACCATGTGTCCCTTGATGGTGCTCTACCCACAGGACAGTAATCCAGCCCATCTTACCTGTTGTTGCTGCTGGTTTGCTCTGCCTCACTTCCTTTCTCCGTGTTATAATTCCAGGTAACATTTTGGCTCTGTTTACTCAATTACAAGAAGAGATTCTCTGCCCACAGGGAGATGAGGGGCTGGCACAGAGCTGTTCATCAGCAGCTCCCAAGGTAGAGCCACGTGGACACAATTCAGAGCTTTTCTGTATCTTGAGGGTTGTTTTAGGTTGTTTCAGCTTGGTAGCGGCCTTACACAACCCCTTATAGTAGGGGGCTGAACATCCACAGCAGTGGTTAAGTGCATGAATGGGTGGTCTTTCAAGAAAGGCAGGCATTTTAAAGAAGCTTGATTGAGACAGTTTTGTAAAATTGAGATAATTTCTGGCAATGTTGTGAAGCATCTGAATAGCTGCTGTGTGGTTTGAGGTCTCTTTATGGAGGAACTGGGGAAATGCAAGGTGCTGTTCTATCCGCCACCCCTGCAATAAAAGGGAAGATACCTGTGGGCTATATGGGCTTCAGTCACCCGCTGGCTCTGCAGCAATTACCAGCAGAGGACTACTCCCTATCCAGTTTCCTCTAGCCATACAAAATGCCAGGATGAGGAAGAGGTGAGCCCTGGAGATAGGATCTCTCTGACTTCCAGGTGTGCTGAAGCTGGGAGAGCTTCCCACAGCCCAACAGATAGCTGTGGGCAGGACACACTGCTTAGTGCAGTGTTTGCAATTGCTTTCCAGAACCCAGCAGCCTTGTCATTGTTAGAGCCTTAATTTGCTCAGCAGCTGGTTTGAGCTCAAGAAATCATTATGGGTTGATTTTATTGTTTGCTGTCTCTATTGTTATTATATGAGGAGGGAATTAAAAACAAATGTCTCAGTGCTGTTGTTTGTGTAGAGTGTGAGATAACACATCAGCTTAGAGGCCAGCACATCACCCCAGACTGCAGCTGAACTCTTCAAAATGCAAACTAGGAGGACTGCTGGCAGTTCATGAGCCATGCTTCAGTGTCACGTTCTGAGTACAGACCTTACAGAGAACCTCATCAGAAGTCAGTTTATGCAGAAGTGGGGTGATCTGGCTCAACCCACCCTACTTGTTCCAGTACAAGATGCTGCATGGAAGAGCATGGCGTGGCAACACTCATCACCAACTCTTACACTGAGACACAAGCAGATGGTAGATGGAGGAAGTCAGAGGAGGAAGAGTGACAAACAACACTGAAGAGAAAGCTCAAGGGAAAACCAAGACCAGTAAAAGGAAGAGAAATCTGTGGAAAAACACAGAAACGAGAAATTGCAGGCACGTGTTGATATGGGTGGTCATCATTCCTAGCTCTGCAGCTCCGGTTCCTCTGCTAGCAGCAACCATCCCATGGTACTCACAGCTGCCCAGGAGAAATGTGTCAGAGATGTGGGAGGTCTCATGTCATGTCTCAGGGTCCCTTGCACAGTTGGCAAGACTTCTGCCAGTGGTAAACATCTTTGTGAATACGTATGGCTTGAAGATGCCACTGCCTACAGCAGTGCTTCCAACAGTCATGCCCCATGTAGACATGGCAGAGCACGTGGAGGGTGGGTTTAGGCAACTAAGAGAGCCACGGTATTTCTCCTTGCTTCTTGCCCCTGCTGCAGCTGCATTTGCTAGATCTTGCAAACTGTGAGTATGAGGTGTTCTGGTGGATCGTTTTAAAGAAACTCCACTGTCTCTGTTAGGCCAGAATCCCCTGATTTCCATGAAAAGGCACTTAGTTGAAATGTAAAAGGCATTAAAGAAGGAGAATTCCCAGCCTGAATTCAGTGGAACCGTTTCTCCATGACGTAACGTCTCTGGCACACCACCCTAGCATTTCAGAGAGCTTCAAACTGAATACTGTGCATTCAAAATGAGTGCTCAAGGTGTTCACAACTGCTGCCATCCATTTTTATTTTGTCAAAATAATGTAGACAAGTCCTGCAGCAAGGGAGTACCAAAACTGTTAAAACAAGAAAGGGGGAGATTGGGGGGAGGGGGGGGGGGGGGAGGAGATGAGGAGAAGATCAACAGTTTTCCCCAGATGAGTCTCAAGGTTAATAAACTGGTTCACCCAAAGGCATGGGATCTGTATGGTATGTCCTGAGGTCTGTCAACACCTAACACTTTGTAATGTATCTTGAGCTCCATTCTTGCTATCTAGATCTTTAGTGAAAAGAAACTGACCAATATGGCAAAACAGTCTGATAGGATATTACTCATAGAAACTGTCCTATAAGCTCTGTTAATTTCACAGGAGTAGGGATTTGCTTAGAGCTTTTCCCCGTCAGTCCTTAAACGAGCAGCAATAGATGTGTAAGAGAATAACACTGGAGAAAAAATAGTCATCAAAATCAAGTGCACTGTAATGCACTTACACAATAAAATGTAAGCTCTCCAGCATATTTAATGAATAAACCGTTTAGTATCTTTGTCTTCAAAACCCTCTCTAACAAGACTTTGGTATTATACATCCTTGGTTTCAATTTATTTTTCCTTTCAAATGGACATGACTTCAGTAGTCCCAGATACATTTCAGGATAAAGTACGTATCGAACCATAGGCACATGGCTTGATTTTCAGAACATGTTGCCTTTCCTTATGGTTATATGAATTTTAAGTGTATGTTTTCCTGACCGGTCGTAGAACATGCTATGTTGCCTCAGAATTTCTTGTCTCTGTTTGCCCCAAAATGGAAATATTCCTTCAGCATTCCTCTTCACGTCAAAGTTTCCAAAGTGTGA
The DNA here is from genome assembly GCA_036925125.1 of Oreortyx pictus. NCBI lineage: Eukaryota > Metazoa > Chordata > Aves > Galliformes > Odontophoridae > Oreortyx > Oreortyx pictus. The sequence goes on along the minus strand of JAUPFR010000004.1, from coordinate 2,392,627 downwards.
AAGGCAGTTGAGGTATTTCTAACCCAGCATTTTTTCAATAAGAAAATATTATTGCATCAGGAGGAGTATGCTTATAGTGGACCTTAGTGCTTTTTCAGCGCATTTGCTGTTGGCAAGCCCATTCCTGTTTTTTCCTGTTCATTTTGATAGCTGAATCTTATCTCAGAAGGCAGTGCGATTTCAGGGGGATCCTGTATGCCCAGAATTCATCTTCTGACACAGCTTTACCTATCTAGAGAGAAATTTGAACTGATTATTTACTTGAAGAGGTTACTAAATTTTAACTCTGTAAGTTGTCATTCCGGAACCATGCTTGTGCCTCTTTGCACACTGCCATCAGTTTGGAGAAGCTTGATTTTATGGCAGGCATCATTAAAAGAAATTTATTAATAGGTAGGAAAAGAAGACAGTGTCTTGATGGAACCTTTTGTGGTGGACCCTGCTGGAAAACAAAATAATTGCCTTTCAGTACTAGATGTAGTGCAACTAAAGACTTCATGTTTGTGTTTCTTTTGTACCTGAAGATTCCTTACTGTTTTCTGATATGCCTTTGCCATTTGATAAGCAGCGGAGTGCTTACCTTGATGTGTAGGTGTGGAGTCTTTCTGGATGCCAACATTCTGTGTGTGTGTTAGGTGTATGCTTATGATTTAAGCTTTGAACAGCAGACATCTTACTTTTGTCTGCTTACCCCACACCTTTCACAGAATTGCAAGTTTGTGGATTTCTGAAAGGTTTTAGTGAAATGAGCGTGAACTGATCTTTTAGACCAGGAATAGCCTTTACATTCCTCCTCAGTGAAATACAGGTGTTTTTCAGGGAACAAGCAGTCCTTTTAATTCCCAGTCTGCTGGGATTTCCCCTGTTCAGCACAGGCATATGGGAGCCTCTCCTGTCAATACCTGGCTTCCAAGTGCTGCTTCCAAAACCTCAGGTAAACTGCAAGCAGCCTGAAGGGTTTTTGCTTGCTTCAGACCTCTAGCTCCCCCTAAATTCAGTAGGTTTGCTACACACCTGGAGAAAGAGTTGACCCCACTGAAGAAATGCTAACTCCTGTAACTCAGAGATCGCTTCTGTGCTTTGTCTGCACAGAATGTGTAACACCAAGTTTAAATGCTCAGGTTTGGTTTGGATAAACAGAAACCAACAGCCGTAACTGATTGGCAGGGCTGGGAGTTACCTAAATATTTTGTTCTGTTTTAAAACAAACATTTTTCTGTTGCCTTTTTCAAAATTCCAAAGAATCTTTGTTTCAAGCCACCTTATCTAAACAAATCAAAACAAACTCTGGGCACGCATTCCTTGCTGCCACAATAAGTGGCTTGTTTTTAACTTTTTTGTTCCTTTTTTTTTTCTTCCCACCTTTTCCATTCTGTTAGCTTGAGGAGCAGCTTCATTATGTAGGGCAATGGGTTAAGTGCTAACAATATTTAAAATCAGTCACAGGGAAGCTTTTGGAAGCTTTTTAGGGATGCTGAGACAAAGTCTTTCCCTTCATACATAGCTTGCACCAAATATTGAGTGATTTGTTATTTCCAATTCTTTCTGCTTGAGAAGTAGACAAAGAGATGAATGAATAAAGTAAATAAACATTTACTTTAACTATATGAGAAACACAGTTTCAGTAGCAGTGTGCCTTATGACCCTTCTAACTTGCTTTTCCAGACATCATCTTTCCTTGGCACCTCCTGTTGTCAGCTGATAGGCATTTGTGAGTCCAGAACTTGTAATTTTGACAAGTTACTTTACATTTGCTGTGCTGGGAGTAGCTAGAATGGCACATGCTACTTTCTCTCTGAACTGATAATGCCCCCAAGCCCCATTTTTTAGGGCAGCCAAGTGTGAATGCATCTTTTAAGGAGTGTTACCTGTTCAGCATGGGAAATAAGAAAGATGCACACATTCAAGCTATTTGCATCAAGAAAAGGCCTCCAGGTATTCTGTGGGTTGGGATGAGCACAAACTCCTGGTTCTCCCCATTGCTGAAGGTTTCTGATGTGCAAGTCCTTCTTGTGTGATCCATCTTGTCTCTCCACCATGAATATGTGTACTTGTGAGTACAAGTACGTGTTCCCCATTTTGAGTAATCCACAAGATGCAAAGCACTGGTAAAAGACAAGAGCTTTGTGCTCCCTTATCAAGCCCTAGTGTGATATTTCCTCATGGGAATGCATTTTGGTGGCCATTTTTTGATAAGTAGCTCTGAGTAGTTATTTTCCCACTGTCTTTTTCTCAAGTTAGGGTGTCTGTGAAAGGGTCTGTGCTGGAGAGTTTGGGGATGCTAGCAAGCTTTTCTTGCAGCCTATCCACAAAAATTGGTGCTATTTCTGCCTGATTCTGGTTGTCTTCTTGAGAACAGCAGCTCTGGTTGTAGCGCCAGGGGAAATTAAACTGACAGAGCCAATTTGTTCTCATAAAATAAATAGAAGTGGCCTTTGGGCTTAAAGCGTGTGATTTCCGCATCTGGAGAAGGAAGAACAATTAAGATTGCTTACCAGATTAAATTCTTTATAATTGCCAGTTATTAAATAGCTGCTGGAACATTAGGAAATATCCAAGAAAACTATTTATTTTTCAAAAGCATTTTTGTATTTATTATAAAAGGCAAGATAGACTTTTGCCGGATCAACTTCCCTGGATTCTGTAAGCAAATACGTTGCTCTCCCTGGTGAAAACTGAAACTCAGCTGGTGAGCAAGACCCCCATGGCCAGCATCACAGTGAGGTGGCGCAGAAGGGGGTACTGCAGTGTTATTCCCCTTGAACATGGTGAAAATGCTGAAGGATGGAGAAATTAACTGAAAAGACACAGAACCAGTCAGTGACAGGGCTGACATTATAACTGGAGAGGTCTGATTGTATTCCTTATGGCTGTCATTTTACACTGGATGTCTTGTACATGGCACCAGCCAACCTTCACACCCATTATTTATTTTTCAGACAGCTTGGTATGGTAGTGTTATTGAGAAAATATTAAAAACGAGAGGGAGATCCTTAAAATGCTTATCAGTTGTTAATGGTCACATGCTAGAGCACCATTTCTCTTCCCATAGTCAGCACCACAGGGCACTTTCCATTTTACTGTCCCAGTATTTGGCTATAGCAGATATCTGGAGATTATACAACCTGAAGATAATGAGTTGAAATGGTGACTCTTGTCTCTTAAGACCTTCCTTTATGCACAGGAAAGTTTGGAGTGATACGGGGGAGAGAGATAACAGTCTAATGACATCGGCGTTGTAAGAAAGTCATTAGTACAGAACGAGGTGAGAGAATACTTCTAGCATTTGTATTTTCTTCCACTGTTGTGTCAGAAATTGCAACCAACATCTGTAACCTGAGATGTCTGGCACCCAGGAACATTTGCAGTATGTATTGTGCGTATTGTGAACCATATACCGTGTCCCATCATGTATCTTGAAGATCAGCCCATGAGAGCTGCTTTGAACTAAAGATGTCTTGCAGAGTTCTAGATTGAGCTGGCTGGTCAGGCTCTTGCTTCTGCATTTCTTCTGCCCATACAGTTGGCTTCTGATATAGACAGTGGCAGTCTTGGGGCCAGGTAGAGTCTGTTTTTCCATTGGAAAAGCAATTAATCCTAACAGAAAGCGACACACAACATGCTTTGTGGGATAGGCTTATAGACTATGGTTTGAAGCCACATGGTGATGCACTGAAAGGCCGAAAGCCTTTCCTGTTTTTGCAAATACTGAGGCCAAGCTGGCTCTGTCAGTTGTAATCTTGGTATCTCCAGAGAACAGTATGTGCTGCTTGAGTCTGTGATGCTCATACAGTCTTCACTGCATTTCAGTCTCCCTGCACTTGCCACTTTTTGGTGTGGTCATCATAGAGTCATAGAGTCATTAGGGCTGGAAAAGACCGCTACAGTCATCCAGTCCAACCACCAACTCGTCCCCACCATACCCATTGAACTGTGTCCCTCAGCACCAAATATACATGTTTCTTGCACATTGCCAGGAGCAGTGACTCCACCACCTCCCTGGGCAGCCTTTACCAACACCTCATCACTCTTCCTGAGAATAATTTTTTCCTAGTATACCCAACCTGAACCTTCCCTGTTTCTACTTGAGGCTGTTACCTCTCATCCTAGTGTGGGAGGCTCACCGTGCTATAACTTAAAAAGCACATTTGCCAAGACTTCTTGCACATCAGATAGTTAGGAGGAATCACTTAGAAGTGTTCTTTAACAACTCTGAGATAGACTAATGGTATTTTTATTAATACCAGTGGCTCAAGTAAAGCCACTCTTAGCTTTATTTTGGGACAAGGATGTGGAGTGAAAAAGACCTTTCATTCTGTGAAAGCTAGATATATTCAACAGGTGACAAGAATCTTCTTGCCTACCCACTGTGGAGACTTACCTCATTTAGCATGGCTCAGCAACGTGGCCAAGGATCAGATGAGAAGTGAGCTACTACCAGTAGCAGCACTGTTGGGTTTGCTTGTTGCTGGTAAGAGTTGTCTGTTACTTGCCTCTGCTGATGCCCTTGGTCAGACAGCCTTGATCATCAGCTATGCATACATCCAGCCACACCTACAGCTTCGTAGACAATCTACCATCAGCTGCTGTGGCAGCGCCCAGCACCAAAACTTCTGGCTGCCCAAACTGTTCTCCAAAATCCAGCCTGTGCTGAAGCATGAGGGATGTGCCAGCAAGTTTCTTCAGACCTGCCCAATTTTGAACACATTCAGATTTCTCCTTAATACAAAGCAGGAAAGGGAGAGGCTGAAGAACAGAAGCAGCAGGAAAGCAAATTAATGTATCATACTTAGTTCACCAGATGTGGACCAGTAAAGTGTCCCATTCCAACCCTGAAGCTGTATCATATGTAGTGACATGTGTAAGATCACCCTAAATTCAGTCAATTTAAACCTGAAGTCAGCTCACATTTTTAGGTTAATCTTAAGCCCCCGGGAAACCTAATCCTGGGGTACTCAAACACCACAGCAGCAGTGAACAAGTGTGGGGCTGTAGGAAGCACAGTGCCTTTTTTCCCACTCTCCCTCCCTTCTAACTGTTATACAGTGTTCCCTATCTGCAGTTATTTCACATGTGGCATGCACAAACACCGCTCCCAGCTCTGGGTCTCCTGAAGCAGGAGGTTACCCAGGGTGCTCTAAGCTTTTTGGTTCATACTTGAGCTTCTGCTTGTGGAAAGAGCAAAGTCAGTCCTTCCCTGTGTCCTCACAGGTAAAAACTTCTGCTAATGACTGCACAGAGCTTGTGAAGTCTGTTCTTTCCCAGTTGCTGGAATGGGTGTTTTCCTCCTAAAACAGCCTCTTTGTGTGAATGGGCTGAGGGTGTGGGCTGCCTCATTTTCTGGAACCAGCCCTCCCTCAGCCCCTCACGTCACAGCCCTGTAGCATGCAGGAGAAGGAATTTGACCTAATGAGCCAAAAATAGTGACCGCTCCTGGGGAAAACAGCACTTTTTTGGTTTTGCTTCAGAGTTTGCAGGAACAGAAAGGGAGAGAGATAAAGGGTAAGCTAAGACTTCTCTGACCTGTGACTTATGTCTTCATTGCATGTTATCGTTTCAGTGAGGGAGGAGAGCTTAAAATAATTAGTCACTTTTCCTGCGATCACTGTGGGTAGAATTCAAATCTCTGAGTGGTCTGCTCAGCGCAACGCCAGGAAGAGCTTTCAGAAGTTTGCAACTTTCTATTTATGCCACGTGCTGTAGAGTATTGGTTCTGGAGGTGGAAAACCTGGTGTAGGGAACCTGCTTGGGCAGGGGGGTTGGACTCGATGATCTCTTGAGATCCCTTCCAACCCCTGTGATTCTTTGATTCTGTGAAAACACTGTGATAGATAGATAGATAGATAGATAGATAGATAGATAGATAGATAGATAGATAGATAGATAGGTAGGTAGACAGATAGATAGATAGATAGATAGATAGATAGATAGATAGATAGATAGATAGATAGATAGATAGATAGATAGATAGATATCCAGTGCATGTGATAATCAGGAATACCGTCCTCGCCTGCAGTACCTGCATCCTTCAGTCACTACTAGCAAAATGTTTTATGGGTGAATCCTTTGACTGTTCTGGAGGTATGCGTCTTGACTTATCTGCCTTGCCACTGAAGAATAAACTTCAGCTGATAGATAGGGTTATATGTTCAGCCTTGTTTCATTTTTCAGCACTGAAGGAATAAAGCCTGGTGCTGAAAGCTGGCACATAGAGCAGTGACAGCACTCCTGGTTTCTATGGCATTTGGTGCGCACTGTGACACTTGTCTGTGCCTGTGCCTGGAGAACATAGTCTTTAGCTCCCAGAAAGTTAGAAGGGTACTTTTCCTATCAGATAGCAAATTGTCTTAGAAGTACAGCGAAAGCAACCCTTTATATAACAGCTCCTGAGACTGCATGACCTTGCCAGCATTAAATGAATTAAGCAATATTTATTTATCTTTACTGTGCTAAAAGAAAAAGAAAACCCACACCAAAGGTCTGGAGCCTTCTCAACAGCAGTTTGAGCTGGAGAGGTTGATTCATTTAGCACCATTTTTTCCCCACCATTGTCTTAGTTCTCCAGTTGATGAAAGAGCAAGTGATGAATGTCTTAATCAAATAATATCCTAATGTCATCCAGATGTGCAGTTGATCACTTAATCAGTGGGTTTTCAACAGGAGTAGAAGGAATAATGAGTTTTCGGTTGGGAGAGGAGAGGAGGGGAGGGGAGGGGAGAGGAGGGGCAGAGGAATGGGACATAATAGATGCTGAAAGAGAATGTCTTATTCCCTGAAATTTGTCCACTGCCTTTCTCCCAGGTAAGGAATTTGAAAAAATGTCCAGTCCAAGTCTCACTTTCACTGAAATATTCTCCTACAAGAGACAGTGGCATGACCATAGTGCTGTGTTTGTGTGATCAGATGAAGATGCCGAATGATCACAGTGCTGGGCTCACACAGTTGGTCATATGTGTAGCTTGGGGACAGCATGTGGAGAAACTACTAACATCCTTCTTCTTAGAAACTGGAGGCATCTGGTCTCTTAGTAGTAAAACTGTTCTCCACAATTTGTAGAACCTGTCCCCTTCTGCAGTTCAGTATTATTGGGTTGCTGGTTGATTGCGTTGTTAAACTTCCCAGGTCACCTTGGCTACCTTGAACTCCTATTTACCAATAGTGATTTTGTATTATGGATGTTTACCTTTCAATAGGTATTTTTGACAGTTGTTATCTGAAGAATTACATGATATGTGTGCCCATAAAGGAAGAGCCCTATAGATTGCAGTCCACCAGTGGCATGGTTTCAGCTCTTGTATAAAATCTCGGGCATGTAGCCCACATACTGTAGTCAGGATCTCCTTCTCTGGAGATATTCAGGATCCATCTGGGCACCAACCTGTATGACCTGCTGTAGGAAACCCGCTTTGCAGGGGGGTTGGACTTGATGGACCCTGGAGGTCCCTTCCAGCCCTTGCAATTTTGTGATTCTGTGATTTTATGGAGTGAAAGCATGTTTGTGTGGTGGTTTCCTGGCACACTGTGGAGTGTGGTGGGACATCAGAGAGTGTGGCTGCGGGTGGATGGTAAGCCAGACTCTCTCTAGAAGTGGCTTCATGCCCACTCTGTGCACAGCACAGCTATTGACAGAGACTTCAGTTATATCCTTTGATCACCCTTGTACTTTATGTCTCTCCACTTACATAATTCAAATCTTTTTTTGACCTAAGACTAGATTAGTTTTCCTCTTTCTTAATGTCCTTTCAGTTTTCCTTTGGTAATGTGTCAGTGATCTGCTTTTGTCTGAGTCTGGATGTAACAGCCTATAGTAGATTTTGGATAGAACTAAATATAAATTTGGGCTGTGCTAACCCACTGTATGTACTGATGAATCTTTGTAGAGAACTAAAGGGGTTTAAAGTAAACTCATTTCCTTGAGAGACTGAGAAGACAGTCCATGGGCCATACATGCCTGCTGGCTGGTCCAGCTCTGATACCCTAATCTTTCAAATGCTCATCGTCTGCAGTGGAATAAACATCACCCTGCTGTTAGTGTTCCAGGCAGATACCATAAGTACACGAGATTGGCTGCACAATGCAGTCACCTAGGTATTTCTTTTCTTAAGCAGATTTTACTCTGATGGGTCTTAACCTAATGGATGAGTACACTTGTAGCAAGTCCTACTGATAGAGCAGAAGCGTTAGTAATAATTCTTAACCTTTTTCACCTCCCAATGAGAAACAAATGTGTAGCTTTCTTTGTCCACATTTCTGAGCATAATGTCTTCCCTGAACCCACTCTGCATCATGATGCAAAACAGATAAGCTCCAATCTGCAATAGAACTGCTCTTAAGAAGTGCAGCAAGTATTAATTAGGCTTTAGGAAATAGTTAAAGAAAGTGTGAGCTCCAGCCAGTGTTCAGGATGCAAAGAAGTAGAAGGAAGTTCCAACGTCAGCACTGTTCACAATAGTGCAAAGGTGCTTGCCTTAGTTGAGACTCTCAGTTCCTACTCTGCTGCCCCTGAAAGCAGGCAGTGAAAGCCCTCCAGCATAGAGAGAGAGATTGTGTACTTTGTTTAAAAAATGCACTTTAGGCCATTTGTGAAAGATTTGCAGAGCAGTGTCAGACAGCAGAAGAATCTGTGTCATAAGAATGTAATCATTTAATTTAATACTAATTTGTCTCTGAAAGCCTCCTGTGTCAGCGTACAGCAGGTTTATCTCTGTTCTGCAGTGTATTAAAACGGTTTTCCCAGCAGCATCAGATCTGCTTAGGGAACAAGTGAACTGTGTGGTCTTTTGTCTCTGTTTGCTGCCTTCCTCCTACCTCTGCCTAACCCAGATTCCTTCCTGGGGAGCTCTCTTTCTCATGTACCGAAATGATTAATATGCTAGTATTTTCCTCTACATTTTGCACTTACAGAGGATGGATGGTGGTAGCTCCATTCTTGAGATGGAACAGCAGCCCCCCCCAGCCCCTGATAAAAAGACCAAGGAATTTGGGAAATCCCTTTGTCTCATTGTTCTTTGGTTCAAGTGACCGTAAAGGTCACCCTTTCCTAGGGCTGACATTATCTGGATGGGCTGGAGAGTATTAAAAGCAAGGCTTAGTTTAGCATCTTTCCCACTCCCCACTGGGACTAGGTCACGCTTTACCAAAGCAATTGTTCCCTTCTTGCTGTGCGTTGGAAAGATTTCAGCTGTGGAATTCTGTGAAGCAGTGGTTTTCATACATGCATTCAGGGCTGTATTCCGCTTAGTTCAATATTTATACTTGGTACTCTGTCAGACTGAAGACTTTCCTGTCCTTACTGAATGGAGCTTTTTCTTCTTTCCCATACCATGTGCAGGGCTGGGCATTAAGAAATGCTTCTGGCAACAGAGCTCCAGGCTCAGACCCACCAGCACTGGGTGGAAGTGTAACAGCTCTTAGTAAAAGCCCTCATCAGAATGTGACCTTCAGATGTGAAAAAGAAATTATCCTTCTGTTGCTTAGAGAATAGAACCTGTAGTGGACAGTTTTAGGGTAGTGTAATGCCCCTTGTGTGCGGGTTGGATGCACTGCTCTGCATTTCTGCCTGCAAAGTGCTGCCCACCCCCGTGTAGCAATGGAGACTGCTCTAGCGTGTGAAACACTCTTCTGTGGCTCGTGAGGCACCCTGCTTTCTGGATGCTGCCAGAAAGGAAGGGTGGTGGAGCGTGGCAGCATCGTGATGCTGTTGTTTCTGAATGAAAGTTTAATCACAGCTTCCTGCAATTTCAGATTTGCGTCTCGGTTGCCTTACAGCTGAACAGAGCTGGCACAGCGAGGTGAGCCAGTCCCACACACTGTAGCAACTGAGGCTGTATAACCAACACACATGAATGACTTCCTTGGCATTTATTTTTTATCAGAGGTGTATTTCTGCTAGTTCAGCAGATAGCAGCCTTCTGTCCCTAAATATTAATTTCCATATAAATCACTCTGTCCCTGTAGATGTTCCACGCAATTACAGTTTTAGCAGGAATGAAAATATTTAACAAAAAAATAATTTGCCATTGGGCTTGTGAGGTTTTTGCGTGTGTGTGTGTTTGTATTTATGTGAGTTTGCTGCTGCTGTCTTTTTGCTTTTCTTATCAACAGCTGCAAAAGCAGTTAATTTCTAAAGGGAAGGTGTCTGTTTTCTTGACCCATTAGCAGTAAATGAAATCAATTCAGAAGGATTGCAGATTCTTCACAGAGAAACCAGATCTGTATTTTTAGGGGATGATTGATATAAAACAACGGGTTTAGAGGATCCTACCTCAAGAAAACTGCCTCTGATTTACATGCCTTGGAGTTAGTGAGAAGTGGTGTTATTCCAAAGATGGTTCGCTTTAGTGTTTTGCTTATTCTTTTCACTGAGGACACAGAAAATATTGAAGCTGTAATTGATGTGTTTGGAAAAACACAGTATCATTCGTTATGTACTTGTCACTGAAACATCCTACTATGCCTCTCATATGCTCATCATTAGAGGATTCACATATTTCTTCCTTTTCTGAGACACTTTCTTCCACCCTTAATTAGTTACACCAGCAAAAGAAGATTGGACTTCAGTTTGATAAAAGAGCCCTATTGTGCATCACATGAGGAAGCTGCAGTCTGTGGCTCAGCTGGAATGAAAGAGAATATTGCAAAGACTTTCACGTGCTTTCTGAGCCAACACAATCACAACTCCTCTAAAATAGTCAAGAAAAACAACATATGGAAAAGCACTCTCAAAATGTCACACAGCAAGCTTTCTGAGTAGCAGCTTGTTTGGATGCTGTATCTTCACATCCCTTATTTCTCTCTGTATTCCAAAAGAAACCCCCACTGCTTTTTAGGGGAAATTAGTGTGAAGTTGCATTGATTTTAGGCTGTGCACACTGATTTCTGAAGTGCTTTGAAGGAGATGAACCAGCTTTTCATGAAGAAAATTTGCCCATTGTACTCTCTGGCTACCTCAGTCAAGTCGTTGAAGAGCAAAGCCAGCTGCTCACAAAGACCATCATTTTTGACACTCAACTCTAATGAATTTTAGTCATCAGGAATGGTTTGTGTCCATGTATTGAGGACACCATGTACTGCTCCAAGGGAGCAACAGGCCAGGTTTTGCTTTTGTGAGCAAGCAGAATTATGAATCAAGCTATTCAAGGTAGTGCCAGCATGTGTCTGACAAGTCCTGAATTCAGCAAAATTTGGCAACAGGATTTGAGGACTTTTTTGATCTGAAATCTGAACCCTATGCAACTTCATTGAGTGAAAAAATGATAATTTACTTGGGATAACTTTTTCCCTGGTGTTTTCTAAGCTCGGAGAAATAAAGAAGCGTCTCTTGGAAAATAGGACATTTTCCTACAAGAGTGAGAAGACAACACTTTTTGTTTGTGTGTTTTTGTGTTAATGAAAAGACTGAATTCCTTTAGGGAATATGAGTGGTAATCCCATTCCTCTCCTCCAGTCCCCTTCAGCAGCTTCATCTCCATAAGGTTCAGCCTGTTTCTTCAGTGTGGTGTCTGCAAAGACTCCCCCAGGGAGCCAGCCCATCCTGGCAGCAACAAGGGAGATCACCATGTTTTGAGTGCTGTAGGGGTACAGCACCTTGACTCTACTGCCAGGGTGGAGCTAATATAATTTCGCTTTTCACTTTTTTTTTCCCATAAAGAATTTCAGGCCTTGTCATACCTGTCTTCCATTTCTTCAGAAAAATGTTTGCTGTTTCAAGGGGGAGCAGAGCAATCCCTGTCAAGGCTTGGAAGTTTCTCAGTGGGTGTGTTGGCTGTCTAGAAGAGCAGAGATGCAAACATCATCTCCATCTCTGCAGTGCTTGGGACTTGGTCCATTTGTGAGGCAGATGGTGTCCCGTTCTTCAAAACGAGGAACCGAATGAAAACAGTCACTTTCTCAAAGTTTTGCCAGTCAACCCCCTAGCAAATACATTGTTTGGTTCCTTCTCCTTTTCACAGAGGCTTCAGAAAGGAGGCCAAAATGGTAGAATGCAATTCACATCAGGAGGGAGGTGTGGATTACCAAGTCGACTGTAGTGAAACATGTTTCTGCTTTATGTTTCTGTACTTGAACTCCTAGAGGCTTGGTAAGACCAAGGGTTAGATCCACAGGCTGAGGATAGAGGGCTGAACACAGCAGGGGCACAGTGATCGTGGGAGGAGAAGCAGGGTCACTACAGGACTTCTCCAAAGGAAGACAAAACCTGAAGAAATGAGAAACCCTCAATGCCAGTGATGCAAGGAGACGAGCACTATGAAAAGTTGTTGTGAAACTCAGATGGAGTGATCAATAGAAGCCCACAGACAGGAGATTATATTTTAGATGTCTGTATCACTTAGTTGTTCTAAATGTTAATGTTTAATCTTTTCCTTGCTTTGTTTTTTGTTTCTCTCTTTCTTTTTTTTTTGCCATGATGTTGCTTGGGAAGAATGTGGATGTGGCCACGAAGGACTGCCTCCCACTTGGTGTCACATGCACTTTCAGTCGGGTCAAACAAAGGAAGGCACTGGCAGTACATTTGCTGGGTCTTGCTGCTAGAACACCCACCATTTTTTCCCTCCTAAAAGATCTGAACATTCAAACACTCACACTTTTGTAGATGAAGAATTCATCCAAGAAGGAAGTATGCTAATAATTCTCCAAGCTGCTAATAACTGCAGTTTACTAAAGTGCAGCAGCATTGTACAAATGGCAGTAATTACCCTTGAATCTTGACTTAGAGAGAAATGAATGCATATTCAGGGAGGGTGTAAATGTAGTAGTAATATCTGTAAAATGCAGAATACAGGAATCGCTGTTAAGGCAGTGTTGGTTACAGCAAGGGTTGAATGCTGGCCCTCCCTCATTCACAGACTTTTATTTATAGCTTTGAGACAGCTGCTCTCAGTGAGCAGAGTGTATGAAGGTGCTGGTGTGTACAGCAGCAGCCCCTGGCAAGCTCTGCTCCTCCTGCCAAGCAGCCCAGTTGGGGTTGTAGTTTCCCAGTTTCTTCCCATCTCCATGTTCTCCTCCTGATGCATGCCATTCCCAGCCGGTTCTGCTGACAATTTGATCTGCATCCATCCATACCATCTCCTCAGCTTCTTCTTCATATAATTCGTCAGTGGATTGACTTCTGCTTCTTACAGGGATGTCTGGAGCATTGCCTCCTTGTTGTCCTGAAAGCATCTTGAGATTATATGAGAATGTGTTGAGGGGAAAACGAGGAATTGTTATAATTATTTTTTCCCTCTCCTGTTCCATGGTTTATTCCCCTTCAGAGAGCCCTTCCCTACTCACAGTTATTAATCCTTGGCAAAGAAAGGCCTCTTCCCATGAGGAGCAATGTTTCCTCATAGGTCTTACTGCGTTATTGTCTTGCTTACTAGATAATTACATGTGCCACACTAATTGCACAGACACATGCAGTCTCAGAATTACATGCTGTCATAATTGCATGCCCTGATGAGGCAGTTGCGTGTATGTGCCTTAATTGTGAACTGCAGATTGCAGCTATGATGAGGGGATGAGCCACTACTCATTAAGAAATCAACTGATGAAGTACTTCACCTTTGGTTCAGTTCCCTGAAGGCAGCTTGGATACCCAAACATGACCTGATCCAAAAGGGTCCGTATACATTGGCACAGTGATGGGAGTAGGCATGTGTTAGTTATGAGGTCTAGGGGGCAGGTGTACAGCTAGCTCCAGATGCCAGCAGGAGAGTGAGAGCATGCTGATCACTGGTGTGAAGGGCCAACAGCCCAGCACAGAGGCTTGAGTCCTTCTGCTCAGACTGCTCCAGGTGGCAGCATCCTCTTTTGAGCGTCCGCAAGGCAGTCTGTCCACATAAAACCAGAGGCAGTGTGATTGTTCAGGTGACTGGTAAAAGCCTTGTGCTCCTAGCTGGTCATTTTTTGCTGCAGTGTGTACTAACAAAGTACACAATGAATGGTGGCAAGGACAGGGGTGACCAGCACACAAGAGTGACCTTTCTGGGGAGCCAGAAAGCCAGAAAGCCATTGTATTTGGAGGATTTGATTAGTGCTGTTTGCTTCCCAGATCTGTGCTTCATCAGTGGTGATACATAAAAGCTTACATGAAAAAGGAGCCAGAGACCTCAGCATGCATTAAAGTGTTTGATGGTGTGAATAGGCATGCCGTGTTTGGTTGTTTTGAGTTCGAACTGTGTTCTGAGAAAATTACCAACTCATCCTGGAAGAATGACGTTGATAATGTTACCAACATTATTCTTCTTTTCTTTTGGCATTTCTTTTGTCTGCCTTTCAGCAGTAAGGAATCATTGAGGAACTCACTGACATGTTACCAGCTAATCAGAATTCCCTCAGGCATCATCAGAGGAAGTTTAAGTAGGCTGTTTGATGGCTAAAATCTGCCCATACCAAAAGACATCCCGTCTCTTTGAACACCCTTCATCTTGGGGAAATATGAGTCCAGTGTGTCTGTGTTGCAGATCAAAGAGTGGGAGGGAGAAGACCATGACTCTGGTCCCTGTTGTGCCTCCTGTGGTAATCTCCATGCTGTGGGAGTCATGAATGCTTCCTGCCTCCTAGGTCCAGTTGCATGTGGGTTTTTGCGTGGGCCAGAGAAAGATTCCATGTTTTTTCCAGCACCGTGTAATTCTATGCTGTGTTTGATGACTGAGATTGATCCGCTGAGAAATGAGCATCCCCTGGTGTTGTCTCATCCTTTTCCTAATGTGGGATGAGTTGCTTGCTCTTTCTGCGTGTTAGCATCTGTTTCTGCAAAGCGGAGACTGTAATGCTTGTCAGCTGTGGAAGGATTCTGAGATTTTCTTTATGTGTGGAAGACATTTTTAAAATACCATACTGCTAGGTGCTGTGTGCTGCATGTGCAAGCAGTTCAAGAGCATATTGTTAAGTCATTAGTAACTTGAAAAATCCAAACCCCATTTTTAGTGGTAGACCTGGACACAGGCCTGGAGGATGATAAACAGTTAGGAGATATTTTAACGGAAGTTTGTTGTTGTTTTATAGCCCTATCCACTTCATAGTGAGTTAACTTTCTATTTTTTGTAAGTACTAATTACTTGCCTTCTAATTCTGTGAAGTACTCTTTTAATCTTGAGCTTAGAAGGTGCTACTATTTGCTTTCCAGATGGTGTTTAGTCTGCAGAAAATAAAATGCTTCTCTTCAGGACCTCATAAAAGTTTTGTTCTGTTTCATTTTAGAAATCTTCCAGAATCCCTGAGGATGACATCAGGTTAAAAAAAAACAGAGACCAAAACTGTGCCAATTTCTTGGAGCCAGCTACTGTGCTTGCAACAAAGGAAGAAAAAATGGAAATTGAAGTTCCAGTTTCTGAACATAAAAGCATCACCACAGTGGCTTCACCACATCCCATAGACAATCCAACCCACTTCTTTTCTTCTGCTGCCAGCCACAATGGACTTAAGGACAGGCATGAATCGCTGGACAGTGAAGTTGCTAAAGAGATCAGATATCTAGATGAAGTGCTGGAGGCAAACTGCTGTGATTCTTCTGCTGATAATACCTTTAATGGGACATCCTCTCCTCAACTAAGTGCAGTCCCCATCATGGATGGCTCAGGAGCATCTGTTAGTGTCTCTAATGATTCAGTACCCAATGCAAGGGAAGAAAATGTAGCTGACAAGCAGGCACCCTTGGTTGTTAAACCACGTGAAGTTAGTACAGGAGGTGAAAACCTGAACTCTAATGGCCATTCCTTGGGTGGACTGAAGGAAGACGTCGGGGAAAGTCTGAAGGTGCCAGGAAGTCCCACTTCTTCAAACAGTTCTAGAAGATCCTCTAAGGATGGAGAAACAACTCTTACAACCCTTAAGAAAGAGGCTAAGTTTGAACTACGAGCTTTCCACGAGGACAAAAAGCCCTCTAAGCTCTTTGAAGATGAGGATGAGAAGGAAAAGTACAGGGTCCGCAAAGTGAGGCCATCAGAAGAAATGATAGAACTTGAAAAGGAAAGAAGGGAACTCATTAAAAGCCAGGCTGTCAAGAAAAACCCTAATATTGCCGCCAAGTGGTGGAACCCTCCCCAGGAGAAGACCCTGGAGGAACAACTGGATGAAGAGCATCTGGAATCCCACAAGAAGTACAAGGAGCGTAAGGAGAGAATGCAGCAGCAAAGTGCAACACCAACATCCCCCAAACAGGTCAGCTGCTCCTTTGTACCACCAGAGCTAGTGAATACCAAGAAAGAGGATATTGTCACAGAGCAGATCGATTTCTCAGCTGCCAGGAAGCAGTTCCAGCTGATGGAGCATTCAGGTCCATCTCAGGGTCAGGTCCCACCAAGACGGTCAGGAATACCCAAAATGTTCTCTGTCAAACCATTCTATAAAAGCCTCAATCCTTCAAATGCAGACAGGCCTCTGTCCACCGTTACAAGGCCTGTTTCAATGTATGGACAACCAGGACAACATGAGGGTAATGATGTTGCTGTTGTCAAAGCACAGAAAGTCTCCTGTTCTTCAGAGGATGATACAATTGCTCAGAACAACAGTGCTGACCCAGGAAGAGAGTTTCCATGTAGTGATAACTCCAGAGCTGGACAGGCCTCAAAACTGTGGTCAGAGGATGGAGAATTCATGAGTGCAAGAGCAGTCTTCACGGTGGTGAAGGATGATGTGCAGGGTGTGCTCGACCAGCTCCCAAAGTCAGCCAGCGCCTCCTCCCCTCCTGAGGAGCTTGACTCTGGTTTGGATGACTTGTCTGTACGATCTCAGGATACCACTGTCTTGGAGACCCTTTCCAATGACTTCAGCATGGATAACATCAGTGACAGTGGTGCCTCTAATGAAACGATGAGCGCCCTGCAAGAAACCTCACTGGCAGATTTCTCCCTGCCACAGACCCCCCAGACTGATACTCCAGCAGAGTGCAGGGGAGAAGGCATGTCCAAATCATTCAGTGACCCAGGCTGTGACTCACTATCCTCTGCCTTGGCAGACTCTATGCTGATGGACAACCAGCTGGAGTACCACGCTGGTTTGCTTGTTCAGAATGCCATCCAACAAGCCATAGCCGAACAGGCAGATAAAACAAATGGCAAGGAAGAGAGAATCCCAGCAGAGCAGGATATCTCTGCCAAAGAGCAGCCGGCCACCACCAGGCTATCTCCAGTCTCCAAGGACCAGCAGAACCCAGTGTTTAAGCCACCTCAGGTGTCTTCACCTGTTCAAGAAAAAAGGGACGCCATACCAAAGACTTCAAAAGAAGAAGACTCAGGACTCAGGGAAGGGAAGAGTTTGCAGCAGTCGCCCGCGTACTCTGCCAGTCAGCCATTCCTTGTGGAGGAGAACAGGCACGAAGTCAGTTACTTCAGCAAGTATTCAGAGGCAGCCGAGCTGAGGAGCACTGCCTCCATCCTTGCCACGCAGGAGCCTGAAGTGACCGTGGGCCCTTTCAAGCTACGATCAAGGAAGCAGCGGACTTTATCAATGATAGAAGAAGAGATCAGAGCTGCCCAGGAGCGAGAAGAGGAGCTGAAGAGGCAGCGGCAAGGTCTGCAGATGGCACCAAGCCCTGTTACGAAGAGCGCACCGCCTCTGCCCACCAGAACAGTGTCTTACAAAACTGCACCAGGTAAGGGTGTGAAATAACTGTCATATCCTACTGATCATTATTGGAAAATGGTGCACTGCATTCATCTTCTGCCGCGCTGCAGCATAATGTGTTTATTGCAGATCTCCTCCAGTCACCCAGAATTAAATTTAGCGTCATCATGAGAAATGATCGGCAGCATTTTTCTCAGTTACGTGGCTATTTGAAAAATGAGCATGCAAAGCTCTTGCACGTCGTTAAGGAAGTGCAAAGATAGCTGGAAATTACAGGTTGGGGATCAGATTTTGTTGGGTTTTCTTTCTCTTATCAGATGTTGGCTTTCTTGATAAACTTGGGTAAAAAGCTCTCTAGAGCAGAGCAGTGCCGTGTATTTTGGTTGATGTCATGCATTACTGCATCACAGAGGTATTACAAAGTGTTTAAGAGCTTCAATAGGAGTCCACTTCTGGCTGATCAGCTTCTGGTTCTTTGTGGTGGCTAGCATGCACAGCAGTTACGGTGCCAATGTTTTTCTCTATCCCTCTTTCAGAAAACTAAAATAACACTCATCTTTTCCTAATATGTCATGAAAACAGCAAACAAACAAAACAAAACAAAAACAGGAGCACATGTCAGGCTTATTTCTGTGTAGTGATTCTCATGAGTACTGACCTGAGAGGGCTTTGCAAGCTCTTAGAAGTTTTCATTAAGCATGATGATTGTGAAGAAGTATTAATTTTACCCCGTGTATTTAAAGTTCATCCTTCTTTTTTTTTTTTTTTTTCAGTTGACGTAAGCATCACTGAGTTAGTCAGTGGTGCTTCCAGAACTTGTGCAGGATGTTCCTTTTCTTTTGAAATCCACTGAAGACTGTTCAGACAAGGCTGAGTCCCTTAATGCAATCTGAGCTTGAGGTGTCACGCAGCGTATAAATGGCTAACACTTTGTTTTGTTTCTTCTGTAAAGAGAATGATTTTAACCTGTGTTTCGTGCCAAAAAATGTAGCAGATGTTGATAATTTCTTTGGAGTGCTATTATTACTGCTCTTATTTTTTGATAGTCTCCAGAAATTGGTGTGCATTGGGCTGACAAGATAAGAGACATATCACCATGGCCCTCAGCTGGTTTAAGTCCTCACTGTGTGAAGGTGTGCATCATCTGTAGCTCCAGGTGCTTGAAATGAGGCTGATAATGGTTGCATTTTACTGACAAGTGGTTTTGGAATAGCTGCTGACACTAATGCTTGTTTTAGAGCATCTGGGAAAACAGTGTATTTCTGCTAGTTCTTGTTCCTCTGTACAACAAGACATTTACTTTGTGTCTGATGTTAAAATGCTCGTTGTAATTTACATTTTAATGAAAACGACAAACTTATATTTGTAATGAATCATTACAGACAGTTTCCTTTAGAAGTCCAACTGCCATATGTTCGGGAAAGAAAATGGGGATGCATTTGCCAGAGACTCAAACTGCTGCAATTTGCAGCTGGTGACAAGGCAAAGAATTAATTTCTAGGAAAAGATGAATATGTGTAATGATGTAATTGATCAAAAGAACCAAAAAGTCCATTGTCTTTTTTTCCTTTAAATCTTCTACTTTTACTGCTTTCCAAGCAGTGGATCAGAACTCTTTGCTGGTGTAAGCTGGCTCAATGCCCTTGTCATTCCAGGGTGAGTACCATAACTTACCTCATCTGTGCTATCTCTTCATCCAGCTGTATTGCAAGTAAACCTTGCAGGCATCCTCAAAAGCAGGGAGAGGGAATACCGTGCTGTGGAAGATTTTACCCTTGTTTCAATATTCACAGCATCTTTTCAATATGTACAAAAATAGCAAAAGCGATTCAGCGGAGGCAACAAAATCTGTTTGTAAGACTTCACTGCAGCCAGCTACAGAGGTGATTTTCAGAGCAGAAAATTATGGTAATGGTGGGAATAATGAGGAATATGCTGTGAAACGTCTGATACTGCAATCCAAGTTATCTAGTTTCACATAGGAAAAAAATAATATTATTTGAAGAAACAGAGGCATTGCCGTCCCCTGATTGCCAAAGAATTCACATCTTCAGCATGCCTTGGCTCTCTTGGATCTCCTGAGGTCCCTTCCAACCCCTATGATTCTATGATTCTATGAAAGTGGCTAGGGGTCAAATCTTAATTTGTTAAATCTGTTGCTATTCCTTAAGTGGGAAGCTGCAAACTCACCAGAACTCCTTTGAGGAGATGCAGTGACTAACTAGATTGAAAATTGCCTGCCTCCCAGGTTGTTTTTGGTAATAAAATTGGCAGGTCTGCTTTGCTAGGACTCCTGGTGATCCTTCACTTAATGCTTTGAACTGTCACTAGTCTGTAACAGAAACGCAAAGGACGGAGGAATGCAGTGAACTGAGCTGCTGTTTTGACTAACCGTGAAAGATTAGCACAATTTGTGTGGCTGTATGTGTGAAATAACTGCTAATTGCTTCAGATAGCAAACAGGCTGTTTTGCCACTCTGGCATATATCACAGAACTGAGAGTGGCACCACACTTAGCATCTGCCAGCCACCCAGTGCAAGCTGCAAGCTTCCTACTGACCACGCTTGGTAAGAAGTATCCTTCAGAACTGTTTGCGTAGTTTAAAAGCTGCCTTTTAAGCCTTCTCAAATCACTGGAGCAGGACTCAGTGCAGTTTCAGCTACGTGTCGTACATACACAGAACAAGACCTTCTCTGGGGTAATAATGTCTTAAGCAGCTGCATAGCAACCCAGGGCTTTGCTCCTACAGCATGTGCGTGGCTCACCATCCCTCATGGGCAGAAAAGCTGGGCTGCGTCATAGTTGCTCTGAATGAGAGAATGAGTGTATGACACAATGGGTCCCAGCCTATGTTTTATGATGATCGTGTATGTCCCTTTTATTATGACAACTCAGAGTATGAATAATTTGCATTTCAACTGAATGTAGTGCCTAGCTGCAGTAGTAATACCGTTCAAAATAAGTGTATTTTTAAGGTGTGAAAATCATTATGTGAGTGGGCTGCGCTTGGTGAAGACTTTTCAGTTAAGAGAGAAACCTGTCATGAATATTTGCTGTGTCATAACAGCTTGGGGAAATCCCCAGCACTAGAAGCCATGCCTAAAAAAAGCTTTCCTGAAGCTGCCACATTTGCCTTTCTGATGTTTTTGACCAAAGCACTGCCACAGGAGGCAGAAGGCAGTGTTGCACACCCTGCTCACCCATGCTGGAACTCAGCCCCATCCCTCTGTGCATGCACCTGGGAGAGCTTCCCCCAGTCATCCATCCTCGTTCTCAGCTAATAAGCTGGGTTTCAGTAGAAAGCAAAAGCCCACAGGGAAACTGCAGTTTGTGATGGCAAGTGATCACGCATCTTCTGATGTCAGGTAACTGCTCCCTCTGTGTGGTGCCTGGTTGTGGAGAGTAAGCCTGTCAGAGGAGTCACTTCAGCCTGCAGACTATTTCTCCTTCTTGTTTTTCACTGAAAAATACCTACACTGAATGAAACTTCTCACATTAAGGTTCATCCCGGAGAGACTTCGTAGAGAGGAATGAGAGGCAAAAAATTCTGAGGCAAGGAATTTGCCATGTTTGCGGCCATTGCAAAATCTTTAATGCCTACTACAGGTGTAAAGATTTAGGTGTACTATGTATGCACTAATCCCTTCTTAAAATGATAATTTTGAGAAGAACAGCCTGAGAGTTCGTGAAAGACACTGCTTGCTTACAGTTTCATAAGCGCCAGTAAAGGAAAAGCAAAGTTCTTCATTCTCATCTACAAGGATTATCTGGAGTGCTCATCGCTCATCCTCCAGACGCCTTCAGCAGCCTACCCAGCCAGCTCATTTGTCATTTGCTGTCTTATTCATTCCTTAAAGGAGGATGCACAGAAGTGGAAGGATCTTAAAGAGGTGTGGGGTTCTTTTTTTCTTTTCTATTTGCTTGTTTGTGTATTTGCATATTCATGTTGCTCACTTCATGTTCAAGATCAAAGAAGTCCACCTTTCACTTGCGGTGGTGATGAGGCTCCACACTTCCAGCGTGGTATTTTTGTACATACTTGTACCATCCCTGATTCCATCCCAGTCTAGTTTTCTAAAATAATCAGTCTTGATGAAATACTTTATTTTGAAAAGTTTTCTCTGCAGCATCTGTAAAGTAGTTGCTGTTACCCGTGCAAAGCTCCATCTCCTGTGTAGCCTGGCTAATATGTTTGTTGGTCATGGTTCAGGCTCTTGTTCCAGACCTCTGTTACTCTTTCCTTCCTCTGCAGCAGACCAACTGAGCATGCACAGCTGCTTGAACACCCATCAGGCTTCTAGGCATGGATGTCACCTTCCTCAGAACTGCTCTTGCTCCCTAGGAACTCTACAGGGGTTTTGGCTGGCATGGAGTTCATCCATTCCCATCTCTTCCAGGTCTTTGTTTCTGCAAAGAACTGACAGGCAATGTCTTGCAGACAGCTGAGTTCCCCAGTTCTTCGTTTCCCCTTCCTCTGAGGTCTGAGTGGAGCGTTCTCAAAGCAGGTCTGGCCTGCTGTGATCAAAGGGGAAGAAATAAAGGGAAATCAACATTCCTTCTAGACTGCTGAAGTGGAAGAGTGGGGAAGTGTCACCAGGATTGAGGCCACAGAACATTTTGTCTAAAAGAAGGAAAAATAATAAAAAGAAGGAAAAAATAATGACTTCGCAGGTGAAGCTTTAGAGTGTTTATCCTGTGCTCGGTGCCTTGCAACATGTTCCTACAGGGGGGACCCCAAGTGTCCTCTGGAGCACACTGCTGCTACCTGCTGTTAACACATGTGACTTGGAGCTGCAGTTTTTGTTGGCACCCCACTGTTTGTATGAGAGCACAGGTATCATCGATACTCAGCGTGGATCTGGGAAAGGACCACCTGCAGTGTCTGAGTGAATAGGGTGGCAGGCAGAGGACCTGAGAGGTGCGAAGCACCTGTGATCATTGTACCTTAGGATGCTTTTATGCTGAATGTACCTACTGCCTGAGAACAGCACTTATCCAGGTGGAAATCTGCCAGAAGAAAATCAACCCAGCAACATGTCAGCCTGAACTGGCAGAGTGGGTCTGTGCCAGTGCTGGAAGCCCTGAAGCCTCAGACATAACCGTCGTCTCACCACAACCTCCCTGCTGGCTCTGCCAGACACTGCTGTTAGCATGGGAAGGATTTCCACCTGCTTACCCATTTTCACCAGATTTTTAGGAACTGAGGGAGGAGACCTGCTCTGCTGTGAAAAGAAGTCAAAATGAGGCTGTGAATTCTAGTGTTTTTGGTGGAATTCATCCACGTGCATGAGGAAAACGATTGCATAAGGGTGATTTCATGTGGTCAGAGACCAACAAACCACTGTTTTGCTGTGGGGAATGCACATTTCTACCTTGGCTTCTCTATGAAAAGGAAACCATGACACCATTCCTGCTGGCACTATGTGGTGTACCCAGGACAGCCACGTGCTGCTGGCAGATTGCTGCCACAGCATGGAAATGGATGGGTCTTCCACAGGTAGGATAGATCTGCTTATAGCTGTCTTCTAAAATGGAGATCCCCAGAGCCCATCCTTGAATTTCCAGCCTCACCAGCCAGCTTAGACTAAGCCTTTAACAAGATACAAGCGATGTGGGGTTTTTCCATGCCGGTTAGAAATGAAGTAAGCCCAGCAAGGGTATTTCTTGTAGTTCTGACTCTGGTTTCGCTTCTTTCATTAAGCTTCTGCTGACTCTTAACAAGAGGTTCCGTGACTGCTCCCTAGTGGTTGCCACTGTTAATGATGCTTTTTTGGAAGAAGAATTAACAGGTTGTGTCAAAAAATCTGTATGTTGCTTCTAGTTACTTCCCTTATTTATATGGTTTAGGGTTTGTTTGTTTGCTTGTTTGTTTGTTTTCCTTTCACCATCCACTGAACAGTCTTATTTCTAAGAGCAGCCACCCCATGCAGAAGGGAGCCTGATTTTCCACAGCAATAGCTTTTTCTCATCATAGCCAAGTACATTTCTGATATAAACAGGCAGAAACCCTCTCACACCTTATTCCCACAGCCAGCCCTCACTCTTCCCAATGGGTCAGGCCAAGTGCTCATCCCCAGAACCACTGATGTGTGCTGCACTGTCAGCTGTACAGTGCACAGCTGTCCTCACAGAGGGTGCTGATGTCCCCCCAGGACCAGTTCCTTGCACTGGTCTCCTCACCCTGGCCAGCTGAAGCTTGTGGGAAGTAATCCAGGGGAGAGCAACACCAGAGACCTATGCAAAGCCCGGAGCTCTTCTTATAAGGCAGATGAAAAGCATGGGAAGAATTAAAAAAGGCATCATCATTTCACCAGACTTCTTTCTCTGTACATCTAATGCATGGTGGCATCCTGTGCATTGCACTATCTGAGCCAGAAAAAAAAGTTTACAGTTTTTCAGCATCTTTTGTACATTTTCAGATTGCTGAAATGAGTCTTACAGGAGGGGATTAATCCAGATATTCCTGTAAACAGCGATGATGGGTTAAAAGTGCCATATATTGTCTGATAATTTTGCTACATTTTGTAGATGGGTGTTTTGTAATATTTTGATATAGTAGGTTTCAGGAAATGGGGGGGGGATGTGTTTTAAAAACCCACCTACATTCCAGTTTATCAGGTTGTTTCGCAAGTTTCATTCCGATCTGTTTCTCCATTCAGACACCACTGGAAATGCTTATCCTACTCTCTTTGTTGGGAAACAGCTTGCAAGTCCTTGAGCACAGAAGGGATTATTCTTTTTCTTGTAATTGCAGGAAAGATAGAGAAAATAAAGCCTCCTCCATCCCCCACTGCAGAGGGCCCTGCCTCGCACTCTGACCTGCCAGCTGAGGAGCCTGCAGGAGCCCAGCGACCCAAGAACCTGATGGAGACCCTGATGGAGGATTACGAAACACACAAAACCAAGAGACGAGAGCGGATGGATGACAGCAGTGTAAGTGCACGTTTCACTTTCTGCTGACCGCAGTTCACAATCAACAAGACAACATAAATCTATTTCCCTAGAATCTGTTCAAGTCACCTTGCAGGGCTGTAACACGTTGAGCTTGTTTGAAACGGAAAGATGAGGGCTGGTGGGATGGAAGACAGTGTCTGTGAAAATGTCAAGAACAACTCACATGAATTTCCGCTTGGACTAATTACTTAAATTAAAAGTAAGGGCAGTAGGCAGTCGCCCTGAAATTGGTAGTTTGTTTGTTTTTTTAATTTTATTTTATTTTCTTCTTTTTTTTTTTTTTTTCATTTCACCTGCCATCAAGACTTTCTAGTGGTTATTTTAACAGCTGTTTCAACTTTGTGGAGCAAGCATATATTCGTGCCTTTGTTTGTTGACTCACAGAGTCCAGTCCCAGCATGCTTGGGGCTGAGTGTAAGTGGTAACCCTTCTACAAGCAGTTCCCTGGAGAACTGGGTTGGGTATGTCTCAAAAAAAACATCTTGGATCCCTCAATGTGTTGTCTCTCACTGGATTTGTTGTCTTTTTTTTTTTTCCACACAAATAGAAACAGAAAATTGGCCAGAATTTCAGGTTGTGCAAGGGGTGCCTGTGCTTCAGCCGTTCCAGTTGCAGAGTTGAACCTACCATCCTCTTTACTGAAGGCAGTAGTAAGAGCAGCTATGAATTTCATAGCTGGAAGTCCCAGAATCCAGGTGCATACATTGCACAGCCTGTTTCCCAACAGAGTCTGAGGTGTTTCTTCTTCACACTGTGAATTTCTGTGGATAGTCAGTGCAGATTAGTGAGATGTAAGTGAGATACAAAACTTCTTAAATGTGTTTTGTGTTTGCTGAAGCAGACAGAGCCCTCCAGGCACTTCCCAGAGATGTCAGAACAACGATCCCAGCTGCAGGGAGCTCATGCTCCAAGCAAACCACTTTCTAGTAAGTCTCACTGATGTCAGAGCTTCATGAGGTATATAGGAGTGAAGCTTCAGGAGGTACATAGGAGTGAAGTTTTATAATGTGGATACCAGACAGTGCTGTTCTGGGAGCTCCTAATCAATGTGAATGTTGCACAGTACCATAACAGGTTAGAAGGGATGAAAGGCAGAGGAATCCTGTTGCATTTTTGCTGGTTAACCAAAACACAGAAGGAAGGATGACTCAAAAGTGCAAGCAGATGAATTTCAAAGCAGCTTTTTGGTCCCTTCCTCTACTTTGAAAAACCTCCATCAGCTTCATGGAGCAAATCTGGTGGCTCAAAACCTCAAACAACCTGCATACTCACCATGTGCTCGTCCCCAACATACTCACCCCCATCAAGAGTGAGCAGAGCTTGCCCTCACTGAAGCCTTCTTACACAGCTGTGATAGCCACAAGTTGTTGGTAAGGTGTCATTAGTGCAAGAGGACAGGTTCTTTCTGGGTGCCTGTGTGCAAAACTCCTGAGGTGTATGGACTGATGCTTCCTAGATACACATTTGCTGGGACTGCCTTGACTCTTCTTGCAGTTCAGGGGATGCCCTGATGTCCTGGCTGGGATTGCTGATCTCTCAGCACCTCACCAGAAGGTGTGTTCTGCCTGTATCTTACGAAACAGAAGAGCATCTCCATGCCCTGTTAAGGCAGGGGCAGAAGTCAGCAGATGTGGTCATCTCAGCGGGATCTTTGAGAGGTTTAAACTCAGTGGAAATTCTCTATCAAATGCTGGGCACTGGTCTGTAGGGCTTCAGTTTCTCCCTACATTAAGTACACCAGAAGGCAGAAGAGTTTCAAGAGGACCTGTTCCCTGCTTGTCCCTTAACCACCACCACCTTCTGCCTTGTGTCTGACTTGAGTGGTTACATCAGGGCAGCTCTGGCCAAGGCTTGCTAGTGTTGCCTTTCAGAGACAGAGGGCACATCAAGTGCATCTGCTCTTGGAAGAACTTCACTGCTCCATCAAGTGGGCAGTTTCTTCTGAAGAGGATGCATAGGCTTCATCAGGTGAGAAAAAAAAAAAAAAGCATCAGCAGCAAAATGAGTCAGGCATCAACTGAAACAAGACTCAGACAGGCCAAGCAATGTCATTTAAAAAAAAACAAACACCAAATGGACTCATGTGTTTTGTTTTGGGGTTTTTTTCATGACACCAAGTTGCTTGAAATCCTGTTCTCTGAGATGTGGAAGTTCTTGCAGTTTCTTCATGTTGTTCTTGTTTCCTAGTTGTAACATGCTTGTTCAATGTACTAATGCTGGTCTTTTCCCTTTCTACCAGTACACCTGTAAATTACTGTCTAGCAAGGTTACTTCAGAGGTACTTTTCAACTGCTTATTTATTTTTGCTTCCTCTTGCATGGTGGTTCCCAGTGCATGCTGCTGCAGTTTGCATTTTCATGCTGTGTGCCAGTGCTGTTTCGTATCAAAACAGGGATGCAAATGTGTGTGGGGGATATCCCATCTTATCTCCCATCAACCAGTGTTTGCGTGGCTGTTTTTCTTTTCTTGTTACAACCCCTGGCATGGGAGGGGTAGCAATTAAAGGGATGGGAGCTGTGGCCCAGGACTGAGGCAGTCCTGAGGCATGAAGTGAGAATCTGCGTTGCCATTCTGCTGGCAAAGCTGAGCCTGGGGCCCAAGAACCCCCAGACACTGTGTGTGGCTTTCCTCCATCCCTGGTTAAAGGGTTTGTGGCAGTAGCAAGAGCTGCAGCGTTTTGGAAGACACCCCCACACCAGCCTTTCTTCGGTGGAAGAAGAGAGGCAGATGTGAGTGCATGGTTTCATCGTGGCGAGCAGTGTGAGCATGTCCTTTTTCCTGTGTGATGTGATTATGACAAGTGACCACAGCCCCACTGTTAACTATCCATGCTGGCCTCAGTTTAGAATAAAAAACCCACACCTGCTGAAAAAAAAAGGGTCTTTTCAGTGACATTTGGCATCCTGGCAGAATGCACGAGGCAGTAACTTACACAGTCGTTATCCTACAAAGCTGAACTCTGCCAAATGCATCGATCCCAATTTTGTGCTGATTTTTAGGAATGAGGTGCTCAGTAACACGAATGTTTCAGCTGCCTGTAGTTCTCTGTGCAGGTGTACATGTGAATCTGGGCTTCTGTAAAGTATGCAAACAGATCCTGCTAATGACTGCTACTCATCTGTCCAGCACCATCACTGTGTTACACACACATCCCTCCCAGTATTTCCCCATCTCGTAGCGTATCTTCTCCATATCAGCCACCTCAAGACTAGTGCGTGAATATAATCTGTCCAGGAGAGTAAAGAAAAATAAAAAGTATGCCTTCCCCTGTTCATTAATTTATTGTGGGTTTTATCTCACCGATAACAGTCAGCGGTGACTGATCCTTGTGTGGAGTACTTCTAGACAGCTGAGCAGTGTGGGAGGTTCCAGAAGCTTGTTTCACACACAGTGGTGGTCAGGGCATCAGGATCTGATGAGGGGCAGATTTGATGTGCCTGCTTTGTGGAAAGGCACTGGCATGAGGAGCAGTGAGCTAGAAGGCAGTGTGCTCGAATGGGGAAGGAGGAAAGATGCGTCTTTTCAGCTTGGCCACAAAGCAAGCTGTTACTGAAAGAGCCAAGTCTGTGTTTAAAAGCACATCCTTGTGCAGTTCTAAAGGGACCACTGATAACCGTGTGCCTGCATGAATGGAGATTGTATGCATCCCTAAAAACAACTGCTTTTGTCCTTACAGGTATAAGTGTTATTGGGTGTGCTTGGGGTTAACCTGTCTTTGCTAAATATCAATCGTGCTGTAGTTGATAACTGCAGTTAGGTAATTCTTACATCGTTTTCTAAGGTGTCTGCCAAACATTTTTGATTTATGAACTAGAAAGCCAACAGACTAGGTCTGATGGCAGAGGACACACAGTTTATGTACGGTACCGACCAGCAGCAGCAGTATTCCTACTCTCTTCTTTTGGATAAGAGCAGTTTGATTCCACCAGCCAGCTCCTCAAAGTGCTCACTGGAGGTCAGGAACGTTCAGGGACCAGCCCTGAGTGGGCGCAGCACAGAAAATACCTTTGTGCTGAAGGAGGTGATGCAGTTTGTCACTCACCAGCTCTAGCTGCACGTTCAAGCGTTTGGTTTTCTCTGATTTCTTTGTGCCTGGTGTGCTTCCCTGGAGGTGTCTTTCTGGATGGAAAAGGCAGAATTTAGGCACTCCTATCTCTGCATTTTCTTACTTTCGTTGCCTTTAGTTCTTCCAGATCCAGACGGGAAGAGTTTGTAAAATGTGAAGCTCCAGAAAAATCTGTTTGCTTCCAGACTGTTTTTTCTGCCACTGCATAGTGAAAATCAGCTTCTTTTGTTCAGGAGTCATTTTCACTCGGCACCAGGTAGTGGGAATACACTGTGGACTAAAGCATCTCTGTATTTCACTTTTTATTCTCATTACCAGTAAGAGAGCATCCATCTTTGCTTTCTGCTGACTGATCTGCAGCAAAAATCCTTCTACAAACACCGCCAAAGACCACTGAAAAGGGATGATTTCCAGCTAGCATAAACCAGGTGAAATTCAGGAGACCTCTCTTGAATATATCACTGCTCTGTAACAGCGTGAGTTTCAGTTTGAAAGCGGAATTGGCTTTATTATTAATTTTTTAATTTTAATTTTCTTATCCAGTGGGGAAAATAATGATTTTCTGTTATTTTCTTAATCATTACCCTACACTAATCTCAATAGGTTCATAGCTGTTGCCTCTTGCCATTTGAAGAAAAAAGAAACAACAACACAATGTGGTTTGTTGTTTTTTTTTACCCTTCATTGCTAACCACAGAGCAGCCTCTGTAATTTCGTATTCTGAGGCAGTGACGATACCCTGATCAATGGTTTTATTTCTCCATTGTTCAGAGGCACGGTGTGGAGTGTCTTCCCACGGCTGGGGCACTCAGCACCCGCAGGCATGTAGCTTAAGCCTCCAGCCCTCAGCCATGCAATTGCTTCAGTGCAGTGCTTGCAGCTAGTATCCCAGAAGGATTTCCTCACGGATGGTTTTGGTTTTTTTTCTTCCCTCAGATGAATCGTTTGTTTTCTGGGCACATTTGCCCTCTACTGGATAGAATAAAAACTGTTCAGCCCTGCTTGCACTTGGACGGCTTAGGGAAAGGCTGTGCCCCAGAGGGAGGTGGGCATGGCACAGCTCCCCAGGCCAGCAGGCATGGCCCTGAGCTGGTGGAGCTCAGGGAGGGTTTGAGCACTGCTCTCACACACACAGGGTTTGGTGGTGCTGTGTGGAGCCAGGCGTCGGACCCCATGGTCCTTCTGTGTCCCTACCATCTGTGTTCTGTGATTCTTAAACTTTATTTCTGCCCCAGCCAAGGCTTAAGTCATCACCTCATCTGACAGAGGAACCAAGTGGCATTGCCCTGTCTCAGAAGCCCACTTCTGTGCAGAGCAGCTTTCTGGAGGCTGTAGGACCTGGGGGTGAAGCTATTAGCTCAGAGAACAGTCACAAAGTGTTGTTTGGGCTTTGCTCCTCTTTTTTTCTTTCTGGCTCTTAAGTTAGGACTGGACTTCTCCAGGAGCACTGGTGCAGGCAGGCATCCACTGTTCTGTATCTGCAGAGGAGCACGTTGCGTGCACGCCCCACGCTGGCAGCCTTGGGTCCGCTCTGAATTATTTCTTTAACCTTGTTAGAGCACGTATTAAATCTGCTCCTCACCAAGAACAATCGTTTCTGTGCATGCATGTGTTTCCATACATGTGCACACACACGTGCATCTTTATACGTGTGCACGTGTCCGTGCATATATATGATATGTATATATACGATGTCCATGTTTTTACGTGTGCACATATGTGGGCATACATAGCTCCCTACGTATAATGCACCTCCTGGATGCGTGCGTGTATGTTCACGTGGTGATGTGATGGGTGTTCTCTCCTTCTGTCCCTCCAGGTGCTGGAGGCCACCAGGGTGAACCGCAGGAAGAGCGCGCTGGCACTGCGCTGGGAGGCCGGCATTTACGCCAACCGGGAGGAGGACGAGTAGCTGTGTGGCAGCACCTGGGGAACCAAAAGAAAAAAATATATATTAAAAAAAAAAAAATTACAAAAGAGAAAGGAAGGAAAAAAAAAAAAAAAGGAAAAAAAAAAAAGCGGCAGCATTTTAATCCAATATTTATTAAATACACAACAAACTCGATGATGCACACAGACACAAAAACGATCCAGCTCCCGGCAACTCTAAAACAACAGGAACAGCCCACTTGGAAAACACCCCCTCCTCCCACCCCTGCTTCCCCACTTTGGAAGCGATGCCGGGGATGCGGGGCTGGGGAGCCCCAGGACTCGCCACGGGGTCTGCATCGTCCCTGCAGCATGACGACGTCACCCTCTGATGCTGTTTCTTTGAGGGGACTGAAAGGTTCGGGATTGGGATTGGAGTGGGGTTGGATTTTTTTGGAGGGGGGGGGGAGGGAGAGAGGGGAGGGGGTCTGCGCCCCTTATCTAGTAATTTATCATCTGTTCAAGTGAAGAGAAAAACGAATAAACGGGGAAGCATCCATTGCAAATGTACAATCCAGCAGACTCAGTAAATACAGCCCTTGTGTTGCAAACACAAGCCATCACGATTCAGGAGTGGAATAGATGGGGATGAGAGCTAAGCCAAATGGATCACCTTAGCTTTAGGATCCTATACGCTTGCAATATCACCTGAGCTCCAGGTTCTCAGATCATATTTACCTAACAAAGTTTCTAAATAGAAAGTCTGTATTTAGCGGGTGACAACTATTTTTTCTGATGGTGGGGAGGGGGAAAAAGAACGGCGTACGTGGATAACCGATGGAGGTGGATAGTTTGAAGCAGAAAGGTAGTGGGGAATGAATGCAAATAAAGGACATTTAATTTTTAAACGAGGCAATAATTGAACTAAGCCAGACTTCGGCCTAGGAAGAGGAAGGAGACGTAGGAAAAGAGAGCTGTGTCTTTCACTATATTTATACGACATAAAAAGCCTTTGGAGCAGAGCGCTTAGTGGGAGCCTCCGAGTCCCCTGGCAACGAGAAGATGGGAGCAGGAGGGGGCAGGCAGTGGGGGAAGCGTGACGTTTGCCATCCAGACAGAGCGTGCAGTGCTGCAAGCAGACCA
Organism: Oreortyx pictus; assembly: GCA_036925125.1. NCBI lineage: Eukaryota > Metazoa > Chordata > Aves > Galliformes > Odontophoridae > Oreortyx > Oreortyx pictus. The sequence continues at coordinate 2,361,047 of JAUPFR010000004.1, read as the reverse complement.
CAGGGCCCGTGCTTGTTGCTTTGGAACCAGCTGCCAGGGGTTCGTGTGCATCCGTGTGTGCGTGGGGAGCGTGTGCGTGTGCAAGGACACGTGTGGCAGTGTGCGTGTGCGGGTAGTTTTCTCCAAGGCTGTACACCAGCTGTAGGGGGGTGAGTGCTCATTTTCTTTCTTTCTTCCTTTTTTTTTTTTTTTTTCTTCTTTTTTTTTTTTTTTGTCTGAAAGGGGATATAAAAACAAGGCACTGAGTTAATGCAGTATTTGTGATATCGAAATCTGACCCAACACGGTATTTGCATGAGTCACAATTGCAAAGTATTGACCAATTTTGTAAGCTGACAATTAGGAAAAGAAATGTGGTATTTATTCTTGCGCTTTGTATTTGTATGTAGTATAGAGGCTGCGGGTTTACTCTTTTCACGCAAGCAATACTGTAGGAGTATTTTACAACTGGGAACCATAATTTCTGGACCAGAAATGAACAAGTTTGGGAGGCAACGACAACAACAACAACAACAAAAAAGCCGAGCTTTTTTCTATATAAAAACCCTCTGCCTTTTTTATAGACAGGCTATGATTATTTTGACTTCTTTTTAAAAACCACAGTGCTGGTCCTCCCCCAAGCCTCTCCTTGGCTTCATGACCTGCTGCGCTGCTTTGTCTTGAAGCAGCGAGCTCACCAATACTGTGAACACATTCCTGGTGCTTTTCTTCAGCCAACACAGTGCTTGCAACCAAACGATATTACTCCCCACAGTTCCCCCCCAGCACGCCTGTGGACATTTCGAGGCCCATTTTCAGGGAACTGTAGCACCCATGAGCTCTGTGAATTGTCTCCCTCTGTGCTGTAGAGCACAAGAAGGCCCTGCTGACCTGTGTGCTGTGAGACGAGGTGCCCTGAGCAGAGGGCCCCGCATCAGACGATGCTCCCCAAAACTGGGGCACATCTGTATTCCCCTCCACCCGGAGTTCTGCTCTCCTCCCTCACTGGCTGACATTGTCACCCATCTCAAGACGCCTCCTTGTGCTTTGTAGCCCCTTGGTCCTCGAGGCACAAACCAGATTGCCCCCTCCGAGGGGCACGGTTATGGGAAAGGAGCACTGGGGGCCTCCGCTCTCCTCCCCATGGCAGTGGCATGTGCCAGCCCCGGGCAGCCAAACTTTGCAGCCGGCAGTGTTCTTCTCCTCCAGAAATTATGGGCATTTGTCAGCAGTGCACACTCAGTGCGGCGGTAGCACGGGTGCTGTGCAGCTCACTCGCCTCTCTGTTATTTCATTTGCATGCTACCAGGCTTAGGTGTTTATAAGTATACGCCAGTAATAACATATCTATCTATATATAACTATATCCAATGCAACCAAGGAGCACTATCGCAGAGTTAACTTTGTCTCCACAAAAGAAGCGTCAGATCCTTTCCCGTGGCAAAGACTGGTCTTAATGAAACTGTGTATTGAGAAATAGTTAAGCATTAGCATTTGTGATTATAAGCAGTTTGGGGTTACAGTGCAGGTTTTCTGAACAGTTTGTTTTCAAGGCTGCCAGTTTGGGCTTCATCTCGCTCCGTACTGATATCATCCGAAGGGAAACAGAAAAACATCGCTTTGTTTGGCATCCGGAAGGCGGCATCCTTGTCATGATTCACCGGACAGCTTCAACAGTACCTGGCTTTCTGTATGTTAACCACTTCAATGTTATCCTGCTTCTGTTTTATAGTGACTGTGAGGCCTACAATGCAAGTATATAATTATTTTCTCATTAAAACAGAAGCCTGCTTTGTGTTTCTATCCAGCAGCGGCAGAGATGCAGTGGGAGCAGGCGCACAGTCCCCCTGTGCTGGGAGCATCCCGCTGTTGGTGGATGCTCTTGGCCATCTGGGCACAGTGCTGGGGCTCGTAGCCAACATGTTGTCCACTGCAGAGCTCTTCTCCAGGAGGTCATTCCCTGATGTGTGCGGTTATTGTGCCCTGATGTAGGACCACTGACTTGTTTGTGTTGAAATTCATTAGGTTCCTCTCCACCCAACTCACCCATCTGTCTAGGTCTTAAAAGCAGCACAGACCTCTGCTCCCACTGTTCCATCTGAGCCCTCCTCCTTCCAGGCGCAACATCTCAGTGCCCTCAGAGAACAGCCCCGTGGATTTTCTCTCCCGTTAGCAAACACTGCAGGGTTAGAGATTGCAAAACTAGTACCGTCACGTCCGTGGGTGGCAGTGGCTTGGGAATTTTGGCAGTAAATTCCACTGTTAGCAGCTGTTCATATTTGTTCGCTGAGAAACGCTTAGGACAGCTAAAATCCCCAACGCTCCACTGTGTGGACAAAGTGACATTTGCCAACCTTTAGAGTATTTTTGTAAGTACTTAATGTCTGCAAAAGAGCCCTTTTATCCATTGTTTGTGGGGCACCATCTGTGCATCAGATCTTCTGGACCAGACGAGGGCAAGAACACAAAGTGAACTTTGTGGGATTGGTACACAATAAATAAAAATAGCCAAACCTGGGCACCACAAGCTGTAGCAGAACAGGGACAGGACTAGGCAGGACCTGAGCTACAAATATTAGCAAGGCTTTAACTCTAGAAATGGCTTTCAGTGACCTTACTGAATCAATGAGGCTGAACAGTCCAGCAGGCCACTGACAGCAGGCAGCCCAGTCCTGCACTGCTCCCCAGCATCCGCATGTATCCCAGCGTCTTGCCACAGCTGCACCACAGCAAAAACACGTCAGTAAACAGAAACCAAACAGCAACAAGGAAAAAAAAAAAATGCCACCCAGAGCACAGGGTCTGCTGCTAGCTCTGGCGGAGCCCTGATTCGCTGCCCGCCTTACCCACAGGTTCAATTGTGTCTCCAGGAATAGAGCTTTTGTGATAAGCATTAGTTGCCAGAGCGCCACTGGGAGCTTTGATTCCATTCCAATCCCACCCAGGGCAGTGGCAGAGGGAAAAAAAAAAAAAATCCATGAAGAAAATCAGAAGGCTGTGGAATAGCAGCCCTTGAACCATGCTGCGGCACTGACACCTGGAGGGTGGGAGGCAGTGGGTATGGAGAGCCACCTCAGCCTACAGCAGCATTGCACACATCGTCCCAGACAAACCACAAGGCACAGTGGCTGCACAAAGGGATGGAAGGAGGAGGCACAAGGCTCCATGCTTCTGTAAGGTGCCTACAGGGGAGGATGAGGCATAGTCAGTGCTTTGGCACATCACCTGTGTTACCAACGCAGCAAGCCCTCCTCATCCAGCCCCAAGAAGCACTTCATAGAATCATAAAGGTTGGGAAAGACCACTGAGATCACTGAGATCTAGTCCAACTCTTAACCCATCACCACCATGCCCACTGAACTGTAGCACTTCTTTGCTACATGTTAAACTGAGCAAAGTCCTCCAGCCGCCACTGAAAGACACAGATCTGGGAAGGTGCTAGCAAAACAAATAGTGACACAATCCTGATGAAGCATTCCTCAAGGCTTTACAGGCAAATAATCTATCATTAGAAAGGAGGAAAGAGCTTGTGAGTATCTGTGAAGCTTCACCCCCATGAAGAAATGTGGGGCTTCCTAGTATACAATGGGAATTGACTTTCTCAACAACCCTGTCAGCCCAGGTGATGCTCCACTTTCTGTGGAGGAGACAGGAAGGCTCAGCCCTGCTTCATTAGGGTGAAAAGGTTGAAAGTAGGGCACTTGCTCACTTGTTTGCCCCTGGGAGCATTGTATTGTAGCACAGCACCAGCCCACAGAGCCTCCAGCAGCAGAACCCATCCCTACTTGCTCCCTCCCACCTCCTTGCCTCTGCTGTTCCCTCCTAATTTTTATACAATCCCGCCTTCACTTAAAACACAGCTGCCTTCAGCTAGCAAGACCAGGTGGCTCTGGTGGGGATCTTACCCTGCATCCATTAAGCCTCATGGGATGGAGGAGGCCCTTGGTCAGAGCTTATCCCACACCACAGCTCTCTTACTAATCCCTCTGGGGTTGATTAGGATGGGTGCTGGGGCAGAGCAGTGTAAAACAGTCTCTTGGTTGCATTACTCATGCCAAAAGAAGCATGATTACAGCTTTCCTTTAACTCTGTGTTGGAGGAAAACAGCTGTGCCAAGCTCCAGCCACGGAGAGCTCCAGAGATGTTGAGCTTCTATAAGGTTGAGAGGGTTGTTTCCAATGGGAAAGTTAATTTCAAGTCACGATTCTTTCTGTAGAAAGAAAGTGGAAATTTTTGGCAGGAACAGGGGATAAGCAAGGCAGGTCGGAAGGCAGAGTTACAAACAGTGGAAAACAGAAAGACAAATAGGGAAAAAGCTTGGTGATGGGAATTTATTCACAGAGGGATCGATTTCCAAAGCCAGCTGAAAGCAAGCTCAGGCCATGTCTGAGCAGGGTTGGACACTGTACGGCAACAGACGCATTTAGCCAAGCTCTTAGTGAAGCAGGCAGAAATCTGTCAGCTACAGCACAGGACTTGCACTCTGCCAGGCCTGGGCAGCAGTGGTGCAGGATGAGGCCAGGTGACCACTGTTCACTGAGTCAGCCTTCAGCAAAAGGGAGTCAGGAAATAGCTGGACTGTAGCATTGTCCCTCAGTGTACTGATATTCAGGCTCTTCAAGCTTGTAAATCAGAAGAAAAGTCAATGCAACCCGCCTGAGCTTTGCAGGATTCATAGATTCGTAGATTCATAGATTCATTAGGTTGGAAAGGACCTACAAGATCATCCAGTCCAACCATCCTCACACCACCATCCCTACCCTTCAAGCTACTAAATGAAATCCCTTTGATTGCAAGGATGTTTGCAAGGAGTTTGTTATTGAGATGTTTTAGCACTAAAGGATCGAAACAGCATTTCAGTAACCAGCAGGCTTAATTTTACAGAGCTTCCTTAATCTCATGTCCCCTTCCTGCACAGAAGAAATCCCACATCACTGTGCTTTTAAATGTCAGAGATCACTCTGGCCTGGCCCCTGTGCTGCCTTGGCCACGAGTCCTTGATGTCTCTCACAGGCACCTTGGAGGTGATGTCCAAGGGCAGGGCACTCAACCTGAGACCGAAGTGCACAGTGCATCACTGACAAGGGGGTGAAGTGCTGGGGAGATGTCTCCTGCTGCTCCAGCGAGAAGGAGGTGTGAGAGCTCTCAGAGGAGCTTGTCAGGAAAAGCAGTTTTGCAGCAGATAGCAGCAGCGCTGCTCTTGACCACTGCAGGTGGCACAGTATTTACACAACAGGAAATAAAATCCAAGCCCTGTCTCGACTAGGCTTTGAGTGTCCCAGAGAGCTGAAATGAGGAAAAAAGGTAACAGCAAATGCCAGTCACAGCAGCTCTCACCGCACAGCTTAAAATTTAATATTGCATATATATTTGTTCATACTTGCTAGATATTGAAGAACTGCAGCTTGGGAAAACTTAGCAGCAGAAATACTGCTGAACAGCTGCCCAGACTTTCTTGTTTCCCTGGTACATTTTACCCGTTATCCTTATTCAACTTTAAAAATTTTCCTCAGATTTTACCCAGATTTTAGTCCCATTAATGTATTTTCACACACATCCTGGAATCCTTTCAGTTCACAAAATCTACCAAGCTGTTGGCAACTCTCCCCCTCTGTTGTTGTCTGCCCGGGAGGATGCTTGCTCTCAAGAAGCACACAGTGAGACCCACCTTGATGTATCTACGTGTGCTTTCCATGGATCTTTTTGCTGGAGCACCTGGTGTAGGGCAGCCCTGCTGGTGGGGGACTCCTGCCTTGCCTGCTCTGTGAATGGAGTTTAGGTTACACCGTCCATGTCCTTCTCCACCAACACCTTGCAATGGTGACTTTGCTGTCCCTGGGACCTTTCCACTCTGCCAGACCCTAACTGGCACCCAGCCTGAAGGCTGCAGGGTAGATAATTATCTAGGTGTGGCTGCAGCACATGCTAACAAACAGGGCTCACTCTCGAGAAGTCACCTGGAAGTCCTCACTCACCACAGTGAGACAGGCAGTGACACACAAATGATGCCACTATTCCACAGCCTCCCACCCTGAAACCACCTCAGGCTGCGCTGGGCAGCTGCCACCAGCCTTCATGGGACACAGACTGAGAGTCATGGAGGATCTATCCAGCCCCAAGCTGGAGCTCTATAGTCTAGGAAGGAGTTTGAGAACTTTTTCTCAAGTTCAGGAGTTGGACATTTGTTCTGGTTTGATTCTGAGCTGCAGAAGTTCAGCTGGAAGACTTGCCACATGAGAAAGGAGGTGGCAAATCTCCTACGTGTCATCAGTGTGCCGTAGCATCTGCAGCTCTCCGTTGCCTGGAAAATGTAAACACACTGTGATTAAAATCATAGTCAACCTTTCTTGCCAACTTCTTCATTCAGGATCTACATCAACAGAGGGCACAGAGACTTCACAGCATCAGTTAGGACTTGCCCACCATGAACACTGGGAGCACCTTCAGTGGTGACCGCAGCCCAATATTCGCCTGCCTTTGAAATGTGAACTTGGCCATGCATAAGCACTAACCTGAAATTTATGAGGTGAAAATGTCTGGAATTCCACAGAGTTGTCTCCAAAAGAAGAAAATTTGACAGAAATTTTCTATCCTCGAAAGTGGAAGGTTAAACAGAGCACTAACTGTTACCACAGCAGAAGGCAGTCTGTGCCTTCAAGCATTCACAGTGTTCTTGGTCACTTTCACCACTCACTTTGGAAATCGGGTGGATTCAGACCTCTTCCTCTCCTCTGTCCCAAGTCTGGGACCCTGTAGAGCTGTATGCCTCTGGAGAGGAGCTCGTTCCACCCAAATGCCCTGGGCTAGGGCTGAGCTACCCAGCAAAGGTCCAGGAAGGGCCCCACCTTAGCTAAGCCCAACAGGACAGCTGAAATAACATCCCAAGCCCTTGTTATAGAACTGGTGCATCCCCGCTCACCACCCTTTCCCTCTTCCTTGACCTGCTTTCCTAAGAATGTAGTCACCCAGAACATGGTCACAACAGGAATCACAGCATTCTCATCCAGCCTCTTCTCCACTCTTTCTCTTCTCTTTCATATCTAAGGCCAAGATTTGCCTTCACAGACTAGAATAATTAGTATTCATCTTTTTCTTGCACTGTTTTCCTTCTTTTCTCCCTCACTCCACTAGGTTGGGGGTGAAGCTTGCTGCTTCTTGTTCCTTCTTTGTTCTACCACAACGTTTCTCCTTGGCACTGCATGAAGCCTTTCTCTAGCTCTCAGCATTGCACATCATTGCTCCCCAGTCTCGTAGACCCGAAGTCAGATTTACTCACACACACTTCTCCTACAGAGATATTAGTCGCCCTGAATGTCTTCGCTGTTTTTTAAAGAATGTTTGTAGGCTTTTCAGTACCCACTCACCACAGCCATAAATGTTTCTAGACATACATAATAAAAAGGAGGAAAGAAAACTTGTGAATTATATAACCAAAGTCATTTCTGAATATTTTTGGAGACAATTTGGAGGAGGAGGGCAGTCCTTGGTTTTGAACTGTATCCTGGGCTGCATGAAAACCAGTGCAGGCAGCAAGGTGAGGGAGGTGATCCTGCCCCTCTGCTCTGTGCTGGTGAGGCCTCACCCGGAGCACTGCATCCAGATGTGGAGTCCTGAGCACAGGAGAGACATGGAGCTGTTGCAGCACATCCAGAGGAGGGCCACAAAAAATGATCTCAGGGATGGAACAGCTCTTCTACGAAGACTGACTGTGAGGGCTGGGGCTGTTCATTCCAGGGAAGAGAAGGCTGTGGGGTGATCTGGCAGTGGTCTTTCAATATCTAAAGGAGGGCTACAGAAAAAAAAAGAGGACAGACTCTTTAATGGAGTCTGATGTGATGTGATAAGGGAAATGGTTTCAAACTAAAAGAGTGGAGATTTAGATTGGATATAAGGAAGAAGTTTTTTTACAGTAAGAGCAGTGAGGCACTGGCACAGGTAGCCCAGAGAGCTGGTGGATGCCTCGTTCCTGGAGACACTCAAGGCCAGGTTGGACTGGGCTCTGAGCACCTGATGGAGCTGTAGGTATCTCTGTTCATGGCAGAAAAATTGGACTAGATGTCCTTTAAGGGTCCCTGCCAACTCAAACAGTTCTATTGAGTCCATTCCTACCTGTACACTTTTGAATTTTCAGTGCTCCATTCCAAACCCATATTGCTTGACAACAATTTAAAAGAGGTGAACGTTATTAAAAAGTAGAATGTGCACACACACAAAAAGCATTTAGCACAAGGATTATCTGGGTCTTATCTAAGAAGTACAGCAGGATTTGTTCTGCAGTCCAGCTGATCAAGCAAGTGCTGGATACCACGAGGAGCCTTTTTTCCTGCCTTCATGCGGAGGATTTATGTTAAGAAATACAGTTAAGTGTCAGCAGTAAATCGCCTGAATACCTTGAGCTAAATGAGAATGCAGATGACTCAACAAAATGTGCACGTAAAGGATGCTGGTTTCATCAATCCAGTAGGGGGAGAAGTCCACAGGAGACTCCATCCTGGTAAGGAGAGAGCTCCGAAAGCAGAAAAATGGGCAGAACTATAATTTCAGAGGGTGAGAGCATGCCACCACTCTCCAACTGCCAGCTTCCTCCGTGGGACAACTGCTGGGTCTCTCCACCACACCATACCATACAATCCTTGGTCCTTCCTCACCGCTCTGCACACCAGCACACCACAGGGGCTATCCCTGTAGAGAGGAGTTGGGGCTGATCTGGTCTCAGGGTCCCCAGGCCAGAGGGCTGTAGGGTGGGTTGCCTTTAACCCCTGGGTTTCAGCAGTCTATAGCAATGTATTTTGGCCTTGGAACTAATCACAATTATTCTGTAGATGAGTGTTTTTATACGTCAAGAGCCACACTGTTTTGCTGTGGGATAAGTTATACAATCTGAGTTAAACTTGTGTTATACTTGTGTTGCAGTTGCTGACATAAAATTACATCCTTCTATGAGAAATAGCTCTACAAAGCACATTTAATGAGAACGAGCGCTCAGAATATTCTGGAAATATACACGCAATTCATGAGATCACTAACGGCATTCAGCACAGCTCGTTAGCTCTCTGGGCATGAATAGCACTGAGCATAGCACGGTATCATCCAAATGTCAAGAGTGTCAGATGAATAAACCAGGCAGCATGTACACCAAGTGTGGAGGGAAAGCTTCCCTCGTTCAAGAGCTGAGCAGATCTGCGGCCTCTCCAGCTCAGTGCTCATAGAATTCCTCTCCATGGCAAGACAACCAATGCCCCACATCAAAGCTAGAATTGGGTGAAACCATTTCTCTTTCCCTCCAGTGTCTGGAAGAAAAGACGTGGCACCCAGGTCATAGCAAAGTGTGTCCTTGACTCTGTTTGCATGCGCTGGCCAAACCAGTGCCAGGCTGCTGCCTGGAACATCCATCCTCTGTGTTTGGAGGAAAAAGAAAAACTAAAGAAACACCTTCTGCAGAAAATCTGAAAATAAATAAATAATCAAACCAGACATTTGGGACGAAACAGATTACGTTCTACAGCTGGCTACAAATCTTTTGGTCTGTTAAAAAAAAATAGTAACAATTAGCCATAATTCTCTGGTAGCAGCAAGTCATTCCAGCAGACAATTCCCCATTCCTTCCTCTGCTTCCTTCTTGGGATTTTTTTTTTTTTTTTCATTCCCTCAAATAGAAATCTAAAAGGATTGCACAACTGGACTAAGGAGTGAAAAAATGCCGCTCTTGAGCCATGAGTACACAGGCACTGAGTCGATGCCACCTGAATCAACAGAGAGTGCAACAGATGGGGATTTTAACACAGTTCGTGCAATTAATCATTAATTTATTTTTTTAAAGCCATCACCATGAATCTTCCCAGAGCACACTGCTACTCTGCCTGCTCTGAATCACTCAGCCAGCGCAGGATGAGATCATTATCATTTCAGTTGGTGTATCTGAAGCTGCCAAGCATCCCCCCGAGTGTTTCCTGCAGACCCAGATAGTGGGGCAGCAGTAAAGTGTGTGGCTGGCTGCAAGCTGAGACTCCATGCCAACTCGCAGAATGGAAAGCATGGATGGTGGCTGTGCAGCCCTCACAGCACTGGGAATTTTCTCCTCCTTTTGAAAATTTCCACATTGTAAAGTTCAAGGATGCAAAACAAAGGCTGGGAGGTGGGTTGCGAAAAATAAGGATTTTCTCTTTCCATTTTTTCTTTTTGGTGTAATTTCCTGCCTGCTTTATTGAAACAACAATGACATCAGAGGCATGATGCAGCAACAGGGCAAAGGGGAGCAGCTGAGAGCCACGGAGCCAGCAGCATATTTGAGTGGAAGAAAGGGAAAGGAATGGAGTGAAGGGGAATTCATGAATTACCTGTCTAGAAAAACACTCACACTTCTCCTGTCCTGCCGTCAGGCATGAGCATCATTTCCCTAAGAGTCCTCTGGCCTGTGAAGGATGCCAAAAGAGAAACAAAAAAAGCAGCAGCTACATGACCATTTTCACTTCCTAAAGTGGGTGACAGAAATTCCCCTCGGGTCATATGGTCTTGAAGCTGCACCAGGAAGAGCAGCTGCAGCCCCAGCTGAGTGCAGGGCGTCTCCATACAAAAGCCTCAGCTGCCCGAGCCAGAGGTCAGAGCAGCACAGGGATGTGCATGCGAATGCATGCATACCTACCAAGGCGAGGTGCAAACATCCTCCCAGCCAGTTTGCCTCTTGCACAACGCTGATCCTGTGCAACCTGGCGGACCTTTTATTTTCCCTCCACCACCCCACTTCAAGCATGCATCCGGAGCAGAACGTCTGAGAAGGCATCTTCCTCCAGCACGTCTCTTGGAAAACAGCTCTCCTCTCTCCCCGATTGGAGGTGGTAAATCTGCAGCATGGTGAGGACGTTGGCAATGAGAACGTGGGTTGAGCCAGTGGTTGCAGGCTCCCAGGTGGCCAGTGCCTTCTACGACACGGCGCTGCTGCTGGTGGTGAAGAACTTCTACAACCAGACCAACTCAACCGCCCCTTCCCACATACTGGAAGATGCTCAGCAGAAGGCTGTCTCCAATTTTTATATCATCTACAACCTTGTCCTGGGTCTGAGTCCGCTGGTGTCAGCCTATGGCTTGTCCAAGCTGGGGGATAAGGTGCATCGGAAGATCCCCATCTGCGTCTCGCTTCTGGGCTATTTGGGCTCCAAATCTCTCCTGCTTCTCCTGATCCTGCTGGACTGGCCGATTGAGGTGATGTATGGGGCTGCAGCCTTCAATGGGCTGACAGGTGGCTTCACCACATTCTGGGCAGGCATCATGGCTCTGGGATCTCTGGGCTCCTCTGAGAGCAGGAGGTCTCTGCGGCTCATCGTCATTGAGATGGTGTATGGCCTCGCAGGCTTTCTGGGAAGCATGGCATCTGGCTACCTCTTTGTTGGCTTCAGCTATCACTATCGAGAGGGCACTGTGCTGGTGAGCTGCAGCATTGCTTGCTATGCTTTCTGTCTCCTCTACAGCGCTTTTGTGCTGACAGTCCCCAAGCCAGCAGCTTCCTGCCCAGCCAAAGCCAAGAGTGTAGAGGAGACTGGCAACCAGCTGCCAGCCCACACAGCGGGAGCAGAGAATGCCCACCCTTCAGAGAGCAGCAGCCAAATTCCAGTCACACCCTCAAAACTAATCATCGTTATGCTTTTTGTGGCGGCGATCCTCTACGATCTTGCCGTGGTTGGTGCAATGAACGTACTTCCACTCTTCTTGATCAGGGAGCCTTTGAGTTGGAATGCCGTGGAGATCGGCCACGGCAATGCCGCTGGGTACGTGATTTTCATCACCAGCTTCCTAGGGGTACTTGTGTTCTCCAAGTTCTTCAAGGACATCACCATGATCATGATCGGTGTGGTGTCATTCAGCGCTGGCATTCTCATCATGGCCTTTGTGCGGTGGACCTTCCTGTTCTACATTGGTGAGTTGAGCTTCCACAAGTGCCCGCTCCCCACACCTCTCCCATTCAGCACACATCAATCGCCAGAGAAGGCACATGCTGGTGTCAAAGCTCACTTTAAGACTAGTTAACTTGTAATTTGTCACTTGGTCATAGTCCAGACCTGAGTGGGAGAAAAATGTTCACAATGTGGTGGAGCAGGAACTGTTGCAGGCTACCAGTACCAGCCAGACAACGTGTGCCATTAACGCAAAGTCAAGACAAAAGAGCTAAGACTGCAAGAGAAGATAACTGTGAAAGATTTCCTGCTAAGTGATCTCCATAATATATGATTTATTTTTATTACATTAAGGGCTTTATGACTGATGGGAAATTTTATATGAGAAACTGGAGCTGCTTTAGCAAAGAATAATATTACAACAACATACTATACAACTCTTACACTGTATATAAATGACTAAGGGACAGGTGATAATAGCTGGGGCAGCATCCCATGGTGAAGGAAAGGCATGTTTATTTGGGGGAAGCAGCCTCTGCAGGAACACAGGAAACCAACATCCAAAAACAGTATCCATGATGACAGTGAGGTGGGTGAATCATACCTGACTAACAGAAAGCACATGGCTTTGTTGCACAGCTTTGGGATCTGTTTTCTTAAAGTGAGAAAAAGATCTGAGAGAAATGACCTGAAGAAGTTTTTCTGTCTGCTTCTGCAAGAAGGGAGAAATTGAAAATTAAACAATGCAGGTACTGATGATAACCGTATATTCACTGTGTTGCAGCTCGAGCAGTGATGCTCTTTGCCCTCATCCCCTTACCAACCATCAGGTCCATGTTGTCCAAGCATGTTGAAGGATCATCCTATGGTAAGTTTTTCTGTTACCCCACCAATTAAAAAAAACTGCCAGATCCCTTCATTTGGGTGCAAAGAAGTACGTTTTCATTACAATCTGTGCATTGCATAATATCATCTAGTACCAGAAAAAGGAAGGGAGGAGAAGAGAAACTTGCAGAGCAAGCCTGCCACGTCCAAGCTTCTCCTCCCTCATTGCTTCATCATTTATCCTCAGAATTTTCAGTACACGTTTCAAGAGATTGGTATCAGTGTGCAGCTCAGAGGCAGGGAAAATAGCATCTGAGGTACTGCTCAAAAACACAGTGCTCCAGGGAGAACAGAGGGCATGCTGGGCTGAAGCACAGTGACACAGTTCATATTTGGCTTCTTCCAGTCTGGGGAATGATGGATTTCTTTCATTTTTTTTTTTTTATCAGTTACAGTCTCTAAGTAAGTCTCCAAACATTTCGTGTCAATTGAATCCCATCAGAATATGCTATAACAAACAAAGGACAGATTTTACCGAAGTAAATGACAGTTTTTGGGAAATGGGAGAGGCAATTCTTAGTTTTTCATCAGAGTTCATGCAGTCTGCCCCTTGTTAAGCCACAGCCACATCGCTCTGCCTTGCAGTGGTGGTGATGATTCACCTGGATGTCGCAGGGAGGTGGCACAGCAGGTTTCTTCTCCATGGTGACAAACAACGTTGCTGTTTTACAGGTAAAGTGTTTGTCCTGCTGCAGCTGTCCCTAGTCACCACAGGAGTGGTGACATCCACAGCCTACAACAAGATCTACCAAAGCACTCTGAACTGGTACAGCGGCTTCTGTTTTGTTCTGTCTTTCCTGGCTGGCTGCCTGAGTCTCCTTCCTTTAAGGTAAGGAACTGCTTTCCCCAAAGGGGCATGCTATGTTTTCTACCTACTGATTGTAGGTCTTACGTGTACAGTAATGCCTGGAAGAGGAAATTGTTATTCTTTTATTACACACACACACACACACACACACACACACGATTGCAAAACCAGTGCAAAAAGAAAAAGTCAGCGCAAGTGAGATGACAAGCACCGAGAAGCTTCACAGAATCTGACTTGCAAGTGGTTTAGCCACTGTTTTCTACCTCCTTTCTGTTTAATGTAACACAAATTGCTGTAGGAGGAATATTTGGCAGAGTTTAAGAGCTAGTAATCCCACGGGACAAAGCCTTTGCAGTGCTAGATAATGTGAAAATAGAAGTAGAGTGAGGGAATAATCCTACACAAAGCAAAACTATTTTTTTTTTTTTTTGGCTTTTAAATCCATTACAGGTTACTTGATTATTGTGATAGAAAAGAATAACTTCCAGCATCCCTCCGGCGCTTCTTTCAAAGAGAAACAATTATTGTATAGCAAAGGAGGCTGTATTTTTTGCTACTTTTTCTCACCTAAATTACCTAAATGCACAGCTACAGAGTGACTGAGAGTTACAGTTTAAACAAGCTTTTACCACAAAAGCAACTTATCTTTCCCACAAAAGGCTGGATCTGATGGTCTCTAAGTACCTGGGGCTGTTCTGCAGTTCCATGGATACCTGAAAGACAACACACGGTACCAGTTTCACAGCTTGTACACGTGGCAGTAACTTACAGAGCAGCTGGCAGATTCTCAAAAGGAAGTGCATCAGCACTCAGCTCCAGACACCAGAGAAGCCAAAGTTTAAACTAAGGGCTCAATGAGGAAAGAGCAAACAGTAGTCTCCCTGAGAAAGTAGCTCGGTAGCTCTCCAGTAACCTGTTGTTTTTGTTGTTCCTTACAGCATCGTGGCCATCAAACAACGTTCAAGCACTGGTTCTTTTCAGATTCTGACCAACTGACAGAAGCTGCACCACTTAACATCTTCACCAGTTCTTTGAGGAAGGTCAGCCAAGCATTTGCCCCTGTAGTTAGCCCCATTTCAGGAAGCATCTCATCTACGTCTTCTCCTCACAGCACGCTCTCAGCCACTCAGCTCAGTCAGGACAAAGAAGTTTGCCTCGTTATTTCTGCAGTGTATCACCATGGAGAGCGATGTATGTGCTGGCTGTAGGCCACCAGCAGCACTCCTTTTCACTGGAGGCTGCTTGGCAATAGTGCAGATCGTCAAGAACAGAGCAGAAATGGGAGAGAAGTTTCCAAGCACATCATCCATTTTAAAAGGGGAAAGCAGTGGAACAGTCGTAGTTCTCCGTTAAGTTTCTTCTTGTCCTTCACGTCCGAATCCTCAGGACAGTTGTGTGACTTTGGCTTACAAGGCAGAGGTCTAGAAGCCACACACTGGGAGTGCACAGTGGTCAGCAGGACAAGCCTAGCTTCTAACACAGTATGGACAAGAGTAAGAAAAATACAGAAATACCATAGTGGAAAAAAAACAAAAACCCAACCTGCAAGACTAAGGCACATTTTTTGTAATCTCTACAATAAAACACTTCTTAATATACGTTCCTGCTCCTCGTTTCTGTGAGATTGCCACGGTAGTGCATTAACAGAGTTTATGGGAAGACGCCCATGACTCAGTAACTGGCATTTCACCCCACAGCACCAGGATGTACTGCTCCTGTAGCAGGTTAAGAAAGGGCAAGCGAAGGTCCCCACCCCTACAGGTTTTGTGGAGGTGGAGGGCTGCCAGTACCAGGCAGCAGCCAGGGCCATGTTCCAGCTGAAAGGAACCCCAAGCAATGTGCCAGTTCTCGTGAGATGTTATCAGCTAAATCCAAACAAGTTTCAGCAGACTGGCACACACGAGAAGGATCAGCGTTCAGACCATGCTTCTGCTCACATGCTGACTGAATTAACAAAGATGAACTGGCTTCCAGGCTCCTGGACTATGCACAGACCACTTAAAAGCTCTTTAAATTAAGTGCACACATCACATTTTGGGGCTGAAGGTGGTGACAGAAAATGAAACATTGAATGCTTCTTAAAGGACTCATCTTTAAATACATTTATTGGTCCATTCCACCAAACTGAGGTAAACAAATGGTGCATTTCAATGTACACACTAAGAGGGAACTACAAACAATTTTACCTCAAAGTGTTTCTCTCCATCAATATCAGCTCCATAGTAAACAGTGAACAAAGTACGAGGGCCGTTCTGAAAGTAATGCCTCCTATTTTATGATGTTGGCACACAACAACGGTGGTGGTATGGCAGTAGAACTTGAACCTTCCCACCAATATCCCATTGCATTTTGTTGCCATGTGAGAGATGGCAGCAGAGAGGCAGTCTGACAAAATGGTGTCTGGCATGAGGATAAAGCAAAGCTGTGTCACTGCACCGTTCCACGAGGAAATAACTGCACTCATTGACATTCATCAGTGCTTACTGAATGTTGATGGAAGTCAAACATGGATGTGAGCACACTGAGGCAATGGGAGGTGTGTTTCAGCAGTAGTGACAGCACCTCTCTTGTGCTGGTACAGGTTTTTATGAGCACAGCATGCAGGCTTTTGTTCATTGCTGGTGGAAATGCACAACTAGTGGTGGTGACTGTATCAAAAAATAGTGTTTTTGTAGCGATCAAACAGTGCTACTGTGCTCCTTGCATTTGTTGCAGTTCCATCGAATTAAATAGGAGGCATCACTTTCAGAGCAACTCACGCATACCTACAGAGATATATGAAAAGGTATAGAAACATGCCAGCACCGTATGTCAAGACATTTCATAGCCTGTGAGTCTGAACAAGATGAGACAAGAGCACTGCACTCCTCCACACTATCGAATGCGCACAGATAATCTCACAGCTCCCATTTTCTTCTGTTTTTTTGCAGCATGAGGGTGACCCTAGGATGCAAAGTGAATGCTTTTCAGTGCATAGACTTGTACAGGTTGGAAGCAGTGCAGCCCGGGCAACAAGTCAGCACTGCTTATTATCAACAGTGACACTTCAAACAAGAAGAGGGGAACCAGGGCAGGGCTAGCCTGCCTTCCCCTGCTGGCTGCAGTCTCTACATTTTAAGGAGTGACAGATGGATATGGGGCACATTTCCAAGCAACCGAGTGTGTAAAGGACTTCAGAAGCAGCTCCAACTTACGTCTCACCAGAACGTCCACGTAAGACAGAGAAGCTTCAGCAGAAATTCAGAGCAGCCCTGGCTGAAGGAGCAGGACACAGGCCAAAAGCATCCTGGGCTGTATCAACAGAGGGGAGGACCGGTGCCCCCAAGCACAAGGCAAGTGTGCAGCTGTTGGAGCAGGTCCAGAGGAAGGACACAAAGACGACCTGAGGGCACAAGGACCTCTGCTATGAAGAAAGGCTGAGGGAGAAGCCTTGTTCAGCTTGGAGACTTCATTGCGGCCTTCCAGAACCTGAAGGGTGCTTACAAAGAGGAGGGAAAATGACTTTTTACATTGTCTGGTAGTGGTAGGACACGGGATAATGGTCTTAAACTAAAAGGAGGAAGATTTGGACTTGGCATTCAGAGGAAGTTCCTCAGAGGGTGGTGAGGAACTGGAACAGGCTGCCCGGAGAAGTTACGGGTGCTCCATCCCTGAAGGTGTTGCTCCATCCCCAGAGGCACTCAAAGCCAGATTGGATGGGCCCTGGGCAGCCTGACCTAGTGGGTGGCAACCTGTCCCTGCACAGCAGGCAGCTGGAACTCTGCGGACTATTTCTTTTTTAATTATGATTCTCTGAAGCTTCCCTCTATGACTTATCCCACTACAGCCTTAGTGCAAGTGTCAGTGCAACAAAAACCCAAGCAGACATTTCTGATGAATCCACAGTTTATTCTTTGATAACATTTATGACTGAACAGCTAACACTTATCAACATTTTGTTTTTCAATGGATACCTGAAAAAGCCATGAGATGTTTCAACAATTGTTTATTGCAAGAGTCAGTACCTGATAAAAACATGTATGAACGATGCATGGCTCCTTACTGAGTACAAAAAACAGTATCTCAGTGCTTGCTTTATTGTGCTGGTGCCAGTTGAGAAATAAACAAACATTCTAGAGGTTATGCAGGAGTAACCAGGACAGGAGTGAATTTTACATCCTCTGAGACACGTCTTGGTCTGGCTGCAGATTGCAAAGGAAGCTAGGCCATTCTAAGGGCTGCTGAGGAGGACTCATCTTACATGGGCTCACTGGAAGGGTGCAGCCACTTCTGACACCATCCCAGTGCAAGCACAGGAGGTGACCAAAAATGTCTGAACACTCAAGAAGTAACTCACAAACTAAGCTCTTGCCCTACTGCAGCTTCCCTTTTCCAGCATCTCACTTTTCCCATTATTAGGGTTCAGGTCCTCCTAAGAGAGATAACCATCATATAAGGATTACAGGCCACGACAGTTTTACTAACAGTTCAGATCTCAAACTCTCACTAACAGTAGTTAATTAAGTAAACTACATCTTTCAGGAGTTTCCTGCTATTTTTGAGTTCTCCCTGCTTGCACTGCTTCTCCAAACCTCACAGCCTCTCCCACAGCTACCTGGTGGTTTACACTAACAGCTCTTTATTCCACAGAGCCTCTGTAGTAGCCCTCAGGAGCTAAGAGGACCATCACTACACATTCTTCTTACACTGCAGCAGTTCTCACAGAGGAGGTTTTCTTCTGAATGTTAAGTTTCACTTCCCTTGCAGGGTTCAGAGGTTTTCATTTTCCAGATCATAAAAAATCCTGGTGCCAAAGAAATCCAGGATCGCAGCCTGAAGTTACAACCTTTCCTCCAAATTAGCTTGTAGGTGCTACAGAGCCACATATTCTATACAAGAAAGGCACGTCTGCCTTTTAACAGCTCAGTCAGAATGGGATTTATCTGAAATCAAAATACGCTTTGACTACCTAGTTGTTTAGAAACCAGGATGCACAGTGGCATCAGGTTAATGAAAATTTAAGCTGATCTTGAACCACTCCATCAGTAAAGTTACTCAGACCTCACTTGGAACTACCCACTGCCTCTTGCACTCATGAATGGCTGTGATGCCCACTGTTAAATTCCCCAGAACCAATCCACACCTTAGTCCAGCACAACACTGAATGGGAACAGAATGCAAGTGTTATAAGGTATCAGACAGAACTTACGCAGCAAAACAACAGCATCCTTTCCACTCATCCTGCACATTTCTGATGAGGTGGAAGAAAGAACGTCTACATGTTATTTCCAATTTTGCTTTGCTTAATTCTGAAACATCACTGGGAGGCAACTAAAAATCTTCTTTTTACCACACAGGCATGAGCTCCAAAAAGCATGATGATCTGCTTGTGGGAAATAGAGAAGACAGGAATTGACTGTAACCCTGGTGGTCAAACTGTACAAACTATTATGCATTTAGAGGTGCTTATTTTAGAAGGGAAAGACTAAGGAAGACAATAAGTTACTGCTTCAAGACTATCTCTTCAAGTACTCCCTTTGCACAGCAAGCATTGTTAGCTGTCCCAAACCCAACAATAACCTCAAGATGTTACACCACCTATGTGTACACTGATAAACTGTGAGCTTAAACCAGAAAGCAGCTTGTTTAGTACCACAGAACTGCCAAAAGAGGATGAGTCAAAAAAAGAAAATCCCTTCAAACCACTTAAAATGTCTTAAAAAAATTGATCTGTGCATCTGAAGGGTATAATCTCATTAGCCTGACAGCTACCACATTGTACTGATAACTCAGAGCCACTATAGCCACTCCAAGGGTGGGGGCTGGATATATTTGGTGCTTATGAGTTCAAATCACATTGGTACCTGACAGGAGAACACAGAAGTTGCACAAACCCAGTTACCCTTCAGATCCTTCCCAAGAATGTTGCCAGAGACCAAGTAATCAGTCAAGCAATGAGCACTCAACGTTTTGTTTTTGTTTTTTTCTCCAAACCCCAGTGTTTCCCTGATATTAACCCCAAGACCCCCCCACTTTGAATGGATAAGGAGGGTTTATCTGCATGCTGTTAAACCAAGATTCTGATTTCCATCACGGCATTACCCCTTGTACTAAGGCTGTCAACACCAAGCAGGCATTTACTTGAGGCTGGACTGCAGGAGAAAAGAGAAGGGACTTGCAGAAGCAGCTACATGGTTAAAGGCCAAAAAAGAAAATAGATCTCTGTACCAGAAGAGGTCTTAAAACACTTGCCAAGCCTTACTGTTTTGTTTAAGGCAAGTTTCATACACACACAATGATGTTCCGTGTGGGCAAGCATTTGACACTTTTTGGCTTTTTAGTTGCAACTGCAAAACAAACAAAAATAGGGAGAGTTCTACTTCCACCACAGCAGGCACCTTAACTGATTATTAATGAAGAGGATCTAGATCAGAAAAAAACAAAACAAACAAACCAAAAATAAAGCATCAATAAAGGATCAAGAGAGTTCTACCATGCACATTTCAGAGCGAGCTTTAGAAGAAATACACCAAAAACTCACACCTGCTTCCACCCAGGATGATTTTGATCCCCAACTCGGTCACAAGTACACTTCAGCCAACTGACATTACTTCATAATCACCAAGGTAAACAAAGATACTTAGTATGAACCAACAGCATGCTACACTCACGAAAAAAACACAGTTCATGCTTGTATCACAGGCTATACGTAGGTAGTGTCAGTATGCTCTTCCTAGGACCAGCCTAACTCCCACACAGGAAACTCTCCAGAAGGCATTTTAGCCAGTGAGAGCATACAGGTGGTAGCAAAACAGAAGATACTCACTTCCAGTACTCCCCTCTCCATCATAAAAAAAAAAAAAAAAAAAAGGAAAAAAAAAAAGAAAAAAGGTTGGTTAGAAAATAGCTGTATTTTTAGGAAACAAAACAGAACAATAATAAAGATGTAATTTTGGCACCTTGCAGTAGAGTTTTATTTTCATCTTTTTAGTGTTCTACTCATCAGTTCCTTCCAGGCTAAAGAGGTAAATTTTATCAAGATCCCCATGCACTGTCACTATAAGCCCCATGTCACTCCATAGGATAGAGAAGGAACCATTCAAGATACCTCAAAAAGATGAAACATACCCCAGTTTAAACAGAAAATGAGGAAAAAATTCAAATAGTTTTCAGAGGGTCTGTTCCAGCTTGAGCACAGCTGGTATCTTAGTTGACAAAAAAAAGAGACCTTCGTAGAGTTCCAGTATGTCTAGTGGTACTGAGCACAGGAGTGCTAGACTGTCCATGAAGGTACTTCTTATTTGGTCTCTGGCTTGTCTTGCAATAGTGGTATAATTGACTCCCATGCAGTAAGGCACTGAAGAAAGAAAGAAAGATTAAAAAACAAATCATCTATCAGGTCTTTTAATTACTGACCCACCCTCCCAGACTGACAGAGAAGAAGTTCAGAAAGGCTAGCAGGGTTCTTAATACTCTTGGGTCTTCTTCAGTAACCTAAGAAAGCATTCAGAAAGAACAGCTGTCATTTTCATGTCCGTGATGTGACTTGGGAGAGGGCTAGTTTGGACACAGAGGCTGCTATTATAGCAGCACTCCATAAAAGCCATTTGAAAAATCTACACAGTCAAGGTACACGCTTCAGACACAGTGTACCCCATTACACTTCAAGGACTTCAGTACACTGCATGTGAATAACTGGTAACTTCACAGAATGGCTGAAGTTGAAAGGGACCTTAAAGTTCTCTGAGGTTCAACCCTGTGCTGTGGACAGGGATATCCTCTTCCAGATCTGGTTGCCCTGGGCCCTACCCAACCCGGCCTTAAAGGCCTCCAGGGATGGGCATCCACAATACACATTTTTGGACTTCTCCTTCACCACAACCAGGTAGAAGGAAAACTACTACTGCTGCTCTGCAATTTGTTCAATTCAAGAATCTCCGAGATAAACAAGCATCCAGTACAAAGTGCTGTCAAAAGAATGCTTTGCAAGAGACTGCTAGTCTCATGTAAATCACTTGAACCACCAGCTCAGCAGATTACACTAAGCTTCTGACAAAAAGAAGCTTCCATAGCACTGAAGAATTAAGATATCCAAGCTCTTTCCTGTGAAAGAGCATAAATATTTCCTGAAGAATAATCACCATCTTGGAGGACAGTGAACTACCTTTGCTCCTGCCAGTGCTACAACAATGCCACGTACCTTCTCGTAGTACTGGATGTTTTTATCTGCCATCCCCATGAGCAGCTGCCTGAAGTCTTGTCGCTTGTTGTTCTGCCATCTCTCCATGTCTGCTTTCAGATCAGCATTAAAACATTCTACTCGGTCTTGACATTTCTCAACATCTGTAGGTACCTGCAGAACATAATGAAAATGAAAAAAAAACAATATTGATACTTTTGTTCAGCGTTAGATGCTAAATATGCTTGAACCCCACTGAGCCAAGGCTACAGAGGAAAGATAAGAGACCCTGAATGAACTCAGTTATAGCTGCAGGGAGGAGACCCATTTATGTTTTAGGGAGGAGACAGGGCCTTTTAGTTTGTTCTTTGCAAGGTGGCAGGCATGACCTTGTCTCCATATGTGGAAGAGATTCTTAGAAGCACGCGAAGAAGAAAGGCAACACACAAGTGCTGAGTGCCTAGGCTCAGCTCCTAGCTGTTAAATTGAGCAGACTGACCACAGCTCTACGGCAAGGTTTCTCTTCTTCATCCTAACCACAGCTGCAACAGGCATTGTGCAGTTTTCACCAGTGAAACAACAAATATCCAGGTTTGCCCAACGGGCTGAATGACAATACTTTGGCATCATATTCTGACTATAATAAACAGCAGTGATCAGCTCTGCCTGTGGAATAAAATTTCTATGCTTCTAGCTTTAACCTTAAAGGCTGCCCAAAAAAGTAAATGCAGTAATATATGCACACCAAGCCCAAAACATATGAAGAGGAAACTTCTGAGCACCAGCATCAACATGATGAGTAGATTTCCTATCTGAAAGCTGTCAATGGCACAAAGGGTAGAATGAAGAACATCTGCAGCAGTCTTCAGGAAATTTGTTTTATATTATTCCTGAACTTGTGGGTAGAAGTCAGCTTCTAATTACCTTGCAGTTGGCAGGGTATGAATCTAAGCAGAAACATACCGACCCTTGCTCTTTACAATGCAAATTAGGGACAATCAGTGAAGCAATCCATAGACCATTAACAGGGAAATCCTACATCTGGCCTCAATATATTGTATCTCCTTGATGCTCACGGGCTCTGCATAACCCTCCATTCAAACAACTGGATTTATATTATAAGCAACTCTACAGTCAGTGGCCACATAGGTTCCTCCACATTTTCTGACCATAATGCTTCTGGCCACAGAATCACAGAATTGTAGGGCTTGGACGGGACCTCTAGAGATCACGGAGTCCAAGCCCCTGCCAAAGCAGCTCCCCAGCCCAGGTTGCACAGGTAGGTGTCCAGGTGGATCTTGAATGTCTCCAGCGAAGGAGACTCCACCACCTCTGTGTGCAGCTCCAGTGCTCCGTCACTGCACTGTGAAGAAGTTCCCATGCACATCTGTGTGAACTTCCTATGCTTCAGTTTGTGGCCAATTCCCCTCATCTTATCACCATACACTGCTGAAAATAGTCCATCCTCGTCCCTTTGCCTTCCACTTCTTAGATATTTATAGACATGGATCAGTTCCCCCCAGACTCTTCTTTTTTCAAGGCTGAACAGCCCCAGGTCTCTCACCCTCTCCTCATAAGGGAGATATTCCACACACTTTATCATCTTTGTAGCTCTCCGCTGGGCTCTTTCCAGGAGATCCCTGTCTGTTTTGCACTGGGGCACCCAGAACTGGACACAGTACTAGAGGTGAGGCCTCACCAGGCATGACAAAAATTTCTCACAGGCTTCAGAAATGAACTTGTAAGATAGTCGGGCTGGAAGGCTTAGAGGATGCTCCCCTTGAAGCAAGCATGTCTTGCATCACTTTTAATTACTCTTCTATTTTAATAGAAAGGCATAACTATCGAGAGAGTAATTCATTCCAGAAGCAAAGCCATGTAACGCTTCCCAAACGAATTTGGTTTCTAAATGCTCACTGGCTTCTTGCTTCTGCCAAGATCCAAAATCAAACTGAAGATTTAAAAGGTGTTCTTTCCCACAGACAGCTCTCCATATGCTGAGAGGACTGTATGTATGCAGAACTACAATAATGATCTAGTGATTAACAAATAGATTATGTATGCTCTAATTGAGGAACTAAAGCAATGAACTCCAATTAAGTTTCCACAGGACTCTTGAAGTATCCACACACACACAGGTCTTATTCAGAAGTATATGTATATGGCATTTTTATTCCTTCTGGTTCTTTGGAAACACACACTGTCACAAGCTTTTCACCAATCCCCCTTCAAAAACATATGATCACCTTTCACTTCAAAATTAATGCTGCCATATTCACTGCTCCCACAGATCACCACACTACAAATCCTTGAGACAGACCTAGGTTATTAGAAGTGGATTTTATCTACACACTACCACCAGCAGAGTTCTGTGAAGGCAGTCTGATTACACGTACTGTGAGTCCCAGAATGCTGTCCAGTGGAAGAGTTTAACAAATGATCAAAAACTAGCTCTGTCTGGGTTTGTTTTGTGGGTTTTCTGTTTTGGTTTAGTTCATTTGCTTTAAGGTAACTTCTGCCAATCAGACCAATATACTGAAAGGAACATAAATGCCATTGTGACATTCACTGCATAAGCAGTACTCTGTCTGCTTATAGTTTCTAGGAAGTTACAGCCAGGATAACTCACTAAATGTAAGATGCATTGCTAACAACTGTTCTAACTTATCTATTCTTGTAGATAAGGACATTCCACTCAAGCTGGAAAGAATCTAGAAGCTGTGTGCTAGCATGTTATGAACATTCAAGGAATTCTTTTAATTTTTTTCAGCTTCCCCTCTTATATGCTGTAAAGGTATTAAGAAAAAAGGTACAGTACAAGAGAGTTATCAAAAGATATGCTTAGAATACTATGGAGAGGAAATATAAGTATTCAAAAAATTCTTAGACAGCTACTTAAATCTTGCATTTTACACAATAATCCTACTGAGAGATGAGCTTAGTAGGTGAGAGATTAGCAAAATTCAGCAGCTCTGCTGTATCAGCATCTTGATAGAAATCAGCACCTAATAACCTCAGATGGTTTACTGGATGTGCTAGATTTGGTTCCACCCAGACAACAGGTTAGAATATCTACTCAAATAAAGCTATGCTTATGAAGTAACAGTAATACCACACAAATTAGCAGTGGAGCAGCCAAAAGATCTGAATGCAAGAGCACAAGATACCCAAGCCATCCTGGTATCACTTTTGTCAGAGTACAGGACAGACACAGGTTCACGATTGGGGAAAAAAGGGTTGCTTTTCCAGTCTGTACCTTTCTGTTTCAAAATTAAAGATGTTGTTCAATAAAGACTTGAACCTCCTTTAGGATTATCATACAGTAGCTGTAATATTAGAATTCCTTCTTCAGTTGTTAACAGAAAGACGGAGGAGAGCCAAAACACGTGGGCAGAAAGAGGGGACAAAACCTGTTTCCACTGCTCGTCAAAGTAACATTGATACAAGATACAGCTCTTGCACCACTCTTCAGGCAGAAAAGCAGGTGGCAGCACAAGCACACAAGCTTCTGTCATTCTGCACCATGCCTAGCCAGAACTTGTCACTCAGTGACCCCTGCTGCATAAGTTCAGCATCACAAGGAAAGATCTCCTGAGTGGAAGGAGCAAAACAGGAGTCATACAGCATGGGTCAGTGATGCCAGTGTCTAGGAAACTGATTCAGCTAGCAATCAGAGACCAAAATTACCAGAAACTTCTGAGCTACCACTGTTTAAAGCCATGGGTACTGAACAGTCCAACTAGATGCTCCAACAGAGGTCAGAGCCACCTTACTCTAAATGGTGGGAAATCAGTAATGTGAGATGTTGTTAGACAAGGTAAAATACGTTCATACCTGGGTCTTCATTTTGCACCAGCTTGCCACCAAAACTCCTGCTCAACCCTAAAGTGTTTACAATACAAAGAGGAAGCTAGACCGAGAAAAACCAAGCTTTAATTCTTCACTGTTCGCAGAATGTAGGGAAGCGCAGCTTATTTTTGCAGTGATTTTTGAAGTGCTAACCTTTGGACGGTCTTCTTTTTTCAAGGCTACTGCTTCCAGTTTTGCTTCATACTCCGCTTGAACTTGGTCTCTCTTCTTCAACACATTCTACAGGCAAGAGAAAAGAATGTCAGAGGGATGTTCTTGCTTATTCCCCTTCCTGTCTGCAAGAAACAGCAACGTTACAGCTGAAGTGATAACTCAGTCCTAAGTTTGCCTTTCAGTATATAGCCCTATTTTACACTATTTAGGAAGTAGCTTTTAAAAACAAAGAGCAATTCTTTCTTCAACAATTAGAGGGTCAGATAAAAAAACTCAACTTGCAGACAAGGAGGCAGTTTGAGCATTTTGTTTTTAAAAATAAAAGAATTAACCTTATGAAAAGAGCATGCTGTATGTGAAAGAACTGAACTACTCATGTGACTTTCACACTGTAAACATTTTATAGACAGTGGCTTCCCAGAATAGAGAATAAGAGTCTATTCTTGCATTTCACTAGGTCCACAGGCTAATTTCTCAGTGAAGGTTGTGTTATAGGCTTATAGCACAAAAAAAAACAAATAGAAATTACTCTTTTTTTAAGTATACTACTAAAAGGCTCTAACAAATAAAATCTGGCCAAGATGCACAAGCCTTACAACCACTAACCATCACTTCCCTCCTTCTTTTCCTAAGGCCACCACTTCAGGTATTCCAAAGAACTCCATTCTACAAGGAATAGTGATTGCTGCTAGAGTAAAGGCAGGAGATGCTGCAATCATTACTCTTTAAAATCTCAGCCCACGATGCCTGGAAAGGCTCTCCATTCACAAATTTACTGTTGGCGCAGGTAAAATAAATAAATAAATAAAAGGACAGAATAGCACACATGCAATCAGTCACATTTGCTTTGAAAAGCCACGACACACCCATCCATTTCAGAATCCAAGCAGTTATGTGAAACAGTATTCAAGTGTTTAAGGTTATGTTGCCACAAAAACCTGAGTGATTTTCCACATCACAGTAAGCCCGAATCAACTGAGATATTTTTCCTCAGAAAAACAACTACTTTGGGCAATTGCATTCAGTCTCCATGAACACAAAGCTAGTACAGTACACAGGGTCTGGGGTGCATTAGCCAATGATTAACAGGTACCAGCAGACTAGATTCAAAGGGCGAGTATTTTATTCCTCCTTAAGTGCCCACTATGGACCATTAGCAACATGCTTCTGAATACAGCTTTAACTATCCATTAATGGTTGATCTGAAAGCAATGAGAAAAATATTGCTTTCCCTTTCATTTGTCCCATATGTGAGAGGACGTGTTTACTCAGGCAGCCCCAGGCAATCTATTCACAGATGCCAATTAATGCATTATGCCTCAGCAGCTTCTCAGAAGAGCTCTGTACTAGTAACTCCAGATTTACCATTACCTATGCAACACTTCTGACTGTTAAGACCTCTGTGAGAAGAAAATACCAAAGAACAGAAAAAGAACACACAAGAAGTCATACGCCCCACTTCAGTTGTGTAAAGAACAAAACCAGCGGCTGCTGTACAAACAAGACAACCTGCTTTCAATGACGTAGGTTCTCCTTCAATTTGTATTTGTAGTTTAAACATTCCACACTGACCGACATCTCTGAAGGAGCGTCAGAAGTCTTCTCAGGTTGTGATGCTATGCCACTTGCACTGCATGCACCTTCTTACTACAACTAGAATTCATAAAGGATCCTCATTTTCTGCATGCCTTTGAAGAGACTGTTCATATGCTGCTCGCTTTAAAAATGCATTAGGAGTAGTGTCCAAGCACAAAGCTGGGAACCACACCACCTGATAGGCCTTTCTGACCACAATAAGCATACAGAGTCCATAAACGATTTCAGTATCAGCACTAAATTATTTACAGCTGACTTTGTCCTCTGCACACACCCCCATGGAGCATCAGCATACTATAAAAAAAACATTACCACATATCTGTGCCAGGATCTGAGACACTATCAGTCCATCTCAAGTGCAGCCTGTGTTTTAGTGAAGGTCTGGTCTAGCCTTCACCACACATTTTAAAATCAACCCCACAGTCCCAGTGTCTATCCACTTCTGCAAATCTTTCGAACAAATACAGAGCCAAGATATGTGGCTTCCTGGGAACGAGATCAAGAGTATTTCAACCATGCTTTCTGGGCTTTGCCTCGGTAGGAGTAGTTCCTTCAGGCTGGCCCCACCAGATAACAACAGTGGTCCTTAAGAAGGTAAAGGAAGCACCCCTGAATTAAAAAATAAAAAATAATAATTAAAAAAAAAAAAGGTGAAATTATCCTGGCAGTTTTTCCACTGAGAAGCATTCATCCAGCTCTACAAATCAGGTTCCTAACCTACACACCTAAGGGTGCAAACTCTAAGAGAAAGAGCCACCAAGGTTGCACCAAATTCCTAGAACCCAAAGACTTCCCCTCCCTCAAGTATCCTGTCCAAAAGCTGTCCACAGAGACATTTCACAGCAGGTTTCAAAGCAGGTGAGGAATAGCACTGCTCATGAAGAGGACAGTTCTTCCAGGACAAAGCCTCTTGGACTCCAGGGGAAACCTCATTTTCATTTATCTACTCATTTTCAAGTCTGGCAAGTCAGTGCTGCATCTGACTACCACACCAATACTAAGAGATTTACGTTTCAGAACACAAAAAACTGCACTCAGTATGGCCTGACAGATTTCAATTTTTGTACCAGGGAGAGATGGAAACAAAGAGCAGTGTGCCTTACCTAATAACAGTTATATATATTCCTGATCTTCAGATGTGATAAAGGTAATAAAGTAACCAAACTTGACACCAGACAACATAATCCTTACTGAACTGTTATTTTGCAGATATGTTTTGCAGCTTCTAGATCCAACTACTTCCAAAGCACCAACACAATGAGCAAGTTCAGCCACTTAGAGAACAATTGACAGAAAGAGAATCCTTTAGGACACTTGAAAGTCAAGTCAACAGCATAGAAATTAAGCCACAAAGCAAGAGTTTCTTCAGCTAAAGAGGTACTTCAGGCAGCTGAAGAACACTTACTACAGAGTGCAAAATTAAAGACTTGCAGCAAAAAGACAAAAAAAAAATGCAGCTAGACTGCTAGCTTGGAGAATGAACTCAGTATCTTTGTTATCATCTAAGACAGGCTAAAATCTTTTCTAAAAGAAAGCTAGAAAGCTTTTCCACCTCTCTCTACATTTGTGCAAAACACCTCCTATAAATCAGTCTGATACTTCAGATGCCATTTCCAGCAGGCCATGGAAACTGTCTCATGAAATCCAGATGTTCTGGGGTAAATTTTTTTTTTTTTTTTTTTTTTTTTTACTAACATGGATATGAAAACAAACAGTAGCTTCAGAAAATGAGTACAAAGCCTCGTGCAAGAACACTTTGCTTAAGCTAGGCGAAACAGACTGGCAACCAGCCATTTGAACCTAGGAAGATAAATCTGCAGATAAGTGTTTCCAGTTCTCAGTTTCAGTAGTATAGGAAGACTAAGATTAATAGAAAGGACTACCCTGCTCAGACTAGGTTTCCAACAAGGTGTTAAAGCTTTTTAAAGGAGGGCCTATCATGGTACAAAAAAAAAGTCCTCAAAGGAATTTGTTAGTACTACATGCAGGGTGTCAGTAAAGGACACTGTTCCATGGGTGTGAGGTGAGAAGTTCTAGCAGCCAGAATTAGAGCTCTCTGTTTCAATCCACTTTCCTCCATGCAAGCTTTACAATCACTGCTCACTTCAAGAGAAAAAATACCACAATGAAGTTTTGCTTTTAAAACTTGTTAGTTTTAAACAAGTGCTAAGAAAGTTTTTCAAGATAATCAAGAAAGAATTGCCACAGAGCAACGTCTTTAAGCAGTTATTTAGTTAAATAGAACTTAATAGCTGGACAGACACATCCTGCCTAATGAATAGAGATGAGAGGTGAAGCCTTATTTGTCATCTGGACACCTGACCTAAAACGAGCAATCCAAAGTTGCTGCAAACAAGTGACAGAAGCTGCATGTAACACATTCTCCGCAGTGTCAGACAACAAACCAGTCAGGAAAAATGTTCACTGCTTTATAACAATCCAAGCATAAAATTCTAGACAGCTACAGAATGTCTTTTACAGGAAGCCAACCACTGCTACAGTAAAAGAATAGATTTTCAACATCATGTTTCCCCCTAGCTTTATTCATGTTAGGTTGGCTGAATAGCAGAATACTTCTACTCAGGCTACCAAACATGACTATTTTTTACTTAATTACAAAAACACGATCCTAATTAAATCATTCACTTCTCCCTTTTCCCACCACCAAGACTTCTCACCCTGAGAGAGAACAAACTCGCTGACATGACTCCATGAATACAAAACGCCAGTGTGTTCAGCCACTTGGCTCCCATTACCTTCATTGATTCAGAGTACAGTATATATTCCCTAAGCACTGGCAGGAAGTCATCTGTCATATCTTCACTGAGTTCTTCAAGAGCTGTGCAGCAGTTCCCAACGCATGCAGAAACCCCTTCCAGTGGCTCTGATAGCTCAACCTCCAGCCCACCCCAGGTTGAATAAATAGGTCCATATTCTCGTAATTCCACCAAGTATTCTGCAGAGGCAAAAGGGAAAAGAAAATGAACAGAGAAAGAACTAGGCAAAAGTATCTGCAATTACTTACATGAAAAGGGACGAAATTACGACTGAGGCAAACATGAACTCTTCCAGCAGTCTAGTGCTGCATTAGCATCTTAATAATCAGAGTTCCACAGCTGCATGGAGGTGACTGGTCCGTATTATGCCAGCTTAACTGAGTCTTCCTGAAAACTTCTGTATACATAAATATTTACTTCTGCACAGTAGCCAAAGTCATTGCTTATCCAGGTAAAATTTCCATCAAGACAGACCCAGTAAGGTTATCACCCTCAGAATTCCACCTGTACTCTTATAGTTAAAATCTACAAGTTTTCTTCACACCAAAAGTCCTCTGAGAAATAACTATGAGTAAGAAAACAGGTTAGCATAACAAGAGTAACTTCACAAACAGTCAGATTTGAGCTAAGACAAGATACTGTGTTAGGCTGTTTTAAACCTGCAAGAGGCATTAGAATTTATGCTGTGCGTGGCTCATCACATGATACAGTCGCTGAGGTTAGGGCAGTTATGCTATCAATCAGAAAAAGATACAGAGACCCTGGCCAGAAGCATCAAAGTTGAACGCCTTAGTCCTTACCCAACTGCTCCTTGATAATCCGTTGCGCTATCCTGTCAATGGTACCAAGTTTTAAAGAGAACGTGTCCAGATACTCTCCAATGGCTGCAAACTCCAGTGGACGACTTCTTAATTTGTAACCTCCTGTGACATACTTGACTGACTCTCCCATCTTCGACAGCAATGCCATTCCTTGCTTCTTGTGTGCATTAAGATCCTGGCAGGTAAGAAAAACAATACTTGTGCGTCGGAAGACCAATACAGCAAACCATACTTTCCAGTCAAGATCAAACACTGCAAAGGCAAAAGATAACAATGCAGCATGTAGCCTTGGACTGAGGCTCAGCAGCCTCCTCACACCAGCTGTGTAGTCAGATAGGACAAAGACAACTGTGATAAGGAAGAAGTACAGCCCAGAGTAACTAACACAGCTAGTGGCTGTATACTGATAATCTTCAGAGGATTTCACCTTTTACATCACATCAGAAAGTGCAGGTTTAAATTGGACAGAAGGCCATCCACTGTGCATTCTACTCATTCCAGCAGGGGTCACTATTCAACATAAAGACTTGCTTAGGAGTTAAAACAGCACCAGCAAGACAAGTTTTCAAACAGAGCAGCCGTAGAGATACCAAGTATTAATATATGGTAGCATAAAATCAGATTACAGGTTGAGTGTTCTTGAAAAAAAGAATACAAAATTCCATATTCAAAACGTGTTATGCTACTCTTTTCCAGTAGTTACATAAAACTAAATCTAATTAAGATAACCTAACATTTAGAAGGTACAATCATTTTGAATTATGTCTGCCTTTAAAATGAAGTAGTTCCTTGACTCTGGCCCTCTGACTGTTTGCTGTGTTATATCTATGTAGGCATCAGAAGAAAGACACTAACTCAAAATTATTCACTCATTCTCTCAATCATTCTAACATTTTACTAATCCAAACAGGAAATTCAAAGAAAGGTTGGTTCCCCTTTTCAGACAGGAGGAGGTCTCATGATTTTCTGCAATAAATAAATTCTGAAGTCCTAATAAAGTGAACTGATTTCTCATTGCTACAATAAATAATGTAGGACTAACGACAGACTGGAAAACACACATCCTTTTCTCCCAGCAACCATGGACACATCGTATCGTCAAGGCAAAGGATATTATCCAGGGCTGAGGATAAACACTTTACCCTGTTTACATAGGTTGATAAGCGACAGGACAAGGGGGAATGGTTTTAAACTAATACAGGGGAGATTCAGGTTAGATGTTAGGAGGAAGCTTTTCACTCAGACGAGGTGGTGACGCACTGGAACAGGTTGCCCAGAGAGGCTGTGGATGCCCCATCCCTGGAGGCATTCAAAGCAAGGCAGGATGTGGCTCTGGGCAGCCTGCTCTAGTGGTTGGTGACCATGTCCAGGGCAGGGGGGTTGAAACTAGATGATCTTTGAGGTGTTTTTCAACCCAGGCCGTTTTATAATTCTATGATTCATTTTACAAAGGTGAAAAGATGGCAGAAGGTAACTAAACAATTAAGCACTTTACATCAATGCCTCGACAACTGAAAAGCAGAGCAAATCTATCATACAATTATCAAGAGCTAATTCTACTGCTAAAGCAAGTCTAAAAATGCAGTGTTCACAAGTGGAAGGGTGGTGAAAAATAAAGAGAATTTGAGATTGAATCTCACATTACTAGCAAGCAGAGCATCATTCAGAAGTGAGCTCAAATTAAGATTCACATTTGAGTGAAGTAGTGTAATGTGACATCAGAGAGATGCTTTTACAGCTCCCCTCGCTTATGAGGCCAAACCAACCACTGCAGGCTACCCTGGTATTTAAAATGCTGTTCAAAAGACAGCCAAAGAAAATTACATGGTTCCTAGACACTTTATGCAAAAGATGAGCATGAAGTTATTGACCAAGCACAAGCAAAAACCCAGTTTCCACCTTTTGCTTTGGGGTCAAAAAGTGCAAGCAGTACAGAAGGCACAGACAAGGATGGAGAAGAAAACCACCCACATTTGCAAGCTTTTGTGCAAGAGATCTTTCTTCCTCTTTTACTTCTGTTCAGCCCAAAAAGAGGATTTTACAAGGTCTACACTTTTTCTGTTCTGAACCTCTCTTGCATCACAGGAGTATATGTCAGAATATATTTTTAAGAGCCTCTATACAAGGATCCAAAACGAGCAGGCCTGGAGAAGAGGACTTCTATCTGCATACCACTCTTTCCCTAGCAAAGTGAACCTAGACAGCTGTCACACAGATGCAACATCAAAGGTCCCCCAAACAACTCTTGACTTTTAGGGCAAGCTGTGACCTGCGCATACTGTTTTATTAATGCCTTCTTACTTTTATTTCAAATGAGACTGCAAAGATGTCTGTTCTGCTGTCCACATCAGTGACTGGGTTAGGATGTTACCAGCTTACCTTGGCTGTGAGAAATATGTTGAAATGCTCATTAAAAGAAAGCACCGGATGATCAGTTATTCTCTTCAAGAATTTATCTAATGCTTTCCTCCTGGTCTCCACAAACTCTTCAGAAAATCGATCAACAACACCCTTCACCACAAATTTCTCTGGAAGTGGCTGAGAAAGACAAACAAAACACACAAGATTCAAAAGACAAAAAAATATTAGTACTTGGAAACACACTACACAATCTAACTCCACACTCAAGAGGAAGTGAAATTCTGTTAACAGGAACCATACACAAGAAAGGATGCAAGCACTGCTCTGAATCATGCTTCAGTAGGTCTGGCCTAATCAGAGCAACTCAGCTGAGGACACACTACTTCCAGGACAGCCTAAAGCATTCTCCCCCAGCCATGATGATGCTTCAGCTCTAAAGGGGATGCCAGCAGAGCTGCACACTATTCACCACAGAGAAATGCATGCATATAGATATACACACTTGCATGCACACACTGAGAACTGACATTCAAACAGAGCGGCTCACTTCAAGAAACAACCTAACAACTCCACCTCCTCTTTTTCTCTATTTTGTGTTCAGAGCACCCAGACCGGGATTTTCTGTGGAGTACAGGAGTCTCAGAGCCTCCAGCCTTAGTGAGAGAACTACACTGATGAAAGGAAAACAGGTTTGACAGAGCAAATACTCCAGCAGTCCAGGCAAGAGGTTTCCTGAAGTACCTGCCATAATGCACACTTGGTCATCTATCTGTCAGCATTCCTGAACGTTCCTGTGTAAGTGACAAAGGCCTGCCAACGTATCCACTCTTTCATCTTACTTCTACTTCTCCCTACTTCTATTTCACCAGTTCATCTCTGCAGTTCAGCACAACATATAAGCTTCAGACAGCCCCAGGGACCACTAGCCCTGCTGCATTTAGATTCTTTTTACACTTGCCCCTATAACCAGTTTGTGTAATTTAAGGCTTCTCTCATTACCCTGAACATTCAGATCAGTCATCCTAGTTAAATCAGTGTAAGGTACACTCTAATTGGATTTTTTTTTAGATGAATAATGCTTATTGTAGTAGTCTTCAGGGAGGAAAAAATTATTCTCCCTTGCTTTGTAAGCTTTAGTTGGAACTCTGCATTTTAGAAAACCACTCCCCCAAGCACAACACACCAGAGGAAAAGGACAAGCTGGAGATCTAGTTTACAGAACTCCCATTCAAACAAAGGCACCCCAGATGGGACGGAGTGATGACTGAAGTTTGAGCATTTGCAAGCCACAGAATCTTTGTTAGAGATTTTAGCTGGCTGCATTCACACAGTTCATTTGCGCAGAATTTCCTTCTGCAAGCAGGGTGGCTCTACATAAACAGTGAGCCTTTAGGATCCACATTATATTATACTCAACAGTGCTTTCGATACATCAAATCACATACCTTAAACTAGATCAAAGTGTTTGCAGTACAGACCAGCCAGCAGGACATTCAGCCTTCAGCAAGACCCAGCAAACCAGAAACAGAAGAGCTGGAAAGCTTTCTTGAAGACCTCTGCTCCACAGAGGGGCCTAATTCTCTTGTTTTTAATACCATTAATAATTCAAGTTGCTTCTTTTATGGCACTCATTCACATCTTAGGAATTGATGTTCACACTTCAGTGCAAGACAGCAAAGAAGCATTATTTAATTTCCCCTTCTAAAAGCTGAGACTCAAACCTCATCAAATACGCCCTGAAAGCACAGGGCTAGGAAGCAACTGTCACCTGCTTTACTACAGAGGAAATTAACAAGCAGAAACATAGGGTAGCAGTACACAAAGCTAGCAAGTGATACCTTGACTGTGTGTTATTCACTTCCCTTAAGGTCTTCCAGCTTAACAGACCACATTTCTTTGTGTGGTTCATAGGCAGCAGAGTTCACTGAAGTCAGAAATGGCTCAAAGTATCCTGACACTACCACCCAAAGACAAGATCCTTGGACATGATAAGCTTACATCTATAAAAACAGATCTCACAGGTGGTTTTTTTTTGTTGTTGTTGTTTTTTTAACAGCTGCCTGAAATAACAGTTGAGAGAAAGTTTCAGATCACAGTAACCAAAGGAAAAAAGGAACCCATATTCAGTCTTACTTGGGCTACTGTCTGTGTGTTCACTATTAAGAATCCCTGCACCAGAAAAACACATCATCCTTTACAGGAAGATTTTAGGCAGAATTATCACACTGAGATAAGGAAAACAATTCCCCTTCTGCATTTTGTCTGACAGAAGGCCTGCAGGGACTGCATAACCTTAGTTCATAAATACAGATATTCCTAGCTCGGCTAGGAAACATCCTTTCAGAATACACTAGTCACAGTGCACTGAAATTGCCCAATAGCCTCTGTTCCCCATCTACTTGTAAGCAACGAGTACATAAAGCATCTGGCAATTTCCCCATCATAACAGATTAAGCAGATTAAGAAGCAAGTCCATAAACATAACCACAGTGCATCTGCACAGAGGCAGATCAAGAAGGCAGTGTGACCCTCTTGCACGTATTTTAGAAGAGGCACTCTTAATAGACTGTCTTGCTCTTCAGCAGGTTTTGTGTCCGATATCAGAGCAACTTGTGCTCTTTGTACCAAAACCTCTAGTCCAGTGTGCATCAAATTCTGTCAGAGAAAAGCAGATTGATTCCCTTACTATAAATTACCTTCTGCTGCTAGAGTATCAGCTGATTGCCATTGTTGCCTTGAGGCAGCACTGGCAGCCCACAATTAGAAATCCACAGAACCTTAACCTGGACATTTTCAGCTATTCAGAGAACAGGAATGAATGAAGGACTGGGAAGCTGACATTAATCCTCCTGGCCCTGGAGGGGTTAACTCATTCCCTCCTCTCTTCTCCTCTGCCCTTTACTAAACGTTTTTTGGTGCCAATCATTGGTGTAATGTAATTTAGTGAGGTACTTCTTATCTTTGAAAGACAGAACTATTATTCCACTTGGAGGCATATCCCAGAAAAGTAAAAAACTTAAATAGCTCCTGGAACAGCTTAACTTGAATACTTCTCATACAGTCTAGTCCTTGATGAAAGAGCAAAGACAAACTTGCTCTCATATCAGATGGGCAACCAAAGGTATGTTAAGAGTGTTGTTATTTCCTGACAATTGACTTACTACAGACCTTCTTGGATTTCCTTGTTCAGAAGAGCTGATGGTATGATCTTACAGCCTTCCTACCTTCTCCACATTTCATACAGAATGAAATACACACTGCTGAAGATCAGTATCAGTCACTCATACAACAAACATTCATCAGACAGCTCCAGAGATGTTAATGGCGAACAAGTTTAGCTAATCCTCCATCTACTGAGCATATGAAATAGCTGTCATGCCATCAATTAAGATCTGTAAGTCTGAGCTGTTAAAGGCTGACACAAGTGGTCTTGAAACGTTCTTTAAAACCAGCTCGAAAGGCAAACTTGAATGCTGACAGTAGATCTGAAGAACCTGTGTAGCTTTTCCTAGGCCTCATACTCAGAAATTCAGATGCAATAATTGTGTAAGTTGAGCATATTATACTCATGCTTGGACAAGTGCTGTCATCAGCCTATTCCCTACAGAAGGTTTCCAAAGTTCATCTCTCAGGTGCTGCACCTAAAAAAAGTTTAATCTTCACAATCAGTCACAAATCGTCAGTGCTTCCCACTCTGCTAGCAGAAGGATGAATACAATCCCGTGTTTAAAGCTAAAGGGGTGTCATATCCTGTAAAAACAAATATACAACCATCCTTAACAGCAGGTTCTTGCTTACTACCTACGGGAATGAGATGCGTTGGCTGAGACTCTTCCAGCTTGTTTCTCAACCAGTCAAAGTCTTGGTACCGCCGGCGAACAGAATACTCTGGCAAATCAAACTCAGCTCGGGTGGTCTGGAAAACAAGATCCGAATCATTTTAGTGCATACCAAAACCGGTAACCTCAGGATTTAGCAGCAATGCAACACAGCCATCATCAGTAAGGATGAGGCCTGACAAGCCTTGCACTAGAACTCCATCCCCAAAATGAAGTTTGCAAGCTGCATGAAAGAAATGCCCTCTGGCCTTTCAAGCAGAGGTTAAGTCAGCAATAAGAAAAATGAGTACTTGGAATGTGTTCTTGAGGTTTATCAGCTCTCAAATGTTGTGGGGGCAGTCCGGGAAGATGAAAATACTGTGCACCATGTTAATCTCTTGGCAGTTACACATTGGAGGAGAATGTATGAAATCTTCATTCCAAGGACAAGACTACTTTATCAATCAAGAATTAAAAGCAAAGATAGCTCATGACTTGTTTACTCGTGAAGGACTGTAACTGTAGGTGAGGAATGTTTCACCACTACCCTGCATTCCAGAAACCAGTGGTCTGTTAAGCTTGTTCAAGGCTTCAAGATTAGAGCACAAACCATTGCTAAGTTTGCTGAAGGAAAACTGGTTGATTTTTAAGAATAAACCAGTTTATTTATATTACGTTCACATAGGGTACGCCAAATTTCAGAATCAGTATATTAAGTTAAATAACTAAAGTTTCCATTCGTTAAGGCAAGGAATTGCATCTGCTATTACAAGTCTGAGGCAGAAGACAGGTATATAGAGAAACTGTTGGCAAATGTTTTAAGTCTTTAAACAGCCTATAGAACAGAAAGGTAACTGCATGGGACTTCTCACACAGTACATATCACAATTCTCTAACAGCACTAAAGAAGCTGTGTACTAACTAGGGGACTCTGATAAAGAACTCAGTAGCATACAGTCCTGACTGGAAGGTAGACAGTCCTTTCCATGATGTCTCACTGAGAAGTATAGCACAGAGAAGCCTAGAGTCATATTTAGTTACCTGCAGCAACATCAAGACCATCTTGAAATGGAAGTAACATGTTTGTAACTGCAGCATCATATCTACAGCCTGAAATCAAAAACTTTTGGAAAACGCTCAGTTCTCCCAGCTTTCAACTAGCATTAAATCCAGCACTACACTATTCTGCTATTCCTAGACACTGAAAGCCCTGCTAAACCCCAGCAGAGATTTTGTTTTTACTTCCACACTGATGGCAATTTCCACATACAGCATTTAATTGGAGAGAGCCAAGTAGCAACCTTCAAACACAATTCATCATTTCATTTGCTTTCTGGATGGTTCCAACTCTTCAACAACTACATATCTGACCACCAATCCCCACAGGGGATCCTGTGCAAGTTCTGTATCAGCAGTCTCTTAAGGAAGAACCAGCAGCCTTCACGTACTATCAGTACAACAGTAAATTTAATATGCACAGAACAGCATGCTACTGTGATATTACCTAAGAAATGGTTTATTTTCTGTTTCTCTGTGCCTCTCTTTTCTAGAAGAAAAGACATCAAGCTCACCTCACCCCTGTTATGACCAGGTAACTACACTAAGAAGTATGAGCATACTTAAGTACATATGCTAACATAACAAATGCTCATCAGTGAAGTGTTTGTGAATAAAGGACAGCCAAGACTTAGATATCCATTATGGATCTGTATTTCAGTCAGTTACACATCAGAGCAGCACCAGATTCTTTAAGGTGCAGAGTGCCTAAGCACAAATGAGATTTCTGACACTTCATATGAAACATTTGCAGTGGCTTGGAGTAAGACACTGAGTACTGGTACACTAGAATAAGATAATGCATACACATGTAAAAGAGCCCTCATCAGTCAGAGCTGTCTGCTTTGTCCTGTTATGGGGAAGCTGTATTTCACCTTGCAGAAGAACATATGAAATTAAAATGAAAAATAACCCTTTAATAGAACAGAGAGCTTATGTGAACTGTCTGTGACAGTGTGAAGTCCTCTGAAAAAGAGATCACACTGTGAACAAGTAATTGGGATGTATACACATGACAGTGCCTTACCCTGTAGCACAACAGTGGAAGTGTCCAGTCTGCCAGCTTTGAGAACCTTACTAGTAAGTGTTCTGCTAACAGTTACAGAAAACCATTAAGGTGCTGCCAGGGCAGAAAGAAGGGAGGCAGGAATTGAGCAGGATGAGTCCTAGTCTACAGTCTTATTATCAGTTAGCATTCACTTACAGCAAACTCTTCATGTGGCCTTCAGGTTACAGATTTGTAAAGTTTTCCATTTTTCAGGTATTCCTCTTCAAAAGGAGCCAAATGAAAATACATCGTATCCCTCAGCATTTCCGTGTTTGTTGTATGAGCTGTCCAATCTAGAGAGCAAATACCCTTTTCAAAGACTATTTGGACAGAACATAAGAGCCCCTCAAGGTTTTAACCACATCTCACTAATGCAGAAAGAATTTGGATTTCAGATCAAACTGTTCATTAGCTTGGCACAAGTTATTTTTTCCAGACTGCACACAGAATGGAAGAAGGTCTTACCACCATCCAGGGATGGCAAGTGAAGTCTAGGTTTTTGACAGCCATATTCTTCCTGCTTCCTTAAAAGGATTTATAAATCTCATTTTTCAAGGGCATGTCTCTCCCAAAGGAATCTGAGAATTTGACGTGGCAGATCTCAGCCTCCCTTAAATAATGGGTAAGATGCTTCCAGGGATATACTGAAGATTCCAGCACAGTTCCACTAAGTAAGCCCTGCAGTATTCCAAACTCAGTTTCACTTGTCTGTAACCCTTCCTGCTTCTTGACACTCTCACCTCTTGTTGGAAGCAGTATTGATGCAAATGCCAAGCCTTAGTGTTTCTTCTTGCTTGAAAAGAGTTAGCAGCCAAACCTAAAGCTAGTCTGTGAGAACAATCCATAAGTAATTATTTTCCTCACTCTAGTTCTGGTCTTTTACTCACTAAAACGTTCATGTATTTCCCCCACATTAGTATTTAAGCCCATGGTAAAATATCCTATTGAAAAAAAAAACAACAACAGTAGAATGGTGGGGGAAAGGCAGCAGTGTCGGTATTCATATCAGGTCTTAGTTTTGTTCATCTCACATATTTTAGCCCCTTTTTTTGAAAAAGAGCAATTAACATCTGCACCTCTATTGGGAGCAAGCTAACTTGTCTACTCATCCATTCAACGCATGCACTGGAAGCATGGACAGAAGGACAGGAAAAAGAGAACAAGACTGCTACTTCAGCTTCCACTGGTTTGAAGGCAACTCCATTCAAGCTGCAGAACAACTGCAGGACACTGAGGAATAGCATATTGCTGTTCAGACTTCCATGGAAGAAGCAACTGAAGAATGCCCTGCCTTCCTAGAAAGTATAATAAATGCATCTAGAAATACTCTTGTGTTTCCCTAAAGAGAGATGACTACATAGATTAAGGTTGATCTTTCCCCTTCCTGCTTCAGAAGAAACAACATCTAGATAAAATCCCTCGAGTACCTATCAGTGTTTGTGAAGAGCACAAAGGACTGTCAACATCTGGAGCACTTAAATGACTACAGCCAAAGCCATTTAAGCTCCAGCACAAGCTTCTCCCACGTTCTCTTTTGGCTTCCCTAGTTTCCCCTTTTAAGAAAACTTAAGTTATCAAGAAAGCAGGGTATGAAAAACCATCAGCAGAGCCAGGTCTGATTTGCTTGCCCCACTCTTTTGGAGATTCTCATTCAGCTGTTGTGGAATGTGCTAATCCAGAAGACTTGCTGTGAAACACAACATGGCGACTGGAAGTTCTGAAAGCAGGGATACAAGCAAGACCAAGGTAACCCCATACTTCCATCTCAGCTTCACTGCAAGCCTTTTAGACTAAACATTCTGGACCCTTCTCCAGCCATCAATACCTGCAGACAAAGATGTCAGAGCATTGCAAGTCTGGGGTACACTGGAAGACCTCTATTTCTGTTGTTGCAATACAAGACCTTTCTCAAAGAAGGGAAAAAAAAAGAAAACAGGAAAATACTACTGCAGTCATGTTACACTCTTTTTCTACAGTGGTTTCCAGCTAGAGCCTTAAGTATGTGATACAGTACTGGTAACTACATTCCCCTCAGAGGACTGGAATGAGACTTGCTGTAGAACTACAAACTACAACCTGAATGCAGAAACATCAGGACCTACCCTGACCATAGCATCTAAGGATTATTCCTATGCAGCTTCTGCCATGTTTGATTACTGCTTTCAGCTACAATGGCTGACTGGGCAATCAGCTTGGCATCAAAGATGACTTGTTTGTACAGCAAGAATGAGTCAGGCCATTAATACTGTTAAACTTCCAACCAGACTTTTTCAAACAATAGTAGACTAGACTGTTGACCCAAGTGGTTAGCCAGAAGTTTATAAGAATAAGTAATAAACTCAAATAGGTGAGGAGATTGATGAGGATGAATTATAGACTGTTTTAAAATAGTACTGTAATGCTATGATACAGTAGTATTATGTGCTACAGTGAGAAGCAGAATGAAGCAAGTATTAATACACAGATTACATATCTACCTGTCTAAGTTTTTTAAATTAAGAAAAAAAAAAAAAGGCAACACTGAGTAACACATCTCCTCTAAGCTAAATACCTTATTCACCTTCTAGATTCTGGTTTAAGTGGAGCTGTTGAAGCAAGTGCAGAGGAGAGCCACGAGGATTATCAGGATGCTGGAGTACCTTTCCTATTAAGAAAAGCCGAGGGAGCTGGGCTTGTTCAGCCTGGAGAAGGTTCTGGGGAGACCACACTGCAGCCTTTCAGTACTTAAAGGGTGCTTCTAAACAGGAGACTTACCAATAGTAATAGGACAAGGGGAAGTGGTTTTACACCAGAAAAGTAAAGCTTTAGGTTAACTGTTAGGAAGAAATTCCTTACTCAGGGTAGAGAGATAGTGGCACAGGCTGCCCATAAAAGCTGTGGATGTCCCATTCTTGGAGGCATTCAAAGTCAGGTTGGACGGGGCCCTGGGCAGTCTCATCCAGCAGGCAGCAACTCTGACCACAGCAAGGGGTTAAAACTGGATAGGCTTTAAGGCCCCTTCCAATCCAAGTCATCCTATGATTTTATGATTAAGAAGGGAACCCTAGCACTGACACAACATTCCAAGTAGAAGAACAAGGGTGCCACTGTGTAGAGATAGTTTATCTTGACAGAATAATCAGGTCTTCAGCCTATCCCTTCTCACCCTGTGAAAGCCAAAAGCTAAGGCACTCCATGTAAAAATTTCCTTCAATGCTCAGAATGTTTTAGTGCTTAAGATACATTACTTCTTACAAGACAAAGACAAAACAACTAAGAGTGGCAGTCCTATGTTAAACTGGCAAAAAGAGGTAGCTTCTAATTGCAAGACCACATTTCCCCAACGCAACCTGAAAGTGGAACTGCTGAGTGTAACTCTTTTTTGCAAGATATATACGGCCTGTGAAGACTTTCTTATCTCAAGGGAAAACACCCTCTCTAGTAGTTAGTGATATCTAATTAAGCCACAGTAACGTAAAACTTTTTGGACAAGTGGATAAGGTATAATCACAGTGAAGCTAGCAAACACTTTACATTAGGTAACTACAAGTGCCCAAAGATGTCAATATTACCTCAAAGCTGATACTAATGAGAATGTCTAGTTAACAGAAATTAAAGTTCCAGCTAAGAGTGCAACAGGCTTTTCAGTTTGTTTTTCCTACTAGTATAATTTGGTCACGTTAATGGTTGACCTTCACTGCCTTGAAAAACTGGCATACTCTTGGGAAACGGCAGCATTTTAACACTGCTTAGTTCTAACAATCAACAACTTCAAGGAAGCTAGTTTATGTTTGACAATGACAATTACAATATCATGATTTAGATAAGCATATGACACAGGAAGTGTGGTGGACACTTAAGCAACAAGTTTAAAGAATTTCAGAGAATGACAGACAAAACGAGTGAAGATTACCAGTGAATCAGGAAGAAGGCATGGTGCCCTCAAGCAGAGGTAACTCAAATCAATTGGGTGTCAGATTACTATCTATGAAAATTTTTCAAGCTAAAGAAACTGGCTTTTCAAGTTTACAAACAGTTCTGTTTAACAAGAGACAAGATCTAAGCTGACACATTAAAAGCTTTACATTACTTCACATAATGAAGTAGTAACAGTTCTGGTAGAAGAAGTCACACCATCAATGCATTTATTACAAGTTACTGAAAGACACTAAGTCCTCATCCTTAAGGTGAAGAGATAGAATGCAAGGCATAAACATCCAGAACACTCCCTTCAAAAACGAAACAAACAACAACAAAACTTTCAGAAGGAAAAAGCAGTAGGGAAGGAGAATGTTGCTTAGTACCTTTGTTGTAACCCTGTATGTGATGTAAGTCTCCATTGTGCATACGTGTTTTTTGGGATCATCAACAGTAACAAATAAGTCTTTTGTTTCCCCATCCAAGTCATCATCCAGCTGCAGTCTGTTGAGAAGGGAGGAGGAGGAGGCTGGGCTAGAAGTGTCAACAGGTGTGCCGTTGGGGAGACTGAGATCCTGTTTTGAATAAGAAAAAAAAACACGTTTTAGGTAGATGAAGAGATTCACCACAAAACAGCGTTCTTAACAGATGCCACTGACGAGCTTCGCTCGTATTTCTTTTTGGCCATTATCACACGATTTCTTTCAGCACCTTCAAAGATCAGCCTTTCCAGGACACCTCAGCAACCCTCCAAGTTTGCAGCTTGAATATTAAAGCCCAAGAAATGTTCAGCTGTTCCATAAATTGAAGGCACGTTACCACCCTACTCCCCCATAAAACTGAGCAAACCAGTTTATTTCCATGAGAA
This sequence comes from Oreortyx pictus, assembly GCA_036925125.1. Classification (NCBI taxonomy): domain Eukaryota; kingdom Metazoa; phylum Chordata; class Aves; order Galliformes; family Odontophoridae; genus Oreortyx; species Oreortyx pictus. The sequence goes on along the minus strand of JAUPFR010000004.1, from coordinate 2,317,064 downwards.
AACAGAGATATCCTTGAACCAACTTCGACTCTGAAAATGAAACAACTAGGCAAATTAGGAGGCCTACTTGTAAGACAGGCTTCGGGCAAAGTGGCAACACTTCAGTTGACTGATGTGCGTCAGCCTTCCCCTCTGCAGACTCCCACGATAAGAGTCAGGAGGGAAAACTCCTATCAGAAACTTCCCATCCAGTTCACTAGCTGTACCTATGTGCACCTCCCTTCCTGAGTCTCAAGGTCCACAGATACACTGTGCTTTGCTTGCAGGCCCTCATCCCCAGCCTTCCAACTCCAAGATTTTCATTCAATGCATAGGGAAAGTAAGAGGTTAAAAGAACTAGCAAGCAACCATCTTAGGACGAGGCACACAGGTGTTTGGGGTGTCTATAATTCCTTAAAAATCATCCAGCTGATAAAAAAAAAAAAAAAGGTTTTTTTTAGAACTTGATACATTAGAATTTGATATTAACCAGTTACTCAATGCATCTCTGCCCTTGTTGCGTAGCAGAGCTAGCTGACCACACTTAAAAGGTCGTATAGGAACATTTGACTACAGTCAAGAAAAGAAAGTGCCAAAGATTCAAGGCTCTTATTTACAGAGAAGATTGATTGCAGCAGGTTTTTTTGTTGTTGTTTAAGTAATACCACAAGATATTATACATAGAACGTTTCTCTTGTCAAGGACAAAGGCTCCCCTGGATGCTAGACTTGATGAAATATCACTGCAGCTAAAGCAGCATCTCAACTAGCAGCATTTAGTTCAAGAACTACTGCCTAGTCCCAGCTTCACTTAGTCTTTACATGGCTAAATGAAACATGTAATTTTAGCTAAGGAATTACTTCTGCATAGAAGCTCATTTACTCATCAGTGTTCCCTACACAATTGTGGTTTATGTTCCAGCTGGACAAGGATAGTCCACATCCTCAAAAGAAGTCCTTCTCTGTTTAAGGGTTCAGAATTATCTCAGGTTAGAGCTGCAAGAACAGGCTTCTTAAGAAGGTCTGCCTGAAATCTATGCCAAAGCTGCTGCCAGCCCTTGTTACAAACCTACCACGATCACTACAATTTTAGAGACAGACCTTCAGATCGTCACAATCCTGCAGAACAGTGCTAGTACCGTTCCACACTTAGAGAGCTGCTGATGTAGTCAGGAGAACAATACTTTAGCCTAGACACTTTAGGGAAAGGCAGATCTAAATTACTGCCTACAAACAGACATCAGATACATTCTCCCAGATAATGCTCAGAAGTGGTTGTCAACATGTGAAAAACAGCAGATTTAACTCACGAATGAACAAGGATGACAAGTCAGGCACTAAATTGGTCTTTTAAGAGGGCAAAGGATCAGGATGAACTTGGCACAGCTTGCTAGCTCATATATGAGGTAGCTATCCTGAACCACACAAGAAGCATCTGGCTCAGACTCGATATAGAAGGAGCCTGTGTAACAAGAAGATACAATGCCACAATAACCCAGAAGAAAAAAGTTATACTAGAATCAGGAAAACAGAATATGCAGATGTCAGGGTAGGATGAGAAGCAGAAGATGGCTACAGAAATTCTGCAGTTCAGCTAGACAGAAGAATTTGGCTGAGCATAGTGAAGAGCAATGAAAGCCCTGGGACACTGCAGCAGCTGTAGACAAGTCTGCTCTTACTTCCAAAAAGAACAGGCAGCTCTTGACTGCCCATATGCAATAAGCATTAGTGTAAAATAAGTTGTGCCAGAACTGCAGCAAGTATGGAAATGAATTAATTGTAGAAACAGTTTGAACCTGATCAAACAGGAGATTCTTGAAAGCCTGTAAAAACAAAACAAAAAAGAAACCTTCCAGAAGGCAGCGATTCCATTATATCCTTTAAGTTACAACAATTCCACATCAAGCTGTTAGAAAAACTGGAAGAAGGCCTAAAGGTAAAGCGTATGGCCATGTGCACAAAGTCAGTAAATTTCCTCAACATTCTGTTGGAAGACTACAGCAACCACATTAGCACACCTTGCACTTTTTAAGGACAGGGGTCTGTGAAGGAACTCTAGTCTACCCGAGCACGTTATTGTAAGTAATGGGTTCTGTGGAATGTCACAGGTCTTAAAACAAAGGCTCTGAAATCTTTTACTCAATGTTGGCCTTGGATTAAATGTTCCAATCTAGATTAAGCGTAACTTCCACACCACCTCCAGTTAGGAGCTGCAGGACTGCAAGCCGTGGCTGGGGAAAAAGGCAGAGGAAGCATATATTTAAAGCACTACTAGGCTACACAGCCTCACCTCTGGTGGCAATACCCTTCCCCCAGTCAGACAGGGCTGGCACCACGCACTCCTGTTTGGCTAGGTTTCAGCAGCTGAAGGCCAAGTGAGAAGCCAACTGTTTGTCCTTAGCAATGGGTGGAGCCTCCAAGCTAAGCAGCACAAGATAAGGAGATGCTGGAGTCCTTGTTTAGGATCAGGCGAGATCCCTTTGCTGAAGTCTTAACCACTGCTAGAAAGAGGTAGGCTTTGAAGTGTCACAGCAGATGGCCCACCAATCTGAGCTGTCTCAAGCTGTAATCCTGAGACAGAGCACTTCCATATCACATTAATTGGCACTGGCATTCTTCCACCGGACTTGTGGGATTTTTTGCAGTTGGGGAAGCAAGACTGCATCATCTGTTCTAGTCTACTTTTACCACAGAAAGAGGAGTCTGTCCTGCAAAGCCTGGCAGGAAAAGAAATCTGCATCCATCTGCACTTCCTGTCAGCACAATTATCATGCCCAAGAGCATTTAGAATACTGCTAATATTAAACGTTTCATATAACAGAAGAGTCTGACTTCAGTGCCAGGGACTCATGCATCAGCTTTGTTCTCAGTGTGACACGGCAGCTACTGTTTTAATTACCTAGCTGCAATATGAGATCAGCACAGTCCAAGCTCAAGCAGGTATCTACTGCTCACAAAGCTCTTCATAGAAAAAGAGCCTTTTTCACGCAGCACCCAGAACGGTAGAGTCATCCTGCCATGAATAAGAGCAGAACAACAACAGCGATGAGAACAGATGGCTTTTAGTGACCAGATAAATGAATGAAAGACAGGTTCTGTCTACAGACTCTTCAATTCCCAGGAAGCATCTTGGGAGATTTCTTCAGATTTCCAATCTTCTTCTACTGTAAATAAGAAAAACTTCCCAGACCACTGTCACTACTGTCACTTGCAGAAGCAGGTCAGGAAGGGTCTAGCAAAGCCTGGATTACAACCTATAGCAGAAAAAATTCAGCATTCAGACTTCCAGGCCTGTGACTACTGGTCAAGTCTTCTGGGCACAGCTGTACAGCTACCTACTGATAATCAGACTCCTCACACACACTTGTGGAGTTTACAGAACTCATCAAAATACCCAAAATTTTGGATACGTGAGATCAGATGACTCTAGAAGCAAGGATTTGGTTTCCTGGCAAGCAGTACAAAGAGGAACAAATTGTCTGCTCTAGATGCATGAGCCCTGACGACTACACAGGTTCCCATTTGGAAAGGAAGCAGCTTCACATTCTACTGTTGGATTATGCAGCCCGAACACTATAACTGAAACACATCCTAAATCATTCAAGTAACTCACTTCAAGTTTAAAATTCAGCTGAATTTTACATATTTTAAGCCTACATGTGGGATGGAGAATGAACTGGGAAGTTTCCAGCTGATCTCATCTTCTCCCTCCTTCATGTCCTCCTGACGTTTTCCAAGACTAGATTTATACAGCAGCTTGGACACACACAAAGTAAAACCTCAAGAGCTTGGTATTCAATCCTCTGGAAGGCAGCATCCCCCCTCTGGAGTAGTACACACTACAGAGAGAATGCATCTACAATGCAACCCTAGAAGGCCAAAAAAAAAAAACCAAAAAGTCCTAAAATTTTGAAGGTATTGGTTTATTTTTAAGGGAAGATCATGTATTCTCTTGCCAAATAGCTATTCAAAATCCCAGCTTCTAAAAATTCAATGTCAGTTTTCATCTATCTAGAAAGCTTACCTGGATGGTAAATCTATTAAAGCAGTTGTCCACAAAGAAAAGGAAAGAGATGGTTTCACTAGGTTTGAGACATAAAATCACTAAGGTTAGAAATGATCTCTAAGATCATCTTGTCCAGCTGTTCAACTGTAACTGCTTCCACCTGAACTTTTTGGGGTTTATTCTACTCTCCACCTGAGACTTCCAGGTCAGGAGGCTGAGTACCCAAGGATAACTAGTCTGACAATTAAAGGCAAATGTAAAGAAGGTACTGAAAACTTCAGCCTTTTTCTTAACCTCCGTGTCATGTTTCCCATCACATCCTGTAAAGGATGGAGATTCTCCTTAGCACTCCTCCTACTATTAATACACATTTTAAAACTTATTTGCTCTCTTACTACAGAGGCTGGGCTTTAGCCTCTCTGATTTTCTCCCTGCATATCCTAGCAACTTCCTTATTCTTTCCCCAAGTTGCCAGTCTCTTCTTCCTCAGAAGTTAAATTTCTTTCATGGAGCACTGGAAAACATTCCCTGATCAACCACACCAGTTCTTCTTCCCTGCTGGCTCATCTTAAGGCATGGGGGAACAGCCTGCTTCTGCAGTTTTAAGACTTCCTTCTCAAGGACTGTCCAGCCTTCCTGGACCCCTTTAACCCCTTTACCATTCAGAAAGGAGTCCCATAAGACCCTCCCAAACAGTGTCCGTAACAGTTCAAAGTCTGCTACTTTGGACTTCTGGAGGGCAGTTTTGCTGGGGCCCCCTTTCTGATTTCACCTAGAATACAGAACATTTTGTGGTTACTCTGCCCACAACAGGCTCATCTCAAGTGTTCCTGGTTTTATCCTTTCATATCTAGCTCAAGGCTGTCTCAATGACCTCTGCCAGCTCCTGGGATAGGATCTGTTTCCCCTTTGCAACCAACAGGTGAGACCCATCAGCAGCCATGAGTGAACTGCCCCAAAGGTTGTACAAGCACAGATCTCACCTGTGAAAAGGTTTAGCCTTGAAGCTACCTGATGTTGCAAATACACCATTCTCATTCAACAGGTATTAGATGATGTAAGAGACACTTGGAAACTATTGAAATGTTGCTGTTCAGAGGCAAAGTAAGTACACTTACCTTCAATTAATCCTGACAACATCAGTGATCTTACACCCAGGCCCATACCACTCCTAGAGCCTTGATGTTTTCTCTCTAACATTTGGACTGCCATGCTTTTCTGCTTGTGCTTCAAGGCATTTTGTTGCTTTCTGCCTTTCGTCTCTCAGAGAAGAACAACCACAGACACAGCCATGGCAAGGAGACAATGATTCCTTGCAGTGATTACAGCTGGTTTCTGGAACAGACTTATTTTCCTATCACCAGTACTTAACAGTAAGTCATAGCAGAACTGCTGCTGGTGACTGGAAAACTAAAATGGTTTAAATGTAAGTATTCAAAAACACTATAAAAGCTTGTATTAACTTGGCTCCCACAGACTTACTCACAGTATGACTTATCTCATACCAGAGAGCTCTGAGAGAAGGTAGCTTTGGTTTCTAGAGTTCTCTACCACCGCTCCACACAGGTCAGTTTTGTGTGGGAGATGAATGCATCCCCCAGTTCATCCAGATCATGTCACTGACAGCACAGTACCCCACTGAAGGATCTCACCAAGCACCTGCACAAGGCTGTTATCCAATAGCAGTTGCAAGCAAATACAAATTCTCTTCCGATGGAAGTCAAGGGAAGAAAAGGTATTTGCTTCCCCCCTAATATATGCTCAGCTCAATTGCTTTCCAGGCATTAGGATCTTACTTTGTTTACCACATACCCTCTTTGTTTCCTTGCACACCCCACTGAAAGTAATCAAACTGAGGAGACAGACCACAAGGAAGGACAAGTGCTCTGGACAGTGTGACAAAGGGAGGAAGAAAGAGCAGCCTTGCTCTGCAAGATAAAAGAAACAAAACACCCACATAGTTAACTGAAACTCCAAAGCCCTACAAATTCCCAGGAGAAAGTAACACAAATTCTTCGTTGATCCACAAAGAGAACTGTGTTAAACTGCAGTTGACAAAAGCTGCAAGAATCACCCCCTGAGGCCTGACCTGTGATTCTAGGAAAGGGGAAGTGGGTGCAGAGGCATCAACTCCCAACACCCCTCTCCATAAAGGGGAAGGAGTGTACCGTGTGTAGGCATACTCACCATAAACTAGCACTTTCAGAAGTCTGAATTTCCCACTATATTAATCATCTAGAATCAGTCTGCAAGGTTGCGGCTATTTTAGGACCAAGCTTCAAGTGAGAAACAAGTCTTCTCGCTATCACCTGGAAACGTATCAGTAGAGGAGTGATAGTGCCAAGCATTCAGTTCACAGGCACTGATCTTTTACCTTCTAGGTCTAGAGGATATTATGCAGCAAACCTGTTGGGCGGAAAGCCCTAATTCTAATGGAGTTCGTATCACGTCCAAGCCCCACTTCTCCATTTCCAGCTATTGGTATTCTGTCCATTCAACCAACAAGCCACTTCCAAGGTCTGACTAGATAAAGACCGTATCAGTTTGCTCTTGGGATATTTTAAGTAGGTGTTAGAGTGCAGCAAAATGCCAAGCCATGAGGCCTGATTATTTTGTTCTGTATTCATCACTCAAACTAATATTTCTATTCTGTAGGTCTAACTTGCCTAGAAACTCAGGCCTCCTCCACATCCCTGAAAAAATACACGTTTCAGAAATAACAGCTGGTCTTCATGGCATGCAGTCTGTTCTTGACCTGGAAGCACTCCTGTTTACAAAGGTATCGTTCTTAGAGGAGTATGTTTTTGCACAACAGCCTACTTGGCTGGACAGGGAAATGCTAGCACAAATACGCTTCAGAAACACTACAAACCGACACAAGCAGGTCCCAAGCTGTCTCGTGCGGGTCATGGGATTCCCACCTCTTCCCTCAGGCGAACAGCCAAGCTTTATAGGTTGGATTATTTCATTTTGTGGTTTGTTTTCCCATAAATCATCACAGTTAGGCTAACCAGAGCAAAAATGTGGGCACAAAAGTGTTTCCTGCAAACAGTATTTTCAGTAAGAGCAACAACCCAACTCCTAGTCATGTTGCAGGAGTCTTCTGGGACTCTGCAACAACATGCCTTCCACTCCTTCTGTGCATGCACTCATACCAAGGTGTCATGTACCAGGCCAGACCATCTGCTCACAACGTCTGGCTATCTGCCTATCGCCTCATGGACTCCTTAGGAGAGTGTTCCTAATCTGAACAGAAAGCTGTTCATTATCGCACTGAAGTTGAATGAAGTTCCAGTTATAGTTTAAAAATTAGGATAACGAGTGGCATCTCAAGTTTTTGCAGCAGTTAAGACGAATCTGTCAATATTACCAATAAGCTGTGCTACTTGTGAACAAAGGCAAAAAGGTTGTGGGGATAAGCACTTGGATTATGCAGGTTATTCTGAGCAGACATTACTTCAGTAAAATGGAAAGGGATCAGACACACTTTTGACTTATTAACTCTCGCTAACTGAACACACACTTCCCTATACACTTTGAACAGAAAAGAAAGTAAGGAGTTACTGAATGCTTGCCTCACCCTACAAATCCCTTACTGGGGCAAGTAACCTTAGCGCACAAAAAGATACTTCAACACAGTGACAGAATGAACTGTTCTCTTAGAAGACATTCCCAGATCCAAGGTTAGCTTCTATATCAGTTCACAAAGCACAGAGTACTTGTAGAAGGCTTCATATAGCTTTCTAAGCAGAAAGCCAGTCTGGCTACTACCCAGCAAGATTAATTCACAGTTACACTAAAGCTGTAGAAAGCAGTAGAAGTGTCTGTGACATGACAGAACACACGTCAGTTTAATGTTTGAGTAGGCTTGGATTTGCATCCTTTGTGGTTTCTTTCTTCCAGTCCTCAGTAGAAGGGAAGAGGCAGCAGTACCTTGTGGTACTCCACTGTCAGAGCACAAAGATTCCGACAAACAGCAGAAGGTTCACGCTTTCAGAAACATTCAGAAAGGCCTTTTGAATCAGAACTTTAATTACCGTCCCCGAGCTGCGTAGTTTCATGTCTTTCTGCAAGGAATTTTTTTTAAGAATACTGCTCATTACACTTGAATTACTGTGAGAGCTGAATTACTGTATCTGGGCACACAGGAAGACCATAAACCATTTAAACATGCTAAAAAACACCTTGATAATTAACATGTTTAACACACCCAGTGTTTCGTTTCAAGCTTTGTTTTCTGAACCCTAGCTATGATCCCCTAAGAGCAGAGCAGCAGCAAGGATTCGGACTTTGAGCAGGAAAAATCTGAATTCAGCATATGACTAGGAGTCATCCACACTCCAAGAAGGCAGGTTTATATCTGATTAAAGATTAGAACCGCTTGTTAAGCTTGTCCAACTAAACCGCTTTCTTCTAGAGACAAACAGCTTTCCAGACATACCCAATATCAGTTCTTTCCTGTTCACACTCTAGTAGGAGAAGCACATTCAGGAGAGTCGTGGATTTAACCTTTTACCTTGGTATCCACAGCGCTGGTTTGACTGAGATGCACCTATGAACAAACAGTAACATTTTTTAAACCTGAACAGACACAGAGGGCTTTTCTCTGAATTTCTAAAGGAAGGAGGGAAAATAAACGGGAAAAGAAGATAGCAGAAGGCTAGAAAGCAGCTATCCTGGCTATTACTATGTTTAAACAAGCACAAATACACTTACTTCCACTATGCATTATGACATGGATTTCTCATGCTCACTCCTTCAGACACTATTAGTATTCCCCCAGACACTGTCAGTAGTTTCATGAAATCAAATCAGATTGTCTGTTCATCTCACGTTTTAATCTCCATCTCTAGAAGAGCTGGAGGAGCTCTCAGAGGTAGTTCATGCAGGTGCAGTTTAAGGGACAGTCCTCAGTCACATTTGCTGATAAACAGTACATTTTCCAGCAGAATGGGATTTGCTCCAAAGAGAGGAAATAAACAAAGTGCATTATCTATTTGAAGCAAATAAATAAAAGCCACAGTTAAAAGTGCCTCATTCTCCACTTCAAGAGAGGTCAGTACACAATATTTCCTCACAGTACAGAAAACAAACAAACAAAACTTATCAACAGTCCAATCAGAGGGAGGAAACAAGGCATGAGATCTGGGGTCTCACTTGCCCTCAGAAACACCCTATTTCCTTATGGCCTACATTGATGAAAGGCACTGCAGCACATACAGACATTTACCACACATGACTGCAAGAGCTGAAGTATGCTGACCCACGAGCATTCTGGCCAGCAAAGTGAAAGCCAGCAGACAAATCCTCAAGAGGCCACGATGATCACTGACAATAAGTGGTATTGATTAAAAACTTTCCAGGGATCGTCTTGGTAACAATCCAAAACACGGCTTTGTATTGGCAGCACACAAGACTTTCACATCCAACCAGCCTTACACAAAGTTTTAAAGGGCTGCAGCAAAAGTGCCAACCCTATCCAGATAAGCACAGGTTTAGGCACTGCCTAGAGCAATCACTTTCCATTCCTAAACCTGTCCGTGCTTTCACCACTGAGTTAACAGGAAATAGCTGTTGCAAACACCATTTGCAGCACCATGAGAGAGGAGGCTTCTCTGCCATTGAGCAAGACCTGCACTGCAATGTATTCCTTTCTAGGTACCACATATCATTCAAATTAGTAAAAAGAGGCCAACTGTGCAGACGTGGTTTAAGGAAAGCTTTTAGGACCCCAGGATGCCGTTCAGAAGGATGCAGCTAGTTCCATAAAAGCACTGTCATGCAACACCTCCCCATGTGGATACAGCTAACAGCTTTCTCAGTAGATGTGACAGAGAAGCTCTACCACTTGCCAATGTTTTGGCATTAAGAGGCTACTAGCTACTTTTATCAAATAAGTACTTTTAGGGTGGTTTGGGAGACCTTGATTCTTCAAGCTTCAGTTCAGCTCGAGCCCAGAACAAAGAACGAGAATCAGGCTTAGGAGCCACTAACAGACTACTTCAACTATCCTTTTTCTATGCATGCCAATTCTCCACAATAACACCCATGACACTCCTTAATTTTAGGGCAACAGCTAGAAACAAGTAAAGCCAGTTGCTATTTACATTTAGCTCATTTTTTTAATGGTGAGTTTTTGAGATGCTCCTATATACGAGTGCAGTTCTCTTCAGCTTAAGGTATGTAAAAACACAAACCTAAATCGAACTGAAGTCCATCTTCAGAGCCTACAAGGAAACTACCACATTCCATTCCAGAGTAGCTTCTTTCCCACTGCTTATTGCTTCGCTGAAAAAACATTACAGAAGCTCTGGCTGTGGTCCTAATGCAGTGATTTTTTTGAGACAAATTTATGCTTTGAGGATCGTTTCAAGTAGTGTCCTTGGCTGCAATCTTCCACTGCCTGTTGTATGAATATTGGACTGCTGCCTTTAATTTCAGACCAACTTAAACTAGATCCTACTAATTCACTAGTTCCCTACATGCTCATTCAGATGCTTTACTATTTCTCTGGAATAAGCAGCAGTTCTGGTGTCAGAACATCACTCACAGCAGAAGACAACATCTCCCTTCTGCTCCCTACCCAGCCCCCCACTTAGGAAATAAAACACATCCCAAAAACTAATCTGTCAATTCATACATTGGTCCAGCACTGGGAAATAAACTAATTAAAAAGATACAATTCACTGCATTTGTTTTTCATCCTCAGTTTCCCATTACAGTGTTGCTAGAAGCTACTGCCCTTAGTTACAGTAAGAAAAACAGATTCCCTTGTTTTTTAAGGATTTACTAGCAGACTTTTACCTTGGGGTTGTAGCTTCCACCACCCTCAAGGCATTTGTTGGATTTTTTTTTGGTAGAGAAGTTGTTGGGTTTTTTTCCCCACGGTGTTGGGTTTTTCCCTTTTATTTTATTTTTTTTTCTTGTTTGCGTGTTTTCTGATTCACTTACTGTACACATGATAGCTTGGACTGTGAGCTTCACTGCAAATCTGGCTCAGGCTGTTGAGTTAGCCACAGCTTTCAGTCAGGACTGCTCAGCACTGAATTTCTTGCTTAAGGTCTGCAGAGGACACGTGTTAGTGATGTTGCTTCAGAGAAACACAAAGGATCAAACACCATTTTTGACAGGTGCATTGCACTCTGCAGACTGAGAGCACATTTGAGTTGCAGCATCTAAACTGTCCTGGAGATGGTAAGTAGATTTTCATTTAACAATACCAAGTTACACCCCGCTGCACTGCAAGAGCTCCTGCCTTGTTTCCCGACCTATTTACAGAGACCAGCCTCTCCACACAAAAAAGGATATAAGCAGCTACTGCAGCAGCTGGATGATGTATCTGAGATACTAGAGGTAGTCTGCAGTGCTAGAAGAAACCAGGACAACAGCTAGTAGTTTAATCTAGGAACTGATGTCTCCCAGATCCATGTGGCAGGGAGAAGGCATTGGAAATCATCCTTTATACCTTGGGCCATTAGTTGCAGAAACAGCACTGCCTGAGGTTTATCACTCTGCGGGTATTTAAAGAGAATGATGTGCCCTAACAGAGGGGAAAAGAAAAGACCCTTTGAAGCTTCTTATCCTGTGTACTCCTGTCCTGCTCACCATCAGGGAGCCCACTGAGAATTCAGCAGCTCTGTTAGGTCTCAGAGGTTCCAGAAGAAGCAGCCCAAAAGATTCTTTCCGACCACCAAGCATAACTTTTTCCACAATGGCAGAAAACAAGTCATTGCCAAGACTCACCCTTCTAAAACACAGCTGAAGTTAAGAACTAAGTTCCTGTATGTACATTTTTAATGTCTGTTTTCAGTGCTCTGTCTCATTAAACCACCATTAAAGTCATCTTTTTGAAAAGATTGTGAAAGCTGTGCAACACTGAACTAAAGCTCAAAGCATATCACCTTCTCCATTAAGATGAAATAAGACCCACAAAGTAGTAATTTGGTTGTACATTAGGCGGTATGCTCATTTTTAGCAGACGGCAAAATTAGAAGTAAAAGTACAAAGACAGTTAATGTAAGTGTTTGCCCAATTAAGTGTCAACTATCCTTCACTCTGGTCAGAAGAGATGAGAAACTCCAGTCCCAGAGAAACTCACTGTTCTGAGAAGCTGTGTATCACAAAAAGATCACCTCACCAAGTTTTACTACTATGCAGATGCTGTGGCATTGTAAAGTACTATTATAGCACACGTATCAATAATATCCAATTTCTGTAAGGAAGGCAGCATAAGCAACCATATGAAAGGGAGTCTGGAATGTGTAGAAGAATAAACCCTCCACAATTAAGGTGGAGACAGACCTCCTACCCCACATGGACTGTCACAAGTCCATGGGGCCAGATGGGATCCACTCAAGGGTGCTGACAGAGACATTGAACGTGACTGCCAAGCCATTTCCCACCATCTATCAGAGTACCTGGCCAACTGGAGAGGAACCAGAGACTGGAGGCTTGCCCATCTACAAGAAGGGTCCTAAGGAAGATCCAGATAACTTCAGGGCTGTTAGCTTGACCTCAGTGCCAGGAAAAGTTATGGAACAGAGCGCCTTGAGTGAAATCAAGCAGCATGCACAAAGCAACCAGGAGATAAGGCCAGCTAGGTCCTGCTTGACTGAACTCATTTCCTTCTATAACCAGCCTGGTGGATGAGGTCTTTGATGTAGTCTACCTACAATTCAGCAAAACTGCTGACACTGTCTCCCACAGTATTCTCCTGGAGAAGGTGGCAGGCTTGGACAGGTACACCCTTTGCTGAGTAAAGCTGGATGAATGGCTGGCCCCAGAGTGTGGTGGTGAATGGAGACCAATCCAGCTGGCATCCAGTCACAAGCAGTGGTCCCCAGGAGTCATTTCTGGGGCCTGGCCTGCTTAATGATAGGACAGGACATGGGGCAATGGGTGCAAACTGCAACATAGGAGGCTCCACATAAATAAGTGAAAAAAAACTTCTTCACAGTAAGGGTGACGCAGCACTGGATCAGGCTTCCCAAAGAGGTTGTGAGGTCTCCTCTGGAGAGGTTCAAAACCTAACTGGATTCATTCCTGTGTGAACTTGCCAAGGTGTTACTGCTCCAGCAGGGGAATTGGACCAGATGATCTTTCAAGGTCCCTTCGAATCCCCAACATTATGTGATTCTGTAATTAAGTCCACCCTCAGTAAGACTGCAGATGACACCAAGTTGGCAGGAAGTGTTGATCTTCCTGTGGGTAGGAAGATCCTACACAGTGACATGGGCAGGCTAGATCACTAAGCTGAGGCCAGTGGGACAAAGACCAACAAGACCAACAAGAACAGCTCCCCACCCTCAGAAGTGGCCAACCAAATAAGCAGGAAATGGACCAAAGGCAGCTGGAGACCTTTCCTGGCTGAATTCTAATACAAAAGGAAGTATCAGAGAGGTGGTAGCAAGGATAGATGACACAGAAGGAATACAGAGACTCTGTCCGAGCACACAGAGATGGGATTATTGGGATGGAGTCAGAAGAGACCAATAATAAGTTCTGAAGGGTATATCCAGCAGCAAAACAAAATGAAAGGAAAAAGTAGTCCTGATCTGATGACAAAGGATCAAAAGGCCAAGGCCATCAGGGCTATCTTCCCTTCAGCTTTCACTGACAGGAACCTGTGGCTCTCTAAGGCCAGAGAGAAAGTTTATGATCAGTCAGGGAAGATCAGCTTAGGAAACATTTAAATAAACTGAACACATACAAACCCCCGGACTATAACTGGAAAGACCCACACGTGCTGAGGGAGCTAGATGATGTCAATAACATCACTTCAGATTATCTCATCTTTATGACAGTGATCAAGAGAGGTTCCTGAATACGGGGGTCCAAGGGAAAGGGAAATAACTAAGACACCACTCATCTCTCCAGGAAGGCTGATCAAGGGACCCACAGGCCAGTTGGTTCAACCTTAAGCCCCGGGAAGAACACAATACTGGAAACCTCAGTTTCTCATCTGTATGATCTCATATTCCTGTAGACTGGTACTAAGCTTGATTCATCCATGCTGACATAGTTTCATGAGTCCACCAGCTTCAGTTCCTGCCTTTTTCTCCAGACTCAGTCCCTCCAAAGACTGAGAATTTACCTCAGGCCTACTTTAGACAAGCACCATGTACTTTTCTTAAGAGCTCTCATTTAGTCAGAAAAGAAAGAAGTTCGTAGAAGCTTAAGCAGATTTATTTTAAGCTTTCAGATTACACTGCAAACTGGTTTCATTTGTGGGTGGATGAAGAGCAATAATTAAACTAGCAACCAAGGAAGCTGGAAGCAGAGCTCCAGACTTTCAGTATATTTTTCTGCTGGGAAGTTGCCAGGCTCCCTTCCAGAATATGAGTGCTAAGTAAAAGCACTCCAGCAACTGCACGAAGTATTTATACTCAATCAGGTGCTAATACAGGCCTAAGCATTCACCAGGGTGGTAGCTGGAATCAGATGAGCAAAGGGTCACATGCAAGCCATAGTTTCCAGTTAGCACACACAGATGTTTGCAGTTGAAGTTCTAACTGCCTCCTCCATGCATTAGCAAATTTCAAGCTATGCATTGCAAGTCTGGTAATCCACATCCAATCTGCTTGATACGCTGCCTGCAGAACAGCCTTGAAGCTCAGTTTGTTTGCCTAGTATTAATATAAGCAACCAGAGGTCACGCATATCTTCAGAGAAGGAAAGCTACGTAGGTTATAGGCCACAAAACATTATGAAGATAACCAAGGGATAGAAGAGAGGACAAGTGAATCCTCACTGAACTCCTACTCAGATTTTAGCTAACACAGCTCACACTAAGGCCTGCTGCACGCAGGGAGCAGCACTGCTACATCAAAGAAGGAGCAACTGGTACGTAAGACAGGAGGGACAGGAAGAGATAGAAGTCATTATCACTGTCTTCTGCAGCCACAATTTCTGCTTACTAACTGTCAGCAGTCTCTTCAGAATCCACTAACCTTTGGAAATGGCATAGAACAAAACTTCCATACATAGCAGCTCGCCCACATTTTTTTTTTGTAGTGGATCCATCAAAAGCTGGACCAGGGAGGTTTTCATGCTTCTCGCTGTGATACTATGCCTAAATTGTGACACAAGTGGAAGGATGAGCGCTGTCAGTAGGTGGGGAACTATTTCACTCAAAGGTGAGGAAGCTGGAAGTCACAAGTTACCAGTAAAGAACTTGTGAGTTCTCATGAATTAGGTGATAAATGAGTGATTTCACATTAGACCAGTCTGTATGAAGCAGATCAAGACATCGCTTCTTTTCTCTTCCAATGAGTTTATAAAACAAAGGTTTATGCACAGAATACACTGTCTTGTAAACTTGAAAGATCCAAAGAGACACTAGCACAGGAGGCATGCTAGAGCTTTTGGAGTAGTAGACAAGAACTCGGCCCTGGAAGTCAGGACTGTGTGCAGTAATTGCCAGTCTCAAGGCAGATCACAGAAGGAACAGCCAATGCCACCACTGGGAAGCTGCTCTCATAACAGTACACTAAAGGGACTGCAAAGACAACACTAGAGGACAGCAGGAGTAAACCACACAGGACACTTCATTTCTAATTCTCAACAGCATAGTACACTTAGCAATAGGCTATTAAAGCAGCATAACCCCAGCAGGGCTGGATCCCAAGTCTTAGAATAATTCTATATTAATTTGGTTACAATCACACAGCAGCAAACCATGTACTTCTCAACTCTGCTCTTAACCCAGCAAGCTCTTAATAGTGCCTTTTATCCTCAGTGTCAGTGCTGCTCCTAGACTGTACAACAGATTCACCACTGAAAGTGACAAAATGGTGAAGCAGTCACTTAGCCACATGCAAGCAGAACTTCCCTTTTTTTTCTTTCCTCAAACAACAACAACAAAAATCCACACCGACACTTCCCCATTGGTCTTACCTTCCTCTGAAGAGAATCTGATCAGAAAAGCACACCTTTGTTAGCAGGCGTGCAGGCCTTCCAAAAGCTTGCCCTAAGTTTGCTCTGGACACCGCCATGCACTCTGAGGGATTGTTTCCTCCTGCAATCTCAGCTGACATCACCGGGTCGGCACTGCTGAGGTTGAGCTTCAGCAGCGTCCTTGCTTGGAGGCTGCCAAGGGTAAGGGAAGAAAAAGCCGACGGAGGTCAGACATCAAGTCTAATTGCACAAAGTACTGTTTATCCTGAGGGGAACAGAATGCTTTATAGAAAGATCTGGCCAATTCAGAAATACTTTCAGAGATAAGAGTCTGCAGCTCAAATGCTTTATGTTTGTTATGGAATCACTATGAATGCTAAGTTTTTAGCCAGATATGCCCACTTCATTTGAGACCTTACAGACTCTTGAAACAGCACTTCCCCTACAAGTCAGGATGAGGACATTATTTCAGGCAATGAATATTTTGGAAGACTCTTCATAAGATTCACAGTAGTCCACTGCTACTTACAGGGGCTCCAGACCATAGAAGCTGCACAAAAGACTTCCTTTCCTTTCCCATGACCAAGTAATCCAGTATCATCAGCCGCTGTTTTTAAAAGAAAACTGAAGTTTTATGGGACTTCAAACTCAGACAAGGTCTAAGCAACCAGACTATTGCCAAGTTCGAATCAAAAAACCAGCAGGCAATATTCTTGTCCTCCCAAGTTTCTCTGACTCAGGATAAAGTAGCGTCCTCACTCAACCGCTCCAAAAAGGCAAGAAAACCATGCTTTAAAGAGTGCAAAGCTGTGATGGCACAGGTTCAACAACTTCAGGCTGCACATCTGTGGTGGTGGAAATTGAAGCACTACTTTAAGCGCAGACAAATTCCTTTACTCCCGCACTTTCCTGAGAGGATTCCAGTCTCAGGGCAGGAGACCTTTATCTCACAGCATTGTTCAGGAAGTATTTGCTCAACGCAGATAAAAAGAACCCAGAAAAAGCAAGTTATGCAGTTCATGGTGATGGGTCAGCAGCTGCCCTACCCTCCTACAGACTGTCCCAACACAGGCATGGCTATGGGCTGTTTCTTACAGAAGCTTACTGACTCAGAGCCGCTTCGACAAAAGAGACCAACCCACACGCGTCCTGCCATGCCAGACTCCGCCACTCTCCAAGAAGATCCTTGGAAAGGCCAAAAGAATAGCTCCTATCCCAGCAACAATAAAGAACGGGCGAAAAGATTTTAATTTGAGCTAGACTTCAGTAAGGACCTCTCCCTTTTACCCAACTACTGGGTTTATTTCCACACTGGAAACAAGAAAGCTAGCCTAACCATTTCAAAGGTCATCAACCCACCACCAGAGATTCAGCATTAGAGGTACATCAACCACCCAGAAGGCTCTATTTACCTCTACTTATCACAATCACTCTCCAGACTATTCACTGAGTGCAGACAGTGGAAGTTCATTATTGCCTGAAATGCACAAACACCTGTTTGCTCGCTGGAGTTTCTGGTGAAGTGGTGAAGAAGTCAACTCATTCTTTTTCCCTGCCAGCACTTTGGGAAGAAGAAACAGCTTTCAGACAGTAGATGGTTGGACTCCTTCCACCAGAAGGATCAGGCGCATGGTTTTTTTGCTAATTCAGCTAGAAAGAAAAAAAAAGAACGCTGCTCTCTTCCTACTGGAAATCCTTTTATTCCACAGGGTTCGTAACCCCGGTGCTATTTCCAGGTCAAGCACAGACCTCGCTCCCTTTTTGCTCTTCCCTGTGTAGCATGTCCATGCTGCCAAGCACCCAGAACGTGCAATATTACACACAGCTACTACAAGATGGACTACACTGTGCTGCTGGGGGAAAACTGGCAAAAACCTTCCTGATGATAGTAAGTTGGCCTGGGGGGGCAGAAATACCTCTCCAGCCTCAGTCTGTAATCAGCTGTCAAGAGATGGTGGTATACTTCTCAGACACCGTTCAGCAGCAACCACAGGGGAGCTTGCTTGTGCTCTGAACGCTCGAACCTCCGCAATACAGCCCAGGAATGAGGTTGTGTGGATGGGTAGTGCCTAACAAGTGGCTGCAGGACCACCGTTGTGTTCTAGGGCAGCCAGAAGACCCACAAAAGGAGCAGCCAACTGCCACAAATCCCATCTCACGCAGAGGAAGCACTCCCACCTGCGTGAGATCAGCAGGTCGGTGACACCTTGTAGGCAAGGCAAATGCGCTCAAAGCAAGAAAGTTGCAGCCTGATCCCAGGAGATCCTACCTCGCTGCTTTCCAGGAACTCTGCCCATGGACACGAACAGTCTTTGAGAACAGGCAGCACCCACCATCACACCCAGAACCCACAGCCGGGCAGCACGCTTCGCACAGCCCTTCCTAACACACACCACAGGCAGGGAAGCAAAGAGAAAGCAGGCTGAGCTACTCACGCAACAGCATCCTTCCACCCTACCGCTGCGAAGAAGCGGGTGGGGGCTCCGCGATGGAGCAGCCCCGCGGCGAAGGACCGACACAGCCCCCAACCCCGGGAGGGCACAGCCGTGCCCCGGCACCCGCCTGCGGGAGACGGCAGCGGCCCCTTCGGTTCTCTCCCCCGCGGGGAGCCGGGATGCAGCCGGGAAGGGGCTGCGGGGAGGCACAAGCGCAGCCCTTCCCCCTCCGCTCCGTTCCCCCCCCCCCCCCCCCCCGCCCGCCGTCGGGCAGCGGGACCGCCCCCCATCCCCCCCCCGGCGCTGCCTTCCGCGGGGCCGTACCTTGTCGGCGATGCTGCGGGGCAGCAGCAGGTCGGGGCTGGGGGTGAGCGCCGGCCCCATCTCCTCGCTGCTGGAGGTGGCCAGGGGATGCGGCATCTCCCGCAGCGATTTGGGTCCGGACGACGGGAGGGGCTTAGGAACGCCCGCCGCGCCGCCCGACATCGCGCCGGGGACCGGGCGGGAACCGCAAGGCCTCGACGGTGAACTGCGGGGCCGCGGCCGGAGCCTGCCCGCCGCCACCGCACTACGAGGCGGCGGCGGAGGAGGAGCGGAAAGAGGACGGAGGAGGAGGAGCGGGAGCAGCGCCCGCCCCTCGGGTCCCGCCGCGCCACCTGCCGCCCCGCCCCGCCCCGCCGGAGGAAGGCAGCGTGGGCCGGGCTCGTGGGTTGTTTGGGGTCGTGGTGTTGAGCTGCGCGTGGTTAGAGCTGCGAAAATGATGTGCTGTGCTGTTGGGCGCCGGAGAGACAGAGCGCTCGTCGTAGCTGTGTGTAGGTATGTAAAAATACGCGGATAGACGTGGCCAGTCGCAGCTCCGGCGCTGGGAAGTTTCACCCGTGTTTGGCTCCTGATAAGAGTGCAGCCCGCTGCCTGGAGCTAGGCGGGGAAGCCTACAGGTGGCAGCTTGAGCAGCGCTGCGGGACACGGGCGAGAATGCTGCACCGTGGGCTTTCGTGATAAAAAGAAACAGTACTTCCTAGAGTCACAGAATAATGTTGGAAAAGACCTCTGAGGACATCTAGTCCAACTGTCAGCCCATCCCCACTAATGTCCCTCCACCTAATCATGCCCCCAGTGCCACATCTAAACGTTTCTTGGAACAGCTTGAGGGACAGTGACTCCACCACCTCCCTAGGTAGTCCATTCCAGCCCGTTCTTACTCTTTCGGGGAATACATTTTTCCTAATATCCAACTTGACCCTCCTTTGAGGCCGTTCCCTCTCATCCCATCACTGCTGACGAGGAGAAAAGACCAAGCCACTTCCTTTCAGGAGGGCAATGAGGTCTCCTCTGAGCCTTCTCTTTTCCAGACCAAGCAATCCCAGCTGCTCCAAAACTTTTTCCCCATGCAGACGGCTCTAAAAACACGTTGCCAGAAGAAATAATGCAGTCTCTATCCTCAGACATTTTCGAGACCTGGCTGGGTAGAGCCCTGAGCAATTGGCCTGATCTCATGCCTCACCATGCTTTGAGCAGGAGATTGGAGCAGAGACCACCCAGTTCCCTTCCAGCCTCAGTGATTATGTGACTCAGTGTTTATTGCTATGGAGGTCATATGTCTGGTTTCTAAAGTGATTTTCCTGTATACAGCAATGAAGTTCCAAGATCTAGTGATTTATTTATTGGTTTAGCTGCCTGTGAATACTGTATACCAGGCAATGTGCCTCTTTGGTTACTAACCACATTTTTCTGTGTTGCCCTGGATGGCTTCTGCCTGGAGCTTAAACATGTCATCCTTAATAGTTCCATCTGATCCAAACTACTTAGAAATACTTTCCAATATCAAACTGGACCACTGAATGCAAAATGCAATAAGATTTGTGCACAGTAAGCTGAAGTCTGGCTGTAAAAAGGCCAGAAGACACTTAGAGAAGGATTTTTTATCCAGGAAAATACAGAAACCTGATGATTAATGTGATGATAGTCTCAAATTCTCACTATGATATTTATGTTTAAATTTCATAATTCCAGTGCCACAGAGTGCACTATAAAATCAAGACATTTAACGGTGAAGCAGGACTCAGTCCTACATCATTTCAGTATGAACTGAAATTAATTTGCAGCCAGGTGAAATCTCTTGAACATTAAAAAAAAAAAAAAAAAAGCATTATCACATTCACTTTTAAAAAGGGTAGGAAGCATTACCCAGGAAACTATGAACCTGTCAATCTCACCTCTGTGCTGGGGAAGATCATAGAGCAGATCCTCCTGGAAGCTTTGCAGAGGCACACGGAAAGACAGGGAACTGATAAAGGACAACCAGCATGGCTTCAGCAAGGGCAAGTCCTGCCTGACCAACCTAGTGTCCTTGTGTGATGGAGTAATTGTGTCAATGGACAAGAGAAGAGTCACTGATGTTGTCTATCTGGACTTCAGTAACACCTTTGACGTGGTCCCCCATAACATCCTTCTCTCCAAGTTGGAAATATATGGATTTTCTGGGTGGATTTGATCGATAAAGAACCAGTAGCAAGATTGTTCACAGAGAGTGGTGGTCAATGATTCAGTGTCTGGATGGAGACCGGTGACAAGTGGTGTCCCTCGGGTCAGTACTGGAACTGGTGCTCTTTAATATCTTTATCATTGACGTTAACAGTGGAATCAGGTGCACCCTCAGCAAGTTTGTGGATGACACCAAGCTGTGTGCTGCAGTCAGCGTGCCAGAGGAGATGGTATGCCATCCAGACAGTACGAATGTGTTATAAGAACTGTCTGGTTGCGGTGCTCAGGGACATGATTTAGTTTTGGGTTGTTACAGTTAGGGTAGTATGGCTTGGTTGCAGTTGGACCTGATGATCTTGGGAGGTCTTTTCAATCCTGAGGAGTAAAGATAAGACTGAAGGACAGGTGCCTACCTCCCTCCCATTTCACTGAGTATTAAGGGTGCAAGTATCCCTCTAGGCAGCGACCTATGTATAACAGTGATACATCAAGTAGTAAATACGAACTGTCCTACTGAGAACAGAAAGATTTTTAAAATCATGAATCATATCTAAAAATACATTAAACTTAAACTTGTAATCTGAAAAGAGTGCAACTGGCTGACCTCTTCTTTGCCGTTTTCTCTCCAGCTTTGTATGACACACTGAAGTTGTTTTTTTAGCTGCTTCTTCAGCCATGGTAGAATTTTATTTAACTTGACCTATGACAATCTTTTTGTAATGGTCAGATACCACGAACTCAACACCTGATTCAAAAAACTGAAGCTACAGAAAGACAGAGAAGACATAACTAGTGATGGCTTGAAAATTATCAACAGAGGCTGTAAGCAACTGCAACTATTTTGTATATGAAACAAAACAAAGCAAAATAAAAGAAAGGAAAAGGGAAAGGGGGAGAGGGAAAAGGAAAGAGGGGAGGGGAGGGAAGAAAAAAAAGTTTGTAATGTAGCTGACTTCCTGTAGGAAAATTCTTCCACACACAAATAGAAAACCTCTAAATGCAACAGCATGTGGGTTATCTGGCTCCAACAGCAGGCACAAGAATGTACAGCCAAAAGCTGAGGAAGGAAAGTATCTCTTTTCTTAGTAGTAGCAGCACCGAAATAAATAAAACGTCTCAATTCTGCTAAGAAGTCGTGACTGATTAAAAAGATAATAGTGTTCCAGTCTCCATTTCCTTCTCCATGCCACTAAATGCAGGGGTGTTCTTTTATGAAATGCAGCGGTGTTCTTTTATGACTGTTTATGACTGTTCCTTGTCATGGTTATTGTAAGTTTTCATTTCGTTAAATATTCTGCAAGCAAAGAACAATCAGCATATTGAAACATTCAACCAACAGAATTAAAATATAAAACTGAGAATCAAAATCAGTGAGTGGCTAAAGAGAGACTGAAATTCACTGCCTATCTCATAACACATACTAACTGGAAAAAGATGGTACGTTCTCCTGGCAAAATCTTAACTATTTCTAATGGTTACATCGTTTCAACTGGAAAGAAAAAAAAAATAAAAATACAACAGGCATGTCTATAGTACTAATGAGGAAAGAAGGAGGAAGGAAGACCAACAGTAGATTTGGGGATCAAGAATCTCACAAATTCAAGACAAAGGTCACCAGCTTCATGTGTGGGTTTTTTTTTTTTTTTGTTTGTTTGTTTGTTTCTGAATAGTTCTACCCCCGAATCACTGAAATCAAAATCCTGCAGGCCATCTCCACAGATTTTTATCAGGTTAAATTGAGAGGTGAAAGACCCGAAGGCTGCCTTTTCATTCCTGCTAGTCTTGTAGGGATACAGCAAGGCTGCACAGGAATGCTTCCGTAGCTCCACTACGACAGGGTTAGTTTAGGAAGTACCCTTACCACTTTTGGTCTTCAGCTGTATCTTCTCATCCAAGGTTGAGGTACATTACTACTAAGAATCTCTGGCACCAAATGGAGAGCATCCTGCGTAGGTTAGATCCCCTGTTATTTTTACTGGTGGTGGCACCTAGGTCAGCCCAAGTGAGAAAGGGAATTATGAACAGACACCACACAGAGCTATTGACTTACACTGTGTACCAGATGTACTGGGGGGCTGGGCAAGATAATCTCTAGAGGTCCCTTCCAACCCCTGCAATTCTGTGATGCTGTGATGCCTACAGCTTTTGGAACAGAAACAGTTTGGTAGTGGATTCTGAGAACTGGGTGCTTTCTGTATTATCTTTCAAAGTCCTCCGAAAAGGAATATTTTTTGCTTTAAAACAATCCCAATTTTAAAGTCAGTTGACAGACGTTCCATACAATAGCAAACGCGCTATCTGTCAGCAAAACAGTTTGGTTGCAGAGTACTTTCTTTCGTGGCAAGGACTGGAGCAGCTACTCACCAGCAATGGAAAGTGACCTGTAGGATAAGCTATTTACAGATTTAAAGATAAGCAGCACCATTGTGTTACAGCTGTCCTGATCTGTATTGCCAAGTGCTCAATAATACCACTTAGGATGTTTTTATAATGGCAGATGGCTTCTTAAGTGCTCAGAATGAGCCTGAAAAGGGCTCCTTCAGCTCTTGCATAATATTCTTTTTCTAATGCATCTTCATTGCTCTGTTCAGATAACGAGACACAGAATACCAGCTGGGTTTAAAATGACTAGCAACAGGCTGTCTTCAGGTTGAATTTATTTACCAGACCAGTCATTGAAAAACACACCTGCTTTTCATCATCAGGTATTCTATTTAAAGCCTAAATGATATGATTCGTCTGTATAGCACACTCCAGACTGTACAGACAACATTAACACCAGGGTAGATCGGAGCCCACACCAGTCAGACACTCAGGCTTGTCTGGCAGTTGTCTTTTCTGCTGTTGAGAGCCACTCCTGCATACTTTCATCTTTTCTCACACTTGCTCTACCTCGAGAGGACAACCTTAGCATCTGTCTGCACGTGAATATATATGATACTGAATGAAAAATGACCATTCTGGAGGATGTTCAAAAATTAAAACTCAGCTGTATTTTTGAAAAAACAAAAAACAACAACAACAACAAAAAACAACCCCTCCTTTCTTCCCTGTGCTATTACGGCTCATGTCTTTCACTGCAGAGATTGAAGAGAGCAGGCTTTTGCACTCAAGCCATTTAAATCTTATGCACATCCTTGACTCTGCATACAGATGTGATCGTTTCTAGACAACAACGGTATTCATGGACATATTTAAACAAATGAGTATGCTTTGCTGCATCAAAAGCCTTCAAAGCTGTCAAGTTTGATGGGGAAGCAATAAACAGGACTGTGGAAAGAGTGCACTTGTGATACATAATAGAAACAATCAAATGAAAAATCAAATGTTCAACCATGGAGGACTCCAGATGTAGCAACAGTATCTCAAGGCAACTGATTATTAAAACAATAATAATCATATAAAGAAAACTTAGGAAAAAAACCCACCATATAAAATGATTAAAAACTCTTCAAAGCATTTTGAAATTTATGGTCTGCATACGTGTGTGACATCCACAACAGGAAATAAAAGGTGCTGTTTAGTATGGATCTGTATGAGTAGCACTGACAGTTGCAAGAAAGTGCACCCCGCAGAAGGCCTTGGCTCAAGCCAAGCTTATATGCTGCATTTTCACTTCAGCCAAAAAATGGGTGAATCATTTCTTTACCTCAGCTTTGAGCTTACCTCATCTGATAGCTGCTATGTAAGTGCTACATTTTATAAACTTTTTGATTACAGTGAACACGAAGGAAGAATTTCAGGGAAAATGAAAGTACTCTGATGTACTAGTGATTAGGATTTCTTCCTTTCAAGGGTTACCTGTGTTCCTATTTCTATAGCCCAAAGAGGAAATTAATTTTGCTGATATGAAACCTTTTCTAAAGCCAGTCATTTAACTTGAGGCAGCACCGTGTTTCCAGACAGATGCTTGAAGTTAAGAGTGTCATTAATTTTCATCATACTTCTACAGAACTGTCTCAGCCTTTCTGCAGCTGGGTTTCCTTGCTGATGACTCCACGTCTCTGCCTTGCAATCTTTCCTTTTTCTACCCTCTTTCCTTGCTCCTTGCCAATAACCATGGTCCACTCCTTAAATCGTTTCACCAACATTATCTGTGTTTTAGAAGAGCTCAGCCTGTTTGACTTTAATTGCAGCTTTCCAGAATCACTTACACCTTCACCCTGGCACGAACGTGCAGTGAAATACATCAGATTTAGATCATCATCTCGTGCCCTGCACCATTCTCCACCCACAGTGCTTCTCAACAGTTAAGGATGGTATCCAAAACCTGCAGACAAAGTAAACCACAGATCAAGACAATATAATTAAAAAGGAGAAAAAACAGAACGTACGATAACTCTCAAGAGACAGTAAGAATTTATTTAAACAAATGATAATAAAAAATCAGAGGGAAAGAACTCAGCTGTTTAGACAAAGGGGTTTGGAAATGATGCTCCTGTGTGCGTAAAGCAACAAAGTTTACCTTCAGCAGTACTAACATGACTTTAGCAGTCCCAAAGCAAACAAAGCTCCCTGTGACTGGCAGCTATTTGCTGGTTGCTCGAGCACTGGTTGGGGATGTCACCAACACACAGAAACACAGAAACAGGTTTCACCAGGCAAGCAGCCTGGGTAACCACATCTGCAAGTCTCTAGACGTAAATTCACCCAGTTTTAAAGTCCTCGTTCCTTCGTGAGGTTTTGAAAAGCAAGTTGTGTATCCCCCAAAAACGTTACCTCCGCATAACCTGCTCGGTCCGCAGCAGAAGTTTGGGGAAAAAATAAAATAAAAAATAAAATATGTCAGCTCCCTTCCGCAACTAAGTATATATTTGGTTGCCCAAGATAGTGGAACAGCATGGCATTTGGCAGCCACTGTCTCTGCATTCTTACCACGATGAGTAATTCCATCTCAAGGGAAACAACTCTGGCGTTAACACGAGCCCTTGTTCCGCTCGAAACCCGGACGCTGGCGAGCAGCTCGGAACTTGTAAGGCTTGGTGAAGCGCATCAACTGCTGACCAAAGGTGCGGCTGGCAAGGCTCGGAGCTCAGAGCACAGCCCACGCGAGCACTGCCCACGCCGCACACACCCGTGTCAACCCGGTCGCATAGAAACCAGCGGCGACCACCAAAGCGGGGCGGGGGCGGGACCACTCGCTGTCTCTGAAGCTGATTGGCCGGGCGGGCGCGTCCGTCAAGCGTGAGCACGTGACGCGCTTCTGCGCCGCCCGGATGGGTGAGGCGGAGCGCCGTGGGGGAGGTTCGTCGCGCAGCTTGTGACGTCACGCGGTGGGGGGGGAGGAGGAGGGGGGGTGGGGTCAGCGCGTGCTGAGAGCTGATTGGTCGCGGAGGTGCGGGGGCGGGTGGGGCGGGATGGCTGAGGGCACTTCCGGTGTGTGTGGGGAGGGGGCGCGAGTGGGTGTGGAGGAGAAAGGGCCGTGGGACAGTTCGCTCCCGTTAGAGGGGGGGGGGGGGGGGGGGGGAGCTGAGGGGGTTGGGTCAGCCGCGTCTGTTGGCGGCTTTCGTCAGCTGCGTGGTGGATTTAGGTCCGAACTCTGGAAGGAGGAAGTGCTGGGCCTGCGCTGCAGGTGTCGGTGGGGTTAACGTTCGAGCTGTGTGGGAATAAGCCAGAGGGCTGAAAGATGGCAGCGAATCCCTCGGGACAAGGTAGGCTCCGACGGGACGGCTCTGCCCGGAGCATCTCCCAAAGCACGCGTTAATGTGCGGGCAGGGCAAAGCGGGGGAGGAAGGTGGGGCTGGAAGCGGCAGAATGTGAGAAAGCTCCTGGAGAAAGGCACGCAGCGGGTGGTTGGCAGCGGGGAGGCCTAGAATAAGACAGTTAAAGTCGTAATTATGCTCCCCATGGAGTGCCGTGGGGAGTTTCTTTGAAGGGCATCGCATCAGCGTTGGTTCATTAAAGACATGGAAACGGTCCGTCCGCGGGGCTGAGGCGCTTGGGATTGGAAAGAGTCCCGTCTCGGACGACTGAAAGAGGGGCTTAAATCGCCCTCTAGAGGTGCCTTCTGGAAGTCTTAATCGAGCTCTGAAGCTTCCCTCACCTGTGGGTAGTTAAAGGCGAAATAAACCTCCGAGATACGGTTGTGTGTTGATTATGTTAATTCAGTTTCCCATTGTTGTATCCGTACCCTTACCAGGAGGGCGGACCTAAGGAGCTTGTTGCAGTCAACGCTGAGCACAGAAACTCCTTAAGGGCTACCAGGCCCTTATCTTCTAGTTGCTTTTCCTTTTCTCTGTGCTTCCAAAATTCAAAGTAAACACAGAGGTGCGTTGGACCAAAATGCATACTTTACTTGCTGCTTGACCAAAATAAGGTAGTTTTTATAAAGCTCATTGGGATTCTGTGGAAGTGCTGAGAAAAAGAGAGCTGCAGCTAACTGTCCTGTTGCAAATTTGAAGGCTTTTGTAATAGCAACTCTTGTTTTTGTTTGTGAGTACCAACACAAAAACAGTTCAAGTAATAGAATGTCATTTAGAGTTAAAAGCTACTTTTTCTTAAATATGTGTGTGAATTTACTGGGAAGAAGTGGGGCAGTTCTATTGTCAGAGTCCTTTGGGTTTGCTTCCCTCAGAATCCTGTAGGCTGTGTTCAACATACACTTAACAGATCATGGCTGCTGAATTTTTCTGTATTTTTCTCCTGAGCAGATATAGTCCAGTGCCATTGAAGTAATTCATTCTGTCATTTTTGTCCTCTTGGACAAAAAAGAAAGGAGGTATTTTCTGAATCCCTCCTTGGAAGAGTTCTGAACACGAGAACTTACTCAGACTTCAGCTGCATTCAGAATATTTTTGTATTGGGTTGTTTCTTTCCCTTTAATCATAACTGGTTATTTTCTTAGGTGGACTTAATTCAGTTTCCTGATGATTGCAGGCTCAGCTTGCAAAGGTTAAGAGTTTTTGGACTAGACGTCCTTAAGCTCATGGACCTCTGTTACAAAAGCATTCCTTTTGTTAGAATTTCAAAGATGAAAAGCTGCAGCTGTTTAGTACAGGAAAACCAGATAGGACTTAATGAAAGCCTCACTTTCAGGGCTTTATTGCCACATGAAACTTACTACGGCATTAAAAAAAATCTTCCTTTTCTCCATAGTGGTGAAAAGAAGATCAGCTTCTGATTTTACAGAGTGTTACTCTTGGTAATAGGATGCTGCAGCAGCAGCACCTGGCAGTATGCATTGTGCGTTAAGGAGATTGCTGTTGTAAGGCTTTTGTCAGTGCACAGCAGGAGCAGAGCTCACCTAGCACACTGCTGCATGGAAGACTTCACTGCGTGCTGTAGGGTCCCGTGGGGTATCCCCCTGAGATGAATGTCATGGTGCTGCAGGAGGAGCTGTAGTTCAGATCCCCAGAGATGGAAGAAATAGAGGTTCTTCTTCAGACAGGACTGAATGATTCCAGGAAGAAGAGTTCTGGTACAGTGGAAGAAACAAGCTCTTGAAATAAATGCAGGGTTGAAAGCTTCAAATTGAAGCAATTCTACAAAATGTCCTTCTGTCCTGGAGTTTGTTCACGGTTTTGTCTTTGAGCACACCAATGGTATACATTCTGAGCAGGTAGATGTAGTGTCCTGTTTGCAGACTCCCTCTAAAAGTGGAAGATGTTTATATCATCTACAAACTGCTCTGCTCTGCATCTGAGCCTGCCCGAGGGCTGTAGCAGATTTCTTCCCTGAGCAAATTTGCAGCCATAAAGCAGTCAGTGTCTAACATTCACTGCTGAATGCGTTTTGTGTATGAACTCTTGAATTTGCAAAGCAGAGAATACTCATGAACTGCTCAGCGGTTGTGCAACTCCCCCCAGTTAAAATCAGAGTCTAAACTTAAAGCTTTAATGAGGATTGCTGTGTTTGAAAAACAGTTCTCCTCTCAGGTGTGTCATAACCGAGGATGTCTTTTTTTTTTTTTTTTGTCATGTTTACATATTTTGTACCAGAAAGTGGAATAAAAGTTACAGGTGGAAGATTACTTTCCTTACAGTTCAGATAGGAAACTTATTTAGCTGTTTCACATTGGTCTTCTCTGAAGTGCTGCAGAGACCTGGGCGGGGAAAATCTGAAGGGAAATGTCATGCAAACTGTCAGATTTGGTGAATGATTTTGTAAGGGTGCCAGTTTTTTTTCCTCACTAAATTGGATTTCTCATGCCCCACTCTCTCAATTCTTAACTTTCATATAGCAGGCTTTATTTTGCTTTAAGAACAAGTTAAAAATACTACTGGAAGGATCTTCGTGGTACTCAGATGAGGAAATAACTTGCACATGTTGGGTATCTCCCTCCATTTTCTCAAATAAGGTTTTTTTTCTGTTTATCATTGACAAATTCTCTTAAATAATTTTTTCAGTATGGTGGATGGGTAATGATTGAGTTCTGGAACAAACCATTACTTTAAATAAATAAAACTATCAGAGGAGAAAAGAGAGAGATCCCGAGGAACCTTGAATTACTTTCTATAGGTTCTGATGTACGATGCTATAGCAAGACATGCATTAAAAGGAGAGATCGTAGTCTCACTTGGTTTCTGATTGTAGTCCAAAAACAGTAGATAACATTTTATTCTTACATGTGTCTTAATGCTTTCTGAATCATAACATCTGCTTCATGATAAGTGCAAGTACATTCAGTCTTTCTTTTTTTGCTGATAGTAACATTAAAAAGTGGTCTCCTTTTTCTTGTCTGAGTCCCCATGTCGTCTGACTTCCAGGCATGTGCTTGGATTTATGCATTTCAGGATAAACTAGCACTATCAGAAGGTACTGAGTAATATGTTGGGTTTTTTTTTTTTTCATGAAAACTGTGTGGAATGTACATACAGGCTCAATGACCTTAGCTTGGGCACTTTTAGAAGTACTTTAGTTACTGTGTTGTCTCCAGAATTCATGAGAAACAAAGGTCTGAGCTAGCTGCAGTTGAGAACTGCTGAATTGTAACGTGTTGGCAAGATCTCACAGCCCTTGGGTCTCTCAGAGCACATGTCCTGCTATGTTTCAACAATTCTGAGCTCGTTTTTTCTCGGTTTTGAGCTCATTACTGTTGCATATTTAAAAAATAAAATAAAACATTTACCTGCTTTTTAGGTAGGGTACATAGAAGATCTGAACTGATATGCTTAGGAAAGTGAGAATTTAAGTGGAAATAGTGCATCATGTGAAAGAGAGAAGAACAAATACGAAAACAGCAATTAATTATGTTTTAGTTTAAAAACTTTTAACAAATCTAAAGATGATTTTGGATGACCTTACCTAGAAGGACAGTAAAATATAATCAGAATGGCTTAGCTCCTTAAAGACGGCAAGAACTGGGAGGCACTGAGGTGTGGGGTGCATGTGTTAGGCACAGGGAAAGAAAAAGGCGAGAGTTTAGTCAGAATCCAGTAAGGCTGCAAGTTACTGTGCATTGCATACTCAGAGGGCAGTGAGGGCCTGGCACAGCTGCCCAGAGAAGCTGTGGGTGCCCCATTCCTGCAGGCAATCCAGGCCAGGTTGGATGGAGCCCAGCTCTGACCTGACCTGCTGCGTGGCACTGATGGCACAGCAGGAGCTCGGGGCTGGGTGGGCTTTGAGTTCCCTTCCAACCCAACCATTCCATGTGTCTGTAATGTAATACCAAGCAGCAACAGGCACCTGCGCATGTGGTTTGTTTGGTAGCCACCGTGTGGGTAATAGACGAGTGAAATCCTTAGCTGTGTTAGAGACTTGTGTAAGTACAGCTGTTGGGCCACATCTTTGGTTAAACAGGTTTGAAAATACATGAATAACAGCTGTTTTAGGCATTTTCTGAAGCCTTTCAACCACTGTACTTCTTCATCTCTTCTCTAGCACACAAGATCCCTTTCTGCTTTTGGTGAATGATAAGCAAAGCCACTGTCTCATCTTGTGTACAGACAGTAAAATTTTGCTTCTCGATTCTAGCACTGTGGGCATTCTTCATACTCGGCTTAAGGGCACGGTGTGTGTGGAAGGATATTAAAACTGAAACCTTTCTGCGTGGATTGAATAGCAATCACCTTTTGTACAAGCACATATGCAGGCTTATTGGTGGTCTCATCCTTACTGCACATGTACTACAGTTTGAGGTTATTGGCATGAGAAATTATACCCTGGAACTATATTATATATTGCACTGCTTTCATACTTTGCTTGACTGCATTTTAAATGTAGAACCTGGCAAGTTCAGCTTTCCTTTGAAAGGAAGGTTGTTTGATCATTGACTATGGATGTAGCTCCAGAAGTGGCTTGGGAAGAGGTAGGGTCTAACGTGAGGTAGAAACCTGTATTAATATGTATGATAGCTTAAGGAAGCTATTTCAGGTTGTAAAATGATTAGAGGGGAATTAAACCTTCTGATTAATAGCATTTTGGATGGGAGTAAAGCTTTGAAGATTAGTGTATTCATCATAATGTCATACTGCACAGAGATTTTTAATGCCACAGAGTCAGAGTTGGGCCACAGAAATCGAGTAAATCTTTCTAATACTTTTCTGTCATTCTCACCAGGTTTCCAGAATAAAAATAGGGTTGCAATCCTGGCAGAACTAGACAAGGAGAAGAGAAAATTACTTATGCAAAACCAGTCTTCCACAAATCACCCTGGAGCCAGGTATTTTATGTTCTGAGACCTGTTTGGACGTCACTGGTTAAATCAGAGGGTGGAGGGGATGGGGGAGGAGGAGGAAATGTCGAGCAAGCTGTAAACTCACTGAAACTCTTACCAGTAGTGTTTCCTAGCCATCCTCAGTAATCAGTCTGAGATATCTTGCACACTAGGAACGCGTTAATGTTTGAAATTGTTTACCAGCAGTGAATTTTGGCTTGCTTAATTTGCATTTGAGAGGGAGAGAAACAGATAGACTTTGGTTGAGCAAGCCTACTTAAAGAAGAGCTAGGAAGGAAGTACCTAGAAAGCATACGTTATGGGATTGCACGTGCACTAATATTCTAGACACAGTGTTGCATAGAATATCCCTACAATAGTTAGATATTCTGAACACAGACTGAGTGCTGCCTGACACTTTCTCGAAAGAGATTTTAGGCCACCTTTAATGCTTCCTTGCTGAATATTTGAAATCACCTCAGTTAGATCTCTTCTGTAACTCAGTACACAGCTGCGGTTCCAATATGATTATTGATTATGAAGGAAAATAGAAAGTCACGCCATTATGTACAAACGCTTTCAGGCAAAAATACTTCCACGCTTCCCTGCAGGTCCAGCAGAGTTTCAGGAGTGCTCTTTTGGTTTCTTTTCAGGTAACGAAATAAATATTATGCCAGTGAGTGGAATTAAAACCTGCTGTTTTCAAAGGGGACGAAGCAGCGGGCACTGCTGAAATAAGACCATGGAATTTCTGCAGATTTGTTAGAAAAAAAACTTGTTGTATGTAAAGTGAAGTACAATAGCTGCATAGTCTGTGTAAGTGTGAATGACATGACTGTTCTCTACCCCTAGCACAAGGGAATCCTCTCTAAAATCAGAAAGCATATTGAGAAATGTCAGCTCACGACGTAATCTCAAGAGAAAAGTCATACTGGAAAGTTAGAGGATATAGAACTGAGTGCAACAGAAAAAATCTTCAAAATTAGTGAAAATGTTATCTCTTAAATAAAATCAGTCCTTCTTTCCAGCACTGATGCTTATCTTCATTGTTGTCATGAAATATGACTTGCATAATACTTCTTCAGCTCATCTTGTACTGAGATCTTTTCCAAAAGCAGCCGTGCTCATGAAATATGGTTTAGTAAATCAGCTGTTGACATGATTGCTGCTAGGAAAAGTCAGCTGTTCAGTTTCTTTGGATCCCCTGTGGTCCTTCATACTTTTGTTTCTGGGTGAGCAGAGCTGGACTTTGGGCACGAGTATCTAGAGCCAGTTTGAGAGACAGTTGTCAGCTGCCTTGCGTTACATCTCTAATGGCAGTCTTCACTGATTTTTATCTGGAGGATGACTGCTCATTTTAATTACACAGAGAAGGGGAAAACATCTCCTTTTAATTCCTTATGTTTGCTTAGCAAGTTGAATTATTCCAAATAAAAACACAGCAATATATTTTTATGAACTTTAATTTGAAACCTAGTGTAAGCTGCACTGAGATAAGCAAAACCAGTTTTGCATACCCTAAGCTGTTGTCGTTGTTTCTGAAGACTGCAGAGCTCTTGTTAGTGCTTCTGTTTGCAGCAGTGATTCAGGACAACCATGGAGTGACCGAGAAACGCCGAAAGCACAAAGCTGCAGTTCTGTAAACTGCTGATGATCAGTTCCCACTTGTTCGCTGACTTGAGTGGGACTTCACCACTGGGCTTAATCCACAGCAGGCTTCAGGACTTCCAGGATTAGTTTGTCATCAGGTGGTTTTGCTAGGTCACGTGATGCAGCTGCGATCACTCAGTTTTTCCCTTTCTCACTTTTGTTAAATAGCGGTTTTCCTAATAATTGTTGAAGTCAAGCCATGAGTCCAGTAAATCCTAACCTGTGGAAGTTCTGGCAGTTTTATCTGTGGGTATGTATCATGTAATCTTGTTCTCTTTCGCAGCATTGCACTTGCGAGATCACCTCTCAACAAGGATTTCCGTGACCATGCCGAGCAACAGCACATTGCAGCTCAGCAAAAGGCTGCACTGCAGGTAAGCTGATACAGGAGGGTTTCATCCAGCTTGGCTCCCTTTCAGGTGTGCACCCCTTCACAGAGCAGCCTAGGGAGAGTGAGAAAATCTTTAGCAGTTAGGTTTCACAAATTTCTCATGAGTGAGGTTTCATCTTTTGTTACGAGCTTAAAGCTGTCAGCTTCCCTCTGAACGTGATTGTGGGAATGTAACCTGTAGCATAATCACAGACGTTTTGTACGTCTCCCATCAGTTTCATCAGGCTTAGAATGCCCCTTGGATTGTTGGGAGAGCAGAAGTGGTTACAGCTTTCCTTGTTTGAATCTTAGCGGGTGCCAAGTAAGTAACCCGCAGTTCTGAGTGATGCAAGCAGAAGACTTGGGAAACTTAGTTTTACATTTGCAGACTATCTTGCTTATGTTGGGTGAGGTTGATGTCAGTGTTGAAATCAGAAATTGGGCAAGAAAGCCAGTGTGTGGCCACATGTTTTCTTGCTGTTCCTGCACGACTTGGCAGAGAGCACAGGAAAAAAGAATTGGGGGTGCATACTGATGACCCTGTTTGTGTATCTTATGCTTTGTTGTATTCCTTTTAAGTGTTAAAGAGTGGGCAGTCTGTGTCCTTTGGAGCAGAAGGGGCTGTGTAGGATTGTACAAAGGCTGTCTAGGGCCATGAGCAGCATATATCCCCTTCTGGTTAACAAGCATAGGGACATCACTTGAGTGGAATGCTGATGTCCCAAAAGTGTGCCTGACTCTATGGCATCTTACCTGCAACCTCAGGTTGTGTGATAGTACTGATGCACACTTCTGGTGTACGGACACATGTGGCATCTGTCACGTACCAAGACCTGTAAGTTAGTTACTGATGGGAGTGGAAGCATGAGGTCTTTGACAAGAGGGGCCAGGAGTTCACCTACCATTCTCCTTACCTTTATGGGATTTCAAGAGAAGGGAGCAGTAGAGAACGGCCAAGTTAATACAGTTGATTCTCAAATACATCTGTTTTAAAATGCTGTTATTAAATTAGAATATCAGAGCAGACTAGGAGAAATACATAATTAATGCTGCAGAAACTATGGTATTGAACTGTGTGAGTGCTGCAAGGAGTTGCACTTTAACAAATGTTTTTCTTTCTCCAGCATGCGCATGCACATTCCTCAGGATACTTCATAACTCAAGACTCTGCATTTGGAAATCTTATTCTTCCTGTCTTACCTCGACTTGAGGCAGAATGAGTGATGCTGTTTCTCAGAACTGCGAAGTCTGATTTTAGCCATAGCAGGGACTGTCTGATCTTTTAATTCCTTTGTTTTTGAATCTTAAATCCTACTTCATTCTGGATTCTTGTGGTTGCCTTTGGAAGTGCGAGCTCAACTAATGAGAAAGCAGTGTTGTTGAACAGACATTTTTATTCCTTATTTCAGGCTGAAGTCAGACATAAGACCTCCTCGGTGTGTCAAGTGCATGGTGCTTGCTCGTTTCTTCCTTTTTACATAAATGTCCAAGCCAGAGTCATCAAGAGATGTACACAATAATAAAGTTCATAAATGCTGACAAAGTATACAAGTGCCATTTTTTTTCTCTTCGATGAAAGAAATTCACTTTTGTCTGTAAAAGCAGGCATGAATTTATCAAGCACGTCAGTAAGTTTTTTTTTTTTTTGACACGGAGGGGCATTCCTTGTGTAGTGCTGTTTGCTGTTACAGTGTTACTGGTCCTAGGAAGTCCTTTGTTATAGTGTGCCTACCTCTTTATTTTGTGAACAGTGTAAATGAATTAAAATCACCAAGATGAAAGAGAAAAAAACAATTGCTTCAAACAGTCTTTCAATAAAAGAAAATAATCCTCTCCTTTCAGGTTGAGGTATGCAAGGACACTTCAGTCCAAGCAGTCCTACCTGAAATGGTGTCTTTTTCAGTATTTCAGTTGTTTCATTTTTGTTTGCCTTATTTCTTGCCTTCCTTATACTTGTGGTAACCAACTGTATCTGTGTGCTGAAGGAAAATCTGTTGATCTTAACTTTGTGACTGTGGTTATGCTGCCAGTATAAAGTATCTTACAATGAAAAATAGTCCTCACAAATACATTTGTCTCCCCAGCTTTAGTAATAGAGCTGTAACTTGACTGGTTTTGCTTTGGAAGCAAGGTTCAAGAAGCAAAAAAGAGACCTGAGGTGAAAGTCAGTATTCAGAACACATCTGTTAAATTGGTGCTCATCTGAAGCACGTCTGTGCTGTGCAGCACCTTTGCTGTTCTGTCTCATTTTGGGGGTTGCAGAAGTGATTTCAGTCTCAGCTATTTGTGTCATGTGCTTTTTGAGGGATTTGATGTGGTGAGTTGTGGCAGTGGTTATGGTTTTTGTGGATACAGAAAATCAAAGGGTTTTGTCACTTCTGTTTTCAGTGGATGGGTCTCTAAGTTTTTTTTTTAATTACCAAGAGTAACTTCACCATGAAGCTGTCCTCAATTCTCATTACTCATCAACGTAACCTGAGCATATTGAGGCTTTGACAAAGAGGATCTGGTTGTCTCTGTGTATAGAAGAGGATGAATAAATCATTCAAAGCTTGGAAATACACAGAGGAAAAGGGGGTTGAGGAGCTATAGCAAAAAGTTCTGATTTTAGTGTTTGGTTATATCTAAAAAGTAGTCTTTTTTTTTAATCTGCTTTTGGAAATCTGGGGACGTCTTTGTAGATGTCTTCTCTTTTCTGATAGTGTTTAGTTTAGTATTATTTCTAACAGTTTCAAACTTATTATACTTATTCTTATTTTTAGAAATAAATTATACTCTCTGATACCTCTAACTGGGAACTTCCTACTTGTTTCTGTGTGTGTTCCATCAGTTGCCAAAACAGCCAAATGCTACTTCTGATGTTTATATTTTTCAGGTGCTTTTTTCAGTATGTTACCTCAATCTTTACGTGAGGAAAATTGTAGTTACTGTTATCTTCAGTTCTGCTGATGGGGAAGAGCACCGAAGAGCTATGATGCAGCCCATGGAGCTGTGGGTGTTGATGAGCAGATGGGAGCCAGCTGCTGGCTCATGGAAGGTGCTGAGCTCTTTGGTTTGTGGTTTGTCTCCTCTTTCTTGGGCAGCTCTGTGCTCGTGAGTGGTTTTTTTTTTTTTTTTATTTTCCAGTTTCGTTTTCCCCAGAGGGAACCATTCCCCATCCAGGAGCAGGTGTGTGAACCTTCACGCCCAGATTTGTGCTCACAAAGGCATTGTGCTCTCAGCCTCTGATGGAGCTCATTCCATTTGGATAAATGGTGAAATAATCTGAGAAACAAGGAGCTTCCACAGGGCAGGTGAGAGCCACGTGCATAAGGTGACAAAGCCAACTTTGCTCCAAACCAGGGAACGAACACATTTTCCCAACAGCATCATTTCCAAAGAGGAATGCTACGAAAGGTGGGTCTGAAAAATGTGTCTGTGCACGGTCAGATGTGACACCAAACCACAGTGAGATGTGGAGGCCAAATCTCCCTCAGTACTTCATACCTGAGTTCATGCTCAGCTCTTTTCTCACTGACACGTCTCCATCAGAGATTCACTGCCTTTCATTCAGTTCTCTGATGTTTTCAGTATGCATTCATTTAGAGATGTCATTATAGATCTTTCTCAGTTTTGATGCAGCAGTGAAAGCTCTTCTTCCTCCTCTCCTGACATTACCTGCCTGTTTTTCCTGTGGGCTGTTTCCTGCAGTGATGATTTCAAGCAGCAGAAAGGAATATACCTGTGGGATTTCCTAATGCACACAGTGGGAATCATACACCCCTCTCCATGACAGCCAAACTGATTTCGTAAATAACTGCATAAATAATATTTACAGTGCATTACCACATCCCCTGTAAGTGTGTCAGCATGTAGAAACAGGCCATTTTTGTGAGGAACAAAGCAAACATTGTGAATCACTGCTGTGATTCTGAAGTACTGTGCCTTATTTGCCAGCAAACATTAGCTTTCCTTTGTCTCATAATGTTGTGGGTCTTTTCACCTAACAGCTGGGAATTGTCTTTAATTTGTTTGTGTTCAGCTTCTATATTTGGAAGTGAAAATAAATTATTTCTTTATTGATATGAATATCCTTTATAAAGATAAAGGAGGCGTCATCCCTTGGTGGCTTTGACATCCCAGCTGGAGGTGAATCAGTCGGGAGATTTTGCTCTCATTAGCAGTCAGATGGTGTTGGACAACAAGCAGAGCTGTGGTGCTCTGCTTTATTGTGACCTGGTTGGGAAAGGTGAGGATTTCTAACCTTGCCACAGAGCAGTCCTTGCAAGCAGCTTGTTCCTGTGTGCAGCCTGCCTCTTTGCCCAGGGATGTGGTGGAGTCACCAACCCTGGTGGTGTTGAGAAGCATGTTGATCAGCCCTGAGGGCATGATGTGTGGACATGAATTAGATGATCTTAGGGGTCTTTTCCAGCGTTGATTCTATGGTTCAGTGCTCCTTTGTCATGATTCTTTCCCCAGCTCTGTGGGAGATGGTTGTCATACAATATGCTGTTGCTCTCCTTGACAAAAATGTAAACTGAGCTGCAGAAGGGGGAGTGCTTTGCTTTTCCCCAAACTTCCACATACCAGTGGCTGAATCAGCTGCCCTCTCTTCCTTTCAACACATGCTGACACACTTCAGCTTTTCTCCTCTCTGATCACAAATTAGAACAGATTTGAATGCTGTCAATGTCAAAGATATTATTCTTTTAATTTCCTTTTGTTTCCCTGTTATTTTTATTGTCTGTTTTTGAGACTGCTTTTTTTTTTTTCACCTCGATAAACACTTCTGAAGTGGCTTTGGCTCTGAGTAATGATGCTTTTAGGTACCACGAGGCTGACTTGAGATACCTGTTTCCACAGAAGCTTAGCAATGCCCTCACTTACCTAAGAGTTAGATGTCAGTCCTCAAGAGAGGGCCAAGTTATTAAGATCCTAGGTGCTGTCTTTCTGACCTTCAGCATCCTATTGCTCATGACAGGATATTTTCATTTACGGAAGTAAATGCTTAGAAAAGCAGCCAGGCGCTGTCTCCTGGGGAGAGAATCCTGCTCAGAAGATCCCACCAGCTCACAGAAGTTGAGCAGGTGAGGCTCCCATCAAGGCTGAAACAGCCTGGAGGTGAAGCCTGTACCTTCCACTTATCAAACGCCATGAGACTTAAATCACTCCGGTTGGAAAAGAGCACAAACATCCTCTAGTCCAATCTCATCGTTGAGCTCCAAGCAGACTGAGCAACAGAGCTGCAAAGATGATTTGTCTTAAAGCCTCCAAGATGGTTCCTCGTGTGCAGCAGAGATATTATAAAAAGCACAGGGTGGCAGTTTTGAAACAATACAACATCTGTGATGGGAGTTTTACTGAAGTCTAAGGTAGGCAAGGGACATCTCAGGGCATTGTTAGTTGACATCAAAAGCACAGGCTGCATCAGGTGCATAAGCTAACAGCACTGGTATGGGAAAAGTGAATCTTCACCAGAAATGCAGTTGTCTTTGTCAGGAGGGAAACATACTTGTCACTCAGCTTTCCTCACAGCCCATTGAGTCAGACAGTTACGTTTCATCTGAAATTAAGAGTGCTATTTGGGGGAGATGCACTGCCAATGGGGCCTTGCACAGGTAGGAGGGGACCTTGCTTCTGACAAGCACAAGATGCTCCTGACAGGAAAGACTTTACTTCTGAGGCTGATGCCAGCTTCAGCACGTACCTTTGTTGTCTGTTTGTCCCCTGCTTTGTTCTAGGCTTTTTCTGAAGTGTGACTTGCAGCAGTCAGTAGCTGTTTTTGTGCTACGTAGATGTCCTTCTGCAAATTTAGCTCTGTCCTTCATGAACGTGCAAGGTGACCAAAAGGAAGAAGGTCTGTCATGTTCCCCCAGCTCCAGGCTTGTGCAGGGTGTAGTGTCAGGATGATAAAGGACAGAACTGGCTGTCCCTGTGAAGTCACCCCTCTGCTGCCTGCTGTGTTTGAATGAGTGCAGAGTAATCAGCTCGGCATCTTTCCTCCTCACCGTGAGCCCTCTGCTGTTTAAAGCAATAATTCCCCTCGAGCCTGCTGTCCTAGGCACCACTGCTTTGTTTTATAACGTCTGCAAATGTTTAAAATAGAGAGATTCTGACTGCATAAGCACAGCTGGAAAATGTCAGTGCTTTGAAAGACAGCCATGAGCTGGCCCGTCCATTTATACACATTTAAAATAGCCAAGGTGTAATACCAGAGGAACTTTTCCAATTCCATGGTGTTCCTGCCAACCTCCTTTGCCTCCTTCCCCCACTCTCACCCCCAGACTCTTTCCCAGCCCCGCTGCTCTCTCCCTGCACCCATGGGATGTCCTTTCATCCTCACTGTGTGAAGCTGTTGCGAGCCAGATGCCCCTTACACACCACACAAAGAACCCAAAGTACTGAAAATGTGATTATGTTTCAAATGGGTATGAGAAGCCCCATTCTGAGAGCAGTCATTTTGTTTCAACCTCTTTTTTTCCTGCTCTAGCATGGCTCGGACTCCTCCTCTCACTGTTGCCCCCCACGCTGGCTCCATTCTCCTGCAGACCTCATCAGTCAGAGCAGCGAAAGCAGTACCCTCAGCCATGGATGACCTGTTCAGACCTCTCAGGGATCCATGGGGTACGTTCTTTGGGCAAGACCCTAACAAATATGTGGCTGTCCTGCGAACAGATAAGCCCTCGGCGCAGGCAGAGTCCCCTTCTACAGTCAGTGTTTCTTCCATCCCCTGTTCACTTGTCTCTGAGAGGGGCTGCTCTGGCCACCCCAACCCCTGCTGCACTGGGAATAGCCTGTGCTCTTCTGCTCAGTTCCAGCACCCAAACCTCTTCCTTTATGCCACCTCTTATCTCATGTTCGTCTCCTTTCTCTTCCACTCTAGTCCTCTTGCTTTTCTTGCCCCAGAAATGAACTCTACATCAGGGAACCAATTAACTCAGTGAGAGGCACAGAAAAAAGTAATTTTTTTTCCTTTGGAGAAGAAAAATGTTCAGTAGTTAACATGCCATACTTGATCGTGGCCCTGCAAACCTCCCAGAACTGGAGTTGGGACTGGTTATGTCCCTGTCTCCTGGCATGGGTGCCTTCACACGCAGCGTTCCAGGTGACATTGTCCTGTGCCTCAGATTACCTGGTGGACATGCACATGCAGGGATTTGCAGCACTCCGCCTCCTTTCACTTCCCTCATGTTGGCCTGGTGATCTGCTATCCTGGTTGGTTTGTTTCTTGTCTTTCCAACGTATGATGGTGCTCAGTGATGGGCCAGGTGTGCCCTTGGTACAGTGCAACAGCTTCAAAACGAGTGCTTCCTTCCCGGTCATTCTGCAGTGGATATGTGATAGGAAAATTGCAACGTCCACCATGCCAACCAGTCACTGTGCCGTATTTCCAAAGGAAAAACCGTGTGCCCAACCTGATGCATTTCACAAAAGCCTGAAAATCAGAGTCTGACCTGAATCAGACCCAAAAGGTCACTTGAGAAGCACTCCCACGGGCATCATCTGGTCACGCTGGGTGTTACTCTGCAGCCCAAGGTGAGCGTGTGCCTCACACCACAGGTTTGCTAGAGCCAGGGTGAGCAAGGAAGCACAAGGCTCCTGCAGAGCCCGCCCTGTGCTTCCCACTCCTGGTTGCCTTGTCTCTTTGTCTGCCAGGAGGCGTTGCTTCGTGCTGCATGCAGGTAAAGCTGATAGGCTGACACGATGCTGGTCCTGCTGGAGGGCATGAACCACAGCTGAAACCCACACAAGGATATACTGAGACGAAGAGAACAGGTGAATTGAATGTCATTAGATATAATGCAGGTTTTGCAGCCGTGGATTTAGGGAGCCAACAGAAAAGAAAATCACTGCTGTGGGAGAAATTGGTAAGGGAGCAAGAATTCCTCATGGTGGAAATGAACAGCCCACCTCCACCACCACATGTCCCTGCAATTTCGGGGGCAGGGAAGAAGCTGTCTTTCAAAAAAGGGCCAGTAGGTGTCATTTTTGCAATCAGTAAGCGTTGGGCTTGAAGGCAGTGCTCAGCCCCAGAAAAGCAGTGCCTCTCTTTGGGGGAGGGCTCAGTGGGATTTTGTGCTGATTAATCCTCTCACAGCCTTGAAGCCTGGTGGAAAAAACAGCCACCTCTTTTCATTAGAACAGGAACAGACTGCACATCATCAAACTGCACAGCTTTCCTGCTCTTGTTTTGGGACTAGGAAGTTTTCTTTCTTTATGACTTTGAACCTTGCCACAGCTCCAACAGGAATGAAAATGAGTTTTCCTCTCAAGAGAAGGAAGACTGGGAGCTAGTTGTGGATTATTTCCACAACGACTGGCGATTTTGTTGAGAATTCGGCAGCAGCATTCATGAAGACGTGGTCCAGGCCTTGTTGAATTGTGTGGAGAAATGTGCTAGAATGTCAAGATCCACCTGTTATCACTGTGGCGACACAGAGGTCTTCCAAGAGTTCATCAAGCTGGGATCTGGAACAAGAGGAAAGGGAAAGATGGTGTCAAGATGCTTGCAGGTAGGAAAGGGGAGTTTTAGTTTGGATACAGGGAAGAGTTTTTTTTCACAATAAAGGTGATGAGGCACTGGCACAGGTTGCCCACATTGCTGACAGGTGCCCTGCAGAAAGGGCATCTCAAAGTCAGGTTGGGTTTGGGCTCCGAGCACCTGCTGCCCCTGCAAACATCCCTGTCCATTGCAGAGCTGTTGGACTAGATGGCCTGTAAGGATCCCTCCCAGCTCAAATGATCTGTGATTCTGTGAAATGCATTAAAGGCAGGGAAGACTGATTTAAGACTTCCCCATACTCCATCTGAAGCTTGCAGCAGCTTCCAGGCTTCCCTGGAGTTTTGTTCCTGGGCAGCCTGAGAGTACTGGGAGGAGGCTGCATGTTTATCTAAGTAGAAGAGATGAAAAGAAACCTCACAGGACAGGGATACCCAGACGGGACAGATTCATCTCACTGCCTGGCACTGCTTTCATGCCAAATGTGGAAATCCAGATTCACAGCGCAGCAGAAGAATTCCTGCACTTTTTGAGGGACACGAAGACTTTGGTCAAACGAAGCCGTGATTGAGTGCAGCTATGTGACTATGACTTGTGCATAATGCTCTGTGCTCAGTGGAAGGAGAAAGAGGAGGAGGCAAAGAATGAAGTGGAGAAAGAGAAGCATCAGCAGCTCCTTCGTTTGGCCATGAGATGTCAGCATTGCCGGGGAGCTCCAGCTTCCCCATGCCTCGGCTCTACCTAGCTGAGGAACTCGGTTAGGAAGATGTGAGCGGGGCTTTTGCACACCTGTCCTCGGCCACAGTCCTTATTTCGCAGTGTTGTTTTCCTATGATTTGCTGCTGGTGTTTCTGGGCTTTCCGCTCAGCCCACTTTCTGCTTCCCGCTCGACACAACCCTATGCTTGAGTGCACCGTGGCCATGTGGGTGTTGATGAATGATTTAAGTGTTGATACTCAGTGTACATTCCTCAAAAGGAGAGCTCCAGCCTCACAGAGAGGAGGTGAAAGAAGATTGATGAAGAACCCTCCTGTAGATATTCAGGCGCTGAATTTCCTCTTTGGAAGAGTAATACATTTTTACGATGCCACTATAATTTTATTACACGCACTATAGTCCAAGCCTACTTTCCACAGGGCTGAGGCTCATGGGTTTTGCAGCCCTGTGCATGTCAGCTGCGAAGGTCTGCACTGAGCAATCCTTATATACTCAGAAGCTATAAAAATCAGTACGAGTGAGTCATTCAAAAGCCTGAAATTATAGCCAGGTTCAGAAAGTGAAGGCTACAACGGGCAGCACGCAGCTCCAATACTCGCAGCGAAGAAGCCTTAGTGTAACAAAAATGAAAGAAATCAAAGGTACTGCGATGGCAGGCATGTTTCAGCCACCACCTACAAAGCCATGGTGTCATCAGAAGGCCAAAACAAGTTAGCCAGTTTGCCACCCTGTATGAAATCCTTGCTCTCCCATTTTTTTATGCATCCTTTCTATTATTATTGTTATTTTATCAGCACTTGACTTCTTTTTGTCCAAGAGAAAACACTCGATCACCTTCATTCTCAGAGAGGAATGATGAAGAAGGTTGGGATCTTACATCTGAAGTGCAGAGGCTCTGCTGAAAGATGAGGGCACAAGTAAATTCCACACATGGAAGATATCTATCATGAAAATCAGAGCCCTGTTCCTTCACCCCAGCACCTTTTGCCTTTGCCTTTCTGGAGGCTGTCAAGGGTTTATTTCAGTGGGCACTTTTCAGGGGGTGTGGGTTCTGTATGTGAGCAGGGAGTGCTTGAATGCCTCGGCAGTGATGGCTGTGAAAGTTGTTGTGGGTCTGACACCATCACGTCTCTGGATACCTAATGCTCTGCTCCATGAGGAAGCCAGGAGCTGTAGTGCATGAGGCCGGGGAGAGGAGGAGTGGAGTGCAGCCAAAAAGGCTGGACAGCTGAGTTCTCAAATCCGAGCTTTCCTTAAATCTCAGCATCCTTCCCCTGAAGCAAGGGCAGCTTCCATGAGCAGATATAGACAGGTGTTCCTTGCCAAGGCCCAGATACACAGAGACACCTCCTTCTACATGCAGATGAGTGGCACCACCTTGTGTCATCATGTTAGCTGCCCACAGCCAGCAGCATCCCTCCTTCACAACACTGCAGTTTCTTTGCAGCTGTCAGAGGAGCAGCAGTAAGCGTGTGCCGTGCATGGCCAGTCCCCAGTGTGTATTCTCTCCCAGGTACTTGATGGAATTTGGCTCCCAGAACAAAATGTCTGCATGTAAATAGCCCTATTTTCTTATACATAGCCAAGGTTCCCTCCCTCCCTTCCTTTCCTCCTTCCCTCTTTCTCTCTCTCCTTCTCTCTCTCCTTCTCTCTCTCCTTCTCTCTCTCCTTCTCTCTCTCCTTCTCTCTCTCCTTCTCTCTCTCCTTCTCTCTCTTTTTCCTTTCTTTCTTTCTCTCTTTTTTTCCCTCCTAATTATCCTCTCTGAGAACTAAGCAATTAGTTTAAGCTGTAATGTAAACCACTAAGACTTCTCTGAGAAGAAACTGTGCAAACCTTTCTGGGGATGGCAGCCAAGCCCTGTTTCTCTTTGGCATATATTAAAAATAAAAATATATTAAAATAAATCAGCACCAGCTCCTTACAGGCCCCTTACAGACCACCTCCCTTTCAGGTCCATACCTTACTTGTCTTCGTCTTCATCCCACAGCCTGTACATTTTCTTGCCACTTGTCACTGGAACAACTGCAGGTGCTTCAGAAAGGTTCCTCTGCCC
The DNA here is from genome assembly GCA_036925125.1 of Oreortyx pictus. Lineage (NCBI taxonomy): Eukaryota > Metazoa > Chordata > Aves > Galliformes > Odontophoridae > Oreortyx > Oreortyx pictus. The sequence continues at coordinate 2,272,402 of JAUPFR010000004.1, read as the reverse complement.
CTCAGAGGTTGCTGTGCTGAAGGGCAGCACTGCAGCAGGCAGCACACGGGTCTTTATTTGGTGGGATCTGCCAGGTGAAAGAAATCCATCTGCAGAACACCCGATGGAACGGTCTTCCTCTGTCCCACACCAGTGCTGTCACCCAGCTCTTGCTGCCATGCACTGAGGTCCCATCCCCAACACAAACACATCAGTCACCTGAATGATTTTTTGCTTTTTCTGAGGTTTGTGTGGCAGAAATCACCCTCCTCTAACACAGCCATCACCTCATGAAGAACAGCTCTTCCACAGAGCTCTGGAACTCCCTCGGAGCTGTCAAAGTTATGTTTTGTTTTTCGGTTTGCGGTGTTTCAGAGCATGAGAGGTTTTTTGCTTTCACGTTCTGCTCTTTTAATTTTAAAGCCCGATTTTGAATCTTCCAACCCGAGATACACCCGACTTAAAGTAATTTCACCCTTGGAGGCACATTCGGTTTTATTCAAGATCAGTGTTAAAATGGAGCTGCACGGAAAGCAGACTGTGCTATTGAACAGAAGGAGGCAGAGCTGCCGGAGCACACCCAGAGGAATGCTCGAGGATGATCGGAGGGCTGGAACCCCCCCCCATGAACAAGGCAGGCTGAGGGAGCTGGGCTTGTTCAGTCTGGAGAAGGGGAGACTTCACTGCGGCCTTGAAGGGACCTTACAAGCAGGAGGGGGACTGACTGTTTACATCGTCTGACAGTGATAGGACAAGGGGGATTGTTTTAAACTAAAAGAAGGGAGACTGCGGTGAGCTGTTAGGAAGAAATTCCTCACTCCGAGGGGCAGTGAGGGCCTGGCACAGCTGCCCAGAGAAGCTGTGGGTGCCCCATTCCTGCAGGTGCTCCAGGCCAGGTTGGATGGGTCCCTGCTCTACTCTGACCTGCTGCGTGGCACTGATGCCATGGCAGGAGCTCGGGGCTGGGTGGGCTTTGAGCTGCCTTCCAACCCAACCATTATATGTCTGTGATTCTCCTGTGCCTTGGAACAGATGTAACCAGGCCAGGATCCAGAAGATGCCTCGACTCTCAAGAAGTTATTGGTTTATATGCTTTCACTCACACAAAAGTGAGATTAAATAAGCGCACGGTTAAAGTCAAGCTTGTTTTTAAGCATATTCCTAAGCAGGGAAGGATGTAAGCAACTGTTCAGTTTTTTCCCCAGTAACACCATCCCACACAAACGTACCTCAGAATTCCAAGTAAATTCTTTTCAATTGACTAAACAAAGGAGTCAACTTTGCAGAAGACAGTTTATTAAATATATGAGAATCGGTTGCTACACCTAATTACAGACAAAATACTGTGAGTAAAGCATGCACTTAACCACAGACATCAATGACTACCTTGATTATCTCTGAAATGACTTTTAATTCTGTAAGTTTAAGGCTGAACCAATGCAGATATCAAAAACAGAAATAAAAAGTCACACTGCAACAGTAGCAAATGTTGTAGGGACAGTGAAACCACCCTCTAAGGCAGCAGAACCAGACATGTTAAAGATCATGACAGGGGGGTAAAAACGGAGCTGAAGCGTGACGAACATCAGCGTATCTTTGGAATTTGCAGATTGGTGAATGTTATATTGCAGTTAACACATGGGTGAACTCATGCTTTACAAAAGCCCAATGACTGGATAACTGAACATGGAGTGAAATCCAGACCATTAAAAAAAAAAAAAAAAAATCTCTTGGTTTTACTACCTTCTTACCAAGTGTGCTTTTATACCCAATCACTGAAGGAGCATTTTTCAGGGAAGACAAGGAGACATCCAGCTGAGGTGTGGTGCAATAGGCAGCAGTGCAGCATCTCTTTCCTCCACCCCTGGTAAAAAGTGGAGTTATTTTGCAGCACGGGAAAAAAGTACAACTGGCACAAAGGTGTCACGCAACACGGATGGTAATACTGATCCCAACGACCTTAACCAATCTGAAGTTTGCTTCTTAAAAATCTGCTGCAGAAAGAGCAACGTGGCAGCCACGTGAGCTCAGACCTATCCAGCCATCAAGTGAAAGGGTTGGCAGACCTGGGAACCCAGCTGGGGGCCTGGGGCTGAAGGAGGCTATGGAATCTTTCCTCGTTTACACCGGTGAAGCCTTTTTCTTCTTCTTTTTTTTTTTTTTTTTTTCCAATCCATCATGAACCAGGTTTGGAGTTGAAAAGTTAGCTCTGAGCAAGGACTGTGGCTGACGATTTTCTTGACGTTTTCAGAAAAAAAGACTAAATAAACCCAGTAAACTCTCCCCGATATTCTGGATTTCCAAAGCCTAATGCATTAAAACGTATTAAAATCTTCCTTCTCCCTCACAAGCAACTGCGTATATAAATTCCCAAATGCAGAGGCAAGAGGTCAGTGTGAGAAAGTCCCACAGCAAAACTGCATTTTCGGTGTCAGAAATGTATCACTGCTCACTCTCATCTCATTTAGCAGCACAGCTAGGAACACAACAGCGTTTTACATCATTATTTAATAACAATTAAAAAAAAAAAAACAACAAAAACCAAGAAGTTTTTCCTGCACCACAGCACACCTGGGACAAAATGCAATTACAAGAGCTTATGGTATCACACTGATGGGGTGGTGGCACATAATCCACTAGAGCCTTAACATCAGCCCCTCTGCTCCTTGAAACCAGCGAGCTGTGGTGAAAAGGGAAGCAATGCCAGGAAAACTGCTGACACAACGCAGGCTAAAACCTAACGCCACGTCTGCATCTGTAGAACAACAACTGGATTTCCAGCTTGCCAGGAGCTGAATTAGATGGCACTGCTTGCTTTTCTGATTCAAATCTACGCTGAAGACAGTGCAGACGTATCTACAGTCAAAGTGAAGATGGGGAGATACAACTCCAGTTCTCCAGGAACCTGACACACCTTTGGTAGGTTGGGTCAGCGTGTGGGAAGGAGCTACAATGACCAATTATTTCTGCAGTTGGTGGGACTGGGGAGACTTAAGACCTAGCTTGCTTACCTAATTTTAGGGCCATGCCACCAGGTGTTCTGCGGAGCACAGACTCCTCGCTGCACTGCTGGAGACGTGTTCATGTCTACACATGGCTGCTATAGACCAAAACCAGCAGAGGAACACATGGCAGCTGGTCTCAGCTGGAAGAATGCATCTGAAGAAGCCACTGGATTTTAGAGCAATAAAATCCCCCTTTATTTCTGAGGAGAGCCGTATTCCATCCAAGAGAGGCGCAAAAATGGCTCCAGAGCAGTAAGAGTGAATTCAGTTCTTCGTGTCCCAGTCACACAGCTTCTTCTGGAGACTCAGCATTCTGATTTGAAAACCTTCTCAAGGTGTTTATCAGGCTTCCACCTTTCAGGAGAGACACGCAGCTGATGGCTATGGCCTTTTGTTGTTTCCATGTGAGACAGTACTTTCAGAGCAGACGAGGCGCAGCTGACGGTGGCACGGATCTGTGGCACATCACACTTTTCCCCACAGCTTGTTTCTGTTGTACAAATACAATACGGTACGATTTCAGCCTGTCAAAATCTCAGTGAAGTCAAAATTAATTCTGTGTACGAGTGTACTTGCTATACTGCCAGATTCTGAGGGGAAGGTGGAAAAAGGAGCTGAAAATGTGGTGTCAGAATTCTGATAAACAGGGCTCGTCTGCCGTGAAAGCAATTGGGAAGAATGAGACCCAAAATCCTGGGGCTTGAATTCCATCCAAGGCTCATTTGGCAGCAAAGCTTCAGCAGAGGCGGGGAAAGGCTTGGAATCCACCACTTGACCAGGCTGACACTTGTTTACAGGAGCAGGATCACAGCTGCTAGGAGAGCTGGCAGTTTCTTAGGGTAATCAGAGGGCTGCTTTCATTTGCAGGCATTTTTAGCAAGCTCTGCAACAGCTCTCACACAGGCTTGGCGAACGGCCGGGTCTGCTGCCCACAGGAACATTTTTGGGTGCTGCACGTTCCCTCTTCCACCCTCGGACCCACAGCTGGCAGATGGCTGCGGGAGCCTCGAGCTTCATCAAGGCAGTTGGTTGGGCATCTTTATTTTCTCATTCCGAATTAAAGTTAACGAGAAGACGCCCCAAAGAAAGATGCGCAGCTCGATAATTTGTTTCTATACTCGAAGGCAGAGTTAGAAAAGGCGGCACGTGGAAGTTACCCTCAGGCACAGGTTTAACTCTGAGGATCAACTGGTCACTCACAATTCTCACTCGTTGCTAGTTGATGATTTGCTGTACCAGCTATGCTTAAGCAGAACATGCTTCTGAACTGCTATTTTGGGAGAGGCAGTCCTAATCCCGTCAATTTTCCGAATGGGAGAGAACACATTCACATTAAAAGATTAGAAAGATTAAACGCTGCATGCAGGGAAAGATAAAAGCTTTACTGTAGCTGGTTTTTGCCTAACACTGCTCACCATGATAGCTGGGGTTGTCATAGCAAAAACATTTTTTGAAGGCAGAATTAAAGTCAGCAGATAATTAAAACAAATGGAAAAGATTTTCTAATTCCAGTGTAAAACAAAGTAGGATAATAAAGGATGGCTTAAAGATGAGGATTATGCTTGGCTTCTTTAGGAAAAAAAAAAACAAACCCACAAAAAAACAAAACTTATATTGTGTTTGCCAGGCTTTTCCACTGCCTTCCTACCACCTTCACTACACTCAAGACGTTTTGCTGTTTCTTTGTGTGCTGAATAACTCGGTCTGCCTGACAGGTCTCGAGATGACCCTGAGGTCTGCAGGTCATGCAGACACAGACAAGCCCTGACAACGAAGCAGTGGCCGTGTGATGTCCTCTCCTGCACGCTTCAGACCCATTTGTGACAACGAGGTGGGTGGAAACACAAGGCCCGAGGGTTCATTCCTCACTGAGCTCTGCAGGGCTGGCACTCAGCACTGCCCACCAGCAGCACTGGGGCTTGTGGGCACTGCCAACCACTTCTCCCCACACCAGACTCTCCTATCACATTTTGTGTCACGATTTGTCGGCAGGTATTTCTGCTCTGCCTTTCACGCTCACACACACCCAGCCCTGAGCGGATGCACGGCAGTAGAAGGGAAGGAGGAATCCTGGCAGGAGCAATGTGGAGCAGAGCTGGCACTACTTAAAGCTACACGTGATATAGGCCAGCTGAGAACACACTGTAATGATACAGAAGACAATCTCGGCAGGATCACAGCCTTCACGAATTCTAGGCATGAGGAACACGAGTCTTCTCTGTTCGTAAAAAGAACGGCTGAAATGGTGAAGATAGCATGAGTAAAATTAATGTTGAGAGTTCATTCTGTCTAGTGTAAGAATAATACAGCATTTGTGAAAAGCATTTTATATTTTCTTGATTCTTTTCCTCTTGCTTGGCAGTTTTGGTTATCTGCCTGATGTTTATGGACTGTACAAAACAGAGCTAGCCAAAAATCCCAAAGGTTAGGAATCCCCAGGCAGCATGACAGTTAGCATCAGAGACAGCATCCACCATACAAAATCCCAAACACCGTGAATGAATCTTCTATTAATTACAGCTGATCAAACAAAAATCTGAAACGCACTCATTTTTTCAGAGACTGCTGTGAAATGAATGCTGAGCACCAGAATAAAAGAGAAGGTAGAAGTGTCTTAATCCCCTGGAAACAGTAAGTCCATTTCCACTGCACAGACAGCTCATTTAATGGCATTGTATAATAAAACAGTGTTTGTATTACCGAGCAACGTTAAACAATTCAGTGAGAAAACAGAAAATAGACTCCTGATTTGAGACATGGATTATAGAGACCGTTAAAACCCACCAGTTCACGTAACAGGCAAATTTTGTGCCAAACTGATTTTTTTCCCATCACATTAGGAGTTAAAGCTTTAGACATCCCCGTTGCTTTGAATGTATTCCAGCGAATGGCTGTTGTCAGACTTTTCAACAAGCTCACAGGCGTCTCCAAGCCCTGGGGCTTCCCAACTTCCTGCTCTGTGCTGTGGTCAGTGCCTCTCTGCTGGTTTCAGAAGAGTCCAGGTGCTGGTGGACAACCTCAGCTGAGCCCCTGAGGCAGGATGGAACCAGCTCCCGGTTTCACTGGTGGAGCTGGCAGCTATGCGGCCACACTGTTTGTTGGGGCTCCGAGAAACCTGTCTTCCCCTGAAGGATCGCTCCATTGCCAGCAGAGCATCAGGGAGAACCAGCCTCCGCATTCCTGCCGGTCCTCAGCTTTTCAGAACCTATGCAGAGATGCATCACAGCCCCATGAGCCAGTTGTGTTATGTCCACCATGCACACCGGGACGCTGAGTTGTGCTTGGGGCCTTGCCCCTGCTCAGCTTGCTGAAACGCAGTGGCCTTACCCAGCTGGCCCAGGGCTCTGATTTTTCAGAGAGAGGTTCAGTGATACCCACGCTGACCCTGCACAGGGTCATCAGATGTGTGGGACATGCTGGCAGACGTGGCAGTGCTCCTGGCCACAAGGCAGGCTTGGTGCACGGGGACCATCCCCGGAAAGTGCAGTCCCAGTTCTCCTGCTAGAAAGATAGCCGTGCTTTATGCTGGACTGCCTTCTCTTCACACTCTTCCTCAGCAGAGCGTGCAGATTCAGCACTTACATGAAAGCACAGAAATAAAAAATAGAAAAAAAAAAAATACATCCCCTTTTTAAGAACAAGGACAGCAACTCACATTAGGCAAGACAAACACCTTCTTAACACTAATAAAGAACCCTTGTTGAAAAGTGCAGATCCACTGCCAGCCACACTTAGCAGTGTACAGCTGAATCCCCGCTAACCTAGCATGTATTTGCTCACTTCAGGCAAATCAAACCTCAGCTCTGCGTCCTGTCAGCACTCCTCCTTCCCATACATTCAAAATGGCCTTAGGGCATCACGGAGGTCCTGCTTTCGTATCGCCCACGCTGCCTAAGAGAAACTGATTTCCACCCCGGTGTCAGTCCAGGATGTATGTACGGAGAAGGATCAGCCATCTCTACTCGGTTTAAAGACATCAGTGGAAGGGCCAGTGTACAGACACAGGACTGGCCCTCAGCACATCACTGAGTCCCACCTCCTTCTCGGACCTGAAAGCACTCCCACAAAAAGCAGAGAAGAAGGGAAAAGCGTAGTGTTGGGAGATGCAAGCCTCTGAGTGCTGCTGCATCCCACAGACCACGTGCAAGTAAAGTGAGGCAGCCTGCCCTGAGTGCATTATCCCCAAAGCACAAGGTCACTTGGTAGCAGGGAGGGCTGCCCTCCACAGAGCAGTCCCCTTCCCCTGTGTCACAAACTGCAGGAGAGAGGAATGTTAGAGGGACAGAGGGACTGTGAGTGGGATGCTGGGAAAGGGGAAGACCGGTTGGTCAGCCACAGTCACTTGCAGCTGATGGTCGGGAGGAATAACCAGCCCACACACCAGTTGCATTAGTCGCGTCAGTCAGTGCACTTATGGGATGTCCTCAGGTAGGGAGAGAAGAAAGGGTGAATACAAGCAGGGTGGGGAAGAAATGTAGTGCATCCAGAATCTCAGTTTACTTAGGGTTGCTCTGAGGACTGGGGCAGTCAGCACCTGCCACAGCACCTGTTCTTCCTGATCCATGTCTTTATATCACACATTGCTTGCACAACCCATGGTGGAAGATAGACAGCCACGAACAGGCAAGGAAGGGGCAAGCAGCAATATAACTTGCTGCTCAATCTTGTTTTCTACACTACTTTCTAAGAGAAATAAGTGGGCAGCTACACTGTAGACTGAATACCAGGGATGAGCAGCTTCTAGAAATAAAAGTACAAAATAGCTCAAAATCACTGACATTCTTCACAAAGGAGAATGTGCATCAGGGACACAACTTCCACTGTCAGATTGTCCTGTATGTCAATGGCACGGATGCTATCACAGAATTATTGCACTGGGTAAATGAAGAAAGTATCTGGTGTTGTTTTACATATGCTTCATCATTTAGGCTACAAAGCAGTTCAGAACAGTATTTATTTTTCCTGTACTTAAGAACACATTTTGCTGTGTAAATTTGTATTTGAAAATTAAACAGGCGGTTTGCAAAACCCAGATATTGAGAATTCCAGTTTCACCTACTGTCATGAATAGAAGCACTGCATGCAAGCTTACGGTGCCACAAATACTTGCACAAGAAATGGTTCTGAAGGCAGCCAACATAGCTGCAAACCATACAGAAGGTGCTCTCATTGCATCATCCCTTTGATGGGTTTCCAAGGCTGCAATATCTGCAGTTTTTAGACAGGGAGCATCTTCCTCCACCTCTCCCACTGGAGCTGCACATCAATTTTTGAGCAGAATCAAGTCAGTAATCTGGCAAAGAACTATCTCGACTTCCCCCTCTTTGTGCTATGTTTTTTGCTGGGCTAGTGAGCTGAAGAGGCTGGACCTCGTTGAAAAGAAGCAGTGGGGAGCAGGAGTTAGGCAGAGACAAGGGCTTGCAGATTAGATATTAGGAGGAAATTCTTTACTCAGAAGGTGGTGAGGCACAGGCAAAGTTATCCAGAGAAGCTGTGGTTGGCCAGGTTGGCTGGGAACTGGGGCAGCCTGATCTAGCAGTCAGCAACCATGCTCACAGAAGGAGGGTTGGAACAGATGATCTTCAAGGCTTCTTTCAACCCAAGACATTCTACGACCATCTCCCTGTGGCTTTTTACTGGGGCAGATCCACGCCATGATGGTGAGCACAAGACTTAGTGGTGAGCAGGTTCTGATGCCCTGAAAGCACTGGGAGACAACAGCAAACAACTGCGTTGCCATCTGTTAGAAGCAACAGAGCAGCTGGGACACTACACTCCTGCCAACCACAGACAGAACCAGGACAGTGTTTTAAATCAGAAGTCTCCCTCCCAGTGGGTTAATGACACTCCCAAGGGTTAAATACAGATGATAATTAATTAGGCTGTCATCACCCAGTTCCTTGCAACTGTCCTCAAATGGAGACTGGGTACTACGTGGTGCTAAATGCCATTCAAAGATAACATACCTATTTTTGGAGTACGATACTATTTGGGTATCGTATTTTGGCCACAGGCATCTAACTACTTCGAAAAGTAGTCTATTTGGGGCTGCCCCCTCAGAATTTGCCAGGCAATCTGCCATCAGCATCACTGGAGGCTGCAGTTACTGCAGCTGCCAAAAAGCAGAGAACACATGGCCCTGTAATGGTGAGGCTCCTGCAATGAGCACACACACTCCACACATTATTGCCTAACCAGACGTGCAACAGTTGCTGACAGGCAACATTACCAGAGACACTGCCGTGGCACAGTAAGGCACAAACCATCCTAAAACTGCAGAAAAGCAATTCAGACAGTATGTGGAGTTGAGAATATAAAAGTCACGGGGAATTCTTTTTTCTTTTCCTTCCTTCCAGCTCAAAACCCAGCAGTGCCCACCTCTTTCTGGGTCCCTCTGAGCACTTTAGGGCCTCTTGTTGAAGTCAATGTCAAGATCTGTGCTGGGGCTGGATGACAGTGTAGGTGTGAACCAGCACTTTAGAGACCACAAGACCCATCTGCAGGCAGTGATCTGCCTTCCTGGAGACAAGAAAATGTGTGGGATTACCACACTTACTAGTCCACACAAAACAGACCACTGTGAAGCAATGAGTCCTACCAGAGAAACTGGGTTTTATTACCAAGCCCTCGGTCTGATAATAACACAACAATTTGATTGTTTGGTTTCATGCTTTGTGGGGTCTGAGGAGAGACAGCAGTCTGCCACAGCGTTCTGTACAACCTCAAGGCAAGTCTTCCCAGCAAAGAGGGGTGGGTGTGCAGAAGAGGAAAGATGTGATGCTGAGATGTGCTGCTCCACAAAGGCCAGCAGGTACCTGGCTTTGTACTGCTGCAGAGGAAGAGAAAATGGGTAAAATCCTGCCTTAGTTGATAGGTGAACACAGGGGGAAATTGAGAGGAAAATCTTTTCCTGGCAGCTCCCTGGTGGAGTTCTATAGGACATCATGAATGAACTCTCTAGCATGAGATCCCAGCACTCAGTGCAGGCAGAGATCAGTGACTTGAGTCCTCAGCAGCAAACAGCAATGAAATCCTACAGAGAGCAACATCAGCCTTGCAGAATTCTTTTCACTTGGATCACATGTAAAGCATTGCCATGAAAAGACAAGAGCCAAGCCACAAAAGCACACATTTGCAATTTTGAGTGCCCATCACACCAATGTCTACCTTGCAGCCCTGAGAGACAGCTATCTCAGGGGTTGCATGACATGCCAGACCCTGGGACAGCCAGCACGCAGGGCACACAGACTTTATACCAGCTCTGCTGTGCAGAGCACAGAGTGATCACTCAGGCTGTGTCACCTACACGAAGCTTCCAGCGGAGGGAGGAGGGATGTTTATGAGAGAGGAAATCTCTGTTCTCAAACCTGCTATGGATTATCTGCTAACCACCCTCCATCCAAAACACACCTCCAGGATTAAGTGAGGTACAGGCGTTCTGCCACCTCCTTCACTCACAGGGACTCCATCCTAGCAACGCTGAAAACAAGTTTTAAATGACATTTATTTCTTACTGCTACTTTTGTTTCACTTTTTCTTTGGAATTAGGGACGATTAAAGTTGCTGCACAGCTGCAGATTTAAACAACATAAACGATAGGAAGGAGTGTGATGAACTAAAAGCAAAGAAGTTTGAAGAAACACAAATGCAACGAGAAAACAAGCCCTCAGAAACAGTTTGATGCAACACCCACAGGACGAGAGCTGAGGCTGTCCTTCATAGACTTTGGAGGACACCAGGCCACGTCAAGGGACCTGGCTGCAGACTTACCATGTCTCTACAGTGTGCTCGTGGAACACTTCCATCTGCAACTTGCTGAATAAGCTAAGCTGAGTTACTGGATACCATACACCATTTTAAAAATCAAGAATTGTAACAGTTCCTTGACACACTTACTTAATTTGTTAGTGTTTTCCCTGTACTCATAGCACAATTACCTTACAAAGTTGGAACAATAGCATTCATTATTTCAAGGCTTTAAAGGATCAAATTCTGCCCTCGGAACAACACACACAATTTCCATTGTCTGCAATGAAAACAGATTACGTGTAGGTGATTTTGATTTGTTTTCCAGTGCTTAAAACTACTCATCTTTTTAATCTTCCTCAGAAAATATGGAACTATCCTTATTCTCCCCATGTTATTTTTTGCGGATTTCAAACGATGGCTAAAGACATATTTGATGCATTTTATCTGGATGGTTTGGGATAAGATAATGGATTTTTCTGCACAGTTGCATCCCCACGAGTAGTGAAAGAGTGGATAAAAGTCAGTAGATTTTACATTAAGTATACACAGTGACAAAACACTAATGACCAGTGCTGAAACAGTTAAAATTATGCACACAGCTGTTTTTGCCAACATACCCTTCCTTACTCTTGAAAATACTTTTTAGTCTACAGACAAGTGACATTTTGATCACAGAAAATCATCAACAAAAACAGAAGTTAAAAATAGTCTTTTGCTGACTTTAGGACTTTTTTTTTTTTACATCTGGCATAAATGAGCCTCAGGAAACAAACAAACAGCAACACCAAAAAAAAAAAAAAAAAGAAAGAAACGAAAAAAAAAAAAACACAAAAACAAACAGAGAAAACTTCTTGTAAATGGTTTCACAGACTTACATTGATGTATCTCTTATTTCCTTGTATTTCTGATCAAGTACAAGCCAGCAGGTAAGAAGCAGCAGCCAGTGGTAGGTTTGCCTCCTCCACTCTTAGGAGGCCATGTTAAAATAAGAAGTCAAAAAAAAAAAAAAAAAAAGCTTTAAAATAGAATTGCTACGTAAGCTTCCCTGGGGATTTACAGTCACTGGTGTGTGCATGTTAAAAAGTGTATTTCCAGTCTATCTTGTGTTGCCTGAGAACCATTTTTGTCCTTTTAAAATCTGCAATTACACTATAACCCATGAGTAACTTTCATTTTCGTATTAACACTATAAATACTATGTTAGTATTACTAAACTATCTCTATCGACTTATCTGTAAAAAGAAAAATATATTATATATTTATATATTTCTATAAAGTGAATTAACACTGGAGAGAGGGCTACGGGAGAGTAGTGTACAATCACAGCTGTTGTGTATTACTGGGCACAAAGTCAATGCTTGAAACGAAAGAGAAGAGAAAAATCTGTCCAGGTTAAACCCCTCTTTCAAGCTGTGTCAGAGGAAGAGTCATAGGATGCTGACACTATGAAGTTGCCAGTATTGGTATGGCTTGCCATGGACTGGGCAGCCTGCTGGCTCAAGTTATTGCAGATCAGCACAAGCTGGTTGCTCTGAGCTTCTGACAGCGTGCTACAGCTCTGGTAGACACTGAAGTTGGTCTTCCTACCAGGGATGTTGCCCTTCTCGCACATTGTCTTTACCATCTTGGCAAGCTTATTTTTCCCCAGGGCTTGGCAATTGTACCAGTGAAGGGCAGCCAAGTTGACGACGGGTTTGATTGACAGGTAAAACGGTGCGTCCTCGTAGCGCATGGCTGGAGGCCGCCTCTGGGCGTACTCCTTGTAGTCCTGCACGGGACAGGTCTGTGGGGAGTGCTGGGTGGCATACACCCGGGAGTCTGTCCCACCTCTCTTGCTCTTGGCATTGATATCTCCATTATCCGGCCCCATCCACTCCAGGTACTCCAACCCAGTCTCTGTGACCCGCAGTCGGATGTCTCCCCATTTGAGGGTCGACCCATGAAAGCCCGTGCAGTGTCCAAATGCCTTAGTGTTGTTCAGCCAGACAAGGTTCAAGAGCCCCTCGGGATTGTACCGGCTCAACAAGCCTCTTTTGCGCAGGATAAGCTCATCAGCAAAGGTGAGCTTCATGGATTTGTGTGGCTTGTTTCCTTTACCTTTACACCTCAGCTCTATCTGCTTTTGTTTTAGGGCCTCCTGGGACCTCTTGAACTCCTTATCCCTGGTGATACTGTACCCATACCTGTGCTCCTTGAGATATCGCTCCAGCCCACACTGATAGTTGGCCAGACTGTTTGGCTCGTATTCAGACCCATCCTTCTGCCTGGCATCCACAAAGAACGAAGCAAGGTAGGCATCGAGCTCCTTGCAGGGGATGACATAGATCTCTCGGGTCTCAGAGGGATATTTGGAGATGAGGAACTCCCGGAAATTGCGGAGAGCCGTCTGCGTGCTGCGAATGGTCTTCTCGTTCTGCTCCCTGCTGAGCTCTGCTGCTTTCTCATCCTGGTCTGGGAGAAGGAAAAAGGCAAAACAAAGCAGAAGGAGCAGTGAGCTTGTGTGAAAGGTTTTTCCCAAAATAAATTTCCTTTAAAAGAAGGAATAAAAATAAAAAAAAGAAAGAAAACGAATTTCACAAAGAGCACTTGAAAGCATCCTTACATACTCACCACATGACTGAAAAGTCAACTCCAGTTTTACAAACGATGTAACTAGGCACCAAAAAAATGATGTAAATACGGCACTCCTCATGACACTGGGACACAATTTTGTGCACAGAGATCTGTGGAAAGCAGTTTAATTAGAGGCAATCTGCTTCCCAGAACAAATGCAAGGCTTTCCAGAGGACTTCAGTGCCACGTGATGGGCCCAATCTGAGTAATGAGTCCGTTGTGAACTGACTCACAGGCTGTACTGGTCCCAGTACCTTTTCTACAAAAAATAACCAAAGCCATATATTTACAATATTACCATTATCTTTAATTAGACACATTTTTAAAGAGCCAAAAAATACAGGCAGAAGTGCACACTACAAAATAATGCAGCGCATCATAAGAAAGAAGTTAGCAGGTGCAACACACTGATGTGCAATTCACAAACATACAAGAATAAAAACCTAGGTAATACTTTACATAAGAAAATATCAAATAAAATTGTCAGCACTTAACATGATTATACAGTTTCTCAACATCATCAAGCCGTACACTGACAAACGAAGTGCAGTCGTGAACATTTCTCTTCATTTTGAAGAAGAAATCAAATTCAGGGAACAACTTTATATTGCTTCGTAAAGTCATATTCAAAGGTCCTTGCAACTGGTGACACATCAAACCACAGCGTTCAGATGTGACTCCAAAGATGGTCCTTTAATTTTCATGTCAGCACCTAGGAGCTACAAGCAGCCCATAACGAGGTCTAACGTTTCAAGCAATGGATAGCACAGATCCTTTTATTATGGCTAGCTGCAGGCTAATGCTGTTTGAAGCACAGAAACAAAACATTTACCCTGGTACCTTGTTCACTGCACCCAACACCACTTGTTATAGTACTGTGTAAGTAATCTGTGCTTTGACTGACAGCCCACGTACTGTTGCAATAAAAAAAAAGCACACACAATGGTTTGGTTTCATACATGCCATCAATCACTATTTCTTACAGAACACCCTGTCACAACACACCAGTGACACTCAGTCATTTATGTTTTGGCATCTTTTCTTAAACTGCAAAGGAAATTGTCATATCTGCAGCTAGCAGTTATAAAAACCATGCTAAATATTGCCCCTGAAACACTGCATTCCTCCAGAGCTCTGGTGTGTTACATCAAGGCAGGAGGGAAATGTTAAACAAAACAATCTTTTGAGGTCCCTTTCAATCCCTGACATTCCGAGATTCTGTGTGAAAATGGGTCAGGTTATCTATCAGCCCAATCGGGAGAGTTAGGCCAGTTTTGACTGGGAATCTAGCCTGAGGTCGCAATGAATTAATTCTCTTTCTATGGGAGTGTTCAAATATCACAGATATCTCATAGCATGGGACTAATGCAGTGAGACAGTGAGACTCAGCAGACAGAGTCTGAGACAACCAAAGTTACCAGATGTCACCTGAGCCACTGCCATGTTCTTGCACGCGCTTTTTATCTACAGCAAAAGCAGATGATTCAGATGAGCCTTACTTAACTGAGACAACTTTTGTAGCCTAGAACAGCTTAGGAAGGAGACATTACTCTTCATGTCATCAAAATCCTACTTCCTTATTTAACCAAGGCGAAGTAATTATGCTGAAAGACAATCCATCCCCAAACCATACAATCCAGCCACCGTGGAGGCATAAATTGTGTCCAAACACTCTTTTACTGTCACCACACTGTGATTTTTGCTTATTTCATTATTTCATTCTCAGTTATTGTGGTGACTGACCATGGTCAGCAACCACCACACAGTCACTTGCTCTCTCCCCACACCCAGCAGGGAAGAGAAAAGCAAAACCAAGAAAACGTCAGAGCTGAGACAAATTTGAGTAAGTAAAGAGAAAAAGAGAACAACCCAACTAATATACTCCACACACCTCTGGTTTCCTACAAGAAATTCTGTGAAAGAGAACTGTTGCCTTCTCTGGGTTTGGGGATTGAAAGTGAATGCTCAGTTTGATACAGCAGTATTTCCAGTGTAGCAGCTCCCAAACATTTGCTCGGTCTCACCTTGCTGCATCTCACAGAGTACAGGTGAAAGGCTCTTCTGGACAAGGCTTAAACTTTTGGGAATTTTTTTCAGTGGTCCTTCTGGAAACTACTGAAAACACAGGTGGAAATCTGTATTAGCCCCCTGAAGGCTGCAAAATGCAGCTGCTTGTTCTTAGGTGTCCATTGCTCACATCATCATGAACTCTTTATCATGCACGGGATCAAGAACTGGGTAAAAGCACAGAAAAAAATATTACAAAGTGCTCCTCAAGACAAGACAGTATTCCCAAATCAGAAAGGTGCTTGAGCTGTAAATTGCTGGAGGATGGGAGAATGGGAAGACACCACATGTGTTTTCACTCCTCTTGTAGTCTTAGCTACGTGCATGTTGTTAGGGTCCAGGGAAAACCTCTGTTCTCAGATGATGATCTAATCTGTTTTGGCTAGTCAAACAGAACTAACGAACCAAAAATTATTGTTCTCGCTGATCTACCAAACCAAGCTTAATCGAATAACTTTTCCTGTAATAATGCAGCTTCAGGAGTTGGTAATGCTGCTCCCCATTATGCAGACAGGGAGCGGAAACTCAAAAAACAAACTGACTTGGAGACGCATCTCATGAGGTCCTGCCCACATTTGCACCGTACACAAAACATCCGATCCACACATCTGTTATCCCTGTCTCACTCCACATCAGAGTTTCATTTCCAGGAAAATCAGAACATGTCAGAAAATGGCAGTAAATCTCACCTTATTGCTGGACTGGGGTAAACTCCCAGCTGACAGAAGAACTGCCTGAGTAGTTCGAACTTAAAAGTAGAAAAAGAGATAAACTGACTTGGCAGAGATTACACAGCTGATCCAGTGGGAGCTGAGTGTCTCTGTCGAGCCCACATCCATGAGACGATCCTTCCCACAGAGCAGCAGATGTGGTCTGATCTTTCATAATCTGATTTTAGTACAGCCAAGAATTAACGTTATCAGCTGAGTTATCAAACACAGGGTTGTTTTTATTTCAGCCTGCACACTTAGACAAACTCAGATTCACCAGGACATAACCTCCTCTGCAATTACGTACAGTGGGGGAAAAACACTTGCTTTTGTTGTTCACATCAGAATTATGCCTGTTTTTAATATTCAGAGAGGAACTGTAACATTAATGGGAGTTGTAGACCTTAGGTTTTTCTGCACACAGACTCAAATTCTGCATCAGGATGTCAACAAGATCTCCAGTGGAAAAAGCTTGTTTTGGATGGCAATCATACTATTAGCCAGCATTCCTCCGTCTGATTTGAACTTTGACTAGAAACACCTTTCTGGGGAACACCCACTTCCACCACGATGGTTTCATTCAAGTGAAGAAGCATAGCACACTCAGGATATCTCCACTCTGGAGCCTAGTGTTCCCTTCCCGAGCGCTTTGCAGGATAGTTTCTGGCCCCACTCTGCAATTGCTGAACTGCAGTGGTACCTCATCCACAATACATGGCTATAAACAGCCCACCAAAATGACTCATGTAAACCAGAGTCTGCTCCTGATATTTCTGGCATTTTTAGTATCTGTTCCAGACTAAATTTGTCAGGGCAACTACTACAAACATGCAGTAGTCAAAGGCTTAGGTCAAAAATACGTATGTTTTAATGTAATTATTTCACACCCAACAATAACTAGCTTTTTACAAAGTCCTGAGGCCAAATAAAGTGCACTTTCTGTGCCATAATATATCATACCTATTTACGCTTAGGCTCGGTGAGTCAGTCAAAAGAGGAGGGGAAATCCTGTGACTGCCTGGAGACTTTCATCAGGCTTGACATCTAACAGCTTCTGAGCTCTGCAGGATCAAAGGATTAACTTGTTAGCTGCAGATTACAGAAGCAGAAAAAAGTGCTCCTGCACTTTTTCTTGAATTTCTGCCTTACCAATCTGACTTTGCTACTAAATTCTGTTTAACAATTACAGTTCCCTGTTTCCACTACATTAAGTCATACCCCACAGAGTTTAACATTTTCAGCAAATGCTTTCATTAGTAAGTAAAATCTCTGCTAGGGTAGAAATTTCTTAATTGAAATCCACTTACAAGAGATGCTATGTTTTCTGGACCAAACAAATCACACTTCTGTTAACTTCTTCAACATGACTGTGAGTGAAACATTTTATGATTCTAAAATTAAGAACCCTACAAGAAAACAGTACACAGATTCCAAGCAAATGAGCATATCCATGAAGTAAGAGTCACAAAAACAAACGTTAGCCATCTGCACATTTTCTGCACGATACAGAACGGTCTCCTAAGTTAATGCTCACTCAGACACTGGTGCTGTACTTTCAGTTTGCACTCATGTTCATTGCTTTCGTGCCACAACAGCTGAAAAAAGACGGAAGGTGCAAAGCCAACAATAAAATACTCATCAATACTACTGAGACTACTACATCATCCTCAGGTACCAGAAAACCTGGAGCCATGACAAGGGATTTAAGAATGTATACTCTCCTATGACTGATAGGATCCCTGATGCAGCAGATACTAGCGATGTCTAGTGAACGCTGCAGTCAGGAGTGCTCCAGGGACTCCCTGGAGCTGCTCAAGGCCAGCTTGGATGGGGCCCTGGGCAGTCTGATCTGCTGGGAGGTGTCCTAAGTGATCTTTAAAGTCTCTTCATGATTCTATGAGTTTTCTCTACATCTAACTAGTACTGCTACGTACGTTTTCCAAAGATGTGAAACCCCTCTACTTCCAGAATAACAGGTGAACTTTCTAAAGCTACGTTCACTTCTAACACATAAATATTTGTCTTTTGGTGCTCAGGATGAAATAAAAAAGGCAGGCAGACCAGTTAAACTGAAGTTAAAGTTAAGTTAAACTTAACTTTAAAGTTGCTAAGGGGCAAAATGCGACACAGCGTGAAGCAAATGCCAGAACTGTGTTTGCAAATGTACCTTTGCATAAGCTAATAATTTTCAACCAATACATCAAAATCCACTGAGAACCCTTCAACTACTGATTTCAATGTAGCACTAAGGCCAAAAGCCAATTTTTTTTTTTTTTTTTTTTTGCTAAAGGTTTTCTTCAGGTTAAACATTTAACACTAGAAAATATTCTTCTTCTTTTTTTTTTTTTTTACCCAGGCCTTGTCAGCAACACAATGAAAAGTTGGCCTTTCAAAGCGTGTTCCTTAACTACACAACCCGTGGCAGAATGGACTAGGGGTATGTCAGCACTCCTCTCCTCCTTTCTGTAGCACAGAAAGCATCCCCAATTCAGCAAAGCATATCGTGAGTGCTTCCTGCTCTGCAGTCCTGGATTGTATGTGCCTGAACAGAAATTAAGAGATCAGCCAGTCATTATGTGTTCAGATGGCAGCAGAGGAGCAAGACTGAACAACACTCACGTGCGTGAGATGACTACATTCAAAAGTGGCTCTGAGAAGAAAACACAAGAAGAACAACTCAAAATGAGGGGGAAAAAAAAAAAAGGATGTGAAAAGAATCTCCTTTGTTGGATGACATTTGTTATTTGAAAGGCAGTAAAGCACTAGGTGAATAATACAAATTCTCCACATTTTCCACAAGGTTTCTACCCTGTTTGCTCACACAGGGAATGCTGGAGTTACATCTACAAATGAATCTTGCAAATGCTAAGTAATCTGAAGAGCGGGCTGGCTTACACAAAACCATGGGTGCCAATTTACACTGCGGTGTGAAAAGTTTGGGCCCACAGGATTCTGAGCCACAACAGTGTCTAAGCTGAGCTGTTTCTATGCATTACGGATCCTGCACCATGGCATAAAACTGATAAGGGTATCAGGAGACCTCTGGGGACATAGTTTTTGCCTAAGACTGCACAGAGTCACTGAAGATTCTTCCCCTCAGCCCGTGTATTCCTATGGGCCAAACCTGTCAAACAACACAGAGTCTCACACCCTGAGTCCTTTCTACAGTTGCAAGCCTTGTGAAAGAAGAATTAGAAACAGGACACGAACTGGTTTTCCCTTACAGAGTGGTCGTCTCTTTGCACACAACATCACCACAGGCCCTGCAAGCTCTCCACTACAGCCTACCAACATTGCCATGTCACTGCAGTTCAGAGCTATCTTTAATAAGTATAATTGAGAAATCACTGCAAGAGGTCTCAGAGGGATGAGATAGGGCTATGAAGTTTGGCTGCTTCTGATTCACTCCAGACAGCAGTGAGATGCAGAGCTGGGAATTACGAGTGGGAAATGAAGATGAAGGGGAGAGAAGGGAGAATCAGAACAAAGAGGTGTAAAAAAAAAAAAAAAAAAGAACAACAGTGAAGGGAGAGATGAAAAACAGATGAGGATCATCTGAAATCTGACTGTACATCACAGATTTGGAATGAGGCAGGCTAACTGGGACAACGAGCAGTGAAACAAAGAAAAGGAGTACGTAATAAATATTTTATTACATTAATCATAATAGACTGTATTTTAGTCTCGGCCAAAATGTATGCTTAAATCAAGCCTAGAATGTGACAGCAGTTTCAGACTTGAGAGCAAGAGGCCCACATGACTGTAATTAATGTAATAAATCACGCTGCGGAGCCCTCTGCACAGGCTGACAGTGCTTATTTGATGTATTGCTTATTAGAGACTGCAGACGTTTCCCCCCCTATTTTATTAAAGTGCCATTGGTAGCGAATCAAAAGGTATCCTTTCCTGCTCCGGTTGAACTGTCTGCTGCAGGTGTTGCAGGACAGAGTTCTGGTAACAAGGCACACAGCACACGTACCCAAAAATTCATATTGCAGGACCTTTCCTCCCTTCCACCAGCGGTGGAAGTTCAAAGACCTCAAGCTTTCTCTACAAGCCTGCAGGAGACTGAGCAGCTGGGCAAGGGCAGAGAGCTGAATGCATCACAGCTGAGAGAAAGGCCACAAACCACGGGCATCAGAGGAGGCCAAGCAGCTGCTCCCACACCATGGATGGCCAAAGCAGGCACACTCTGCCCTGGAGACACGGCAGTCCCAGTGGGAACAGCTCCTGCACAGAGCAGAGAGATGAGGAACACGCAGGCGCTCTCAGTCTGATGCTCCTGGCACAGCTTGTTTGTGTCTGCCCCTGAATACATGTTTAAACTTATTTTGTCAGACTTTAATTGAATAGACACATAGCCACATTTTGCAGCTGTCTTTGAAGAAAGTCTGTTTGAATAAATTGAGGGCTTTCAAATTATTTCTAGATATGTGCATGCACACGGAGCATACGCACACATACACACCTCTTTGTTGCTCAGGGTATTGTTATTAGCTCTCTTCTGTAATTACAATGTCAAACTTATCCTGCCTGGATTGTATTGTTATTTCCATAAAGATAGTTTGCTCTCCTGTGCACCACAGGAACAAACAGTTCCCCTGCTACTGAATGGGTTCGTACAAAAATGACACACACTAATTCAAGAAAGAGTATAACCTGGGGTACAGCTTAATGAACGTAATTATGGATGTGTAGTATATACAAGTATACACTGATATTTTATCAAGAACTAGCACAAAAATCAATCTGGTGTATTTAACAACTATGCAGGTGAATGGTAAATGGGACAAAGGTATTTGTCAACAAGTTTGCAAGGGCTGTCTGCAGTCAGGAGAGGTGAAACAGGCAAAAAGATAACTCCTTCTACAGAGAGAAAAGAGAAATGGAAATCTATGGGCAAAAAGCAGAGCACATACCAGCTACACAGACAACAGTGCAGAGCTGTAAAACCTAGAGTAACTTTCCTGCCTGTTGTTTTCTTGGAGGTACTGTCAGTCACAGGCAGTTACAGACAGCAGTTCCAAACAACTCGTAATACTCCATTTCTAAAGTGTCAAGGACAGAAGAAAATCCTCATAACCTAGGACATCCACATGACTGAAGGACTGAGCTCACTGCAGCCACAGGATGTCTGTACCAAGTCATGAGCAGGAAGAAATTATTCCGCGCTTCTGTTGCTCACTCATTCAGGCAAACTTGACCAGCCAGCTGGACTAAAGCAGAGATCAGGCAAATATCCATATGGAACAGTGGTGAGGGCAAGGAGAAAAGTGAAGCCAGCTATTCAGAGATCAGATGAGTATCCTGATTGTCCACAACCAGTATCTTTATGTTCTGTAATGTCCTGCTTGAAATAACTCGGCAACGCAGAGCGTTCAGATTTTGCCCTGGGGTGATGTGACCTGGGTCAACTTATCTCTGAATCAGTTTCTTCCTTCTTTCAATAAAAACAGAAGGTCAACTTTTTCTGTTTTTTTTTTTTTTGTTTTGTTTGTTTGTTTCCCATGACAATTTATCAAGTAAATGTTTAACATTAATCAATAGCTGCACGCTTTCATAATGAAGATCTAGATAATGCGAGGCCACAGCAGACCACAGTGTCACCACCAGTTTAAAAGTGTAAAGAACAGAAAGATATACAGTACTTGGCTGCGTCTATATGTGTGGATGGAAAAAAGATCAGTGAAGGCAGAGTATGAAAGTATGTAACACAGGTAATTCAGTTCAAAAGATAAGAGACGCATTAAAGGCCTGTGAAATAAAAATAAGCCAGGTAGAGAGAGAGAAAAAAAAAGTACATTTAAGGTGCTTTTTGAATTTTGGGAGAGGCACCACTAAAGCTGTTGATACCATCTTCCATGTTTCATTAGTTAGATTAATCATCAAGCTCCGGCTAATAAACAGCAGTCCTTAGCTGAAAATTTCAAAACTTTCATTTATTCCTTCCACACGATTTCACTGAGAACTGCAAGTAAATCCAGCTGGTTCCTTTTGTAGTGCTCTCTGAAAACACATCCGTGTCTGAAGAAAGCTTCTGTCTCAGCTAGAAAAAACATAAACATTTTCCAAGGTAGTGCTTGGTGTTCGCACCAAAGCTCCATAGTGAGCTTCCCTGTGGCATAACTCTTCATTACCTCAGAACGTCCATTTGTAAAACGAACCATCATGACAATCTGGTTTTGAAGAAATCAACGGAACAACACCACTTCTTCCACCTTGCTGAAGAATTTGTGTCTCCAGGGATGTCGAGGTTTAGCACATCTTCAGAGGCCCTCCTCCGTGCTAGTGGTTCAGGACTGGAGTCAACTTCTGCTGTCATTCTGACGTCTGCTTTGTCTAGTATAAGGTGGGGTTTACAAACATGCTTCAGAAACCACTGCTGAGCTCCTGGCAAGGGTAGAAGGCAGAAGAGTTGGTTATTGAAGAACCATGGAAAGACTTGGGTTGGGAGGGACCTTCAAAGTTCAGCTGCTTCAGATCTCCTGGCGTGGGCAGTGCTGCCACCTAGCAGGCCAGGTTCGAATAGAGCCTTCAGGGTTGGGGCATCCACGACTTCTCTGGGTGATCTGAAATACTGCTTCATTATTCCATGTTTATCAAAGAAAGATTGCAGCATGTTTCAGTGTCTTCCAGGATCTGCTTTCTTTAGCATGCACTACTCTGTGCTGTGCCAGCCATGATGAAATAATCCACCCCCGTGTTTCTCTTTTCTAAGCGCTTGAAAACTGCAAACAGTTTCTGTATTTAATTTTACTTAAGTAGGAAGAAAGCAGACTAAGATTTTTTTTACTGATGTTTCACATTAAAAGGTGTTCCAGCTTCACTGCAAGCTCAATAAGAGGACACAACACAATACGTACCAAGAGGGAAGTTGAAGAAATAAGAAGTCACTGTGTGCTTGTTTTACAGAACATCTTATGCTAAAATCCCATGCTCCCACTACAGAGACAGTTGAAAACAGTTCTCCCCATGGTTCAGTCCCACTGTTAAAAGCTTAAACCTTGAAGACGTGTGAGGTGGTTCTTCTGCAAACTTATTAAGTAACGTTCCAAGTGCAAAGACACTCCCATTGAGTATCCTGACCTAAAAGCCATGCCCTGTGTTTCCTTTCTGTTAAAGCATCCCATCCAAAGAGCAAAAGAAGGGCACATGCATGAGGTCTTTCCAGGATCAGTGCCCATCTTGGCTGCTGAGCTCTGTCTCCTCCGCAGATCCCAACCTGAACTCACCCTGCCTCTCTTTTCTTGTTTAGAGCTTCATAAATCATACCATGAGAACAGGTTCAGAATTAAACAGGGGATGGTAAAAGTGACATCGGTCAACAAGTTTTCTGAAGGCAACCTGACAAAACACCCCTCGAAGACAACTCGTTCTACAGAAAGAATAAAGAATTGGAAATCTATGACCACTGAAAAATAGAAACGTTGAGTTGCTTTGTTTTTTCCATATCTTCACAGAACTGCTGGAACATGCACTGGACTTTCCTTCATTAAACACCAGTATCAAAAAACACAGAACTTTGCACAGAGCAGAGGTCTCTTTAGGAAGCAAAAAGCATAGCATCTAATCCTGCCGGTCCTGTAAAAAGGATGAATTTCTACTCTTCCTTTCCACTTCCTTTCCATCTTCTGCTTTGCTGCATTTTATGTCATAGTGACGAGAGATACAGGAAGTTTCCAAGCCTGAAATGAGCAGTGATGATCTAGAACACAAGCATTTACTGAAGTTGCCAGTTACTCTTACCATATGACACATCACCTTAACACTGAAAAAGTATATTTATATTAAGTTTCAATAATTCTCTGTGATGCAGTTCTTCTGTTCAGGAGCCCAGAGAATACCTCCAACCAGCAAATGAACTCTTCATGTTTTACAGCTTTAATCCTTTGATACTGCCAGGGCCTGGCCACAAGGGGTATTTCTGGAGGATTCATATTTTAATTCCTTAACCTTTTTAACTGCAGGTAAAGACTGCACAGAAACCACAATTTCTGTCAGAATGGATTGCCAAGTCTACATATCATTTATTGCAGGTATACTACCCAAGCCCATCCTCAAACGTTTCCCCTACCGGACTACATTCAAGAAAAGCATCAGCCCTCTCTTTTGTGTGCATCTTTTCTAAATATTTAATATTTAGCGCAGCAAGGAGATCCCCCCTCTGCATGAGAAGTCCACTGTTGGTCTTCAAGGCTGCAAAAAGACTGGCATGAGCCTTTTGCATCTGAAAGAAATTTCTACCACAGGAAACACATGTGGAATTTGAAATGCTGATAAATATTAAAAAAATTCACTCAGTGAATTCAGTGAATTCTATATATTCACTCAGATGTTAAGAGTATTCAGGGCTCTCCTTCCAGAGTTAATAACATGATAAAAACCTCTTGTAGGAAGAATCTCACAAAACAAAAAATATTAGAATTATTAGTACAAAACTTTTAATTGTTTAAATTCAGTTTTCATACCGTGGACTCCACTGATGAAAGCAAAGATATGACTTTGCTGGCACTGCTGATGCTGAGCGTAGCCTTTTTTATGACACTATCCTCCTTTTAAACAGAAGTCCTTTTACAATACTGTAAAGGTAACCATGGAATCATAGAATAGCTCAGGTTGGAAAGGACCTTAAAGCCCACTCAGTTCCAAATGCCTGCTGTGGGATGGTTGACCCCCACCAGATCAGGCTGCCCAGGACCCCATCCCACCTGGTCTTGAATACCTTCAGGGATGGGGCATCCACTCTGGCCAACTCTAAGCCACTCTGGCCAACCCGTTCCAGTGCCTTACTACTCTCTGAGTAAGGAATTGCTTCCTAACATCTTACAAAAATGTTCTCTTGTTAAGGTTAAAGCAGTTCCTCCTTGTCCTGTCGCTACCAAAACACGTAAAAAGTTGGGTCTTCCTCCTGGTTTGTAAGCTTCGTTTAAGTCCTGGAAGGTTTCAGCAAGGTCTCCTTGCTGCCTTTCTCTCTCCAGACTGAACAAGCCATAGCCCTTATTCACAGGACAGGTGCCTTGTGGCCCTCCCCTGGATCTGATCCAACATCTCCACATTTTTCTCGTGCTGGGGAGCCCCAAATCCGGACACAGTACTCCAGATGGGGCCTCATGTGGGCAGAGCAGGTGGGGACAATCCTCTCCCTCTCCCTGCTGCCATCCCTCTGTGGATGCAGCCCAGGATACAGTTGGCCTTCTAGGTTGCAAGGGCACACTGCTGGCTCATGTCCACCTTTTTGCTCATCAGAACTCCCTGTCACTTCCCAACAGGGCTGCTCTCAGTGATGACTTCTTCCAGTTTGTACATAATATCCAGGATTGCCCCGATCCAGGTGCAGAATCTTGTACTTGGCCTTCGATCATCTCCTTATCTTCATGCGGGCACAATTCTAAAGCCTGTCCTGGTCCCTCTTGGAGAGGACTGGCAAATCCATACTGCAAGATCAAAAAGCAATGGCAGTGCAGGAGGTGGTTAATTAAATCACCAGATCCTTGTTTCTGATGAGTTAAAATATAATTATCTAATTTTATTCTTCTAAATAAACAAAAGCACAACATTTTTGTTATTACTTTGTTATTACACATTTTTTCCTGAGCTATGAGAAGTAACAGGAATCAACGATGTGACCTAAAGAGCCACCAGTGCACTCTGAAGTCTTTACTCCAACACAAAGAGCAAGAAACTAATTGCTCCTTTGACCACATTCAGCAGTATACAGCCCTCGAGAAAGACTTCAGCATTCAGTTTACTCAAAAGTCATCAATCTCTGTGTACATTAAAATATCAGCCATTATTCAAGTGTTCCTGGAAGAGCTGAAAGTAAAGTTTGTTTGATGTGATTATTTGCCTTGTGCTGTACTCATTCTTGGCACAGTTTCACTGGATGGATTACAGCTGGGATTAATTTGGCCTTTCTGTATACATGGCACTTTAAATACCTCTAAAAAAAGGCACTGTTTATTTCTTGTTTGCACTTATTTGCACTTCTCTGGAATGTGCTGCCTGGCACAGTTTTTTTTTACTTGCCATGTTAACAGCGATTTCAGAGTTTAAGCCAAACTTAGTTACTACCAGCATCCCATGAGGTCCAGGGATCCCTTTCTCTCCTGAATCATTCGAAGTCCATGAACCTCATGAACGCAAGGACCTGAGCTCCTACTGACTTTAAACCCATACAATTACAGATTTTGATTGCAGAGAAACACTTCAGGGCATTCAACTTAAAACTCTCCACAAACATCACTCAACTCCCAGATGTACTGTATTTTACAGAGATCACGCTCAGGTACAGGAGGGAAAGGAGGGAAGAGAAAATGCAATGCTGACTTTACAAGGAACTGACCAATCTTTGGGTGCTGTTTGTGGCAGGCTGCAACCCCCGCTAGCACCTCGCTGTGATCAGACTGCAGGACCAAACCAGCTCTCTGCCCATTTGGCCAGGGTGACTCACACACTGATTTGCTGTGCTTCTGACACAAACAACACACGTGGCCATCTTCATTTATAGCATTTTTTTGTTTTCCATCCCTATTCAAGACTCTCTGGTTTCAGCACGTTCTGCGCATGTGGATCTCACATCTTTTTAATGTGTCCTCACAGAAAGCTTTGCTGCTCCTGTACTGAGTGTTTGACCAGTGCTGGACTACAGATATGAATGTTCACATACTATGGCTTGAATTTAACAAAAATAATTCAGTATATCCTACAGTGCTCAGATAGAGACCTGAACCCAACAGATATCAGCGCCTAACATCTGATGCTGCTTCACTTCTAAGACACAAAAATACCTTCGCAAAGCCTCTACCACATTCAGTTGCCACTGAATAAAAAAAATAACTGTATCTTTGTTGTCAAAACATCGACTGAGTTGATAAACTAATAGTAGTTCCAGGCTCCTTTGTTTGATTACTTCCTGCCATATTTTATCTAAGAACTGTACTAATCACTGTCTTTCTGTTTAGACAGAAACATTTTCATAGAGGATAGATTAAATTCTTCTTCCAGTTCAGCACTGCTCAGATTTTACACATTGTGCAGCACTTCCAGTATATCTCTGTTTGCTAAATAAATCTAACAATATTACTGCACGTGAACAATAAACATGCTAGAATCTTTAATCAGAGCTTCACCACCTAGCTGCAAGAATATGCTGTGCAGAACCACGAAACTGCAATAAATTCACTTGCCACATTACCCACTTCTCTGCAGCCCACAGATCTATGCCAGCACTTCTTTTCCAAAGGAGGTAGATATATAAAATTCAAGACTTGACAGTTTGAAGTGACAGTTGTATATCAATCATTTTACTCTGGCTGACACGCAGATAGATTTGAGCACAGTAACAGCATATTGCAACATTACACCAGGCTTAGGAGAGGAACCATGTGCCACGTGTTGAGAATAGTACATGAAATTCAAGAATTAAGGATGTAATTGACTGAACTGGAATTTGGGCAGCATGCTGATCTGATGCTGCTGTCTATGCAAGCAGTGCTATGATGTTTTGAGGGGTTTACACAGTGGGTGTAAATCTAGATACTTCACTGTGTCCTCATAGAGACACACAGGATACGGACCAACCCTGCTCTGGGTAGAAACCATGGGACTATGTCCATATATCCTCAGTGGTAACAGCAGTTGCTACCCTTGTTTGGCACCTGAGAACAGAGAAAGGTACTCAGAAAGATTTCAGGCCTTCCACCCAGCTAATCCTGATAAAACTAGTTTGAAGATTTTGTGTGAGTGTGTGTGTATTGCTTTTTTCTGGTTTCATTTTTTTTTTTCTTCTTTGGGTTTTTTTTGTTTGTTTGTTTTTGTTTTGTTTTGTTTTTAATGCATCTGTTGAAAGCAAATCCCTCTCCAAGATAACACATGCACGTGAACAGCAAAAGTCTGCCTAGGTTTGTGTTTGCATGCCCCAACCTGAAAGCTGGAGATGGTGCAAGGTGCAGGGACAGGCTGGTATAAACCAGCTCTAGTGTACACAGCAGTTATGTCCTATAAACTGAGGAATGCAGAGCTAGTAGGTGTATCACACAGTTTGGATTGACATGGGGCACCCCATATCTCTCGTATTTATATAAGCAGAATCTGATCAGAATCAGACTGAGATTTCCAAGTTGTTACAGGACAGACTGCTGCAAAGTAACTTCTCACAGGTGCAGAAATGGGAATCACAACGTGAAATTTGCTTTGCTGTAACTGAGACAACAATCATCTTGCCTGATTTACAAAGCTTAGTAGGGTTTTGCTTAGTAAAACCAGGTCTTTTAGTATTCCAGGTGCTTTATCTAACAAGACTTGAAGGCTCTTGCTAATTAACAGATTAAACAGTATTCAACCAACCAGGTTGCCCAGGTTCACCAAGGGCGGTCACATTAGTTGTTTAATAGTAAAGCAGCTAGCAAAGGGATTGAGTAAAGGTAATTCCCACCTCCCCATTATGCAACTCTGCTCTGACTGAGCAGACATCCCTAGGCTGAACCAGCAAGGGGGCACAGCATGATCTCCCTCCTGCTTTCACCTGCTCCCTTCCACTCACTCCCTGGACGGGCAAAGCCAGTGCCACCTGCACCTAGGTTCAGACCTCCCCTGCCCCAGAATCACCTGCATCCAACACGGAGCTGTCCTGCAGACCGGTGCAAGACAATCATTCAGCACAAGTATTGTCATTTGGGCCAATTCTCACCGCTTAGCAACAGGAGATGGACAAAAATATATATATATATTTGAAAGATGATGACAGGTACGTGAAAACTTCTAGAAATAGGGAAAAAACAGAGGGCTTCCTCCCCAGGTGCCCCCTCACACCAAGCTGGGGGACCCCAATACTGAACTTCCACCCAGGCTCCTACCTGGCATCGATGGGACTGCAGCTTCGGGGGTGGCAGCAGGGGCAGCAGGGGGCTGCTGCTGGCTGGAGCTGACCTCGGGCTCAGCACTCACCGAGGGTGACGCAGCTGCCTCACCAACGCCTGGGGCTGGCTGTGGGGCAGGCAGCAGGGCTTCTTCTGCAGCTGGGGCCTCCTCCTGCCCAGGCAGCTGCAGGGCTGACAGTGGGATGCTGATGGCTTTCCCCACGGCAGTGGCGTTGGAGCTCGTGGCTGGTGCCTGCAGGGCGGGTGGGGGACCACTGCCTGTCCCGCGGACCGGAGAAGCCAGGGCACCTCGGGGAGGTCTCTGCGCAGGGAGCCGGGGTGGGCCAGGTGGGGAGGCACAGAGGTGCTGAGGGTCAGGGTCAGGGCCAGCAGCAGGCAAGGGTAGGGCCCTGGCAGGACCCAGGCCAGAGGGCCCGGCCTGCACTGGTGCTTTGGGCTTGGACATCTGGGTGAGAGCCAGGGCCGGCCCGTCGGCACCAGCCGTCAGCTCGGCGTTGGCCACGATGTAGTAGTCCTCGGGCAGCTCCTGCTTGATCTTTTTGAGGAGAACCTCTCCGCTGCCCTCGTCGGCTGGCTGTGCCTGGGCAGCAGCGGGGAGTCCAGCAGGTGGCCGCTTCCGAGGGCCGCCGGGCATGCGGTGGAGGTGCGGCTCGAAGTCACTGTCCTCATCCGTGACAGAGGACTCGCAGACCATGTCGAAGAGAGTGGCTTCATCTTCGTACTCCTCCACCGGCTCGCCCAGCTCCGAGGGCTCGCTGCAGTAGGAGAAGTCGCAGGAGTCACGGGTGCGGGTGCAGTCCAGCTTGGCCTTCCCTGGCCGGCCTGGGTAACGCTCGAGTGGGCTGGCCTGTGCCTCAGAGGGCACTCCCAGCATGCTGGGACTGTCTGAGTTGAAGCTGCGGCTGTCCTGGAAGCAGACACGCTCCTGGGAGCCGGCCCGGCAAGTGGCGGCCAGGGGCCAGTGGTAGGCATGGCCAGCACTGCAGCCCCACATGGCAGTCAGGTTGCCGTGGGCCCCCTCGGACAGCAGGTGCTTGAGGTTGGGGATGAGGCTGCAGATGGTCCCGTGGCTGTGGGCCCAGCTCACCAGCTTGGAGAGGTTTTCAGAGGAGGTATGGAGGCAGTCCTCCATGGTGCAGGATCAGCAGAGCTCGGCTGGACAGAAGTCAGCTGGAGACAAGAGTTTAGACGACGGGGTCTCAGCACTTAGGCCTGCGCTCCTCCAGGCTCATGCTTGTCATTCTCCTGCAAACAGAGAGCAAAACCCCCCTTTTCAGTGCTGTCAGGCATTTGTAAGCTCTCCCAAAACCATTTTATTCTCACCTCACGCACTCCAGAATGCATTTCACAAAACAGCACCCGCTTCCTAGCGGCCCCTTTCCTTATTCCACTTGAAAAATGTATATTTAAAACACTGGGGAAAAACATCCCTGCAAGGCACAACTAAAACAAGATAAAAATGGATTCTTAAGCAACCAAGATCAGTATTAATGGTAATATGACTCGAAGCTCAAATCTCTGACAAAATGTAAATACAGACAGAAAACTGGGGAACGTGACCTCATATTCAGGCCAAGAAAATTAAATAAAGTCTTAAGCACACAATTTATCTAGAACATCAAAGTGGCAATCTAAGCAACAGCTCAGACATCCACTCTGCATCTGATGAAAATTTATGACATTTTACATCATTAATGCATGTTTCTCTAATTTATAAAACATCTCCTTTATAGGCAAATTTCAGGGATATTAAGGCCTGGAACTTTAATATACAGAAAAGGCAAGTAAATTCCTCCTTTACTGTGCAGTACTGACAGTTGTCATCGGTCCAAAGGCTTGCTGGAAGCTTAAGGGACCTGCAAGGTTAACTTATAACATCTCTTAATGAACTCAGAGAACTTTTTTTTACTACACCTTCTGCCTTCACAGATCCAAGCTGCACTGCTGTTGAAGACAGTTGTCATTTTCATCACAATTATCTACACATTTCCAGCATGAGGAACAGACGCCTGTTGTCAAGGCCAAGAATCCTGCAGTATTTCAGATCAGACATAAAAAGACAAGGTCTGTCTCACGCTCATCTTTTCCTGACAGAAAGTGCCTTTCACCCACATGCAACAACAGGTACTTTCCAGGCAAGATCTCACCCACAAAACACCGCAAGCCCTCAGCTTCCCAAACGTTCAGCACGAGAACTTTCTAGCAGACCTTGCAGTTTTTTCTCTGGTACTCATTTCTTTAACATAAAAAAGACATTCAGATGTGACATAAGTTATTGAATGAAGTGAACAGAGAGAAAAAGAAGAAAAATAAGTACATCAACCATTTATTCAGCAAATAAAGAAGAGCAAGGAATTGTAACATAGCTTAGCTACGTTAAATTGTTTATAGGTAATAGGTAATGCTAAAATTGTTTGTAGGTAACAGGTTGAGCTTTAGCATTCTTTTCCCTGAGTGGCTGCTGCAGTTTGACCTGTCAAGGCAGCTCAGTGTCACACAGCTGATTGCTTATTCACCATCAGCGTGCTGAGGGAGAGAAGCAACAGCAGGAAACAGCAAAAGAACTCACAGGTTGAGACGAGGGCAGACTGATAAGAAATGGATAAGAAAAAAAAAAAAGAATATTGAACAAGCCATGTGCAAGGCAATCAGCAACCACCTTCCAGCAGATGCACAGCCAGCTCCTGAGCAGCAGCAGCACTCACTGGCCAGCTCCTCCCAGTTTATTGTTCATCATGATGCCCCATGATACAGGACATTCTTTTGGTTAGTTTGGGTCAGCTGTCCTGATTCTGCCCCCTTGCAGCTCCTTGTGCACCTGCTCACCAGCAAAGCAGTGCGAGAAGCTGGAAAGACCTGGACTCTACGTAAGCAGTGCTCAGCAACAACTAAAACATCTGCTTGTTATCGACATTATTTTCATCCTAAACGCAAAATACAACACCATAACAGCTCCTAGAAAGAAAGTTAACCCTACCCCAGCTGAAAGCAGGACAGCAATTTACTCAGGCATCTGACAGCAGAATACTGGACCATACAGGAACCCACTTCTGAGGCAGGAAATTATCATCCCCTAGTTTAAAGATCCTCAAGGACTGTTCCTGACATAGACCAAAGTTAACTGCAAAGCTTCACAAGGTCCCAGAGGCCTGTAAAAAAGTTAGCACTTCAGAGATATTCCCCAACACAGAGCTCTCACCCCTTGCCTAACAAAACCGGGCAGCTTCTCTTTCCTTTTACCACTGCTTCACCTTTAAAAACAGAGTGCTAAAGTTGCTGGAAGATATCAACAATTTAAGTGAGTTAACAACTCAAAATTTCATGTTTGCTCAGATTAGGTTGGGTTGAAAACATTTCGAAGTTATCTCTAAGGTGAAGCAGGAGGGATTAAACGTATATTCATATTCCAAACGAGGGATGCTCGTGTTTCCCACTGCATTTATTTTTTCAAACATGCTATCACAACTGAACACTGGCCCCGTTTCACCTATGTTTTCATACATGCAGAAAGTCCCTTCATGTTTGCTTCCCAACTGAAATGCAACGTTCACACCAACGACGACCATCCACTTTTGTTCCTTCTTCCACGCATGCATTTTTCTTACACAAAAGGAAATGTCTTCTGGCTCAGAAAGACAGACACACCGTAGTTAACAGTTCCCTCCAGAAAACGCTTTCCCTAAAATCAACCCCAGCCACGGTGTCACCTGAAACACAACTTGCACAACCAGTGCCTTCATGCAGTGTGATTTCCCACCTTGTAGACCTTGTCAGGTGCAGGATAATGTCGCTCTTTGGAAATACACAGCTTTTAAAGGCCTACAGGTTTCATGCAGCTGTTTGTTCACAGTCAGACCTGAAAGGGTCAGTTTTACCTTTCCCTCTGGATGGAAAACAGACACAGAACAGCGAACAGTCCTCTGGGATACGTAGTTCTTCCCTTCTGAGACAGGGATATCCAGAACTACCAAAAATCCACAGAACTGAAGCATTAACTCTTTAACTCCTAGTGCTCTACATGATGTTATGATGTGGAATACCAATAACAAAAATCATAGAACCATGACAGAGGAGCAACACTGCTCTCACACAAGGTAGAGAGAAAAGGAGGGAGCTGCTGTCCAAAGCTGCAGTCGTCAGCAACATCAGTGCAAAGCCAAGGGAAAGCACAGAGCTGCCCGATCGCTGCACAAGCAGGTACATACCTTTGGAAGATGGAAAGCCCTTTTGGTTGAAGGTAAATGGCATCAGTTAAGCTCTTAAGCCTAGACAGTTTCTGCAGGGCTGAAAATCTGAAAACAACAGCTACTCAGAAACTGCGCGCCTTTGGTTCACAACCTGCAGCAGAATTCAACAATGCTGCTTCGGCAGGAGCAGGCTCACCCTGAAGACAGCACAGCAGACAGTCAGCAAATCCATCATTACCTACCTGGTTTCCTGAAGAGTGAGCTCGTCTGCTCACTCACAGAGCATTGCTCCTGGCTGACTGTCTGCTCTTGTACGCTAAATCACATTTTAAAGATTAGGTAAGTCCTTCATTCAGACAGGCAAGATTCAATAAGATGACTCATGCGTAACTAACCTGCTTGCACATACACTCTGAAATCATCTAGAAGCTGGCAAACATACATACCACAGCTTCATCATGAATAATGCTTTTTAAACTGCATTACAGACTGCAAAGCCTCAACTTTGCATCACTGCTGCTTCTCTGCAGCTCGGAGCCTAGTAATATCTAACAGAGTGAAGCATCCCTGTGTCTGGAAATTCACTACAGCAATCTCAGTCCTAAATTAAGAATCATATTTTATTGCTTGTTTACACTTTTACAGTCTCATTTACAACATACCACTGCAGTGAGTAATGAGTACAGAACACATGCTGTTGTCGTTGCAAGACCATTCTTCGAGATGCGTTATTACATTCAGTAGAACATAATTTGATTTGGGGACATCAATATTTTCCGTATCCAGAACTATATACTCAAAATAGCATGGATTTCAAACCAATCTTACAATAGTTTAAATGTGACTTTCAGCTGATTTTATAGAGATCCTGCTTTCTCATACTAGTAAAAAAAAAAAAAAACAGCAAAAAAAACCCAAAAGAAACAACAACCAAACAACTCAGAATAGTTCAAATCCTCTTTGTTTCAGCCCCTCTCCCCTGGCCAGATCTGCCAAGGGAGAAACACTGACTACTTTGAAGGATCTCTGTTTTCATACTTTCAAGTAGGAAAACATCCACTAGTTAAAACAATCAAAATTAAAGGTTTGGCCACCATAGTATTAAGTATCTACTTCATTCAAGAGTAGTAGGGCTTCCTTTATTACTAGTGCTTTTTAATCCAAATGCTTAATATTGCTGAAGGACTGGAGTCAGCAACTTCAGAAATGCATCTGTATTGGCGCTGAGGTCCTCACGAGATCCTGCTGTGAGGACCCCTATCTCTCCAGGATGACAGGCAGGACTGTATTTATCCTTCCCAAAGGAAGAGGCAGAAAGAGAGACAGCAGGAGACGGTGCCTGTTGCAGGTGTTTCTGTTCAAATGCCTGAGGTCTCAGCCATATGTTTTGATTTCTTAAGGACGTCATCTGCTTATCACTGGACTGGGATGGACGACCCGTTCAGAACAGGCCAGCAAACTGGAATGGCTAGGGACAGAGTGTGTTCTACCTAACATGAGGCTTCAGGAGCACAAAGCTTCCACCTCAACTCAAATATGACTGAATTTGCTTTCTGCTTGGGACAGACTATGAAGATAGAAGGAAAGAAGAAAGTATGTGGAGAATACAGCTTGCAGGCAACCTGTGAAGCATCCAGGTGCCCTGCTCTACCACTGGGGAAAGGAGCAGACCTCCATCTGTGATATAAACCGCTTCCCCTTTGTTAGGAAAGCGCGTTTTTAATTGAACGTCTCTCCAGGAAACAGAAGAATATGAATTACAGAGGAAATCTTCTGGCAAGTTCTGCAAGCTTCTAAGATAGTTTGGTAATGAACCCTTAAACCAGACAGGAATTCCTCCAGCTCCATTAATTTCTCACTCTTTCCTCATTGCTTTTTTGCTGACTCCAGATGAGAGTCTTCAGAGAAAAACAACCTCTCACCTAAATAAAAATCATGGGCTGGGCTATTCCCAAGTTATGTGAGTTTACACTGCCTCTCATGTTTTTAGTTCAGTAAGAGCCGATTTAGAATTGAGCGCACCGTGGAAACAAAACCACATCTTCACGCTAATTTTCCACCTCTGCATTTCAAGAGTCACCCCCAAATTTTCTATCAACTCGTCCATGTGTAGCAAGTGGCTTTGTTTTTAAATATTTCTGAGCTTCCATGCTTACCTCTTGGGCTTTCTGAATTCAACAGGGGTTCTGCTGTTGCATAGGCAAGCCAGACTTTCAACCATCATGATAAGAACCTGAGTTACAATCCCTATCACCAATAAGCAGCACGAAGCACAGCTTCCTGAGATGGGGACTGAGGTGGAAGAAGGATGTAAAAATAACAGCGCGTCTTTCTGTGAAAGAACTGCTGATCTCCATTCATAAAAATCTCACAGTTGTCTGTCAGGCTTGCTCTATGAGCCTGCAGCTCCTCCTTAGCTGATGGTTTGCCTTTAGAGAAGACAATCTCCTTGCCAAGCATGGCGTGCCTTCAGCTGCAGCTGTCATCACAACAAGCCTGCAGAAAGCAGTAAAAACTGTTGGCTGGTGAAATAACTTCAGCTAGACAAGAAAGAAAAGGATTTGGCTGGGAGAGGGTTTGGGGATTTGACTGACTTTTCACACCAAAGAGGGTTATGGGCCTCACGTTAGCCTTCCTCATCCACAGAACAAAATGACCCACACATCACCAGCTGAGTAAGCTGAAGAACAGTTTGGGGACATGATCCTTAATCCAAATGCAATGCCAGCAGCACTACCGGTTTTACTGTCACAGTTTTTCCTAAGCACCCACTGTGTGAGCCTTGCTCCTGTGCATCAGAGCTGAGGGTTCTGGGGGACCAGAAGTAGAGGACCAGATGAAACAGGAGCAGAACAGGCATCGCAGTGAATCTGAGCAACCAGAGCAGGACTGCACCATGCAGGAGCTCCTCTTTTAAATGAGATACTGACATTTAAATTTGAGTTTCCCCAAGCTGACCCGTTCCTCACTCCG
Source organism: Oreortyx pictus (assembly GCA_036925125.1). Taxonomy (NCBI): domain Eukaryota; kingdom Metazoa; phylum Chordata; class Aves; order Galliformes; family Odontophoridae; genus Oreortyx; species Oreortyx pictus. The sequence continues at coordinate 2,236,241 of JAUPFR010000004.1, read as the reverse complement.
CTCCCTGCAGCTTGGTGTGACGCTCTTGATAACTGCTCACATTTATTAATTTCTTGTAACTCCTCCTCCAAGACACCCACCATGCTTCCTGAGCTTGTGTTCTCAGGGACACAGGGCTGATTCAGACGTCCATATTTGCAATAAGAAGGATCAACAGGGAACAGTAGAGAAACACACAGGACTGCTTCCTCTTGCTGAGGACCTCCCTTCCGAGAAACACGTCAGAAAGGAAAGTCAGCTTTCAGCAACTCATGAGCGCACCTGCAAAATTGCTGAGCCCCTCTAGATTCAGAGAGGTCAAAGCACATGGTTGTCCTAGAGTTCATTTCTTCTACCCTGTGATTTTCTCCATTAATTACATGTCCTGCCATGCTCCTTCCATAGGCTTTGCTGCACTACGGTGATCCTGTAGAACTCTAACCCTTCACATTGCTCACAGCTGAGCGGTGTGCTCAGGAAAGATTTCAGGGATTTGAAGGCTGAGATCTCAAACTATTAACTCAAGGTCTGGAGCAGAGTAAACACAGAGCACCACGAAATTTCGCTGACAAAAGCAAGAACATTTTAGTACTAGCAACTGTGCACGCTTAAGAGATTGTTAGATGAACCATCTTGTGACTATTACATGACTCCAGGGCAGTGGCACAGGATGTGGGGAACATCTTAAACTCCAAGAGCTGTGCTCAGATTATGCTTCACCTCATCAGAGCTCAGTGCTGGGCAGCAATCGTAAGTGCTCACATCACTGATGAAATCTAGTCTGCTCATCTCATCTCTGTGCATTCACTATTTCTGCTTCAGCACTCCAGTTGCACCTACACGTCAGAATTCTGCATAAAAACACTCCCTTGCAAAACTGGTGGGTTTTTTTTTCCTTTGATTTTGGAGTTTTGTGCTTCTTTTTTCTGCATACACATAACCTGCAAAAGAACACAACTGTGCGCTCAGTACATCTACGCGGATTTATTTTTGGCAATACCTCCTAAAATTCCAAATCTAGAAAGGGAAAAGCAGCACAGAAATGAACTCTGAATTATTTATCATGCCGCCAGCAAGTTTTCAGAAGAATGCCCCCATGTAACAATCTTCAATGCACTTGTTAAAATTTTGGTAGGGAGAAAACATCAGTGGTTGCTTGAAACGTCCTCGAACTGTGCAGTACTGAGCTGCCAGATCCAAAATCTAGCTATCCCTCACCTCTCTTCAAGATACTGTCACATTTACTTCCACATTTCAGAACGCTGACTGCTGCAGTGGCCAAACATGACCAAATGTATGCATACAACATAACACAGAATCATATACTTACATGCATACATGTATGTATTTAAGTAGAATTTTCAGAATAAAAAACCACCAGATGGACCTCCTTAAATCCTGCTTTAACAAATAAAAGTGTTCCAACCAACCCACAAGGAACAGCAGTTTATTCCCCGTTCTCTCCAGCATTCCTAGAGTGACCCCCAGAACAGAAGCACTGAGAGTAAAACCATTTTTAGCAACACTTGTGTCCTACACTTGCAACCATGCAAAAGATGCAGCAAGAATGAAGACCTGAGTAAAACCCATCCTGAGTATTCGCCCATGGAAAGCTGTGCATTGGGTCTGCGTTTCTTCGCTGTTTCTATGGGCTCAGTACTCAATATTTTCAAACCTTCAGACCCAACTTGTCCTTTTCACTGAAGTAAAAAAGAAGGTCTCCAGCTCTGACATTTCCATCGCTGCACTGCCACGCTTTCCTTTAACACATGTGTGACTGCAACCAGAATACGCACCGTCAAATTTGCTCAGGAGACCTTGATCTAATAGTTGATGAAAGCAGGACTCCATTGACTACACCAGTCACTGTAGCAGGCTCAAATGCCTATTGCATGAGTTTGAACTTACTCAAGGAATAATGTCATTGCAGTCACTTCCCTGGATGAGAGAGAGCTTTAATCTCCATTCTCTGGGGAACTGAACTGATTTAAATACACTTATATGCTCACATCGTTCTTGCATCATTACCTTTGATAGATGGCATTTTTTGGCTGAGTCACCCGTCCTTTGATCTCTGTTGTAAGCTGGACCTTTTTTGCTTCGAGTTAACATTCTGTCTGACAAAATTTAACATGAGAAACACAAAACAACAATAAACAACAAAACAACTGATTTAGCATGCTCTGGTAGCAGCAGTATTTGATAAGGAAACCATCATGAGTGGGTATCTCCACTTCCAGCAGGGCTTGCTCACAGAGCAAGACTGATAGCTTTTTCCCTGAACTGCTCTTCCCAGAGCTTTGCGTGTTGTGTTACACATCGGGAAGACAGCCTGACTGGAGCTGTTTCTGGTCCAAGCTTATCTTTTTCCTCTGAGTTTCCAGTCATTGAGTCCTAGCCACCACACAGAGAGGTGCCAAGGTGTGGAAGGCAGTCGACCCTCCATGAAACAAGAGCAAGACCTAGGGCTCCATTTCTCTTCATTCAGAATCTCCCCATTTGACGACTTCCAGCTAAGCATCATCCCTTGGTGCGAGCTGTGCAAGGGAAAGATGGCCCCTACAGCACCTCCAAGGTCTTTGGCAACAGAACTCTGCTGACAGCACTCTCAAGGTGTGCAAGACGGCAACACAAGTGGAAGAGTACTGAGTTGTGGCCTCAAGTCAGCCTTAGCCACCTTTTGTATTTTACTAATTCTGTATTCAAGCAAGAGATGTTTTTAATGGAAGAAGACACTTCTGCTAAATAATTTCTCAAAAATATAATGCGGAAGTTTTTAAAGGGATGAGCATTCAAATAAAATAAAATCCAAGCTATTAGTTAGCTGTCAGGGGCTCACGTATCATGGCTTGGTTCTTTTTTGTTGTTTACTCAAACGTGTTCCAAAATTACCTCTTCACACTATTCCCCAGGATGGTCTGGATATAAAACCACGCTGCATCAAACATCCCAGCATCTGCCTCAGCTTGTGGTTCACAGCCATTCTCTACTGAAGACAACGACCCACACACTTGGAAAATATTTAAAACATATAATTGCCCGCAGGTGCAATGAAGTGTGCATACTCTCTCTAATTTTAGCATTACAATAAGCACAGTCAAGCACACAGCCTAAAGGCAAGATGCTTTCCCCTGTCTTTCATTTTCCTGGAACTTATGTTAACAGAAAGTCTGCATGTAATTTACTAAAAAGAAAACAAGAACGTTATCGCTGACTTACACACGAATTATAAAAGCCCAACTCTCCCATTCTCATACTGGAAATCCAATGCCTAAAGCTCCAGCCCAGACACTTAATACACCATGCTCTCCCTCACAAGCAAACACAAGCAGACTCTCTTTTGCCCATGAGCGACTTGGCTGTTCCAGATTTCGTTTGTATTTTTAAACATAGGATTTCTCTCTCTTCAGGGCTCTCCTAAAGTAAGGAAAATTGGAATGGCACAACCATGGCGATATTAAAACATACAATATTTGGCTGAATAGCAAGAGTGAAACCACACCACTAACTGTCTACACAAAACAGGGAGGCTGTTTTCTGCAGAAAATTAGAGCAACTACAGCAACTTAGTGTTTCTGTGCAAGGGTGAAACTGCACTTTATAAATTAAAATTTATGTGTTTCTCTTTTCTCTCTCTCTCTTTTTTTTTTTTTTTTATAAACACAGAGATGACTTTGGACTTAAAATGATTTTCCAAAGACTTAATCCTTAGTAAAAACAACATTCTGAAACTGGCTTTATGGTGCATTTTCCAAAGGATTGATAATGATCCTTACCATTAAACTATAAGCATCAGAGTGAGGTCCTGCTCTGCAGTTTTCTTTTAAAATCCTCAAAAAAAAAAAGTCTATGAACTGTCTGGTATCTAACTGTCCGTAACAGATCACATGCAATCGAGTCCCTAATAAATTTCCTAGACAAGACTTGAGGAGATGTAGAAGAAACAGGAACATGAAAGCTGCCCCAGAGGTGAGCCAGGAAAAGCAAGGATTTGCATTCAGATGTAAGCTGGTCAGAAATACTCAGTAACATCGTGTCACCAACAGCCAGTGGATAAAAAACTGTAAACACTCCATCCCAACTGTTTGCTAATTTTACTGTTAACCCTGGGAACATTTCTAGCTGCGAGCCTCTAACACATTATAATGAAACAGCTCAGATAATCCTAAAATTTAAACTGAATCTTAAAGCAGACAATATCCTGAAATCACTGAGGTGTCCTTACTGAGGGGTACCCCGAAGAGGTTGAAGCTGTGTGATGCTGGGCCTGAGTGCACGAGGGAGCAGGGTGCACAGCTGGACTCGCTGCTGCTCCTGACATAAAAACCACAGCACAATGCAGAAGTCTGGAAAGCCTGAAGATCTGAGTTCAGACTAAGATGGTAAGGGGCTTAGACAATTTGTCCATGGAAAAGATGGCTTTGATCTTGGTTGGTTCTATCAACACAAGTCCTAGCTGTTAATAGCACTGAGCAGTTAAAGGGATTGACAGGGACTGAGTGGGGCTTTCAGAGCTCTCTACAGACATGTAAACGACTATAAAATCTCACCACAAGTGTTTAATAACCCGTCAAAGCTTCAGATACCAAGTTCCAAAGCTGTGTCCAAAAGAGCTAAACTCGTGCTCTCACGCAAGCACAGTTCTTACAACAGTGCAAGGTTTGGCATGTATAACATGGGAAATATATACGGATGGCGCATAATTAGGAAACAGAGAATGCTCAGAATATTCCTGTTTTACTTACAAGATGCACTGGTGGCAGGCACACAGAGGAAGATTTCTGAAGAAGAGCTCTTCTAGCCAAGAGGACTCTCATGAGGCTCCCTTATTTCTTCTTGAGATTTGAAAGCACAAATGTAGCCTTGGCACAACTGAAGATCGGAACAGCATGCTACTGTGACTGAGGAATATCACGAAGAGCAAATGGAAACAAGGCTACACCCGAGGCAAGTCAGCAAAATGGAAGTAGGGTGCATAAGAAAAAGCATAAATATATACTCATGGCATTGCATTTATTTATTAAAGTCTGCCCTCCTTATGATTCATTTGTACTGCATCTAGTACGCCAAACAGAAGAGGACACCCTTCCCAGGTCACCCATTCCTGTTCAAATTGCTTCATGATTAAAGTGAGAAATGGCCATAGGTGAGATGTATGTTAGTAAAAAACATGTGAATAAAAGCTACTGCAAGCGAGAGAGTAACTTTTTTAAGGTACACATCTCAAAAGCACAACTCTAACCTCTTTTAAGAAATGTATACAGATAAACTTTTTATTCTCTCCAAAGATAACAGAAGAAAAAGTTCACAAGGTAAAACTTTCCATCTGTGGTATTGCAGACTTTTTGTTCTCTTGCCAATTAAAAGACAGACAATAACCCAGAATGTTTTCTAAAACACAGCAGGTCTCAAAGACACCAGAAGATATTTTACTACATCAACTTGACAGCGTTACCAAATAATTTTCTTCTCTGACTGCTTTTATTCCAGGCTTTGAATGGAGTTAACAGAAAATATACAGCCATTATATCCTAAAAAAACAATAATAAACCTTTATCCTGCATGCAAGCTAAAATGTCATTGTCAGTGGTCATTCAAGGGACACGTGCTCTTGTGTCAACGCCTTGCACCTTTCTGCTGTGTCTGGTTGGCTTTTCCCAGCTGCAAACCTCTACCAGTGGCAGAGAGCTGATGGAGCACACTAGCTCAGTGGTGCTAGCGCTGGTACCTTCTCTGGATAGTACATAGACTCTGCCAAGGTACAACGGCCTTTAACCCTGCTGCAAATTGCAACATCCATACTCAGTGCTGAGAAAGAGCTGGAAGGACAGTTCCCTGATGGCTTGCACCAGAGCTAAACTTTGTGCTGATACGCAGGCGTTTCATTCTTGACAGCATTTTGCCTTTGCTCTGCATGCACCTCACTGAGCCACGGTGCCACATGCAAGGCAGCAGCAAGCAAGAACCACCAGATCCAAAGGATGGTCCTCCCTCCTTCATTTCCTCCTGCACAACTGCAAGTAAAAGGTGTGTTCTCAGTGAGAAGGGCAGCTGCTCATTTTCCTAACCCTGCTGATCCTGCCACCATGGTCTGAAGTTTCAATAGCATTTGTCAACTGCATTTACACTCAAGGATCACAGAGAGAGCTGGCACAGCCAGCAGGAGCTCCATTACACGCACAAAGCCAACAGTAACGCTGCAAACCAGCCCTCAGCATTGCAGCCCCCTGCGTGGGGGCTTTGCTTGCATGCCAAACACAAGAGCACGTCTCCCTTGCTGTCCTGCAGAGGCACGGCGTGCTCCTGTCCTGGTGAGACACAATTTTGCAAGCAATGTCTGACCTGCACTCTGCTCTGGCAATAGAAAAAGAGGTTGCGTAATCTTACAGGACACGTACACACTGCATTGCAATCATCTGTTCAAATTAAACCACATTACTAGAGTGGAAATGTAAGCACTGAAACGCTGCTTCTCGTGGGGCACGAACGCTGTCGCTTCTGCGAGCATGCCTGACTGCTGTCAAATTACAGCAGCCAACGTCAGTGACAACAACTGCACTGAAACAATGCACCCAGCAGGCTCTGCAAAGTGCAGGAGACATCTGAGAAGTTTGGATATCTCGAACTGTGTTTACAAAGGGCAAGCTCCACGTCACTGCCTGGGAGGAGTACGAGCCAACATTTCAGTGCAGTCCAGCAAAAACACCAGGGTCTGCATGGTAGAGGAGCAACGGGGTGTGCACTTGTCCCCATCTCGGGGACATCTGTAGGTCCTTCTGACACAGAGAGCAGTGGCACCACTCAGGTACACATGAGATCAGCCATCCCTTCTGCCTAGCTCTCATGTGAGTGCTTCTCCACCATCTTTGTGCTCCACAATGGGGACACGGACCTTGTCCACCAAGGGGGAACGCAGGCACGCAAGATATTCTCATCTACTAACTGTACTAACAGCGACTCCATCAAAAAAGTCCTTTCTGAGAGCACATAGCCCCTGTGGAGTAATTAGGCACATTCTGATCAGACTTCCCGTCCTTATCTTGTCAATTCATAAAGCTCAGCAGCAGCAGGAGACGTGAGCGACTTGGTTCAGCTCCCCTTCAGGCATCTTTCACATCACTGCCCTTAGACCAGCACAGAACTTAAGGCACGGCTGCCATTTTGGATTGGAGGTGTGGCCACCTGTGTTATGAACAGGTTTAATTCCAAATTGAACCAACAGGTTCAGGGACGTCAGTGGAAATTTAACCTTACTATCTGCCAGACTGCAACAAATGGGACTATCGGATACTTCTGAAACAGACACGAAGAAAAATAAAGCCTTGGAAGGCATTTTACAAGGCTTATGTTTAGAATAGCCGTGCGACATCTGAACAAATCTGCCAAAGACAAAAAGGGAAGAAATTAAAAACTTCTGGCTGCACGCTTTTAAAAGATGATAGTGAAAGGGCAAGCAGAAGATTTCCCTGCTGTACAGCTGTGCAAGTTAAACATGTCATAGCACTGTGCTTGGTAACTAGCCATTAAATAAAAACACAGAAGTAAGGATTCTGGTTGTTCACGTCTGGAGTTTAGTTCAGTGGATGCAGCAAGCAGAGTGGGATAAAAGAGCAACACCTAGTATGAATTCATCATTCAACAGGCAGTGCTTATTCTGTGCCAGAATTACACTTGAGCCAACCCTTTGAAGACACAAGGATTGCAGAAGAAACCGTCTCACTGCCATCCAGTGCGTGGAGATGGGCCAGACCATGGGCAAGGGCTGAGGGAGGCAGACAGGTGCCCTTGACAGGAACGCAGGGAAGGTCTGAGCAGCAGCCACAGAAGCACCAGAGTCTTGTCGTAGGCCATAAAGGCAAAGAGAAGCGTGATGCCAGTGTCAGCACAGAGGGACTGGTGGAAACTGAGGTAAAGGTTTTGTGCCTGCCTTAACTCCACCACTTCCATCCATCCCCTGCACCCCACAGCACGTGCTGCGCAGACAAGGGAGACGGGCAGTTTTCCAAAGTTGTATTCCAGATGCCCAGTGATGCAGAGTGAACATGCTCATTTTTCTTGTACCTTCTCACTCCCACCACGCAAACCTCAGTGCTCACTGAGAACACAGGCAAGGTGTGTGTCACTTGTGCCACAATCTGCACAGTCTCTAAACAGGGACTGTACAGCTCTAGATCAATGCTGTGACATTCTTCCTCCATCCTCCGGAGCTCATCCTTTTGCAGGTAGGAGGGAAATCATGGCAGCTGTCAGCACTCTTGGGCAGGGCAGGGTGACACAGGTTCACCACCCTGAGGGTATTTCTCACCTCTGAGTGCAGTCAGCTGTCCCCAGCTGCATATGGGGCAGAAATGAACTCAGCAAAAGAAGACACCCTTTAACCCAGGCTTCTCTGACTCAGCTTTTCCTTCTGTAAAATGGGTCTCATGCCTCTTCAAGGTAGACTTTCAGCCCCTTCATAGTATATTCTGGTACTGAACTACCCTCAGAGCGTCTTCCTGGAATTTACTAGTCTCAGAGAGTGGGAACACCGGTTTCTTACAGGAGCTGATTGATTATAACTGATGCTCTTCACTCAGGCTAACTTCCAACAGGAATCTTGAGTTTTAATGGCAAAACTACAGCATTAGCAAAGAAAATTTCTCATGAAAAAAACAAAACAAAACAAAACAAAACAAAAAAAACACTAATAAAGTCACTGTTTAAACTGAAAGCTCTTCCAAGGCAACTCTTGTACAGAAAGGTCAGACAGCACCACCCTGCCCTCTGCACATGCAGACACAGTATCTGATACCAAGCAGATGGTGGCAGTATCAGGTGTCTGCTGCACACTTCTATCTGATACAATAAATAATACACAACTAATGCAAAATATCAGTTTCATTCTGCTCCTAGTTACTTGAGACTGCACTGAACGCATTAACTTATCTCTAGCTAAATGCAGCACATCTGCCCAAACCCATCACTGAAGACTGAATTAAATTTCCTTGGCAGTAATATTATTACATATGCAGCATGTTTATCTAGTGCTGTCTCTTCTATTTTATATCTTAAGTGTCTTGAAAATGTAAAAGCAATTCAATTTGACGCCTACTCAAATACTTTCTACTAGACAATCTAATGGGTCAAACCACGTGAAAAAATGGGAATGCCATTTTCTTTTGTCAGTCCCCTGAAACCAGAGGGAAAAAAAAACCAAAAACAAACACAAAACCCCAAATCCTAAGAATCACTGTTTCTCAAACAGCAGGTTGCATCAGCAGAAATTATACTCTGACATTGTTCTGAATTCCACGCAGTGTAATTGTTAATAGAGTGAAAATGATACTATTATTTTTGAGAAATTATCTTGCACAAGCAGAGAACGATTAAGCATTAAGTAGCACACCACTTAATGTAACCAGATAGGATTACACTTGCACAACAATCATGAGGGAAAACTGCGAGCCTCTGATGGCTGAGAGTCATTCAAAGCAGCCAATAAGTAGAGAGGAAAGGTGACTCAAGCACATAAAAATGACCCATATGCCTTCACTGACTTAATCTTAAAGGTTCAACAAGGTACCTCATACCATACGGAGAAGGTACTAGTTGACAAGAGGCAGTATGCGATGGGAACAAGAGACACTCCCACCCTGGGGGAAGTAACTTAACAGGAAATCTTTACTAGCCTGTCAAAGGAACCTGGATGGTCCTTGAAGCCATATTATGACTCACCAAGGTAGTTCCAAACCTTGACAATAAGGGCTGGGACACAACTGCGTTTGAGAAGTGACCAGTTCCCTCCTTCACAATGGACACCCAAGAGCCATACACAGATACCCTCCCATGTTCTCATCCACAGCCACGATGCAGTATCTCACAGTCTGGGAAGAAAATGGAATTCACACTGGTCATACCAGTGTCTTCTGAAGAGTTAGCATCTGTCAATAAAAAGCAAGTAAGAGAGAGAAAAAAAAAAAGTACTGCCGACTCCATTGGAATTTGTAAATGACCCTTAGTTGGGGGAACGGGGCATCAGATGAAATGGACATATAAAAAGAAGCATATAATACAGTATAACAGATCTACCTACAGCTGTACCAGCAGGAACAAGAAAACCTGGCTTGTAGCACTGCAAAGTGTTGGCAAGTGGTGAAACTCACAGGTAGAGGCAGCCAAGGAATGACATAAACCAGCTGATGTCTAAATGTCTTCACTCAGACTTCCTGCTTTTTAATTGCACTAGCACAGCAGCGTTGCATCAATACTAATAAAGTAAAACACAGAGCAATTTGCTCGGTTCTGATCTCGATTAGCATGTTCCTCAGGCCCAGTGTGAACTCTCAGCCATGAGCAGAGTGTTGACATCAGTGCACGGCCACAAGGGAAGGAAATCACCACCTCTCACTGAAGGAGCAGGAGCAATTTATACCCAAGAAAAGTGTGTCACAAAGGGCAAGTCCTGAGATCCCAGCTTGTGCCATAAAGTCTACTGAAGTGGTTCCAGGCTTTTACTTTCCCCGTCTTAATCTTCACAGGGTTATTGCAGGTAAACGCTTCTGCACCAGCTGTAAACTAAGCTAATCAAACACAGAGGAGCAGTTTAATCAGTATCGAGGAGGCCAGTAAAGGCAAAGATAGTTTTGGAGATGCCTGACTGAAAAGAGGTCACCTATCTTTATAGGGTTAATGATCCAGTGGGAATGCTAAAAACCAAAAAAGAAAAAAGAAAAGCAGCAATGGTTAATAGCGCATATCTTCACTACATGGCTTGGAAATGCAATTTCTCCTTGACATCTAGCTAGACCTAAACAACTTTTAACCATGTTTATGAGACTGTACGAATGCGAAGAGCAAACACGGCGCATTAAAGCAGATGCAGCATATTAAAGAGAGCTCAATTAAAGTGCAGGATGGCTCTTGTAAATAAAAGGTTACGTGAGTAACCACCCTCAGCATGAAGTACCTGATGCTGTATCTCAGTAGACCTCCACTGTCTTGTGGAACTGTTCCCAAACAGGTCTTATTTGTGAGCCTTGGTATAGCGTATTTTCGTGCAAGTCAGAAGAAACTGTAAATCTATATTTATTTATTAATTTTGTTTTCCTCTCTGTCAGACATTTTTCGTGCATGTGAACGCATTACGAAGAAGGGTTGCTGTACATTTCCATTCCCAGATGATTTAGTAATTTAGTAATTTAGAATAGATCACCTAACCAGACCAAAAAAAAAAAAATTAGGTGGAAAAAAAAAACATATTCACAGACAATTTGGGAAAAAGTGTAGGAAAAACATTCACTGATTAATCAGACTGAAATCTGCAAGTATTAATTGATGAATATTTCTTTTCCCGGGAGGATGACTTGACTGTGTCTTGCTGGATTGCACTATAAAATCCAATATGCTCTATGGCTGAGTCTTTACAAGATTTACAATAAGCAAGTGAATATGACCAGGATAAGACAAGGGAAAAAGCATACTGTGGATTTAAACACATGTATATACATAGTAGATACAATTTTCTGCCTTTCTTCACTTGTCCATGCAATAAATACCCTGTTTTTTTCCCCAGAACCAAGACAGATGGCTAAAACGTAGATATCTGACTTATTTCTTCCCAGCCAAAATGCCTCTATCAGTGACCAGTATTTCAGTCAGACCCCACCGCCCATTCAGCAGTGCTCAGCACCATGCAGGATTTGCAGGCTGACACCATGCACCAGCTCAGACTCAGAGGATGGAGTCCTGCATCACTTGCTTAATGCATTATACTCTCCCCACTGAAAATCCACCTATTACAGGGTTCTTAGCTTACATCCTCCTATGAAGTTCTAAGGTTTTTAGCATGCTTTGATCTACAGGGCACGAGCTTTAAATCTGCAGGGAAAATCTACACCTAAATATAACCCTAAATCCAGAAGATTGGGAAATTATCAAGCTGCCAGGGGACTTAAAATGTTCATAAATTGTTTTTAAAGACAACATTACTTTTTCGCTGTTTTGGCTCTACAATAGTTACCCACATTTCTGGAAATCAGAGAGGGAGATGTTTAACTTGCATGGCTGGTGTGTGAATCAGCTTCAGTTTCTAAGGGCATGAGTCAGGATTCAGCAGCACTGGCGGATTAACTGAAAATGATAACTGTTAATTTTCACATCTTCTACGGTTAGGAGGCAGCAGGGCAACAGCAAAAAAGGTACACAGCATATTTATAGCACAGGATGGCTGCTACTGGGGGACAGCTTACCCAAAGGACAGAGCTGCAGGAGCTCCCAGGTTCACTGAGGCTGTTCACTCTCAGCCAGGGCTGGCAGGCCAGAGTGGGGTGAGGAAGCACAGCAAGCTGCAGACCACTGTCTGTGGCTGGTGAGAGAACCTGGAGGTTTGGAACCACATTAACAGGCTCACCTGGTAGGAGATTTGGGCAAGAACAAAATATTCCTTGCAGTGAGATATGCACGAAGATACTTTTACCGAGCGTTACTAAAATTGCTGGGATTCATACATCTGGCACAGTCTATGCCAAGCACTCTGCAGAACAGCTTCAATTGTTTACTGTTTGCACAATAAATGTTTGTCTCTTGGGTTTAAAACACGTTAACACTGAGTCAGTAAGAGCTAAGATAAGAAAGACAAATGCGTTTTAACTAAAAGCGAAAAACTATACATGATTTTTCCCCCTAGCAGAGCTAAAAAAAGACAGCATGAAATTTGTATTTCAGACAGGAAATATTCACTTTCCTAGTTAAATGCGGAGAAAAAAAAAGAAGACTCCATAAAAAGCTTGCTGTTACTCTAAGATCTGAGCAAATATTTAACCTCGCAGTGCACAGTGACATGATCTGGTGCGACTACGGACTGCTGTAGGGTGACAATTTGCATGATGGAGCACAGAAAATCCTTCACGAGTACACCACAGTCATCCAAGCAAAAGCGGCTCGGCAGCACGGATCAAAATATAACAGATTAAACAGAAAACAAAAGCGTCAGCTTCTACATGTTGAGAATTGTTCATTAATTTCGTTCCATCCTGCAATATTTTGCAAATTGTAAGCTGCGACATTTGGAGTGTTACCAGACAAAATATGCTGGCTCCTTATGGCGTGTTGCAACCAGTTCTGCAAGCTATCACAGGGCAGTGAGAGTTTCCTACACAGCTTCAGGATAACAGTTTGCAGAGAACATGAATAGGTCCTCTCCTCTCTGTACTTAGACTGCATGGACACCGAAAGCACAGAAATCGCAGCACGTGGCTACTGTGGAAAAAGAGAAGTCAGGAGAACAGTGCAAAGCCAAGTTGTGTGTCTCAGGCACAGCTCTTCCTTGTGGAAGCTTTCATGCTGGAAACTCCATGGTATTCTGGAAGGTGCTGAGCAGGACTGGCAGCGGGACCAAGCCCAGAAGAGCTATCACTCACCCACCCCATATTCAGTCACCTTCCTGTGGGACTTGTCCCTGTTACTTCATCAGAATAAAACGGGATAGAATAGAATATGCACAATGGCAATAACCAAAATATAACATATATACCCATAATGTTAACACGATATATTCTGATAAAGCCCATCATGATACGTGTCACGTATAAAAGATCCTACTGTATTCTGACTATATGGTATATATACATATGTATACAAGCAGCCTGTAACCCTCCCAGCCCTTGGCCACGTGGAAATCTCAACGTGCAGAACAGCCAGCTAGGTTTGTTAGGAGTGCCTCAGAAACTTTGCTATTGCTTGGGTGACAGGGCTGACTGAGCACTTGGCAGCAGCAGGCACAACAACAGACCCCAACAACAGACTGCAGCTTCCTTGATGGCAGACACCTCCACACTGGGGAAACACTGCTCTGAAACGCCACTGCCTTTCACTCTGCAGATGGCAGAAAGTGAATTTCAACACAAGCCACTAGATCATCAACGATTTTTCTCCTCTCTGGCCCTAAGCCACGGAAGGACTGATACCCAAAAGTGAAATTCATAAATTCAGTCACCAATGGCTTTCACCACGTTCTGAATAAAACCTGCTACAGACGACAGTTGTATCATGGATGCTTTCCTGCACATTTCTGTCACTATGATGCTGTTGTAGATAGGCAGAGGGACAACACAATAATGTTCTCAAGAAAAGAAAGCTACTTCTCATCCATTCAGTTGCCAAAGCTGAGCAACGCGAAGGTTTGGACATCTGCCCACAGCAACACATTGATGCTACTTTTTTTTTTCTTTCTTTTTGCTGGGTTGTCCACACTGACCAAAGCCTCTGCTTTGCAGAGCGTCGCGGAGGAGAATAATAGGACAACCCACACGAGAAGGCTGTACAGAAAACGGGAGAGGCACTGCTCTCCGCCCCCTCCCCCCATCCCTTATCTTTTCCAGTTATATTCCGTATGATTTATAAATTGTGTACAGAAGATATTTTGACTGTCTTTAGAAAATAAAGACTCTGAACTCCTGCAGTGGAAATAAAAGCTTGCAGAAGGTCACCCACTCTCTGAATACCACGAACCTAATCCTGTGATGCCGTACTCACAGGAAAACTTTTGTTCCCGCAGCTTTCCACAGGACTAAAGCCCCAGATCCAGCGGGGTTCATGTGATGCTTCGCAGCTAACACCCGTCAACTGCATGCATGGTGGCAGGCCCTGCCTCCTGCTGGACAATAAATAGGAGAAAGGAGAACGGAGCAACGTGAAGGAACTCCCCAGCAAGGAGAGGACTGTGATACAGACACAGGCATGGGCAACACCTGTAAAGGAAGATGGTGAGACGAGGCAGAACGACCGAGCTGCCTGCTCTCTCTGCACTGAAGGCATCCTTCCCTCCTGTCACCACCTGGACTGCTGGCCCTGGGCCTGCCACAGGCCCAAGCTTGGCACACAGTTCAGGGCCTGACGTGGCTGCACCACAGCCGCAGGCTGAGGTCCCGTCAGGGCACACACCACGTTCGTTGCCTAGGAAACGTGCGGTGGTTCCTGCCTGGTGAGAGGATTCGCCAGTCCTGCCCGTCAATAAAGTCCATAAATCAGATCAGAGCCAAGGTCAAGGAGCTGAAGAGGAATCAGCCGTGCTCCACAGGGCTGCCTCATGTCAGAACGGCAGCAACGGTCAGAGTCTTTTCAAGTTCCCCTCTGCTACAGGTCCATCGACAAAACAATTGACCTAAACCGACACTCTTACAGCACTTTTCACAGAGAAAGAACTCAAAAAAAAAAAATAATGACTTAAATAGCCGCCCTGCCAAGACACTAACCTTCCCATTGGCTCAGGAAGGAGCACAGCCACAGCCTTGGAAAGCAGCATCAGCATCCTGTAAGCAGCATCACACTGCGCTGTGAAATGCTGGGGGGGATGCTCCGTTGTAGCACGAGTCCTGCTGTTCCTTCTATGAATATTTCGTTCCCCAAAGTGTCTTTCCAACAGTCCCTACCTCTTCACTACTCATTAGGGTGCACTGCCAGGAAGGCCTGCCAGCTTTCCTCAAATCTGTTTCTCAGGGCTGACAAGACTTCAGCAGAAGGCTGATGGATGGCTTTTTGCTACAGGCTGAGAGGTGAGTGGGTACCCAGGGATGAGGTTAACTGCAGCCCCATGAGGCCGCGCGCTGACGTCCACCCTCAGGAGCACCTGCTGTTCCTTTAGGGAGGTGCTGGGACTGAAGAAGAAGAAAAAAAAAAAAAAAAAAAAGTTGAGAGAAAGAAACGTGGTCGCTGGCGTGGAAAGCTGCCATCAAGACAGGACGGCAGGGATGCGATCAACTGATTTACCACAATTCTGACTGCTGCAAATAAGACTGCGGATGTGGCCACATCTCTCGGGGTCCCCAGCACCAAGCCGCGTTTCTGAGCAGGGCGGGCAGAGGCAAAACGGCGCGGATCAACAATTCCAGCCCTCAAAGTTGGGCGCGTACGTGGGACTTCATTTCCACTTGTTTTGCCTCTCTGCGACACCGTCCCCATTCACTTGGAAAGGGAAGCAGCCTGCGTGCTGAGTGCTGCCTGCAGCCAGCTGCACCCAGGGGATATTTATAACCATTAACGTCGTGAATGGGAGGTGAGTTTGAACGCGTGTGTCACGCTTACTCCCTCGCAGGGGAGCACCGCTGTCTTGACAGCCGAACCGAGCCGCACAAGGCCCAGGCGATGCCGCCCCGTGCCTAAGACAAGCGTGCCAGCCCCGTCCCGCCGCGCCGTGCCCTCGCTGCCCGCTGACAGCCCAACTTCGCGAGTCCCTCCCCACTGTCCCCCGTTCCCCGTGGGCTGGATCCCCCCCCTCCCCACCCCCCAGCTGCCTGATCCCGGGCTCCGCTTCGCCCCGGGGGCAGGGATGGCCGAGAGCCCTTTTTCTATTCCGTGCCGTGGGGGAGGGCGGGGGGGGGGGGGGAGGGGAAAGGGGGGCCGCCCCCTACTTCTTAGCCCCGGCCCCACGCGATGCCCCCACCCGCGGCGTGGAGCCCTCCCCCCCGCCCAAGCACAAAGGCCGGGAGGGTGGGCAGCAGGCGGCGGGGAGCCCCGCGCCGATCACAAAGCTGGTTGGGGGGGGGGGGGGGGGGGAGTGTCAAGCAGCCCCCACCCGCCGGGACACACGCACACGGGTGGGTCCGTCCCCTACCTGCAGGTGCCCGTCCGCGGGAGCGTGGGGCTGCGCGATGCCGCCCGTATCGCATTAGGAGGATGGGGGGGGGGGGGGAGGGGGGGGGTGATGGTGCCGAGAGTGCTCCGGCCCCTCCTCCTCTTTCCTCCTCCTCCTCCTCCTCCTCCCGCGCGTGTCCGTGTCGGTGTTCGCTGCCCGGCGCGGCGGCACTACCGGCGGAGGAGGCAGGGACAGGCTGCGGCGGCTGTCAGCTACCGGAAACCGGGGCCGGGTCGCACACACCGCAGGAAGTGTGCAATTTGCACACCCGCAACACGCCGCCGGGCACGGGGCGGGGGCCCGAGCTCCGCACCCGCACCCCGCGGAGATCGGAGCGGGGCCCCTGGGGCCGGGGAGGGGGGGGGGGGGGGAAGGAGGAGGAGGAGGGTGGAGGAGGAAGACGAGGATGGAGAAGAAAGATGGGGATCGAGGAGCGGGAGGAAGATGAGGATGGAGGACTGCGAGGAAGATGCGGTTGGAGGAGGAGGAAGATGAAGACGGGGGAGGATGACGAGGACGGAGGACTGGGAGGGGGGTGGGGGTGCTCGGGAGCCGGAGTTAGTGGTAAGCAGGTGAGAGGCTCACACGGGACGGCGAGGTTGGAAGATGAGGGAGCAAAATGGCCCCGGGGGATGGCACTGGGCACGCATCCGTCTTCATCTGGGACTTAGACGAATAGCTGTCCTCGTTATTCCGCTGAAGGTGTGTTGGCATACACCAGCTGAGTTACACCGAGGAGCCGTGCCCACGTAACTGCTGCTCAGTTATTTTACGCGGACACAGAGATGCCCAACTTAACTTTGTGCTTTTTTTTTTTTTCTTTTCTGTTCGTCTCCTCCATTGTTGTTTTTTTTTGTTTGTTTGTTTGTTTTGTTTTGTTTTTTGTTTCCCTTTCCTTGCTGCATCACTGTGGAAGGAGACAGATCTGGATGCTGCTGGCAGAATACCAGCTGCCTGCTCCATGCCCCAGAGGTTCCCTTTCCTCCTCTCTCGTATGCCAGCATTGCAAAACTTGAATGGGCTAACACATGCTACGATGGCAACAGTGCTTATGCAAGATTATAATGGAGACAATCTGGAAGTGTACTAATGCCAAAAGCAGTGCTCTTTCCAGGTCTGCCTGTGGTGCAGCAGGGGAATCTGATAGCAGCATGAATTTCATCAGGGGAAGACTGTCATTCCTTCTGCTCTCGCTGTTTTCAATAAGATGCTGTGCTCCAGCACAGCAGGGATCTCAAATACATTGAAGCTGAAGGTTACGTGTTGAAACCCTGCAGACTGAGAACCCAAGTGGAAGAATTCCTTACAAGACGGGACAGCCATCCTCCATCCAGATGCATGACTCTCTGCTCCCACATCTTGCTCTCAGTGGAGGGATACAGACGAAGCAGTGGAGACACTGAGGAAGAGACCATCACCCTCCCAGTCCCCATGGCAGCTCCTGGCAGGGCTGGGACAGGCTGCAGTTGAAGGGTGTGCTGCCCTGGGGTCACCAGACACACTCCCCATCGGAGGCCACAGAGGTCATACAGCTCCAAAGTGCCAAATTCAGTATTCAACTGATACATTTCCAAAAGCGATGTCAGTAAGGATCTCCTGAAGAGGACACCTGCCTTCTAAACAAATACTCTGGTGGGAATTACCTCTCTAAAACAAGGCACACTAGGTAGTCAGGCAACAGATGGGACGTGCTCTTTGCTGGTGGTCTTCCACCTTTCTGTTCACTCCCTTTCTGCAGCTGCAGAGCAGATCCTGTTAGTGGTGACACTGATGTGTACTGCTGCTCAGCTGTACAAGAGTTTTCTTTCTGCAGTTGATTTTGCAGGTAACTCAGAAGCAGTCCACATTCCTGTCTTGCTTCTGATCCCTCCTTCCCTTCTCCGATCTCCTTTGCATTTTTTCTTTCCTCTTCTTTCACATTTTTCTGGAAGCAGGAATAGTCTCAAAACTTGCCCTCCTCTCACCTTTTACCCGCTGCCTTCCTTCTCCTTCTTCACTTCTTCATTGTTAGGATCAGCCCCAGGTCAATGTCATGACTGCACTCATTAAATAAGAAGAGGATTTGAAAATCCTGCTCAGACCCCTGACGGTGTTGCTTGGCTAATATGCCCTGTTATCATCACAGTGTTGTATGCAGGGCTGTAATTGCACCAGAGGTTTCCGGTTCATATCACATGCACTGCTGACAAGCTCTGTTAGCCTAATAATGTCACCAGCACTTCAGCACAGAATTACAATTTTAGATGAACACGTTTTAATTTGCTGCCTGTACTAGCGACGGGAAGGACAGCAAGGAGCAGTGCTCCTGTGTGAGCAGATCTCTCCCCAGGATGGAGAGCTGCTGGGTTGTGCTGGTGTCTTCCAGGTGGGCTGATCACTTCTTGTATGATTCGCTGTTCATATAATACTTGGAGGCTGAGCTCTGTCGGCACACCCCAGCTCTGAGCCAGGCACCTCAAAGCAGATGATCTGCACGTTTAGATGCAGAGTTCTATCTTTAATTTGATGAGCTGACGAATGTTATGTCTGCATCCCAGACTTAATGTAGACTTTATTCTACAACACTGGACAACTCATCTTCTGTTTACTTGTCTGTGCTGTAACCAATCTCAGCCATCGCCAGGCTGATGAGGAATTTGCACACTCCAGTACTAGTACACAACATCTCATGGTGCTCAGTGCAAGCTTATACTCTGCAGAACTGCCTAGCAGCCTGCCAGGCTGCATGCTGTACCATCAACACCAATGAGACAAGAAGGATAAAAACAATGGGCAAAAGCAAAAGCCTCCCAATCCCACAAGAGCAAAGTCTTCCCCACGGGAAGACTGGCTGAACCAGTAGGTTGCCAAATAGAATGTATGAGTTGCCTACAGGAGGCGAGGGGATCTCTGTCCTCCTGTTTGGAAACACTTGCCCATCTGCCTGAAGAAAGGTCTGAAGGCTGCAGCATCTCTCAGTCATGGATTATAGCACAGGTACCGTGACTGTGCAGAAAACATGTGGCACCCGGTGACTGGACGGCTTAATTAGGAACCTACCAGTATTCCTTAGCACCCCTCCAGCACTGTCCTATTTATTGTGACCACGGATGTGGCTGGGCCTGCACATTAAATGCACTTGCATGTCCTCACCTCTAAGGATGTTGCAACAAGGCCCAACCAGCAGAGCGAAGGCTGCCTGGTGCCATCAGCAACGAGCACCACTTGCTGGAAAAAGCATCCCCCAGAGGCAATAGTGCGAGCTAAAAGAAAAATCTTCCTTTTTAGACATCGTGTGATCCAACATGATTTGGTGCCATCTGTCAGCTGGAGCTCAGAAAGAGTAACACCTGGATGGTGACAGAAAGCCCCCAAAGACCAATCCCAGCCACGAGCATGGAAATTCCAGAGCAACAAGGTCCTCGCTACCAGCAGGAGGATGAGTGCTTGGACTTGTAGACAAGTTGTGTGGCAAGTGGAGGTGGGGCATTACAACACTCCAGCAATGCTGAGGGTTACTGACAAAGGAAGCAAACTCTCCCTCATGAGTTGAGAGGGCTTCCTATCCCTGTTTTCGGTAGTGGTGTAGCAGAGCTATGTTGTTGTAGGGAGGATCAGAACAAGAGCAATCAGCATGGCTGTGAGCGCTGACAGCACATCTGTGGATACCATCTGTCCTACATGTTCAGTGAGCAAAGCACAGAATGGGACGGGGAGGCTGTTACTGAGAAGTTGTGTGGAAAATGGCTAATAAAGAGAACAGAATGCAGCAGGGACTAAGATGATTGTCTGGGGGGATTTTTTTTTTGTAAGGTTCTCTATAGAAAACATTGGGAATTCGATGTCTGAGAGGTCAGTTCATTTACCGATGCGCAGCAAAGCAGCCTCATAGTGTGATCCATTTGCTCATGAGCAATCCATAAAAAGGAAGAGCAACCAGACTACTTCACATATGTTCTGTTCAGGAGAAGAAAGTTGTTAAAAGGAGAGCTCGTGAAGTACCATATCCACATTCCTGGAACATCAGTAATTAAAGACTAACACAATATATTATAGTGAAGAATTGCCGGTTAATTTACCCTTCACTTACCTGCTAATCCCAAAGTTACTTGTGGGGGCACTGCACGTTGCCGCACAATTTCTGTCACTTTCTGAAGATGCTTTCAGTACTTCACCTCTGAAAGACCATCATCACTCTTCTTTGCCAGTCTTTCACTACAGCATCTGGTTGCCTCCTGCTCAGCACTGTCCAACATCTTGCCTACATGGGGCAGAAACCAGGGCATAGAGAGCTAAAGGGATCCGCAAGGGTTGAAGGCATCTTCCCTGCTGGGACAGTAATGAGGACACAGGACCACAAGAAGCCAGATTCAAACAGAGAAGCTGAGAGCGTGGCCACCTGCAGTAAGGCTGCTGTGGTTTGGTGTTGTAAATACTACTCTGCCTGCCTGGGGCAGGGCAGGCTTACGCAAGAGTTTGAGCAGACGTCTTTCTGGTCCTGTAGGAAAAAGTAGGATGAATTAGAAGGAGTGATCAGGCAAGGAGTGCCCTGAGCTTATTTCCTAAATAGAAGGCAGTGTGGGACAATTTGAGGAGCAGGAATTCAACTACCTTAATGCAGTGCACTGTTCTTGTCTCCTTCCAGCAATCACTGACTAATGGAAGATTCTTGTCCTTCCCAGACTGCACTGCTGGTGACTCACAACCCAACCTATGGCATGCACGAAGGGACTCGTGTTTTATTCTGGACAACTGGAAGGAATGTGTCCTGGGACTTAATGCAAAGTCACTGTATCTGCTAGCATTGCAGTGCTAGCTGTCAGCTTGAAAACCAAAACCGAAAGTCCTAGTTTCAAGTCAGTTAAGATGAAAACAGACCCTGAGGTGCTTTTGAAAATGCCATGATACAGGTGCTTGACATACCCTTGAGAATACAGACTGGGAGTCTTCGGAGTTGTCACCACACAGCTCTTTGTATGAAATTCCTGTGGATCTTAATTTAGAATCATAGGATGTCTTGGGTTGGAAGGGACTGAAAGGGTTGTTCATTTCCAACCCCCTGCCATGGGCAGGGCTTCCACACAGCAGATCAGGCTGCCCAGGGCCCCATCCAACCTGGCCTTGGATGCTTCCAGGAATGCTGGCAACCTGTGCCAACACCTCATCACCCCCCGACTGAAAACAATCCCCCTAATATCTAATTTAATATCTTATCTAAATCTCCTCTCTTCTAGTTTAAAACCATCCCCCCTTGTCCTGTCACCATCGTACTGTGTAAAACACATTTTTCTCCTGATTATAAGCTCCGTTTCAGTACTGGAATGTCACAGTGAGGTCTCCCTGCACCCTTCTCTTCTGCAAACTGAACAAAGACAGCTCCCTCAGCCTTTATTCATAGGACAGGTGCTCCAGACGTCTGATCGTCTTTGTGACCTTCCTCTGGAGCTCGTCCAGCAGCTCCACATTTTTCTCGTGCTGAGGGTTTCAAACCTGGATGCAGCAGTCCAGAGGGGGCCTTATGAGGGCAGAGCAAAGGGGAACAATCCCCCCTCTCTCCCTGCTGCCACCTCTCTGTTGGTGCAGCCCCTTCTGGGCTGCAAGCACGCACTGCTGGCTCATGTCCAGCTTTTCATCCACCAGAACCTCCATTCAGTTCACAAGGTCCCACTTTTCAAGCATGATCAGGTCCCTTTGGATGGCATTCTTTCTTTCTAGTGTATTGGCTCCGACTCCAGGTAGTCAAGCTGCCCTTCCTTTGCCCACGGATGCCATCACTCCATCGCATAGAAGGCCACCAGACTGGTCAGGCACAGTCTGCCCTTGGTAAAGCCTCCTCATCTCACATATGCCATAAAATTTCTTCTGTGAGGAACTGCTCCACGATGTTCCCAGGCACAGAGGTGAGGCTCACTGTCCTGCAGTTCCCCAGGTCTTCCTTTCAGCCTTTCTGAAAACTTTCCCTTTTTCAGTCTGCAGGGACTTCTGCTGCCAGCCGTGACATTTCAAATATGATGGAGAATGGCTCATCAACCATGTCAGCCAGCTCCCTGACAGCACTGGAAAGCATGTCATCCAGCCCCACGGACTTGTGCATGTTCAGTCTCATGAGCAGATCTTGGACGTGCTCGTCTCTTACAGAGGGATGGATACTGCTCCTCTGACATCCGCTTAATGGTTCACAGATAAGAATGACATTTACTTTCTAGGCTCTTCTTGTCTGACATGGCTCCGGAGAGTCCAAGCAGTCCCATTTTCAGACCTCCTTACACTTTTGCCACACAAAGGAAGCAGTTTCGGCTGCTTTTTCCTGTGGAAGGACGAATAAGATTGGCAGTACACCATGAATCAGAATATAAACCACTGCTATGCAGGAAAGATTTCTGATTTCTTCAGAATTTGTCTAGAAGACAAAGCTCTTAGAAAAAATGTTCTAAAATGTAATGTAAAGAATGAGTCCCTTTCAGTATTGAAAATGACTTCTGCTTTAGATGAATAACATGAATGTCCTACAGGCAAAAAAGGCTAATGTAGAAAATAGGAAACAGGAGTCAGAAAAATCCCTGTGAACATGAGAAGTATCTCAGAGCTTCCTTCGAGCAACCATCTTCCTTCCTACCCTACAGGAAAGGTTAACCAGGGTGTAAAACCTGGAGTATAGTTCCTCAGCTCCTTTTTATCTTGATGGCAGCTCCCTGTTTGTGTTGGGAAGGTAAATAATGATGGGAGACACCCCTGGATTTTGGTGGGACAGGAAGTATCTGTGGCCGCAGCAGGTGTGTGTCAGCTGTCACACAGCAGACGCACACAGCTAATGCAGAATAAATTAAACAAAAGCATGAACAATGAATACGATAAAAATGTATAATAGCAGCTCAACAAGACATTCACTTGAAAGAAAGCAGGGGATCTGGCAGTATAAATATATGCTAATTACAGGATGGGTATTTGGCCGACATTAGTGAGAATGTACAATGGGTAATTTTTATGTACTGGATAAGTACAGTAGGCTGTTTTCTATGTTTAAGAAACCCTGACACTTTGGTCTCTAGGCTGTGCCCACAAGTTATTTGTTAATGTGCTTCTCAACACAGAGGATGGCTTTAAAACATAAGTGGGTCATGCTTTTAGCCCTCTTGCTTTGCTAAGTGTGAGCTCTCCTGTTCGGAGCTGGGTTAGCTATCAATGAGTGATGCACAAATGCTATGGCAGACCCACAGCCCTTCCACTTCTGCCCTTCTAACCCTGACCTGTGAGCACAGAGCTACTGTTCTACAGGATGCTCTACTGAGCTCAAGCTTAGCTGTGTACTGCAACCACACAAAGGCAGAGGAAGGGGCAGGAGGTCTGTGGTGACACAGCTGGGACGCTGAGGGGACTGTTGCAGAAATCCTGAGGCCATTTGCAGTCCTTCAGGCAGTTGCCCATTTGTAACAGGCTGACAATCTTGCCTGGGGTGTCACATCTTTTCAGACTGCAGGATTCTTGGGGCAGGGATTGTTTCCTATGGAGGAAACCTCACTCTGCATGAGCCTCCCCCCTTTCCACAAAGAAAGGAGAGTAACAGTAATCAATGTGATCAGCGTAAAAAGGGGACAGTGCTTAGTTAGGATGTGTTCAACAGTCAACAGCAAATGTAGCACTTGTTCCTCAGTCAAAGAAAATACAAAAGTGAGCCTTCTGGGCTTGTTTCTTCCCAGCTCTGGATAAGGAAACAGCATTATTCTTTTCCTCCCTCCATTTTGGGCTCCATAGACTTAGGATTTCAAGGGATGTGGGTTTTGGTGAATAGATGTGACCGCTGACATTCTCCTTTTTCTGTAGAGTCTGTATCACTATATTTCCCTGAATCACATTTATGTGTTTTGCAAAAACAGCGAGCTCTTAGCGTATGAAGAAATAGCTGACACCATCCTTCTGGACAAAACATTTCTTATGGATTAAGACTCATATTTATAAGAAAAAAAAAATGCAGAACTTTGTGCTGTGTAGTCTCCCAGTACCGAATCTCACACATGCTAACATGCCCTTAGGATGAAGATTACGACTGCAAACAATGATATGGTAATTATCCTCCACCCTGCTAAAACTTCAGTCACTGACAAAAAAGGTATGTTCTGCAAGCTAGTGCTCACACCATGTGGTTCCTATCAGCGGGAGAAAGGGAAAAGCCTGAAGGTGCAGCTCCTATTCGTGAAATACAAGGAAAGATTTTTTCACTTTCCTGCACAGAGATTAGACTGCTTCAGCTTTACCCTGCTGTACAGGAAATGCACACGCTTTTCTGCCTCCTGGTTGTGAAGTTCTAATGCACTGGACTCTTAAGTACAGGCTGTGACTACAGTTTATTTATAAAAGCCCTATGTTTGTGCTAACAGTAGATGCCAGACGTGACAGATGCTGCACAAGTAAACCTGCACAAGTGCCTTCACTTCGCAGTGCTGGCAGACTGTGTGCATTTCTGGACCCTGCTTTTCACTCTTCACACTCTACCTGATTTCCTTTGTCTCATTCCTGTGCTGCTCCTTTTTTGTTGTCGTTCTCATGAACTTCCACCTCAGTACTGCTGTTGTGACAGGTCCTTGTGGGAAGCAAATGAGAATGAGAATGAGAATCCTTCCTGTCTTCCTACTACGCTTTTGACTAGTTTATACTGGGAGAACAATAGGAGGTAGCAAGTACTGAAGTAGACGACAGTTATTTAAATATAGCATTACCATCTTAAACATGCACAAAGTGCAGAGGCTGACTGGCATGCGTGTCCTGCAGCTGATGGGATGTGATCCTGTTTATCATAGTGGCTTATAACTTACATGCTAATTCTTCAGCAGGGACAGATTCTGTTTCTCTGCTTTTCAGTTTACATTTGCACCGAGTTACCGGTGCAAAAGGAATGTTACCTGTAGCAAAGATAAGCTTTATCTCCTGACTGCTTTAAATAAACCCTCATTCCTTTCAGCTTTCGTAGCTTGTAGCCTCTAAATCTCATCAATCATTGACTTTAAATGTAGGAAATATATAATAAATGCACATAAACCTCTCCCATTTTGTCAGAGAATCCAACCACAAGTCTGAGGAACAAGCAGGGGGCCCAGCTTTAAAAGAAACTGGGCACAGGGAATCAAACCACATTTGGGCCACGGCTGCCATAAATGACACAACATGGATGGATCCATACAACAACCCTGAGGGGACACAGTCTCGAATGTGAACATCTTTGGACCAAAATGTGGTTTAAAGAGTGCAACAGAAGAGCTGAAGTTAAAAAAATAAACATATATATATGTATATATATCAAGTGATCAAGTCTCTTCTTTAGCGATTCTTGTAAAGAAAGGAGCACTGAATGAACATGAAATAACGGCCCTGTTGCAACAGGAAAATGCTTAAAAAAGCACTGACTTTTAAAGAACTTTGCTCCAAAAGATACGTTGATGAAAATCTGTTTAAAAAAGCAGTTTTGAAAAGCGCAACCCATCTCTAATTTGTAAGTAGGTTTTGTTCCTATCATAAAAGGGATCCTAATCTCCTATTGAAACCAATTAAGACATCAGCTTCCTGGGAGATTTTCATAGCGGTTTCATAGCAAGGCTGTTTGCCACTGGTATCTGTATAACGTAACACAGAGACTCTAAAAACACTCTGATAACTGAAATTTTATTTGGCACTCAGTAAGTCACAATGATTGCACAATAAAATAAGGTAAATCCTGCTTAATAACAAAACAACCCCCCCCCAAAAAAACCCAGAACAAAAATAAAGGGCAAGAAAACGATCCCAGATCCTATTTAAACTTCACAACAATGTGTTGTGTATAGCACACAGAAAAGAGAACAGCTGTGGGAATGATAAATTCCCACCCAATTCCATACTTCAGTGGGATTTGCTGCTCCAGCTGAATGAAAATAACTGTATGGGATCCCTTGGGAATCTGGAGAGATCCCCATTGACTGGAAACTGGCAAACACTGCCCCTATTTCCAATAGGGGTGAGAAATAAGATCCTGATGAGCAGAGACCTGTCAGTCTCACTTCAGTGCCTGACAAATTTCAGAAAGATTATTCTGTGAGTTATTGAAATGCATTTGAGGGACAATGTTGCTGCCAACACAGGAAAGTCCTGTTCGATGAACTTAATCTCCTTCTACAACAAATTTGCCCGCCTAATAGACCAAGGGAGAGCTGCTGATGTCACCTACTGGTGTTCAGCAGAGCTTTTCATTCTGTTTTTCACTGCATCCTCCTGGACAGAATATGCAGCAAACAACCAGACAAAAGCTAGCTTCATTTTAGGGACGGTTCTCTTCAACGTTTACATCAACGGTTTGGATGCAGACTGGTTTTAATGCAGTTCAGGAACAGATACAGCCTGACATCGAGGGGAGACTGCGGTGAGCTGTTAGGAAGAAATTCCTCACTCTCGGAAGGGCAGTGAGGGCCTGGCACAGCTGCCCAGAGAAGCTGTGGGTGCCCCATTCCTGCAGGCAATCCAGGCCAGGTTGGATGGGGCCCGGCTCTGACCTGACCTGCTGCGTGGCACTGATGGCACAGCAGGAGCTCGGGGCTGGGTGGGCTTTGAGCTGCCTTCCAACCCAAGCTGTTCCATGGTCCTACGGTTCCATGATCCCCGTGGGTTCCTTCCAACTCGGGACGCTCCATGGCTCAATCTCGTGTGCTGAGCGCTCCCTCTGCTGGCACACACACACGGATGGATTTTTCCCAACTCGGGCTGGGAAAAAAAAAAAAAAAAAAAAAAAAAGGACCAGTGGAACTGATGAAATACAGGAGGTCATCCAAACACAGCCCTTGCGGACCTGAAGCCCGAGCTGACATTTTCTTCATCTGGCATTTCACCGCTAAAGGAACGAACAAAGGAACGAACGACCAAAAGGACGTGAAAACTGAAAAGATGTATTGTTCAAATATCCTACTTTCAGAACTGAAATATGACACGCTGTACGGCCACACGACGCCGTATGAAAGTTCAAGGGACTGTCATAGCCATGTATATGCTCCTAGGGATTCAAGCCCAACGGAACAAGCAATTCTGTAGCAAGATCTTGTAGGTCCTTTCCAACCTAATGAATCTATGAATCTGTGAAAGAAAAACGGAGAAACAGAAAGCTGGCATCTCTGTTTTCTAATGGCACGTGTCTGTGCTACGCTACTTGATCCAGGGCATGTGTCCTAGAGGCAGCACGGTGGGAACGTGGGCAGCCATCCCACTGCCTTGTGCTCAGGTCCTTAGGACACCTGGGGCCGAGCCTCAGACGAGATGTGAGAAGCTGATCACCGCGAAGGACGATAACACTCGTGCACGGCTTCGTACAAACAAAACACCCCACAGCAAAAAAACCGACTCTCGGCGAACCCCCGCTTGACGTAACCTCTCAAGTTAACTCCGTCGGTATTCTCGACATCACACCCCGCCCCGTCCCTCCGTGGCTCCGCCCGGCTCCCCGTGCCGCAGCTGCGCTGAGGGCGGCGTGACGGAGGCAGCCGTGCCCGCGCCGCCATGCTGCCCAACACCGGGTAAGCTGTGGTGCCGCGGCTTCCCGCGCTTCGCGGCGCCGCGGCTTCCCGCGCTTCGCGGTGCCGGGGTCGGGCAGGAGCGGGCTCCGCGCCCGCTGCGGGCGGAGGGAGGGAGGCGGAGATGGCGGTTGTGCGGCGCGGCCGGGCACGGAGCCGCGCTGCTCGCTGCGTGCTGGGCGTCCCGAGGGCAAAGAGCGGCGGTGGTGGGGCTTTGGAAGGAAAGCAGGCTGAGCTTGCCCAGTCCCTGAGCCTGTCCTCGCTCCAGCCCTTGGCCAGTGCTCTTTCCCTCAGCTCAACGCCCGTTTGTCTGTGTGATATTGAGAGGCCCCAGACCGGACACGGGTTGTTAAGTGTGATCTCACAGGCACTGACTGGAGGGGCACGACCCCTTCCCTCCGTCTCTTGGTTATGGTTCTTGCGTCTCAGAATGCTGCCGCCTTTTCTTGGTGGGTGTAGTGCTGATTTGTACTCTGCTTGCTCTCTGCCAAGCTTTTTTTTTTTTTTTTTTTTTTTTTTGGCTTTGGAGCTCCCAGGCTCCCGAGTTCCCCAGCATGTATCGCACTACAGGTACTCCCTCTTCCCAATTGCAGTCCTCGCTGGCTGTCATGAGGCTTCTGTTGACATTCATCTGACCTGTCAGGACCCCTCTGGATGGCAGCCCTGCCCTCAAGCACATCAGCCATTTGTCATCCCTCCCTAGTACACTTTGTCTTCTCCAGGTTGTGATGTTGAACAGGATTGGTGCTGGGGTAGATCCCACTTGATAATGGTCCCCAGGCAGAGCATTGCTTCTTCACCACCGCTTTCTGAACCTGTTCATATAACCTTCCTTTCACCCTTCAGGCTGTTCAGCCATCCAGACCATTTTGTATTTACTTGGATGCAAAAGTATTTTGAGAGATGGTTATGAAAGCCTTGCTAACAAAAATGGTGTACGTGTTCCTGCTTTGGCCTCAAATTCTGTTGTTCTGTCACACAAGGCGATCCAGGTGAGCCAGACCTGATTTTACCCATGGCAGACCTGTGCCGGCCCTTCCCAGTCATCGTGAATGGGAGCTAGTCCTTGATTTTCACACCAACCTGGAGAATGTGGAAGAGCTAGCAGATCTGTGAATTGGTGGAGTGTTTTTTTCTGGCTTCTTAACTGTGTGTCACCCTTTCCCCTAGTTGACAGGAGACTTCACTGATCCCTATGGCTTGTCAGCTGTGAACAGAGGGGCCTTAAGGGCAAGGGCGTGAGCACTCCTGACACAGCCCAATCCGTGGACATGTATGGCTGTGTCCTCTCAAGAAGCTTCTAGGTCAGCTCAGGTTGGATATTGGGTAAAGTTTCTTCTCCTTAAGAATGGTGATGCATTGAAGCATGCTGCCTAGTGAGGTGGTGGAGGCACCGTCCCTGATGATGTTCAGGAATTGTTTAGATGTGGCACTGAAGGACGTGGTTTTGTGGGCGTGGTGGGGATGGGTTGTTAGTTGGACTGGATGGTCTTTTCCAACCTTCCTGATCCTATGGTTACCTCACCTACTGCTAGTTTTTCTTGTCTTGGTGAACCGTGTTCCTAAGCAAGGAAACCTGGATGACCTTGCTGGCGAAGGCCAAGGCATCAAGCACCTCAGGAGCTTCCAGAATCTGTTCTCACTGAATCACCCACACCACTCAGCAATGCTTTCTTCTTGTTCTGCTGCTTCCTACCCACATCATAACAGCAGATAAGCAAGTTGCCATTGACTACCTTTGCAAATCTCTGCTGCAGGTGGACTTTGGTTTTCCTCACACCACGCTGACTGGTGTCAGCAGTATGTCAGGCAGTATTCCCAGTTCCTCGCTGCTGCTTCCCCGCCTCCCCACGTGTATGAGGAAGCTCAGTCAGGAGTCACACACACAGCTGTGTCATCCTGCTGGTCCACCTGCTCTCAAGACCCAGTTCTGCAGAAAGCAGCAGCTTGAATTGGCTCCTGTGGGGCTTTGTTGGCTTCCTGGGATTGCTGATGACATGGAATGCCAGTGCAAAGGAATATTCCTACCCCTTCCTGCCTTGTTTCATTTTTTTGCCATCTGAAAGCGAATGTCCTCCTGCAGGCTGTTTTAGGGGGAAGTTTCCAGACTGGAGGGTGGAAAGGAAGAGCCAGAGAAAAATACTAATCATGTTGAGTGTGGCCCAAACTGGAAAGAAAGCTGTGTCAAATCTGCTCTCTGAGCAAACCTTGAAGTTGCTGCAGCACGTGGTTGTGTGTGGATTCCTTAATGGCATTGCAGTCTTGGACCTCATTCTTTTTCATTCAGTTGTGGAAAGCAACACAGGTTTGATGCAGAACACCAAAGTGCACGATCCTCCATTTGGAAAGCCTGTGTCCATGGGTTTTAGTGTAAGATATGCTGTAGGGTAGAGTAGAATTTTTTTGCTCTTCAAAAACTCTCTGGCATTTTGTGTGTGAGAAAAATGTCCTTCTGATGCTCCAGAACTCGTTAGTTTCTCCAGAAGGTCTGGTTGGACAGACTTTTGGGCATTTATTGGATTAAATGCTGAGTTTGCTGTGAGAGTGCAAGAAGTCACTGAGTTCCAGGTTTTCTTTGTTCCCCTTCTTGCTTACCCTCTGCCTCCTGCTCACCCTCAGGAAACTAGCAGGCTGCACACTCTTCATCACTGGCGCGAGCCGGGGAATTGGCAAAGCCATTGCTCTGAAGGCTGCCAGGGATGGTGCGAACATTGTGATCGCTGCCAAGACAGCAGAGCCCCATCCTAAACTTCCCGGGACTATCTACACAGCTGCAGAAGAGAGTAAGTTGTAATAAGGGTTGGCTTCAGACTGTGGGCTGTGTGCGCGCGCGCGTGTGTGTGTCCTCTATTAATTTTCATGTATGAGTGGGAAACTGCTCAGACCCTCCTAGCCGCCATTCAGCTTCAAAAGGATGAGCCTGAGTGCTTCTCTTGCTTCACAGAGTCTGATGGTTATGAGCATGTTGATTAAAATGTGTGGTGAGCTCTGCACGTTCTCAGTATTAGGATTTTTGTCATGGCATTATGCAGTATGTAAAAAGATCACAGTTTGAAGGTGTAGTTTTTAATGTGTTCATCAGATGAGGGATTCTCAGTAGGTGCATTCTGAGACAAATGCTGTTTTATTTTCTAATTGTGCAGTTGAAGCAGCTGGAGGAAAGGCACTGCCATGCATCGTTAACGTGAGGGAAGAACAGCAAATCATTAATGCCGTGGAGAAAGCTGTGAAGACTTTTGGAGGTATGCTCAGGGGTAGGAGAAAGGCTACCAAGCAGATTGTTCAGAGAAGAAGAGGAAAGAACAATCTAACCTGCCTTACTCCTGTTGTTTGTTTGTTTGTTTGTTTGTTTTATTTAACTGCTAATATGAGGTGACTTCTTTTAAAACCAGGGATTGATATTTTGGTGAACAATGCAAGCGCCATCTCTTTGACTGGCACGTTGGAAACAGAAACAAAGAAGGTCAATCTTATGATGGATGTCAACGTACGAGGAACTTACCTCACGTAAGTGCTGAGATGGGGAACCAAAGCTGTCTTAATAGCGTGTTTAATACTGGTGCAGAAAGTAGTAATGACTACACGTATATACATATAGTGTGGCTTTTGAAGATAGGGAGGATTTCCCATCTGACAGAGTGCATCTGCTGAACTCTTCTCGATTCCTGTCTCGCACACTGTCACTGCTAAGAGGTGAAACCCAAGTTTACTAAAGCAGGTGGTAAAAGAGAGTGTCTGGTATGATGATTTTACAGTTGAGAGTGTTTCCTCTGTGTCTGACAGAATGCAGGCATCCAGATGAAACGTGTGAGTAGCAGGCAGGAACCGTGACATCACAGTTCTCCTTAACAAACTTGGTAAAAAATCTCCATTAGAGAGCCCATGAAGACGTGTACCACAGTTGTAGAAGTGGCAGTTAACGCTTTACAGATTAGCATATATTCCAAGCTGAATTAAACAAACGGTTTCCAGTCTCTGCAGTGTAGGTTTTGAGTTTTTCTTGGAATAGTAGCAATAGCTTTTCACTATACAGTATTATTTCTTAAATACTGTTTTAGAAATGAAATAAAGGTGATCAGAAGATAATAAATATGGGACTAGGCGATACTCTGCACTGGTAACTTGGCTTGTTACTGTATCATGCTTTATTGCCTTTCCAAAGCTATGGCAAGGAGATTATTGCTTCTGAGCACCTGGAAAATCTACTTTAGTGGATGCTGCTGCACAGCTATTAGACGTGAAAGCTATCCCTGAGACAAGAGAGATAGGACAGATTTTTTTCTCTTCTTCTCATCAGTTAAATGTGGTTACAAGGGCTTCAGCTTACCATTGGACCTTTGTGAAAGTGAAGCTTGGTCTGCTGTAATGGAAAGTGTTCCGTAGAAGAAGAGATGCCTGCATTGCCTTCTTCCTCTCTTCCAGGTCTAAAGCGTGCCTTCCCCACTTGCGGAAGAGTAAGAACCCCCATATCCTGAACCTCAGCCCACCTATGAATATGAAACCCATGTGGTTCAAAAATCATTGTGGTGAGCAGCATTCATTGCTTCACTGTTACGCGTTGGGAAGTGTATGAATAAGCAAGGGAGTGTGCAGGAGTGCCAGCCAAGAGCAGATGCTGTGCCTTGAGTGCTCACCAGAGACTGACAGAAATGGTTCCTCAGGGTGTTTTGCACCTCATGTGCAACATGTTAAACTCCTCTAGCAAGTCCACATTCCTTCCCTGCGAGATTCCCTTCTCAAAATAGACAGGGATTTACAATGTGTTTTTTTCCCTTTTCTCCTTTTTTTTTCCCCTCCCCTGTAAAATACTAGTGTAAAAGGGCTCTGAAAAAAACAAAACAAAACAAAACATAAGGAAAACACCATGCAGTTAAGCTTCAGTCACTCTTTCTGTTTGTCAAAAAATGCAGAGCTCGTTTATTTAGAGTGACAAAGTGACAGGCTACAGGTTATGTCTGCTGGGGATAGAGGGAGTTGGGAGAGTTTCTTTACTCTTGGAAGATACTTCTCCAAGCCCAGAAAGTTGATTTTCCGTATGGACAAATAACATGAATTTTATGCCCTTCAAAGTAAAATTCTGTGCATGGACTCTACATTGGAATCTTGCTAAATACAGGATTTTCATGTCCTTTTTGTAGCCTACACCATTTCTAAATACGGCATGTCCATGTGTGTCTTGGGAATGGCAGAAGAATTTAAAGGAGAAGTTGCTGTCAATGCTTTGTGGCCTAAAACAGGTGATTATTATGAATATTCTTTCTTGTTTGGTCTTATACAGCTTGTTTTGTTTAGCTTTGAATAACTTCTTGGACTGCTTCAGAACACTGAGCAGTTCTGCATATTTTTTTGCCATCAAAGATGTTGTGTGGATACTGGCTTTCTTTCCTGGCTCTCGCTGTAGCCAGGAACCATCCAGTTCTTCTAGCGAGTCAGAGCACACTGAAGAGCTGTATAGCAGGAAAACAACTTGGTGTGCCCACCTTATACTAGCTGCAGCTTGTTGTCTGTGTGTCACTGAGGATCAGGGCTGCTGTTCAGGGTTTATTCAGCTGCTGAACAAAGGGACCAGTGTCTTGAGAGCATTACAGAGTATTAAGTGAACTCTCAGAATTTGTGTATGTTGCTGTTCCCTTGATGAAAACTGTTCGTGTGACCAGTAATAGGAATGGGCCAGGAAAAAGTGGTTAATCAGAGCTCAGAGTAGTGGACTATCCTCACGCCAAAAGGAGCTGGTAAGCTACACCACCTTAAGTGGCTGAAATTGTCTCAAACTGTACAATTACTTGGGGAAAAAAAAAAGAAGGAAAAGAAATGTTACTGGACCATCACGTTTCAGCAGGCTGAAGAAAAGCAAATATGTTTCCTGCTTCATAAGGAGAAAAACACGTAGCTGTACGTACAGTGTGCCTCAACCTCAGCTTCGTTTTCAGATCAGGTGCTTTCATTAGACCGTAGCACGGATTTTATTCATGGGTCAAACACAGCCCTTCTGTGGACTCTTCAAAGAAAGGTTGTTTCAGTTTGTGCTATTTTGTGTGAAGAGTACTGGTGGAAGGGTTGAATAATACAAATATTATAAGGGGTCCTTCCCATTGTTCATCTTTTGGTTCCTTTAATACTTTCCAGTTGAAGGAAACTCTACTGATTGAGGCTGGGCTGCTGGTTGAGCATTCTTAGCTGGCTGATGGTATTTCACAGTTTTGTCTTCTTACGATTTCCTTTCACGTGAGGGGAAAATGAAGTTTATGCACTCGCCAAAGAGATGGGGATGTCATGCCATTGGTGTTAAACTTGTATTTTCCTGTACTCCTTGTTTTCCAGCCATACACACGGCTGCTATGGATATGCTGGGAGGATCCGGGATAGAGAAGCAGTGCAGAAAAACTGACATAATTGCAGATGCTGCATATTGCATTTTAACAAAGCCAAAAAATTTCACTGGGAACTTCATTATTGATGAAGATCTCCTGAGAGAAGAAGGCGTTAAGGATTTTGAAGTCTATGCGATTGCTCCAGGTAAAAGAGATCTTTAAAATGAGAAGTGTGGGAAGGAAAGGGGGCTGTGTGAGGAACGTGAGTATTATTTTGGGCTCTTAAGTGAGGCAGTCGAAAGATGCTTTGCCTCAGTCTTCTAGGTCTGCTGATAAATGTACCAGAACCTGAACGTGTCTCCTTTCAAGCTGTAGTTCATTTACCTGTAAGCTGGGGTGTTGTTTCCTTTAGAACGGATTCCTGTGTGTGCAGTTTACCTTTATCTGGGCTTACTCTTACTGTCCAACGTCCCCTTTAGGTCACCCCCTGGTGCCTGACTTCTTCTTGGATGATGAAACTGACATGACAGCCACAAAGCCAGGAAGCCATGGTAAGGCAAGCTCTGCATGTACAAGCTGATTATTTCTGGTGGTAAGGAATGCCCTCTCTATTTCAAGTTGTTTTCCTTCCAAGCATTTGAACTTCGTTCAAGCTCCTTGGCAAAATCTCTTCTTGTATTTGGGATGTTTGATTTACAGAAGTGTCTGTAGTGCCTGCAACTTTTATGGCTTACAATCAGGACCTCCAACACACGTTATTTAGTAGCAGTTCACAGAACAGTCTTCATTGTTTCCTGACACGTGAAACACCTCACTGACTCTTCAAGACCTCTAGGGGCTGCTAACCTTCGTGTAAATTGGAGGTGCTTTTTCTTAGTGTTAAATGGGCTCGTTCAGTGCAGCGTAGAAAGAGCAGTGAAAACGATTTACAGCTTAGAAGCTTTCACAGTATAATTACTGAAGATGCGTATATTCTTGGATACATGAGAGAGAAGCATTTCAGGAGGAAAGTTAGATTATTAAAGACCGATAGAACTTTTTATTTATGCTACCAGGAGTCTGTTGAGCACGTTGTGCATAAACTGTGAATATCCACAATTCAACTTCTGCGGTTTCATTTTCAGTATTTTGACATTGTAAGAAGTCAAACAGATTACAGAATTCTTTAGTGCTCCATGCCAGTTCCAATTCCCAGTTTATTGAAAAAATCCCTTTATTATGAATAATAATTACTGAAATAACAGAATCTTCATTTTCCCTGAGAATTAAGTTAGAATCTTAGAAAATACGCCAGTGGTCAGCAGTGCTGCGTTTACGCTTTTCAGAGTATTCTTTGTATGTTGTACAGTTTGACAAAGTGTTTTGGCATTTGGCGGAGAAAAACCATCTATTTCTTGCAGGTGCTTCACAGGCATCAGGTGGAACCAAGGTTAATGCAGCATCTGCTCCAGCCGGGCCCGTTGCAGAAACATTCAGAGTTATTCAGGGAGAGCTCAATAAAGACATGGTGAAATCCACCCAGGGCATCTTTCAGTTTGAGCTGTCAGGTAACACCGTCGCTTGTAAGATCCTGAAGCGGTCGCTTTTCTAGCAGTAGGCAGTCTGGGGTTTCAGAAGTAAGCACCCATCTTTTAAAACTGATCTAGGACCAGGAACAGGTTTGCTCTTTGGGATGCTGCATTTCAGGCTGGCTTCAGCCCACGGTGGGTTTACCCTGCTGCTCTTGTCGTGTGGGGATGCTTTCTGTTCCCTTGGGGGCTGTGCTGTGTTCTCCTGGTGCTGTGTCACAGTGCTGGCCATGCTGCACAGGCTGTAAGCATGGTGGTGGTCTCCTGTGGTTCTGTTTGAAGCCCCTGCTGCCACCAGCTCTGCCTGCAGCCGTGGCCTTGGGCTTGTTTGCTGACACATGGCATTGTGGGGCGTCCACTGGGGCTGACCTTGTCTGCACAGAGCGTGGGGCAAGTGGTAGCTTCTGGGGCAGCACCTCCAGCGTGCCTAGCATGAAGATGGGAGAGGAAAGCGGAGGGCAGGGCCCAGCAAGTCCTCTGTTGCGCTGACACAGGCTCTCCCTGTTGTGTTCAGGTGACGAAGGAGGCACTTGGTACCTTGACCTGAAGACCAGCAGTGGGAGTGCTGGGCTTGGGAAGCCTCCTGCGGCAGCTGACGTCGTGATGAGCATGTCGAGCGGAGACTTTGTCCAAATGTTCACAGGTGAGCAACATTCAGCAGAACAGAGGCAGGCACGGGTGGCAGGAAACGTTCTGCTGGTGGATGAGTAGGCTGGCTCACCTCTCTGTGCTCTTGGATGAGCTGTGGTTGGAAGTGGATGGCCTCTAAGGTGCCTCCCAGCTCAAGTCACTCAGCGAGTCGATGGTTTTATAATGAAAGTTTCTACTGCTTTTGAAGTGTTCGGAGCGTAGCTTCAGAAAGCATCCAGTCAACCTGCTGAGCTTCTAGTAACTACTAGATACTTCTGTTTGGTATCAAAGTTTGCTGTCTCCAGTTCCTTTCCTTTTCCTGATGATTCTGTATCTTCTTTTTAGGTAAACTAAAGCCAACCATGGCCTTCATGTCAGGAAAATTAAGGATTAAAGGTAACATGTCACTAGCAATAAAGCTAGAGAAGATGCTGTCGCAGTTTAATGCTAAACTGTGAGGGGCAAGCTGTACCAGCAGAACATCAAACCTTTCTTTTATAATAGCAATGCTGCATTTTTAAAATGATAGTCCACTTTTTTCTTCTGTTTTGTGAAATAATAACAACTACGGATAAAAAGTTTGTTAGAGAAGAACTAATTTAGTCTGATTAAGACTGGAAGATGCTTGTGATTAAACAATTCATTCTTGAGAATACTTACACTTTGTTGCTGGTGTTTCCTTATCCTCCTTTGGAGCAATGCAGAACATCTGAAGTGGGTTTTCTTATACCTATTTGTTTGCACGCATGGCCCATTAGAAGTCTAGAGGAGCAAACGTCACCTTGCAGATCTGTTCCTGTGATACAGATGCCCTGCAGGGATTCCCGTGCTGACACAGAGCAATATGGATGGTTTAGTAGGGTACCAAAAGCTCCTCTGAACAAACACAAATGCCTCCACTCTGTAAATGGATGAGCACGCACATCCTCCTGGTGGTGCAAGAGCATGTGCAAAGCCAGGTGTACCACCCTCTCGGTGTCAGCAGCATAACTGCTCAAAATTCAGGGCATTTTACTTTCCTAAGTATGTTGACAGTCTTTCAAGAGTTTGAATTTGTTTTCTAATGCATGTAATGGTCAAACAGTTTATAGTATTCAAAGCCTGTGCTCATACAAAATTCTTTGTATTGTAAAGGTTCCATCCCTGTTGAATTCTGGTGATGATACAGAAAACGTTGAGTTCACTTAATGTGCTCTCCCGTCTCAGGGCGGTTTTCATAGTGGTTTTCCCCACTATGAATGCAAAACCTTGCTAAGGTATCTTACCCTTCTTTGATCGAGTGTTGCTCAGATCCGGAGGGAGCTGCAGACCTCACAGAACTTTTGAGCACAACCTGGAGGTGGCAGCAGGGCAGCAGCCTCTCAGTGCTGTGGGCTGCTCCTGGGAGCATTGCTCAATTCCCTGCAGCTGGGAACTGCTTGCAAAATCCTGAACGTGCTGTGACCAGCGTGGTGACAATCTCCAGTGAGTTCTGAAACCAAAAGACAAAAAATTAACATGCAGGAGACAAGCACGGCTGCAGCACAGCAAGGAGTTTGTTTTACGTGATGCAGTGCGAGCCTTTCCACCTCTCGTGTCCTATAAAGCACTATGACTCAGTGCAAATATTCCATCTGGTACAGAGTCCGGGGGTTTCCAGCTTGTTCCCACACTGAGTTAATGTGATAGATGTCCCCTCACCTGAAGGCGATGGAGCCTCCGCTCCATCTCGTTTTCTGCCTTCCCTCTTAGAATAATGGACCTACTCTATCACAATTGCCTTTGTGTAAAACGAAACTCACTTCTTCTGATGACTCAGCTGATCTTCACTCAGCAGCATGAAACAGCACGTGCAAGACAATGAGCAGCAGACTCGATCTATGGGAGGGCAGCTGTGATGTACTCACAACTAATTCAGGTTTGAATGGATTTACTACAGTTTAATTTTCTGAGGTGCCTCAAGATGGAAGGCGTGGCTTTTCGAAAGATGTGTTTGCATGGGGGAAGTATTGCGAGTACTGAATATTGTGCATAGAGCTCCGGCCTCTCTTCATCCCCTAAACTGAGGAAAATCTGTGGAGGTGTGTTCGGCACGCAAAGCGCGGTCAAACCAGACCCACTTAACACCATCATCAGCCACTCCTCGCTGTCTGAGCGTGTCATTTCTCTTTGCTGGCAGCCACAGCACAGTGGCTTTGTCAGCCCTCACTGCTGTGTCATGCTGGGCAGAGGTGAACGTACAAAGGGGCTCAGTGAGGAAGGCACGGAATGCCGGTGCCAGGTGCTCCGGGGGTGGCATGGGCACTCTGGGGACCTCCCCCCCCCCCAGAAGGTGTGTTTATGGTCTGAAGACCCTCCAGGAAAGCACGGTGTGGGAGTAGAAGATCGGTATGTCAACGCTGGGCACACATCCGTCCTTGGTGCAGAACAGAGAGCACGCTGTTCATTCACACTCCTGGTGCTGCTCACTTCATCTTCTCCTACAGTCTGCAGTTCTGATTTACCTGCAGCCAGCGCAGAAATCATAGCTCCTTCCCGTCCGTTTAACATCTGTGCCTTAAGCTTTGTGCCTTGAAGGCCTGCTGCCCCCATTTTCCCTCTTTCATGCACATTTTTGTGCCTAATTCGATCACACTGCCAAAGTGAAGGCGCTGACACGGATTTACAGCACCTCTGGGTCTCAGCAGCAAGCCTGGAGACATGAAGCACGCGCTCATTTATTATGGAGAGCACTATCCCAGACCTAAAGAGTTGCGTTTTTTTCTTTACCTACAACGCGACGATGAAGGCTCATCCAAATTTAAAAGAAAAGCCCAGAAGCACAGAACACGCAGCGCGGTTTCCTCGTGCACCTCGTGAAAACACGAGTTGTTAAAAGTAACAAAAGAAGGAGTAGGTAAAAGCCATCAGCTTTAAAACGGCTGGAGGCTTCTCGTGTGCACTTTTCTTCTAAGCCCGAGCACACTGCTTAAATTGAGGAGAAATAAATAGAGTTTGTATGTGGGAGAACACTGCAAGGTCCTCCGGAGCCGTCTCGCAGACAAAGCATGTTCCCAATCCCTTGATGTCTCCACCTGACCTTGCAGATAAGAGAGGAATCTCAGAAGGAGCTAGCGGCAGAGAACTGCTTTTCAGTTATGAGAAAATTTTAATCCTTCATCAGCTGCACCCCTACAAATCGGATCAGGAGGCTTAAGCTGAAGTATTACAACAATTCCAAAGGGAGGACATCAAAGTCTCTTCCTCACTTCTTACTAATCAGTAGATAAAAGTGAGCCTTCCTTTATTCCAAAATTAGAGGGGGAGTTTACTAACTCGAAGCTGAGAGACAAGCATTAAATGCAAGAGTTACAGAGGGTAACTCTGACACCTGAAGCCACGGTGATTCTGGGAGACGTGTTCCCTGTGGTCACGCTCTGCTCTGTCCAATTCTGCAGGTATTGGAGACGGGTCTGAAGCCAAGAGACCGTTTTAAGTCATCACAGTGGCAAATGCTTTGTTCTCACCTCCTCCTTCAATAGACTGTGAACGGCGACTCCTATAGGGAGCATATCGCAAAGGACTGCTTCGGGTGGAAAGAATTAAACGTGTTTCTTCTATTTTGATGGAGTGAATGGAGAACGTCCCAGCTATGCAGACTGCTGCAGTCCAAACCTGGAGTAGCTAAGCACATCTGCGCTCCCAGTGATTTTAAGCGACTCGCTGTGAGTAAAGGAAAATATTGACCAAGCTGTTCAGTTCTTACACACTGTACTGGGATGAATCGGACTTGAGACTCAGAAACTTGACAACTACACCTCCTATGGGTTTTACTGATTCATGGTATTTTTCTGTTTGACTTGCAAGGAGCACTGACAGCTGCCATTTCCTCTGCAACTCCCATCAGGCGATTCCATCACAGGAGAGCAGTTCCATCGTGCACACGGGCAGGAAAAAAATGTGCTCTGAGCAGAAAGTTCTTTATTTCAGTATTTAGCAAGAGGTTTCTGTGAAACGCGAACTGCTCAAACAAAGTTTGCACTTGGCCACTATTTACTGTGTCGCCTGGGAAGCTGCTCACCATGAGCACAGGCTGGGTGCAGCCTGTCCAGCTGTTGTCCCCAGGAGCCACCGGTACAGAATACACAGCTTGACTTGCAGGTTCGTGATGTGGTGCCATTCACATTGCTGGAAAGGGTGAATCCTGTTAAGTGTGGTGCTACGGCAAACTGCCCTGGCACAAAGACACGGGATTCCAGTTTCTCTCTCCTGCCGTCCTGTTCTTTGGCTCTGGTACAAAGCATAGCTGTCAGCTGAGTCAGGGAGAAAATAAAACCAAAGGAGGGAAAGAGTGAGGGAAGGCTACTTTCTGTCTTCAGAAAATTCCACTATCTTTTAAAAATTGGAGCTGGTTTTCAAGAACTCCTTTGCTGGCATAGTGCAATGAGCTGTCAGTGTAACACTATCAAGGTTGCTATGTCCTTGGCCTTCAGGCAGGTATGCAGGGAGGAGGGCACGGTGCTTTCCCTCCCTCATTCCTTCGCATAAAGGACCGAAACCATCTGATCCTTGTGCAAAAATCCAGGAAAGGTAATGGGATCTTACTATGCGTCCTCATCATAAACAGCACATAAATACATGAAGAGTCACTATGAGTCTTATGTTTTCCCTTTTATAACCCCCAAATCAAAGCATTTGATTTCTTCACGATTTACAGCAGTAAATATTCAACACTGTGTGTTTCACGGGTGGTAGAGAAGACAGGCATCACTGCACAGAATTAATTAGTCATTACACAAGTCTAATATGGCCAACATATGGGTAAGAAGCACAATTCCAACACGCATCGTGTTGCACGAGGATTTCAAAGAGGAGACATTTTGATTTATTTAACCAAAATCAGGCAAAATTAAGTTAAAAGCGACTATGTGAGAGAAATGTGAGGTCCAGCTTTTCCTTTACAGGCGGATTTATTTCTCCAGTGCCGCTGCAACAAGTTACAAGCTATTAAGCAGGGACACTGAAAGCAAATCCTGTCACATTTCTAAAGAAAGCAGAGAAGCCTGACTACTCCCTTGAAGTTTTAGCTCATCTCCTTAAGTAAACTATTTCAGATGTTACCGTTAGCAGACAGCTTAATTTGGTGGACAGGAAAGAAGCAACGCAAATATCACTTAAAAGTCACGTACAGGGAAATCTGGTGGATTTATAACTGTTTCAAAACAATCTAACGTTGAAAATACTACTACTTGTGACACTGCAGGAAAGGGTTAATAAATGCTGGGTGTTTTGCAGTGTTAGGCTCTTTGACAGAGAGTGTGGCAGAGACAGCAGGCTGCCATTCTCTTGGCAATTACTATCATATATGTTCCCAAAAGCGTTTTTTAATTAAGGGCAATTAATTAATATCAGGAAAATGTGCAATACCACGGCCTGCCAGGACAGTGTCCTTCTGGAGGAAAGGAAAATAACACTTGTGATGCTAGGAGACTCACGGCTACAAATACAACTTACTGAATCGAAGCACTGCTCTTTCACTCCTTTCTTTTAAAACCCACAGATAATCTCACTGATGTGTTTCAGGAAGGGAAGGAGCCCTAACGAGGCCTTCGGATGGGACAGCAGGCTTTACAGTGTCTGCATTACCACACCTTTAGGGTCACAATCCATGTCTGGCCAGCTGTGTCCTCTTGCTTTGCTTTAGAGATTTGTTACTGCAGGTGTTCTCAAAAGACAGCAGTGGGATTGAGAGGCCTCTCAGAACTGTCCTGCTTCATCTGTCTGGAAGTCACCACCTCCTGAATTCAGGCAGGCACTCGCTCGCCAGCCTTGCTCAGAGGGCAGGAAGAACTCTTGCTCCTCAGCACGGGTTTGTGGATGGAGACGTGTGTACCTCCTCAGTAGCAACAGAACCTGGAAACACGCTTAACTGAGCAGTAAGCAAGCAAGGTGACAAAGTAACTCACGGGACAGGAGAAAGTGGAGGCAGTGCCCTCGGAGTACACAAAGTACAAAAATTTCCACCGAAATGCCAAAAGAGGAAAGGGTCACGTACAAACTACACAGTT
Source organism: Oreortyx pictus (assembly GCA_036925125.1). Taxonomy (NCBI): domain Eukaryota; kingdom Metazoa; phylum Chordata; class Aves; order Galliformes; family Odontophoridae; genus Oreortyx; species Oreortyx pictus. Next base: position 2,193,614 of record JAUPFR010000004.1, on the reverse strand, counting down.
TGCTGCGGGTAGAGGCAGACTCCACATCAGGAAGGACACTCCTAAGAGACGCACACAGCTACCTGCTTTTAAGAACAGACGATTAATCTCAAAAATCTTTGCCATGATCACTTATCTCAGACAGGAAATAACTTGAATGAAGTTCCTACGGCGTTCAGATACCTGCTCACCGTCTTTAAGATCTTCTTCCTAAAGCTTGGACGGCTGAGAACGCTCCCACTCCAGGTTATCCTCCCACCCTTTTTGCAGTGTGATCAGGGTCTCTCGTTTTGCTGTTTGCATAGCAGCTGCTGAACCCACACGCTTTCAACATGTGGCTCTATGCTGCAGCACGCTAGTGGTCAGACTTCTTCCCAACATGAGTGCAAAACCATGCACGTGATCTTCTTGCTGAATCACATCTCTCTTCAGCAGCTACCTACAAATCCATATTCTGAACGTTAATATCACTGACACCACTGGAAGGGAAATTTAAAGCCATAGTTAGTTTTTGTTCAGGCAGAAAACCTGCGGGCTTAAATGCTCTGTCACTTATTTCTCCATGCTTCTTAAGGGACATAGTTCTTAAAGGACACAGTTTCTGACTGTGTGACAGTGACTTGAATAACAACTGTGAAAGCATACAGGTAAAGATAACGCTTTAGTCAGTGACTGAACAAGTTGCTGCAGGGCGTCAGCTGGGCTAGAAGTTTCCCATGCAGTTCCTAAATCCTTGAGCAGCAGCAGGATGACTGAGACATCAGAACTTACAGCTAGAAATCCGCCATTCTGAAAACAAAGTTCATGAAGGCTCAAAGCAACCCTAAGTAATCCATGAGTGAAAATAACTGTTCATTAAGGCTCAGCTTCTACAGCCCAGCCTTTATCATTTTGTCTCCTTGCATCTGTGAAGATTTGCACTGACAGCACCAGGCTGACTGTACAAACTGCACACTACAGGATCGCCAGTTTCCCTCAGGATGCTGTTGTAAGGATTGTGTTCCATGTGTCTCAGCTCACTTGACACACATTTTTCAGGCTGTAGCATTTCAGTGTACAACAGGAGTGATCAAGTAATCACTGGAGTAATGGAGTTCCGGTGCTGCTTGTGCTTCTAAAGCAAGACTGCAGGGAAGGCAGTGGAAGATAAAGGCAAAGATAAAAGATAAAAGCAGGTGCTGCTCTTTGCTGCTTACCAGCGCCTTCAGCCTTGTTCTGATCCAGATCTTGGAGCCACTGAGAATCCTCTCTGAAACACAAAATCAGAATTTTAATAGACAAAATCCACCACAATGTGTCAAACACCCTCAGGCAAAATAAACTTCAGCCTGGCTCAGTGCAACCTATATGCACAGGTTAATCTTCTCTTTCATTAAAAAAAAAAAATTAACAACATTAAAGTTGCTTTGCTTTTCGAATCGTAAGAATGAGAATAAACACAAGGAGAAAAGTAAAGGTTGCAGGATTAGTCAATCTTTAACATAATTCTTCCTTTCACTCTCTCTTTTTTTTTTTTATCCAGTAGCATTCCGTTATGACTTTCCCATAGATTCTGAAAACCAACTTTTTTTTAAAAAATTTGCTTTATCAACAAATAATTTCTTTCTACTCACACTCTAAAAAATTGGGATATTACTCTATGCTGAAAAGGCATCCTCAGTGATCCTATTATTGTGTAAATCCATCAGCGTCTCCATTAGTAACTGCATCCGACAAAGTACAGGCCTGTATAGGATTTGTCACTGAAATATCTTGTCTAATTTCATTCTGAGCATGCAAAGCTGAAGCAAATAAACCTAATTGCCTTAGCATGCGATAGGATCTGGCAGAGAAGTGGAAGCAGGGGCTGTACCAGTTCCCTATTTTCCTAGAAGTGAGTCGGAACAAGATACTGCAAAAGGAAAACACAGCTCAGCCACACTCAGAGGCACACACTGCTGTGTGTGGAGCCCACAGCCAAAGGAACATGAGGCACTCCTGCAGAAGCTGAACAATAGCTTACCAGATGTGGGGGTTGGATACTAGGAGACGCATCTTATTAAGAGTGGAGAAACTTCTTCAAAGCAATATGCAAAACACTGGCTCATCGGCCAAGTGTTTCCTGCTGCCATGAATCCATGGTGATGCCATCTCCTTCAACCACAGTTCCAGAGAAAACACAGATTGGGAAACCTGCCACTAGGCAATATCTTCAGCCACCCAATCCCTGCAAGAACCTGTCTTGGGAAAGACACATTTTATTTACAAGGAATTGCTTGACAGGTCAGCTTGCAGATCAGTTATTTTATAGATCAAAGGGAAGAGAATGGAAGTGTGCCAGGAATCAGAATGACTGCCTTCTGAATAACGTGGTATTCTAACAAACAGGTGAAAGCAAATCTGTGAGAACAGGTCCTAAGCTGACTGCAGTGATGAACTGAACATTAAAAAAAAAAAAAAACCATCCAAAATAAGTATAAGACAAGCAAGCTGAAAGAAGATCTGATTAGAAATTCAAGGAAAGGGAAACTCAAGGGAAAGCAAGGTGATTTGCTTGCTAGAAAAAGCACAAGGACACCCCAGCACAGTGAAATAATACCAAATATTAGCAGGATTGTATCCAACAACACACAGCCATGCACTATGAGATGTGCAGGATTGGAATAAAACAGGAGAACCTCACAGAAATACTAGTGATTATCCTCATCGAAATCAAAACAAAAACCAGTGTGTAAGGATTTTATAGAATCAGTGCTTTGAAATACTATCACAGGGTTTCTGCTCTTGCTGGGATTGAAAGAAATCTGTCCGCAAATACAGGTAATAAAATGGGTGTTAAAACTAATCTAAGGAGAAAATAAACACAACAAACCTCCGAACCCAGGAGAAGCTGGTAAAAGCGTTTTCCTTGTTACCTCGTTGACACTACAGGATTATTAAACATTACTCCTCATTAAGGCAAAGGGAGCCTGTATCTAGTTGCTCCAGTGGCTGTTACTGTAACAAAGCTGTCTGAGGCTATGCTGTGATTTCTGTCAGACACTGCGCAGGCACAAAACTCTGCCCACAGGGATCTAGCTGCAAGATGGGTCCTGACAAGTATGTCCAGCAACAGCTCCTGCCAACACCAACATTCACAGCTGACAAAGGAAGCACAGCTGATGTCATCCACCTGGACTTCCACGAGGCCTTTGATATGGTCACACATCACACTCTTTTTTCTAAATTGGAGAGGTATGAAGAGCAGCTCCACCTCAGGTATCTGTCTGAGTTTTTGATCACAGAATCAGAGAATCCTCAGAGCTGGAAGGGACATTTTAAAGGTCATCTAGTCCAGCTCCCCTGCAATGAGCAGGGACAGTCACAGCCAGACCAGGTTGCTCAGAGCCTGGTCCAGCCTTGACTTGAAAGTCTACAAGGACAGGGCATCCACCGCATCTCTGGACAACCTGTTCCAGTGCCTCACCACCCTCACTGTAAATGATTTTTTCCTCACACCTAAACCTCAGTCTACCCTCTTCAAGTTTGAAGCCATCCAGTTTACTACCCTCCAGTGCACCCAGAGCTGTGCTCAATCATTTCATCCCCCAGCTTGTCTTGGTGGTGGATGCTGCCTTGACCCAGGTGCAAGACCTTGTACTCAGATTTATTGAACCTCAAAAGGTCATCTTGGGCCCACTGCTCAAGCCTCTCTAGGTTCCTCTGGATGGCATCCTGTCACTCAGGCGTGTCAACTGTACTCCGCATTTTGGTGTCATTTGCAAACTTGCTGAGGGGTGCACTCAACCCCACTGTCAGTGTCATTGATGAAGATATTAGAGTGTATCAGTCCCAGCACTGACCCCTGTGGGACAGCACTCATCACTGATCTCCGTCCAGACATTGATTCACTGCCCACCACTCTCTGGATCTGATCCTGCAGACAGTTCTTTGCCCATCGAACAGTCCACTTACATTTTTCCAGTTTGGAGAGAAGGATGTCGTGGGGTATCATGTCAAAGACCTTACTGAAGTCCAGACAGATGACATCAGTTAGCCCTTTCCTGACCCCATCCCTGGACAGCCTAGCAGTTTCCTTATATTCTTCTCAAGGTACCTGTCCCTGTTTCTACTCCCTGTGCATTTTCTTCTTGCTCCCCCGTTTGCCCAGCAGGTCCCAGTTCAGCCATGCTAGTCTTGTGCCTTCCTTGCCCAGCTTCCTACACCTGGGGATGGCAGAGCTCTTGTGCCCTGAGGAAAGCTTCCTTAAAGATCTGCCAGCTCTCCTAGAGAGGAAGAGCTACCACTAAACAAACTCACCAAGCGTGAGCCTGTATCCACCCTCTGTTATACTACTTTTACTTTACTTTTATGTTGGTTTTTCTTTTTTCCTGCTATGTTTAATGGAGATACGTCCAGCAAAGAGATAATGAAATTTTTCCAGGCTCTTTCTTCATCTGTATCATGTATGCAAAACCTCTTCAGTGTTGATCATATCTAAGTCACAGGCAGTCTTGTCATGCAGCTATTTCTGTTTTGATTACATTTCTGTCCTGAAGCAGTGGTGAGGCTGGTACAATGTACTTGCAATGTTTATCCTGCAGACTTTACATTACGTATATATCACACAAAAACAAGATAAAATGGCAAGAGCAATATCTAGCCAAAAACTTCATAGTAACATATCTGAAAATAGTTTGATAAATGGAGTACACTGATTCATAACAGCAGGCCAAAATGCAGATGGCTTGAAAAATGTCTGACCAAGCCAAGTGTCAAGTGTAATTTCTTCTTTCTGTTTCATGTCTCACTGATACACCTGTTAGACATTTTTGTTTTTAAGAAAGCCAACAAAACCAATATCAAACAAAACGAAAATCCATAATGATACCATCATCTTACTCTTCAAAGCAAAGCTTTTTAATAAGACCGCAATAAATTAGCATTGAATACAACTACTGTAAAAACAAAGCTGAAAAGGAAACATTCACTAAATAACATGTCAAGTAAGGCGCAGCCTCCCCGTTCTACATTCACATACACAGCACACAAAGCACTGTAGTGCCAACGGAAACAAGAAGATGAATTAAAAATGCTCCAGCTACATTCTTCCTTAATTTCATATGCTGAAGCTAGCTTCAGACAAGGCTTAATCACCTGTGTCAAGCAGATTTTGTTTGTTATTTTTTATTTTCCAGTGTCTTCAAAATTGAGATGCTCTTTCTTCCACCTAAAGTGCTTCTATCTGACTTTGTATTATGCAGGAATTTAATTACTATAAATTAGATTACAGGAGACTGACTTCACAGACCAAGCTACACACAAAATAATACTTGCAGCGCTGAACAATAGCATGGCTCTCCATGTTACTGTTCCTCAGAAAGCTCCAATTACCTGTTGTTGTCCTGAAGATGGATATTGGCTGGAGGATGGGTAAGAAGTGAGACAGAGGGAACATCCAGGAAGGGTGAAGACAACACTGAGGGAGTGACTAGATTTCAGCATTTATTATGATATCAGCAGAAGGGTCTCGGTGTAACCATGCATTTCTTTGTTAATAATATACAAGAAAAGTTCTTTCAAAGCAAGTACAACTGTGTACCTCTGCTTCAGTGAGAGTATGCAAAGTTGGCATGCAAGGTAGTCTACAAGGTGGAGGCTCAGGAAAAGAAAGGAAAGACTGTGGCACCGTCTGTTGCAAAAACAAGCTTTACAGAGCTCAAAGAGAAGGTCTGCATCTTCAAAAGGATATGACAGGAAACATGCTTGGTCATTAATGACAGTCATCAGGGCTATCACTGCCTACTGCCCCATACAACTGATTACAGAAATAAGCCACAGCAGGGTATGCATTAGGCAGTTACTTGTGCCCACATCCAGTGAACTGTTAAGGAGCATGCTGGAAGTTGAGTGTGTCCCCAGCCACCTGAGAAAGACTTCAGGAAGCCAGAAGGGTACACCCTCCTGTGTTCTGCTGCAACCAGGACAAGGCTTTTTCATCTCACAACTTATTTTCTGTAACTTTGTTTGTAATTCTGACATCTGGGAAAATGGAGTGTCATGCTGCATATCTGTTCATGGTATACTGTTTAGTAGAGTATACACAATAACAAAGTAATAGTATAGTACAGTAGTATTCCTCCCTCAGTTTCATGTTTCAACTACTTTTGCCTCCACGTGTTCCTAAATCTGTGTTTATAACTTGTGCTTCGAAACCTAGTTTAGGTCTGAGTTAGCAGAAAGAACTGTTACCCAGTTTGTTTCTACTCCCACTATCTCTTTGTCCAAGTGATAGAGACATTCAGTTTCTAATTGAAAGGAAGACAGAGACAGCTGAAGGACACCATGAAGAAGCAGAAGTTTTTCACCCTTTCATCCCTTAGTGACTGTGAATTGTATAAGGATAAGAATATCTGACCATACCTTCAATGTCATGTTGGAGGATCAGTACAGAGCACCAACGCCAAGAACAACAGCACACCTGTTTATCCGAGCACTTCTCGTACAGATAACTGAGCTTCAACAGCTCAATTCAAAGCATTCCTACAAGCTGTTAAAAAAAAAATTCCTAAACTGTACCAGCACTGGAAACAGACTGAGTATTTCCTCTGTGCACACCTCTGTCAAAGGAAGACAAACTTGTCTACGGTATTCTGTTACAAGACATTACTAAAACTGGTCCAGTTCCCTTCTGGGAAATCGGCAAGAGTTAGACATAACAGCAGGAGTAAGAATTTGCATCAGGGCACTCCTGTTCTGTCTCAAGGTTATAACAACAGGAATCAACAAGGTTACTCACTATATGTAATTTATGACTTTGCTCAGCAGTCTTCCATAGGGAGGTGAAGCACAGACTACTCTGACACTTCCATCCCGCTTGAATTAGTTTCATACATAAGGAAAAAGAGGCCAGCTACGTGCTCAGTCTTGTTCATGTAACACAGACTTGGAGGTACCACTGAGTTCAATAAAACTGTCTGAGAGAATATCAGGAAAACAGAATTTCCCCTGAAGAATACGTGGCATGAAAATACTAACTTTTAAAAACAGATTTTGTGTGAGCGTGTGTGAAGCTTGCTCTTCTGGTGTTGTACCACAGTGGGTGGGCAGCAAGAAATTACCAACTTCGGATGAGCTGTGAATCTGCTCCAGGCTTGCAGGACCTGCCCCAATTGTATCCACGACTGTTCTATCACCCACAGGGCTCCTCCTGAATGGGAGCACTTACTGGATGTAACTTTTAGAGGACGCATAAGGTGAGTGAATGACAACAGCAGAAGGAATTCTCTCTCAAAGAAAGCCCACTGAATTAGTTCAATATCCTCCAAAATAATATTACTGCTAGAAAAGTTGTTAATAGTTCCATCTCACAATATTTAACAGGACTTTTCCAGAAAGCTTTTTCTCTTGTATTATTCCCTTGAAAAGTGGCATTTCTGAGGATTTTAAATGATCAGAGCAGTCGCTAGTAGGTGTGTTTTCAGTACGGCTTGGCGTACTTATTTTCCTGTGCAGCAACTGGAACGGTGAAGTTTAAGATCTGTTTCCAAGCAATTTGTGAAGGTGTATCTTCAAGATGCTTGGGAGAACTTGCACAGTCAATAAAACAGATAAAACACTTGGAATGACTATTAGTAATCACATCCACAACATAAAATCTTATACAAGTTTTCAATACGTATTATTCTTTTTCATTTAACAGCACTGAGTACATCCAATAAATTTCAGAGTCAGTGCTGTCACAAAGAACCAAAGACGTGTAACCAGAGGAAACAATACTGTATGGTTGCCAGGTAAACATGAGAAATTAAGGTAGACCTACTAGAAGAAGTAAGGGAGAAGGTCTACCTTAGAAGAAGTAATTTCTAAGTAAGAAGTACCTAGAAATTAAGTAGGACCCGTGAGGTGACTGTTCCTCTGTACTTGGCACTGGTGAGGCTGCACCTGAAGTGCTGTGTTCAGTTTTGGGCCACTCACTACAAGAAAGACATTGAGCTGTTTAGCTGCGTTCAAAGAAGAGCAACAAAGCTGATGGAAGGGCAAGAAAGCAGCATATATGAGAAGTGGCTGAGGGAACAGCAGTTGTTTGGTGTGGAGAAGAGAAGGCTAAAGGAAGCTCTCATTGCTCTCTACAACTAACTGAATAAAGAAACAGACTTCAGTTGCATCAGAACAGGTTTGACTGGATATCAGGAAGAATTTCTTCAAAGAGAGGGCGTCAAGCATTGGAACAGAAAGTGGCCATCTTCCATTCCTGGAGATATTCGAGAGATGTGTGGACACGACGCTAACTGACTTAGTTCAGTGACGAGAATTTGTAACCAGACTGATAGCTGGACTTGGTGATCTTGAAGGTCTTTTCCAGACTAAGTGATTTCTGCGTTTCTATGGCTCTAATTTCCCTCACTGTCCATAAGAAGATTCCCCCACAGAAGCACAGTCTGAGTTGATCTGTCATTCCTCACAACTCTCAGGGAGACAACAAAATGATTAAAGAAGAACAAGGGAAGTGGAAAGGCATTTTCCTAGAACGAGTGTCAAGCTGTGTCGGACAGTTTATTCAATGCCAGATTTTCAACTTCTTTTTAGCTCTGTTGAGTCGAGGCTTTTTATGAGTGATCAAAAGACTGGGCACAAAATTACCAGTGGCGGTCACTGTTCTTGAGCATTGCACAGACATTTCCAGCATGATTCAATAGAAGACACAAATACGCAGGAGTTGCACTATGCAGCAGTTGAGCTGTTTTTGGGTAGCTGGCTAAGGCTAGAATCTGAAGTCTTTTTAGACCCACACTAGTGCAAAACTGTCCTTGTGAGAGCACTCTCAGAAACTGTACACCAGGAACTGTTTGAGGCCATACATCATCACTATGCACAAGTAAATGTCAAGTGTGAACTCGGCAGCAGTCACCGAAACAGCATTTGGTTCCAAATAATTCCAAATGTCTGCAGAAGCGTAGCCAACAGATAGATACTGCATGTAAAAAACAACACTGTGCAGTTACAGATGCTTCTTACTCCACATGTCCAGAAATATAACATACAACAGATGTTCCCATGGCTAAGACTTATCACCTACTAATGCGTATACTGGTACATTTGGTTCCTTATAAAGTTCAGGTGAGGTAACGTTTCTGCATCTGTTATTAAAGAAATTCTGTGGAGCTGGGAATTATATTTTGTGAAACATAATTTGGGAGTGAACTCTTAAAATCATACTGCAGCATCTAATAAGACAATCAACTGAAAAAAAAAACCCATATGTAGAAGAAATGAGTCATAAACATGATGTTACACAAGATCCATCAAAGTCTGCAAGGGGACAACACAGACACAAAGAAATCTCATGAGAAAAGCGAAATATGTAAATATGCTAAAGCTCTATAATAAAGATGCGTTTCAGTTTACTAAATAATTTACTCATCGAAAGTTTGGACCACTAATGGAACAGAACATTGTAAGCCTTTATATAGTAATGAAAGAATGTTGAGGAAATCTTTTTGAGGAGAAAAAAGTTGCGTAGTAGATTCATAGATTCATAAGGTTGAAAAGGACCTACAAGATCATCTGGTCCAACCATCCTCACACCACCATCCCTACCCACCAAGCTACTAAATCAAGTCCCTTAGCACCTCATCTAAACACTTCTTGAACAGCGCTAGGGACGGTGCCTCAACCACCTCCCTAGGCAGGCCATTCCAGTGCCTGACCACTCTCTCAGAGAAAAAATTTTTCCTCAAATCTAATTAAATCTTCCCCGGCGCAACTTGTGGCCAATAATAATGTTCCAATACAATTATCAGCTAACTGACCATCTCCTTAGTTTTGCTTCCTCTGCACATTCAGATGCACTCCAAATAAATGTATAAGCTAAACACTAGAGGGTACTACTATGTCAAGTGGAACAGAAAGACAACTGGATGTGGTAATTGAGCTATTACATGTGTTATGTCAAGCTGTAACAGAAAGGCAACTGGAAGAGGTAACAAATCCACCATACCTGAGCGGAGCTTCTGCTACACAGAACTACAAAGACTTTTTTTTCTGGAAAAGATGTGATAATTCCTCCATTATTTAGCACAGCGGTGGCCTCAGTTATAAAAAGGCTTGACACGAATGAAAACATGGATGGCACAGGGAAAACAGTATTCAAAAGAGAGAGGGCAGCTCTTTGCACAATGAGTGGCAAATCTTCATACAATTTATTTGTACCTTTACCAACTGGAGTAGGTCCCACATCAGAAATCTTGGTCACAGAATGTCAAGATGTAAGTACTGTAAATTATTCCGTCCTGAACGGTGGACAGCAAAAACTGGTAAGATGGATAAAATTAAAACAACAATCCATACACAAAATAACAACAAAAAATACCTATTTCTCTTCAGTCAACAATCAGATCAACTAAGAAACCCCAGGCCAAGTGGTTTTCAATATTCAGAGTTTAATTAGTATTACTGAAGCATCAAGATATTCTTGTATGTTACACTGTGGCAGTAAGTACTGCCAAGTGCAAAGTAAATCATGATGTCAAAATGCATCTGTTTGAAGAAGCAAGACTATACAGAATTTTGGTGTTATATTGGAGACTATATACTTTTAATGAAGGAAACTCACATACACACAAGGAGGAAAAAAAAGAATATTTCATCCAAACAGCACAATAAAAACGTAATGAGAAACATTGGATAATATTTGCTGACCATTTAGAGGCATGAATTATTAATTAGAGTGAGAGCAGGCCACAGTCTCACATGCATCTACAGAACAGCCACTAGATTTGCAGTGACTCATTATGTACACACCCAAGGCTCATCCTTGTTAATTCCTGAGAGAAGGGCACCAAAAATGACTCAGAATGAGATCTCTGCTGACATGCTCACTGGATGGAATCTAGGCAATTTTATTTTTCTCTTACTATGAGCACTGTCTCAGAACAGACAGATGCAGCAGATCATGTCTAGTTCTACTTTATCAGGAAAGAAAACGAGTTATCTACAGAGGTGAAACGGAGTCCTGCACTTAGTCTGAGCCTGCCACTTGTCTCCTGACCTATGTGATTCAAGCGGCTCCCTCTGAGCTAAAAACTGGATTTGGGGTGGCATCCCAAGGGTTTCCTGTGAACTGTCCAATGCCCAATATATACTTTAAAAACAGAATTTATTTATTGCACTGGGAGGCAGTCCTAATAGCATGCTGATTTTCTATCACAGTTTTACATATCTAAGCTTGCTTGATCTTGCTTTAGATATTAATCTTCGGTAACAATAAGTACAGATGATGTATTTTTTTTTCTGCTACTGATATATATCATGTACCACTTCCTAGTGCATTCAACACTCAGACCTGCAAAAATCATCCCTTACTGTCTTCACGTGATCTTCTTCTTCTGTGACTCAGATCTTGCTAAAGCATTCCAGTAGTTCAAGACTCAGTCACTGCACTGCACTGCACTTACAGTTAATAAATTAGCTATGTTGTTTGCATCACGTACGATTTAGCTGCTTTGGTCTCTCAGCAATTCCACGAGATAAACAAATACTAATTTTTGCCAGTTGTCAACAAATGCTGTTTAGGATCACTACTGTCTAAGAATGGCTCCACACTGAAAACAGGATATGAACCAAAACATTGAGCGGCGATCAAATCCCAACTAGAAAATCATTTTCCACATGAGAGTACGTTTCAGACTTCCTTGTGAAGCAGTTTTAATTGAATTCCTCAGTAGAGACCTAATATGTGACTACAGCAATAGTACCTCTAGTTGAACACACTTATTCTTTACGCTCAATGGCCGAACAGAAATTTGTCAAGTTCATCTCTCAGGAAAAAATCAAGTTAAAATCCTTTTAAACCGTGGCCACACAAAGTCATTCCAGCCTGGTTTAAATTTGGATTTTGATAAACACAGCTTTTAATAGCCTGGAAAAAACACTTCCACTTTTTGACCTGTCAGTAAGATTCTGCACCAGCTCGGTACTGCATCAGCCTCCTGTGTAAAAACATGGAAATGTGAGTAATCACATCAGATGAGACACGGTGAGGAAACAGATTTGGAACCGAGGGTTTTGTGTCTCACTTTGATACTGACTCAGTTTATAGATAATGCTCTTTTTTTGGTTACAGCATATGAGAACAATGTCTTGAAAACGACACGATGATTTTGTGGCAAACATTAAAAACTGACCTAATCAGAAAAGAGAAAATGCTTTAAGTGTTGAACGTCTGTATCATAAAAGAAAACTTTTTAAATCGGTGGTCTTAAAATAAAGTGACAGATGCTCATGCAGTTAGTTTGAAAATATACAGTTTAAAAAAATGAAAATTCTGCTTATTAGGGATGTTGTAAATAAGTACTATTGATATTCCTATCGGCCTTATTAATAAGATATCAGGAAGATAAATATGCATGGTACTAGTCTGGGCTTTTTTTTTTAATTTATTTTCCATAAAACACCACGCTGCTGAAAATAGGCGAGAATAGGTTACTGACACTACGTTAACTGATTTTGTCTATTTAATCATATTTGCATACTGAGTAGAACAGTTACTGCACAGCCAGGCCCTGATCCTGTAATTGGATCTCTGCATACAGACTGCTGTCACTGCCTGAAGTTCTATTTATGTAAATTACACCACACACTCCTTTGAAGTAACTAAACCATCATCAAGTTTGTATGTCTTTATAAAAGAGTCATCTGAAAAACAATATGTCCGTTTAACATCATCACTCCCTCCTTATCTGTAGGCAGTACAATTCCACCAACTACCCTGAAGTTACAATAAATATGAATCTGACATTATCAGGAAGAGTGCAATTTACAGGAATGGGAAAGGAACAGACACAACCGGCCAAGGAAGCAAGGAGAAAAGAAAAGGATGAGTAAAATTGCTGAACTAATAGAAAAACAAACAAACAAACAAGAAAATGTACCAGTAAAAACAGCAAAGAGAGGGGAGAAACAACTCCCAGTGCCTAATCTTACTTCCCAGAAGTGTTTTCTTCACAACCTTTTTATATCTCTCTCCCTCTCTGTCACTTCTTCCTTTCTATGATGAGAATGTTTAATTTTTTCTTTTGTTTCCCGCATGTGTTACAGCCTGCTCACATGTCTTATCACAGAGGATTTAACTTCTTTTTCTATCATAGCAACCTATTAAAATTTCTACTGGTATTGTGAATAGCAGCTGGAAATGAATTAAACAGCATTCTACAACGGCAGCATGGTCTAGATAATTACTGCTGAAACACATTCATTTCTTTTTTATGGTGTAGAGATCGATTACAAGAGAACACTCACAATATTTTCAAATTACATCGTGTATTTCACTTGTAACAACAGACATGTGCCAAGGAATTAAACAGCAGGGCATTTTTCACAATCTGACTTCTAGAGAAAAGATCTTCCAAAATTGATCATTCAGCACTGGAATATATATATGCACATACACTTGCTGATATCCATGTATATTATAAAATAGAAGCATATTCTAATGTTTATATATTATACACTTTGATATGCTGAATATGCTGATAGATTCCAATGTGTATATGTGAATACTCTCAGTATATATACTAGAACCTATCTCTGTGCTCTTTCATCATCCCAAAATATTCGGATATTACAGATTTTGAGTTCGGGGTTAGGACTGATATTCATTTCTTCAAACGTGTGCTCATCAAAGTACTTCTCATCCTACCTTATCAGTCACTATGCTGGGCAGGTTGGTTTTTTCTTTTCTTTTTGATGGCTGTGATTTGTCTTGCTCCTGCATTTCATGGGGAAATTGAGAAGCAAGTTTTTAAACATTCCTACGTTGTTAAAAAAATCTGTTTTCAAGAGTTACTTTTGAAAACTGGCCAATTAAAACAAACAATAATCCTCATTTCTTCCACAGGTGATACACATATATTTAGATCTACTTTTAAAAATAGCTTAAGATTACATGATGTTTGCTGCCTGACTTAGTGCATTAAGCTTTCTGAAGTAGCAATAGTATTGAATGTTCTGTTCAGGGAAGAGTGAATCTGTGGAAATGACGGTGGTTTGGGATGTAGTTTATATCTGTACTTTGTCATTTCAGTGCATTTCGCATCTTACACTGTTTTGCAGTTAAACAAAATCTAGTCTAGGATGGACAGCATATAAAACTCCTTAAATTTCCACTGGCGATTGCAACTTTTCCCAGGCTAGTGATTTCAGATGAGGCTGAAGGACTTACAAAGCTGTACTTTCCAACCAGAAAAAGCTCGGAGGCTCATGTCAAATTTCCCCCTCTCTACAAGTGACTTAATCTTGCTTCTTGCCCTGACCCTCCTCCATCCCAAACCAGAAAAGCAGCACAGAGGTCCACTTTTTGACTTACGTTAGGGGACAAACCTAGCTTAAAAATCAGTATTTGTTTCAAAGGTTAGTTCATTCCTTCACACTGTGTACAGACTGGCCAAACTAGCAGTTGTGCTTTGGGGTACAAAAAGCAGAAAAGGGAAGATGGGTGTTGCTACTGTAGACTTCACAACTTTCAAATGAATAAAAAAATCATCCTATTTTTAGGATCACAGAATCATTCACTCTGTCTTCCCGCAGGACTTGTGCTCCAGACCCTGCACAGCTTTGTTCTCCTTCTCTGGTCACGCTCCAGAGCCAAGACTGACAAGACTCTCAGCCTACATCTGTTGATCAAACCGAGTTCAAACCTTTGGCGTGTGTTTCACCAGCTCCAAAGCACCCAGTGTCCTGGATGTCCGGGTCAAACTCTTGGTGAACCTGCTAGCGACCAGCTTCACCTCCTGTCACCCTGCTTGCCCTCCCCTGCCGCAGAACCCAAAACGTGCCACGTCTGCAAGGTGCACAGGTGACAAAACGCAGGTATCGCTTCTCAGGTCGCAGCTCGCAGCCTCACTGCCTTGTCATCCCTTGACGAGGGCTGCGGGCCAGAAGCCTCAGTCGCAAACCGCCTCATGCCCCGCACAAACTCCAGGAGATGCAAACTTTTAGCAGCTCCCGATTTTTAGCAGTTCCCACCGCCTCGTGGCAGCGACGCAGCCGCACGCGTTGACTGCCATTTGCACGGGACGCGAGACCACGAAAAGCTTTTTCCCCACTCCGTGGCAAAGGAGTCACGCCGGAAGGGCACAGGGACTGTCACGTCGCCACCGCCATCGCACATCCCACACCACACCGCGCGAGACGCGGGGACACTTCGCGCTCGGGCAGCGCAGCCCCTCAGCGCCCACAGACCCGCCGCGCCTCCCCACTGCGCATGCGCACAGAGGACGGACGGCTTGAGGCTTCGCTCAGCGCGCATGCGCATAGACGGCGGGGGGGGGGGGGGTGGGGGGGGGGAGGGACAGCGGGGCGGGAAGGCGGCGGCGGCGGCGCCCACGCCCCTCTCCCCGCCCACCGCGCTCCGCCGGCCCCGCGCCTCACGATTGCGCAATGGACGGGTGAGTCCCGGCCGGAGCGGGGCCGCGGCACTCGATCCCGGGGGCTGGCGGCCCTCGCGGGGGTGGGTGGGGGGGCTTTGCCTGGGACGGAGGGACAGCTCTCTTCCCACCTCGGGGGGAGGGCGGAGGGGTCCGGACGGCGGCCCCCCCGCCCGGCACGCGCGAAAGGTGGGAGCCGGGGTGGAGCGGGGCGGAGCTTGGAGGGGCCGGACCCGGGGTGGGGATATTGCCGCCCGCCGCCCCGCCAGGTGCTCGGCAGCGGGGGGATCGGCTGACGGTGCTCCGGTTGTTTTCTGCGCCTCGGGTTCGTCTCTTTTTCCTTTCATCTTTTCCCGATGCCGCTGTCCCGCTTCCCTCCGGCTCCGAGGCTCTGCTTTCCCTGGAGCGGCGGCCGGGCATTGCCGCGGCTCCTGAGGAACTTTCCGAGCTGTGGTGATGGAGTGGAGCGACGACGCGTGCGGTCCGTTTTGCTCGTTGCTTAGGTTCCGTTTTTTTTTTTTTTTTTTTCCCCCTCCTTCTTCTCGTTGTTTTCTTGTTCCTTCGCCTAACGCTTTTTAAACGAAATTCGCCCGTCCCGAGGAGCTGTGCTTAGCGTTGAGTTCCGTGCTGTGAAAGCGAACTGTGCTTTCCTTTTTTTCCCCTTACGCGTTGAGTGCGGTCGCTCGGAGCACCACTTCTGCCTCTGCGTGCAGCGCGATGTGCGCCCCGTGACCTGGAGCGGCCAGACCGCTCCTGGGATCTCACAGCTCCGCATCCCCTTTCTCCTCTGCCTCAAAACTCACTGCCCATCCTTCTCGGGTGTCTTTCAGCACAGCTTGGAAGCTGTGACAGGGAGGCAGGTTGAGGGGATCGCTCTTCAGTAGGTGGTGATGAATCAGAAAGAAAATGGGGCTAAGGAGGTACCTTTTTTTTTTTTTTTTGGATGATGTTTGGGGGAAAAGAAAAAAAAATAAAATAAAAAAGGAAAACGCGCATCCGGTGCGATCGGCATCTTTTTTACGTTGCTTCAAAACTAGTTTATTTTTGAGAGACTTCAGAAGGTGGTAAAGAGGATTAACTCTGCAGCGTGAGTGAGAATAAGATCAGGCACACATGACTGGCAGGTCAGCGGAGTGTTCTAAAACAAACTTCCCCGAGTAGAGCTCTTTCAGGTGATGCAGGTTCGATGAAAGCCTCAGGTTCGCGCTGTGGTTTGTTAGAAGGCCTGGCCTGTGGGGTGCTTGAGGGGGGCTGGTCTCTGGTTGGAAGGTGCTGTGGGCTTTCTGATGGTTGAACTTGATTGCGGGATGTCCGAACTGTCAGGCAGAGACATTTCAGTTAGAACTGCCCTCCAATGGGTAATTTGTAGTAAAAACTTACCACAATATGTCTTTTCTTATAGAATAAGAAGACTGATAGAATAAAACCGTACCTCACTGGAGCCTTTGGAAATTACTTACAGGGAGTTGGATGCGAAGGCTACTTTGAATACAAAGCTTACATCTTGTGCGGGTAAGAATACATGAAGTTAAAGTGTTTGTTTGGGAAGCTTCTCTCCAACACCAAGATGAATGTGAGGCAGCATGAAGGGCCAGCTGTGCCTTGGGTGCATCAGGCCCAGCAGTGCCAGCAGGAGAGGAGAGGGGTTGTCCCTCCTGCTGTGTGCTGTGTGAGCACTACGTGGTGGCCTGGGTGCTGCTGTGAGAAGGACATCAGACTAGCAGTGTCCTAAGGTAAAGATGGAGAAGGGTCTGGAGGACAAGAGCTGCGAGGAGCAGCTGTGGCCCTTGTGTTTGCTCAGCCCAGAGCAGAGGAGCTGAGGGCAGCCCGCATGGTGGCTGCAGCTCTCACAGGGAGCGGAGGGCAACGCTGAGCTCTGCTCTCTGTGACAGCAACAGAGCCCGAGGGAATGGCATGGAGCTGTGTCAGGGGAGGTTTGGAGGGGGGTTGGGGAAAGGCTGTGCTCCAGAAGGTGGTGGGCATGGCACAGCTCCCCAGGGCAGTGGGCACAGCCTGGAGCTCAGGACTGGGCACTGCTCTCGCATATAGCATTTGGATTTTAGGTGCTCCTGTGTGGAGCCATCCTGTACTATACTTGATGGTGCTTGTTGGGTTCCTTTCAGCTCAGGTTGTACTGTGATTCTATGAAAAGTCTCTCTTTTTTATGGCAAAGCAATTGACTCCCTGTTTAATATTATTGCATTTGGAGGTAAACATGATCCAAGTTAAAGTGATTAAGCTGAGAGCTGTTAGCAGTGATATAAGCCATAATTTCCTATCAGCTGTTAATGGCAGGTCTTGTGTGTACATGTATGTTCTGTAAGTGAAGACACTGATGCTTGTGTTTTAGTAAGAGGAAAAAGTCAGGAATAACTGTAAATACAGAAACTGAATATTTATTTGCCAGTTAAAATCAGCCACTCCATTATCAGATCAAACCTCCACGTTTAACAAGGCTTCTAAATTCTGGAAGGTGATGTTGAAGCTCTTAAAGAGGGACATATATGCAATTATCCCTAGATTTCACAGATTTTCAGGGGATTTGTGTTATGAATTTTGCATGTGATAGGAAAACACAGGGTTTATAATTGTAATAAACTCCTCCATTGATTCCAACACAGTTTGATTTTTATATGGTTAGGGAAAATGCTTTTACAAAGCATAGACTGGATGAAAACATCCCTCCATATTAGCAAGCTAGTTTCTTCAGTGAACAGCATTCTCAAAATGTCTAATATAATTGAAAGTATGAGTCTTCTGACATCAGAAACATGAAAGCAGCAGATTATTTATGTTATCTTACCTACAGTCAAGAAAACTGATGTGTTTTGGCTCCCTGTGGGGGGAGATCAGCAGCTGAGTATGCAGACATCTACCAGGGGCTGTTTATAAGTTTTTTCTGCTGCACAAAATGCATGCTAGCTGATTTGCCTATGGATGTAATAAGTGGTAAGTGCAAGTATGTGTAGTCTGACTTGCTAATTAAAGCCAGTTTTGTATCAAAATGTGAGGATGGGAGTTAGCTCTATAATGAAGGTAAGCCCGTGGCCCTTTTAGGGAGTGGTGTTTCATGGAATGTCACTTTTGCTTTCAGTTTTTCTGGTGTTGACCATCGTATAATATTTGTATTTAAAAATTCGTTGTTGTACTGCATAAGCTTTGTGGATCAGACTTTTTCTATTTCAGAATGTGAAAACAGAGCTCATCTTGTCAAATCCATGGACACAGGTTTTATGTTGCAGTGGAAGGCAGCATTTTTGACACTGTCGCAATTGGACAGATGAGAAGGAAAAAGTGTTTAAACCGTTCCTGTTGATAGCATTCTTCCTTGCCGTTGCTGTTTCCCATTTAACTAAAGCTTTTTTAACAGGACAGTTGCCAGAAAGTGCAGCACTATCCTCAGCAGCTCATTTTTGCACCTGCATCATGGTGCAGCACCTGGATGTGTGGACTGCATGGTAGATCGTTCTGGTACTGTGCTGCCATGCTGTTGATAGCTTCAGGGAAGGCTGTGGAAGTAGGTGGGTGGGGAATGGTATGGCTGGCTTCTCACACTGTAGCCTTGGATCAGCATAAAGTGGCCAGGAAACCGCACCCTAAATTTCTGCTCATATGATTCAGCAATCTGACCATTATCTCTGCAGTTAACTTTCTTAATCGCACCATACTACAAACAATTTAACTTGGTGTTGTTAGTCATGAAAGGACATGGTGTATTACAGTGACATTTAAAGTCTAGGAGAAGACATGCTTCTTACACTGTGCGTACCAGAAGCACAGGAATCAGTATAATGCTTTCTTACATACGTTCTGGTCATGTGGCTGACCCCACCAGATGCTCACACAGTAATCCCTACTGGGATCTTATTGCTGTAAACAAACATTACCAGCACTTGGGAGCAAGATTGCTTTTAACCCTAGAAACAGGGGTGATCCATAGACAGTTCAACTGACAGAAATAAAATCTAAAGGTTTCTCCTGGTTTGGGCCACGTGGGGAAATCAGGGACTTGGTAACCCTTTTCTTGACTTTAGGGGGCATGATTGCTGCATGTACAGTAGCATGTGAAAAGGACATGAAGCAGCTTCCCTCTGTACTAAAGACCATGTCGCTGCTGATTTGTTCTCCTGTATCTTACTGTGCTTTGATTGAGAGCATTGCTCCGACTTCGATTCTTGCTTTCTGTGTAACTCCTAGTCTCCAATTCTTTTGAAAAGCATGGAGGATTCTAAGAACACTTGTGGAAATCAGAGAGACAGTGTTTTTCTAGGGCTTCTTTTGAGTGAGCATGTGAACTAAGCTTCCTTCATTACCAGACAGCAAACTGACGTATGCCTTCAAACTCTTAACCAGAACATGTTGCACACAAGAAACACTTTGAATACCATTTGCCAGTTGGCATTGTCTGTGGCATGTTGCCACAGAGACCCAAAGACCACTGCAAACTAAATGAATACAGCATTTGAGGTACGTGCCACGCTTAATCTGTAAATTATACATAATCCCTCTTGATTTTCATAGGTCTTATTTTTCTACCAATCTTTTCTTGTCTCAGTTAAGGTTTTCTTTCTGGTTTCATTTCTCTGGGATTTTCTGTTGCTCGTTTTGTTTCATTTTGCTACCTATTATAATGCATATGTTTTTTTTTTTTATGGCACTTCACTTCCTTCTCTTTTTCAGTCTCTCTAATTTCTTTTTTGTGCTGCGTATGTGCAGACGAGATACTCATTCAGGTCTTGTGCTACCAGAATTACTCCAGCTTTACATCCATTCATTCCCCCTTGTTTCAGTTACCTACACTTTCCTAAAGCATCATCAGATTGGAATCTGTAGGGTTTGTTTGTTTTGCTTTCAAGTTATTTGTTGCATACTACAGTATATTGGATGTGGTAGGAACTCTAGTGTGAAACTTCTTCCTTGGAAGCTTCTTGAACTCATGATTTCTTAAGTTTTCGTTTGGCTTCTGTCAGTGCTGACAATCTTTCTTTATGATAGAAATTGGTAGGGGTACACAGAGGCTTGCTCTTCATATCAAATCCGTCAGTTTCAGAAGATAATTATGAAATGCAGATATCCTTATTCTCTTAAGCCTTTTTTTTTTTTGTATTTTTAATTTGTTCCCCTTGCTCTTTCTCCTCTGAACCACCAAATATTTATAGGGAAATGGTGCCAAAGAGTAACTGAAGATAGGCACTGAAGAATATATAAATTGCCCAGTCTTACAGATTCATAACACTATTTAGCTTGTGCACTAAAGGAAGGTCAGTGAAAATGTGCATGGCTTCCTGAAAGACAAAACAAATTGGTGTCTACAATTCTATTTATTTATGGTTTTTTTGTTTTTTCCCTAGATGAGAAACAGCTATCTGTTGCTTCAGAAACAGAGTTGTCTTATCCATCGTTAGTCTGGAACTGTTACGTAGATCAGTGACTCCAGACTGATCCTTTCTATCTGAACAACCTTGCTTTATCTAATTACATATGTTATTCAGTTTGTTGGAATGGAGCTTTTTATATGTACAATGGCTCTCTTTTCCAAAAATAGAAAAAAATCTATTTGAAGTAAAGTTGAGTACTTAGAAAGTGTAAAAGTAACTTGAAAGTAGTTCTTTGTAGCTACATCTTGTCTGCAGGGTCACATGAAATGCTTTGTTCTTGTTGTTCAAAGGACCAGACAGTAGCAATATAAATAGTCAGTGTTGTAGAATCAGCAAGGAACAAGATTGCAGTTCCTTGGATATTTTTATTTTGTGAATTTTAGTTTGTGGCCTTGGGATTTATCTTTTTATGCAAAAATAAAGTTAAAAAATAGACATTATTGATTCACACTTGTGACAAGCATTGTTTGGAGTGTTGTAAACAGCGTTCTCTTGGAAGAGCTCTTTATCATGGTGCTAGTTACTTTTTAAGTATGTACACTAAAAGATATGGAGGGAGACTTACAATACGTAATAAGCAAAGTCTCAGTGGGATTCAGAGTTCTCAAAAAATTCCATCTGAAGCCTAGATTAAAACTGTTCTAGTCTAATGACTGTTATTATCTTGATGTTTAACTAAAGCAATCTGATCTAAAACTGTAGGCTGCTCAAAGGTGGCAACTCACTTAATTACCAATGTAAACACCTAGAATGCTAATGTGATCTGTGGATTTAAATATTAGTAGTATTCAGAAATAGGTTTTCTTATCAGAATCAGGTCCTTCTTCCCTACGAAAAGGAAGTCACACTTTTCAGTAAGATTCATGTTACAGTTAAATCACTTGAGTATACCTTGATCAGGAAAAATGATAATTTTGCAAACAAACTTGTGTATTCAATTCAGAGTTTCAAGAATCACAGAATTGTAGGGGTTGGAAGGGACCTTTAGAGATCATTGAGCCCAGCCCGCTGCCAAAGCAGCTCCCCAGACCAATGAGAAGTAATGAGAAATGAGGGCTGTTAGAGGATGTATTACTGTGAGGTAGAACTAGGGGGAAAGTAACGTGCTGTATGAATGGTGCTATTTGAGGGGAGCAAATGACAGAGGGAGAGGCAGTTATTACCATGTACTGAACAGATGCAACACTCCTTTCTACCAAAGATATAGGCTGTATGGAAATAGGGTAAAACGTAAACTGTAATAGAGTTCATTAACGCTGTGTGCTCTCATGAGTCTGTAGAAAATCTGAGGGAATTACTTTGTCCTTGTTTACATAATTAATACACTATTACCAAGCTTTTTTCTGAAAGATGATCCTAACAGTGGCTTTTCTATTAGTTCTTGTTCCGACAGGTGAAACGGACTTGGGCTCAGGATCAAAGGCTGCTGCATGTGAACGTGTCATGCAGGAAGAAATGATAAGTGAGGATGAGACAAGGCAGACAACAAACCAGAACAGAGAAAAGGGACAAGAGTGGGTATCACAGATGTGACCATGTTTTTCTTGCATACAGCACTACTCTCCTAGGAAAGCAATAATTTAAAATTCAGCTTGTTTATAAAATTATTGTTCTCTATTGTTAATCTTGATGCAAATCTTTCATGTCGCTTATACACGTGATGCTTAATTTATGTGATGTGTGTAATTGTGCAGACTTTTGCTACTTTCCAGCTGCTTGATTTCAAGTGTGCAATTCTTAGGGTTTTCAAATCCCGGACTTATGTTTGTTTGAGAATATGAATCTTCATTAGAAAAAAAAAATATATATATACATATATATATATTTGGCATTTATTGTGGAGGGAAGCTTAAAATGTGAATCCAGAACTTAAAAAAGACAAACTATCCAAAGTATGTCTTTGTAGTGTTGTGTTCACGTTGAGAATAGGATTGTTTTTATGTTCTTGGGTGATTTTGTCACTCTGAAGCAAATAGTTACCAGAAGTACTTTAATGCTTTTAAATTGAATGATCACTCTAAGGGCAAATCTTTTTGCTTCATATCATTTTGTAGTTTTTTTTGGATGTGTGGGAAGGGAGATTGGTGTTGTGGGTTTTCTTTTTTTTATTTTTCCAAATATGCTAGTCATGAGCTAAATTTGGTATATTATTTAGGCTTGCAGGGAAATAGGAACAGTAACAGAAATGGGTGCCCTTCATTCTATAAGGTGTAGCTGCTGACAAGTACCTCAAATCCTGTTCACACTTTTTTTTGTTGTTGTTTTCACAAGGAACTGTTTTTAAAAACTGATGGTGAAAAGGGTGTGGTTTTTATAGAAATTTTGCAGAAGTTTGGCTGCTGTTGTGATCCAGACTGTCATGTGTTGTTTTTTTCTCCATTCTGTACATTGTTCATTTCCACTGCAAGAGAAAAAATCCATGGCTCGTCATAGTTTTACTTTTGTAACTGTGTTTCTTTCTTCCTTTAGCCAATTTTCCTTTGCCACAATTTGCCTTCTAACATCTTTCATTTTCTCCTATTTTTTTTAAACAGCCTTGTAACAGATGTTTCAGCTGTTGGTTTTAAGGTATGAATCATTTTTCATCTTTTCCTGTGCACTTGTTCTTTCTTTTGATATAGAACAGTAAAACACATGGGGTTGACAGGGACCTAAAATATAATAAAATTAAAACCCCCATGCCATCAGAATGTAACACTTCTTATTTTCACTGATACTTCATTGGTAGTTACAAGACTCTTGCATTATTTCTTTTTCCTTTAACTATATTTTTTCTGAATTTTAATCCTTCATAATGATATAGTGCGAAATGGATAGTCCAGTGATGACACGTTTATACTTCAGGGGTGTGTGTAAGGGTTTTTTCTGTCCAAATGGAAAGCACGTAGCTTGCTGGTGGTTTAAGCAGAATACTGTTTGTTCACGTTGTGTAAATATCTTCAGACCTGTGGATAGTAAAGCATAAAATACAGCAAAACTGTATGTGGTCTGACAGTCTTACAGACACATGTGTGATGTAAAGCATTATTAAGCGTAAGGAAATGAGGTTCTCACTGTTCAGGATTTTTTTCTGTGGTATTTATTAACACATGCTATCACTCATTCTATTGCTTTTAAAGAAGTAGGATGAAAATTCTAGTAAGGACTGTGTCG
The DNA here is from genome assembly GCA_036925125.1 of Oreortyx pictus. Lineage (NCBI taxonomy): Eukaryota > Metazoa > Chordata > Aves > Galliformes > Odontophoridae > Oreortyx > Oreortyx pictus. The sequence goes on along the minus strand of JAUPFR010000004.1, from coordinate 2,169,721 downwards.
AGTATCAAATTTGTTTAAAGAAGGAGTATATTTCAAAGGAATCTACTGAAGTAACCTTCTCTTTGTACGGAAAGCCTGTTTTAACTTGTTGGGAGAACAGTTATCTTTACAGATTTAAGTAGGAGGCATTCATCTTTCTTGCTAGTAAAATTTGTATTTCAACTATCAGAAAACGACATTACTGAAAATTGTAAGCTGGTGGTAGCATTACAAGTAAAAGCTGTCTTGTTTGTTTGTTTTGATTGCACAGCAGAGCTTCTTTGTTGTGATGCCTGCTTGGTCTCTGCAGCATTCAAAATTATACATGGATTCTTATCCTTTGTCCTTTGGGATGAGTTTAAAGCCTTCTTACCAAGTGAAAGTATTTCACGTCTTAAGTATAAAAATACGCGTTTTAGATAAATTATGATTGTTATCACGCTTTCACAGCTCTTGATAATGGCATGTTGAAGATTGCCTTAATTGATGGTAGTTTGTTTTGTTCGCCTTCATCCATTGCAAGTGCAGTGTAAACATCATAGTCTAGAGAGAAGGTCTTAGGTGAGAAGAGGAGCCTCTGTGATAGTGAAACTTTGCAGAGGTAGGTGCAGCCCTCAACAGGGAGATGATTCTCTCCCTGGGCTCTGCTGAGTCCCCACCTGGAGTACTGCCCAGTGACATGCTACTTCGATCACTGAGCAGCAGCTCACAGAGACCCACCAGCGGGTGGGTCAAACAATATGAAAGACACTCTCCCCTTAAACATTACCCATTTCATACTGAAGGGAAAAGAAACAATGCTGCCCTTAGGTTGCCTGGCCTGGGAGGTCCTCTGGAGCACTGGTTGTCAAGCTTGCATGTTTGGAACCAGCATGCTCAGTTTCTTATGCCTGGCACTCACTACTCCTTTCAGCGTGAGAATTTGGGGAAAAAATGCTTTTCTGTGACTTTGCAATGCTCCTTGCATCAATAATCACTCTTTTGCCGTGAGAGAAGGTCATGCTGCTCCACATTAATCTAATTATTACGTAATAATTACTGCCGTGTTTAGTCTATCCTGACATAACCTATGACATTAATAATAATAATAAAAAAGCTGGTATCAGAAGTGAGGTCTGAAAGGCTTAGATTTTGAGAAGAGAACTGTACAGCAATAGTACTGTCTGAATGTCCACAGTGCTGACTGCTTAGAGCATCCAGGTTAGCTTTCACAGTGTCTCCTTGTGGAGATGGGGATATGAGTGCTCAGAGGTAAGGGCATGACAAGAAGTTCACTTGAGTACTTCTACCTGAAATGTTTTAATGGTGCACGTTAAGTCATATATAATAACACTCAAAACTCTTCAGAATGATGTCAGTACTGAGTATAGCATAATAGTAATTCCTACTCATCTTGTGTTCTGTTACCACCAGTGTTCCAAAATGTAGTGTAAAACATGGATTTTTTTTTTTTTTTTTTGTCCTTCCTAAGTATGTTTTCTGTTCTACGTGAGCAACTCCCAATATGCAGTGCGTGTAGCAAATCCTTACACTGCCTGGGCCATTCTTGTTGTAACACTGTTTCCTGGAAGAGGAGAGGAGCAGCTAAAAGCTTGTTTTACTTAAGGAGCAGTTTGGAGAAATAGGAGTAAACATCACAGCAGATCCTGCTTAGACTGGAAGAAGGGCTGAGTAGTCAAAATAAACACCAGTGGTGGGAGAAACTGAAACCTATTAAATAGTGATCTGTAGGCCACCATGAGGCCTCTTCTCAGCGTCTTCTGTATTAAGCAAACCAAAGGACCTCAGCATACCTCCTCAGTTATCCCACTGTCATACTGTTGGCAGCATTCATAATCTTAGTTATTGCTGTTGTAGTCCTGTATATAAAAATCTTGAGGCTGTTGCACAGTGTATTTATGATGCAAGTAAGCTCCCACTGCATGTTATCAGATGGATGAGAGTTATGTGTTGATAAACTGTGGTGGAACATGCCTTGGTCTGCTGAATTAATGTCACCAAAGTACCTTTGGTGATGTTGGAGGCCTGTAAGTTTGGCCTATGTTATAACAATATGCTGTTGTTCTAGCTAACTGACAGGCAAGGATTATGGAAAAAAACATTCAATTGGTAAAAAGAGCATGACTGAAATCATACTGCTATTATATGCTCAGTAAATCACTACATGTACAACAGCTCAAAACTGTTTGGCAGCTGATAAAGAACAAGCTGGAAGATGCTTTCCACCTTGTAAATGTCTTATCTACTTCAGCCTGAAAGAGTGAGGTACTGTGCCTTCAGGGATACCTGGCCTTGGAGGACATCCTGGGACACCTCGTGTCAAGCTCATGTGGCTGAAGCTTTCACACTCATTCCCTTGCAACTTCTGATTCCTACTGCTCCTTCTGACAGTGGAGTGGAGAGGACCGCTCCTCTGTAACTTTGTAGTGATCCTCACATTAATTATTACTCTTTTACAGCAGGGATAAAAAGACAGATACACAATATCAGTCCAAGTTGTTGTGTGCCAATTAATGCATTTATTCTGCCGTGATCAAAACCATGGTATTATAGAAGTTCGAAGTCCACATTTTATGCAATTGGAATTCTTACTGCTTTTCTCAAAAAACGTGTTATCACCTGCATTTTTAAGGTATAAACCTTAGATATTTTGAACATTGTGTTTGTATTCTGGTAAGGGGAGAAGTGTGATTACTGTGCAAAATAATTTGTCATTTGTTAATCTTTTTAATAAGGAGATAAATATGCCTGTGTTATGTAAACAGACAATGCATTGTCTGTTAACATCACCTCAGTGTTGTGATCAGCAGCACTGAGTCTAGTTGGAGGTCTTTAGTTAGTACTGTTCCCCAGGAACCAGTACTATGCCCAGTCTTATTCAGCATCTTCATCAATGACCTGGGTCAAGGGATAGAGTGCAACTTCAGCAAGTTTGCTGATGATGTGAAGCTGAGGGGAGAGCCCAAAACACTGGAAGGATGAGCTGCTGTTCGGCAAGATGTGGGCAGATTGGGTGGAGAGGAGCCATAGGGCCTTCAACAAGGACAGGGACAGAGTGCTACACTTGTCCTGATACATGCAGTTATCCTCTTCCAAGTTGGGGCTGACCTGTTTGGAAAGGAGCTCTACAGAGAAGGAGTTGGGTGTCCTGTCAGACAGCGGGTTCAGCATGAGGAATCAGCATGTCCTTGTGGCCAAGAAGGCCAATGATGTCCTGGACTAAATCTCCAGAGGTCCCTTCCAGCCCCTATGATTCTTTGACTTTTCTGGCTTTGTGCGTATCCTTGTATCCTCTAATACTAAAATCTGTTTCACAAAGCCAAAGCCAAAACCAAAAAGGAGTGTTTCTGGGGTGTCTGTCTCAGAAATGTAAAGATTTGGTATCTGAATCTCAGTCCTTTTTTTTTTTTTTTTTTTAAGCCATTTTTTTTGTAGGTTTACTGACAAGCTTTTGGAAGGCAGTTCAGTGGCCATTGATTGTTATTTAGGTCAAGACTCCTTGTCTACAAATGAGTTGTGTTAGATATGATTGGCATTTTTGCTTCTTCCTTTACTCGGGTACTGATTTCTACTGTGTGTCTATGATGGATGCACTGTATTTGTGCATTTTCTGTGTTTAATATGTTTATATTCTTAAACATTTTAGTCTTATTTTTAAGTGTGTGCATCTGCCTATGTTGTTCTGGGAAGAGTACTTTGATAAAATATTGCTGTATGCTTGTTTTCTTCTGAAGGTCCGTCCCAGGCACTTTTAGCTAGTGTCAGAGACAGGATTCTGGGCTTTGTGAACTTTTGGACTGTCACATTCTCAGTTTACATAGCAATGGCAATGCTGTTAGACTGGACAAATACTTTAAGTGCTTCCTAAATAAATAGTTAAATAACTTCCAAATCTGTTGAATGTATGTCAGTCAAACTGAATTTCCTTCAGCAGATCTTTTTGCAAAGTGATTTTATTTTAGCTTGTTCACTTGATTGCTTCTTTTCATGGATGCTGTCCAGTTCTGGAATTACTTGCTAGCTTTGGCTGAACTGACATACTAATTCATAAAAGTGCATGAAACACAGAGAGACTGTAAGCACATCTAAATTTGAGCCTGGCACAAGTAAGTTACAATGAAGTTGGAAAATTCTGAGAAAAACGGAGCTGACAATGTATATGTAAGCAAAGTTGTGAATTCAGAGTCCAGTGTAGATAAACTGTTTCAAAACTCAGGCTTGATACAGAACAATTGAAGCTGCGTTCATTAGATTTTGTGGGCGAGTCATAAAACTTTGCCAAACTGGACTTGGTATTCATGATGCTAACTGTGAAGCTTGTGTCCCTGTCATTGATATTTTCCTTCTGGAAAAGTCATAGCGGAAAAGTACACGCAGGTTTCTGTAATGTTGATGCAAGGCATCGTGGGAGGCTGAAGCTAGCATTATCTTTTCTGGTGAAGTCCCCTTAATGCCACTATGTCTTGTCTGCATCTAAGTTTTTAAGCTAGGTGATGCTAGTATTCCTATGAATAAAAGTGTAGTTTTGGCAGGAGAAAAGGTGTCTCTCGTTAAATAGTAAGTAGAAAGAGACATGTTGTTGCAAATATTGCAGTTGTTAAACTCCTTTTGGAAGAAAGGTATTAGAATACTGATTGACTGTAAATATCTCTTGCTAAGTGAAAAATAAACGTTATTTTTTGAGTTTTTTTTTATTCAGTTAGCTTGTCCATTTGGCAGTGAGTGGGGAAATAGTATGGGGTATATGGGAAGAATAGTACAAAGAATATATGAAGGTTTGAGAGAGGTCAAGCAGACAAAATGACTTTTTAGATCTTTCTGAGCTTACTACTTGAAGAAAACTCATGATATTTATACCTACCAAGTATTTAGTTGCCTTTTTATTTTTGGGAGAAGGGAAGAAAAATCTGTTCGAAGATAGCAAGTGGAGAAAGGATGCTTAAGTCATATTTAGGACAGGAGGATGATGCCCCTTGTGCTTACTTTTTTTCACTCTTTCCATTATTGTACTTAGAGAAGAAAAAAATGTTAAGTGCAACCTTTGAGAGTTTCAGCAAGCCAATAATTTGATTTTGGGTTTCTGTAGTAGTCAGGGGCAAACGTGATTATTGAATGGCAATGGTGAAACTGTATGTGAATAGTTGAAAATGGTTGGAGTGTGAATGACTTCAGGGTTTGAACTGACAAAGTTGTTTTTTCTTTATTTTATCACCTTTATATAGAATCTGAGTATGTGTTATTTTAAGTTTGAGATTTCTTAATTTATTTTTGATGAAATCTAAGAAGGTTTTATGAAGTGATTTCTATCCCAAAGACAAGGAATTAGTTTTGTACTAGAATTGTACCACATGTCTCTATTTCAGTTCAAAGCTTCTATGGAGAGGATGTCTTTTAAATTTTTTGAAGTATTGAAACTGTGGCAAGGAACATTTGTGACCTGTGTTGCCAGGTAGCTGTGGAAGCCAAAGTTGCTGTTATGGATGACCTGAGGATGTATGTGCAAGAACAGCTGTATTCTTCGTTTTCATCCTCACACTTCTAAGGTGTATCCGTACTTTCATATGATTTTAAGCTGTCAGATTATCACTACACCTTGTAGTTTCTGACTTTGTTGAGAGAACGTTGATTTAGCAGTGTGAGATTCAGTGTAATTGTAATATGTTAAAATGGATACAAAATAATATACGAACAATGTTCCTCTCAGTGCAAGTTTCCTCTTTCACTGAGTCCTCTCACTTAGTCCTGGATGAACTGTTCCTCTACCTAGTACAGCGCCAGTTAATGATTGAAATTTTATAAACTATATAGGATTTCTTTAGTTCCTTTAAAATACAATTGGTACTTTCTACACAAAGTTCATTGGCTTGTTTTCTACTTCTGGAGCTCTAGACATTGTTGTAGGTGTACTGGGAGTTAACACTTCAACAAGTTAGGATTCTTACTGATCATAGTGCTGTTACTAACAGTTACGCTGTTGGGTTTGTGTACTGCATCTGGCTTCTAAACAGTACTTTCAGTTTCTCTGTACATTGGTTTGGTTTTGGACAACAGGTTAAAAACATTGCAGAATGCATGTCTTTAGATAATAAATTCAATTTTGATTCAGGAGAAGTGTTGTCTGTATACAGATAGGAATAAATAGTTAGAAATTATTTTCAGAATTAACTTCTGGGAACCTGACAAACATCTAAAATGTGATATTTGCAGCCTCACCAAATATTGTAGGTAGGTTTGTGCTTGAGTGAAATCACTGTAGATTTTTACAATTGGAAATTACTTTTCTTTCTCATAGAGTGCAAAACACAAGTTGTAGTAAATAGTAAAAGTAAATAGTGAAAGTTGAAGTTTTATCCCAGGTCTCTTGCTTCATCTGATGTAAAGCTCATCCCATTGTCACTAACACTGATCTAGTTTTCAGATGTGGGTGCCCCATATCTGGAGGTGCTCAAAGGCAGATTGGATGTGGTCCTGGGCAGTACCTGATCTTGTGGATGACAACCAGCAACCAGCAGAGGGCTAAAACTGGTTGATGGGCTTTTAGGTCCCCTCCAACCCAACTATTTCTGGTGATAATTGTAACTGTGTTCAGGTCTGATGAAGGAGTAACTGGTCTTACAAGTTTGCAGTTTGTTTTATTATTTTTTAAGCCAAAAATAGAAAGGAGAATAATTGTATCCACTACAAAAATATTTGTCTGATTTTAAAAAGGCCATTTATAATTTTCTTAATTTTGATACTTATGCAGTAACAGAATACTTAGTAAGAGATTTTTGTTGTTGTTTGCTGATGTTGCGTTACTGGCAATCTGAGCAGCACCTTTTTTGAGGTTAATTTGACAGCAGTAACCCTGAAGTGTGTCACAGTGCATGAATGATTTGGCAGTCCTCTGTAGTCTGATCTGTTTGTGATTTCATTTTCTTGGTCAGCAAAGGAAAATTAAAGGCACTTGGAAGGGTGGAGGCAGCAACAGCACTTAAAACAGCAGTCACATATACTTTGGAGTGTGTTAGTACCTCTTGGGTTATAGCATCTTCACTTGAATATTTTAATAATTAAAAGCAAGTGAAAAGAAAGTATGATGCTGATATTCTTAGAAAAAAATCAATGATGTTTGCTAGTTAATATTTCTAGTAATGCTAATTAAGCAAGCCACAGTAGATAGTTATTTAAGTAAGGTGAGAGTAGTAGGGACTTCGTTGCTAACGGTAGTGTCATTTCTGTTCATTTGGTGTCTATTGTTGCTGAATTTAGCCAAGATTTAAAGGCCTGAATGTCACCCAGAGCACTGCTGCGATTGTTTCGACTGCTAACATAGTACCTGTTGTCAGCCAGCTCATGTCTGTGTCAGTGCTCCTCCCACATCAGGACGGATGTGTGTGTCACAGGCAGGATTGTTAACTCGTTTGGCTGCGTTCATTGTGCTTTACATGATTAGTGAAAGCATCGCTTTATCTGTTTGGCTCTCAGGTCTTTTGTCTGCTTTGAAAGGCAGAAGGTAACGTGCTAGTCATTGCTATTTGAAATAACCCTTTTTTTTTTTTTTTTTCTAGATATGGAGGATAAAACTGGTGTGTGTGGGTTTTTTTTTTTTTTTTTTAATGGTCAGTGAGTGTTTCATTGCAGTTTCATTGCTGTAAAGGAGTAGGTAGATGCACATGGCAAGCACACCCCCAGCTGACTTGCCCCTGGGCAACGTGGTGACACCTCCCTCACCAAGCAGGATCCCAAATGAGTCACCAAGTGCTTTCCCATCCCCACAAGCCCTGTGGTACTTGCTAACTGCAGCGGTGATCATAAACTGAAATTCAGAACGCTTTGTTTTTATGCACTTCGGCTATGCTTGGTGAAAACAGCTGTTCTGAGTTTGGAAGAATTTTTCAGTATAGATTTGTTCTTCTATGTTGTACACTGAAACCATGTAGTGTTTTTAATGGGAGTTGTTCATGCAGCAAAGAAGATAAATGGCCTAGGTGTATGCTGTGCAGCGAGTGTACTACATGTCTGTGCAGGTTGGCATGGTGATAAGCAGGGAGTAAAGGCACTGCTTGAGCTTTCCACCTCCTTCCCCTCTGTCCTTTCCCTTCCGCCCTCGCAGGGGATGGAGAATGTTGTAGCTTGGTAAATCCTTTTCCATATTCCTGCTAATGATGTGAGCGCTCAATATGTATTAACTGGAGACAAACCTCGTAATCCATATCTTGGGTGTGATTATAACCACTGTGCTTGCGTTTAGAAAAAATTTTAAAAATATATTTTTTTACTTTGAATTTCTTCTTTTAAAGTTGCTGCATAAATCTTAAAAGAAGGAACCACCGAAACAAAAGAAAGCAAACAAAACGGTCTGTAGTCTCAAATGAGAAATGCCTGTTTACAAAAAGACAATAGGACAAAGGTGTGCGCATGTGTATATAGCCAGTTTTATTACTAAACACTTTTTTCCAGCTGCTTCATGGAAAAATTTCACTGTTTTTATATGATTTTACTATTCTTTTAACAAATCTGCAGAACTCCAAATGGGATGACTAGACAATTTTCAGCAACTATTCTACATGCAGTTCTAGAAGCTACTGAATTTGAAATTGCAGCTAAGTACTTCATGCAGTATGCTTAGGGCTTTTTAGAAGTCTGCACTGTGTTTTCAGCTTCATTATGGCATCTGACATTAGAAACTGTTTAAGCTATTATCGTGTTATAGCATCTTCATATTTCAGCAGTGTACGTTGTGTCAGCTTCACTAATTCTTTGATACTAAATCTCTTCTGAAGAGAAACCTTTGTCTCTTTGTTAATGAGGTCAACAAAGCTAATACTCTGGTCATTTTTGATTCCCTTTTTAGTCTCTTTTTTTTAATTACCATTGCATGACTTCTTAGAAGTGTGCTGTATCTTGTTACTGGCGTAGCACGGAGCTTGAATAATTGATAACAGAGACAGTAGAGCTGACTGTGTTGCTAAAAGAACCACTGAGTGTTCAAGCCTACAGAAGAGCAGCTACCTGTGCTAAAACAGCTTTCTTTGGTGGTGTCTGATGATCAGGCTGTTGACCCAGTGTGTTTTGGAGGGAGCTTTGCAGTGGAAGAAAAAAGGTTTGCGCGTTTATGACCACTGATTAAAATTTCCTTCTGTTTCAGCATATTGAAATGTCAGCTTTCTGTGTGTTTATTTTTAATGCAAATACATCACCTTGAAATTTCTATTAGTTTAACTTCCATTTTCTTTGAGGTGTTTTTACTTTAATGTAAATAACGTTGCACTTCTCGTTAAATCCTCATTTTGGAAGTAGAATTTTAGTCTCTGCAGTTCCAAGAGTAGTCTGTGGAAGAAAGAATAAAGGGATAGGACAAGTGCTTGGAAAGATGTTTGCAGAAGTAGAAAATAATGGCAATTTTCACACTTGATCATAACCCTCAACTTTTTTTAGTTAAGATTCTGCAAAAAATAATAGGGTGTGCATTAGAACTTCATTTAATGAATATTGGATACCAGCTTGTCACTAGTATAACTTGAAAATGTTATTCACAGTGTAGGTTTTGGAACAGAAATTCTTTTGTTTCTGAGTAGAATCTTGTTTAAAAAAAAAGCTACAGTTTATATGCAAGGAGAAATGTGCATTTAAGAAGAATTATTTTATTGGGCCAATTTTTTTGTCAGTGTATTTGTCTCATGGTAGAATGCTGTGATCATATTCTTCCCTTTTTTTTTTTTTTTACTTGGAAGCAGTTCAGAAAGGAGACAAAGTATGCTGTAGAAAAACAAACAGAATATCTTTCAGATGAAATGTAAATTAGTCACAGTTTACACCATTTGTAATTAACTGTACTGGAAAATTTTTGGCTATCGAGAAAGATAAGAGGTTGCTTTAACTTCTTGTTGCAAGTGCCTGAGTTACAGAATTTTTGGCATGGGTTGCTATCAGAAATTTTAAAATCGTGGAACAGTTTAGGTAATTTCAAGAAAGGCATCAGTTGCTATAGTCTGAAGTTTTGAAGTTATTTAGTCAGGGAAATTGGCCGTAGTAGATTAGAAAAAAAATGTGAAAGCTGGATCTTTACAGTGCTGGTGTGAAGGCTGTGTAAGCTGACTTCCATGCTGGAAGAAGTTCCTGCCACGTGTATCAAAATCAATGGAGAGAAGGATGTCAAAAATGACTTTGCAGGCAAGCTTTGGTTGCCCTGATCAGTTTTCTCAGAAGGAATTTCTAAACAGTGATTAACTAAAAGTAAGTCAACCAAAAACTTGTGTACAGAAACCAGGAGTACTGGCAAGACTCTTGAGCCTTGATAAAGACTTAAATGGGAACTTGTAGCATAATACCTAGACCAAAGTAACTTCTTATGTAGTCATTTTTAATACTTGCCTTTTTACCAGGGCAATATTTAGACCTTTGTCCTACATCATACTTTATTACGTTTCAGAGTACTTCAGAATATTTCTTTCACTGCTTTCCTGGAAAGGGAGAGGGACTAACTGAATTTGGGAACTTGAATTGTCCTCCCTTTGTGGACCTGTGTTTATGAGTATGTGGGAGGATTCTGATGAAGAAAATGTCTTTTCTTTACTTCTCCAGACTAATCCCGATGATTGCATGTTCTACTTCAGCTTACAGAAAAACTGTGTCAGTTTATCTTTGTATTCTTCTAGATTGCTTCAGATAGTGACTCAGAAAGCTGATCAGCAGCATGGTTGAATAAAGGGCAAAATGTAGAACATGGTGTTCTTGTACTTCAGAAGTGGGTTGGTCGTCTATCTGCAAAGAGTATGTTCCTAGCCATTCTCTTATAGGATTTTTTTTTTTTTTGAGAGCACAATTAGTAAATACACTGTAACTGCATGCGAGTAGATTTAATTACTTTGTATTAGGACATAAAATTCTTTATCTCGTTATAAGGACTGTAGGATTAGTGTGACTCTCTCAGGCCAATTATTCTGTAACATCTTAACATGTAATTGTCTGTTTTCTTCATTAAAAACTTAAGAAGAGTCTAAAGTACACTTGTTTTAAAATCTTTCTTGAGTCAAATTGATGATATGAAGATAGCCGTACATTTGTAATGATGGTGGTTTCCTGTATTGTAAGAGAACGTCTTTAATAGATCAAGTGAAACAGCTGACAAGGTGATGACCTCATGAGTTAAAAGAGCTTTCATTATCATGACTACCTATATGCCTAAGTTAATGGCTGTCAGAGGACTGGTAGAACCTATGGGTCTGTGTTAGGAGTGGCTGGTTCAGTGGTGCATCTGCTCAGGTGCGGGCATATGTCACCACTGAACATAGTGATTACACTTTCCAGTGGAATGGTTAGAACCTCTTAATGACGCAGTTCATTCTATGCAGCAGTGAGCTATGTAGCTCACTGTTCAGATCTGCATTGTTGTAGTATAGACTGCTACAGACACCTGAATTATTTTATATGTCTGTGTGCACTTGTCTCAGTAACTTGGAATTATTTCCTTGATCTGGTTTGCAGCACAGTTCCATAAGCAACGTGGAATTTCTCACTGGAGAAAGCTGTAGTCATGGAATGGCCTACAGAGGATGAGTTGCATATATTCCAGAATATGCTTGAACTTGTTTGTGGAGTGCTGAATTATCTTCAGTAGGAATATTGTTTCATTTGTAGACTTTCTGTATTACCTCTGATAGTGAGTTATGGCCTTTGCAACTTATTATGAAGACACGTCTGTTCTTCGTGGTGTTGTAAACCTTGATAGTTGGCATTTTCTGTGGGAGCCATGTACAGATTTTTACCCAGAAGACAGTGTCAGACATTCCAGTTCCAGTGTCATGTGCCATACTTGCAAAATGTCTAATGCTGTAATTGTTGATGTTGGGCTGTATGATACACAGTGTGCTGTATTGCTCAACTAAATAAGTTGTTCCTTATGTTAGATTATATTCTATTGCAAACAGATTTAACTGGAGGCAAGTGAAAATTAAAATCAGTTTCTTTTTTCTGTATTTATTTATTTTGTTTTGTAAAGATTATTTTGCAGTGCTTAGTGTATTAGATGTTGCATTTGAACAGTTGAGATGTGGTTTCTTGATTCAGAAGTATTTACTGCTGCCAGTGTGGGGTGAACACAGTCATGTTTTAATCTCCACAATGACACTTCTGATATTTTGTGAACAGCTAACTTTGCCTAAGTTTTTTCACCATCCTAACCTAGATAGAGCATTCAGTTGTGAATGACCTTCCCAGACCCCACTTGAAGTACTGTGTCCAGTTATGAGTCCCACAGCATAGGAAGGACATGAAGCTGTTGGAGTGGGTCCAGAAGATAATCAGAGGGCAGGAGCACCTACCCTATAAGAACAGGCTGAGAGAGCTGGGCTCTTCAGTCTGGAGAAGAGAAGGTTCCAGGGGCCCTTATAGCAGCCTTCCAGTCCCTGAAGGAGGCCTACAGGAAAGCTGGAGAGGGATTTTTCTTTTTTATATAAGGGCAGGTAGTGACGTGATGATGTAAAATGGCTCTAAACTGACAAAGGGTAGATGTAGACAAGATGTTAAGAAGAAATTCTTTACTGTGAGGGTGCTGAGACACTGGACCAGTTTGCCCAGAGAGGCTGTGGGTGCTCCCACCCTGGAGGTGTTTAAGGCCAGGCTGTCTGTGGCTGTGAGCAGCCAAGTCTAGTGGGAGGTGTCCCTGGCTGTATCAGGGGTTGGAGCTATATGATCTTAAAGGTCCCTTCCAACCCAAACCATTTTGTAAACACACTGGGGAAGCAGTGGGAACCCATGACTAAGGATGAAAAAGACCAAACTGTGCTTCTCTGTGCACAGTTTATAACCAGTTCTCAATGACAAATACTTCTGCAGTCCACATCAACCAGTGAGGTGGCTTCCTGCTGTAAAAAGGATGCTTTCATAGAAGCATCTCCTCTCTTTGCCCCTTCCTTTGATCTCGATTCTGGTGTTCTTTGAACTTGCTTTCAGCTGATAAACTTAATAACCTGATTCAGTAGTGAGTTTCAGCTGTTCGAAGGATGAAATCATCTCATGAAGAAACTCTTGGGCACCAGAACTGCTTGTTTTGTGGAGCTGGTGAGAATACTGGGGCAAGATTAACAGGATCTTCTCCTTCCACCAAAGTGATGTGCTTTCTAGATCTGCTTATTCTGTTTTCTAGGTTATCTCCCTTAGTCTCAACTTTTTCATGTAAATACTCTTACAGAACAGCATACAGCAAATTTCAAGAAACTTAACTGTCTTAGGCAGTACGTTTCTGGCATTTTGAACTGTGATAAGAAAGAGGTGATACTTGACTGGATACTAGAGTAACCCTAATGGGTAAAGTTAGCACCCAGTTGCCAGTTAAACCTGGCATGTTGGATTTGGCATTTTTGGATGAATAATCTGTTTTGCTCAGACTCTTATGTTAGGTGTTAGAACCATAAATTCTCTGCCTTCTTAAAGAATGTACTTTGATTTTCACTTCTTCATTCTTTTTCCCTAAATATGTGTGATCCACCATTAAATTCTTTGGCTGATGAGTAAGTATAAAACAGTTACAGGTATATTGAAAAAGTCTGAAGTTGGTATTTTGAGGTCAGCACAACTGCTGACCAATGTAGCTATGTGTTTTATTTGTATCTGGAAGCAAAGTTGAACACAGACTCAGAGCCTGCTACGAGCTCATTTCTTTTAATAAACATTTGTTAATCTTTTAAAACTTGACCTATAGTAAGACAGATAATGAGAGAACAAGTGTAACATATCTGAACTTGCTAACTGAAGTAATGAGATAGAATGAACAGTTAGCACTGTTCTTCTGAAAAATAAATTCACAGTAGTAGTAGATACTATGCATAGAAAGGAGATTTTATTGGGATTTTTTTTTTTAATCAATTTTTTTCTCTGTAATGCCTTTTACTGATAAACTTTCTGTTTTTCAGGCTGGACCTGACAGTCTTTCCAGTGTCAGTGGAAAGCCTCTTACCATGAGTAATTCTACTCCAGCTAAAGGTATATATAAGAAAAAGACATTTTTATCACAGTTCTTCTTCAACAACGTATGTATTTTTCTCTTGGTTCTTGTCACAGTTAGCATCCTCACTAGATCCTGAACTGTGTAAGGTGGCTCTAACAGTAGAGGCACTGGAGTCTACCCAATTCTGTTTAGTTGCAGTATTGAGGAGCTCTAAAACTGACTTGTTGTGATGGGCCAAGAAATACCTATTTTGTGTAATCGTGATCAGGCTAGTAGCCTTCTGTGGAGATTCTCTAATGCCTACTCAGTGTCTTTATAGTCTGACACTTGAAAGGAATTTGTTCTAAATTATTCAATACAGCTTGGACTACGGAGACAGAAGATGAATTTCTTGTAGTAATCTCAGTTTAGTGGAGTATAGAGCATGTTGTGTGGATGTGAAAAAAAGGTGATTTCCCTGAAATATTCTTGCCCATGCTTTCTACCCTTCTACTGTACTTCTAGGATTTCTTGAGCAGCAGCGCAGACTGTCCAATGATATATTTTGCAGCTGCTTTTCTGCCAGGGCTTTATTTATTCATTTATGTATTTACTGCAAGAGAAGCAGTACAAAAATTTGTATGTAATTTTTCTAGATCAGATGGTTCCTTGGGTCTGATTCATCACACATATGCACAGATTGTTCTTCAGCAGAGTGGGTTTCTTTGAGAGATGGTGGGAAATTGAGTAGACAGGCACAGGGTAAAGAGACTGATTATATTTAAGAGATTTTGTGGCTCAAAGTGAAGCCACAGCCATGGTTTGTTCATATTGAACTGATATTACTACCCAAAAAAGATTTTGCTCCATGTGTTGGAGAAGATGGAATAACAGTATTCCATTACCTGAAGTTTTAGATCAAGCAAAGAAGTTGAATGTGGGAGAAGGCTGGGACTATTTCCTTTGGAAATATTTTCTTTTTATGTGGGCTTGAAGTATTCATGGCCCATGGCTGTGGAAGTTAACTGTAAGTAATATAAACTAACTAGCTTGTGACACAGACAGTTTTCTGTTAGTATTTGATTTTATTGGGGTGTAATGGACAGAGCAAATGACCTCTTTGTAAATGTTTAAGATCTGCTTGCTGTGTTTCCAGTGGGAAATATGATTAAGGGAGAGACAAAGGAACTAATTTGAAGAGTCTTTTCTATTTCTTATTTACACATGTTGGATTGTTTATGCTTCTATTAATTGATTTAGTATGTCATCCAGTGGCTTCTCCTTGTCTTGAAACAGCTAAGTCTATAATTCAGTAATTTAATAGCTGAAATATGTTTCAGACCTGTGTAGATGGGTGTTTTTTGTAAGAAATTGCCATCTGGTAAGGAATATGAATCTGCATTTAGTTCATTTGGTTTTTATTAATTATCAGTGTGACCAGTGATACCTCATAGTGACTTACAGAGTTTCTAACTGCTATTGATCTTTAAAATAAGATGGATGTTTTTGACTCCTACTAAGTCCAAAACAAAAACCTGGTTCTCACTGATGGCTCTCCACTTCTTTTATCTGTTCTGATGAAGCTCTTCAGCTAATGCAACAGCTTCAACTGTGGCATTTCTTACACGTAATGGATCATTTATCTAGAATCTGTTTGCATTTCTCAATCTGAAGTTATTCACTTGGAACATACATTTAAACAGTTTTGTATTATGATTATAGCGAGCTTTTGTTTGCAGTCCTGGGCCCTAAATTAATTTTGTTTAATGACTTCTCTTTTGAATATCTATTTTCTGCTTTTAACCAATTGAGTGTGGAAATCCAAAAAAGCAGGGAAAAAAAAGAAAACAAGCAAGAAGGAAAGGGAAAGTGGAAGGACCTCACATTTATTGTGAAGATTTGGAACAGGTGAAGGGAACTTTTTTCAACTGTCAATGATTTATATATGAGCTGTCCTTTCTTAGAATTCAAAAAGCTACAGAAAATTAATGTCGGTTCTGAGACATCAGTTTCTTCCATTTGAGTTTGGCACTTATTCTGCATAATAAGTTTGTCTTATTTGTTTGTCCATTCCTTTCCCTAAAATACTGCAGGTGATGAGAATGGCAAGAAGAAATTTAAAGGAATGAGATTTCCATGCTCACCTTCTCGTGTCCTTCATCTTCGTCAAATTCCTGATGATGCCACTGAAGCAGATGTCATTTCATTAGGTCTCCCTTTTGGCAAAGTAACCAATGTATTGATTCTAAGAGGAAGGAGTCA
Source organism: Oreortyx pictus (assembly GCA_036925125.1). Taxonomy (NCBI): domain Eukaryota; kingdom Metazoa; phylum Chordata; class Aves; order Galliformes; family Odontophoridae; genus Oreortyx; species Oreortyx pictus. Next base: position 2,153,571 of record JAUPFR010000004.1, on the reverse strand, counting down.
GGTAACAATTATAAAGAGCAAACCTGCTCATGTCATTCATTTTTATAATGCTTTTCGTACTGCGTTTGACTGAAATGATTGCAGTGATTTCTGAGCACTTCATTTATAACTCAAAATGTTCATTTTTTTTCCACAGTTGAAAAACTGTCTTGGTATTCATTTCTTTTCATATATTTTCTGATCAAATGATGATCTAGGATCTTGCTGATATTAGTCACAAACGTTATATGCATCTTATGTAAGAACATATGATGCTGGAAAACTTTGTTGCCACTGTTGATGTTGACAGCTGTCTTGAAATGACCTGCTTGTTAAAATAATTAACAGTGAGTTTAATTTTTTATGTGAAATAATTTTTTTTGGCTTTTTTCAGATCCTTTTAGATAAGAATTTACGTCAGGAATAAACACCTAAAAACGATAGGCATTCATTCAGAAATTGTCTACAGCACTGCACTGGGCTAATATTGTGCAGAAAACAGAAATTTAGTGTCCTCTTCCTATTGCCTCAGTCAGTGTATGCATTTGCAGACTAAGCAGTAATGCTTGTATTCAAAATTCTAGCAAATTCGTTAGCAATGTTATTTTATTAGCATATCTTCCCAAATGTCATACTCATTCCGATTCTTCTTTAATTATACATTTTAAGCACAGTATGTAAGTCTATTTAGAGATTCAAATCAAATATCCTCACAAACTTGCATAAATGAAGACCTTTTAATGCTGTACTTTCTTGTGATCTTTTCCTAATGAGACTGGAATTCTGCATAAGTTATGGTTTAATGTTTTGTTCTTTCCTGTAAACAAAAAAGGAAAGTTAAATACTGTTAATTCTATTGTAGGCTTTTTTGGAAATGGCTTCTGAGGAAAATGCTATTAGTATGGTGAACTACTGCTCTTCTGCTATACCTCACATCCACAATCAGCCTGTGTATATTCAGTATTCCAATCACAGAGAACTTAAGACTGACAATCTACCTAGTCGGGCTGTAAGTATAATATTTTCATTTAGTAAGATGGAATTACACACGACTTACATTAGTAAATAGTCTATTTTCTGCTAATACTACATTAATGAGTATAATATATACATTATTTTCTTCTGTTGTAATCTAAACAGAAAGTTCTTTCATAAAGGGACTCGGTATTTCTAAAATTACTGTGTAGGAGCTCAAGTTCAAGAACATTTGTCCTGACAGCCAGGAAGTTCAGAGAATGGGACAGGAACCCTGCATGGATGAACAAGCCTTTCCTGGCAGAACTCAATATAAAGGAGACATAGGAGAGGTATAAGTATGGACAGGTGACCCTCGAGGAATATAGAGGTGTTATCTTAATATGCAGAGACATGTCATAACAGTCTGACCATGAGCCAACAGTGTGCCCGTGTGGCCAAGAAAACCAGTGGTATTTTGGTGAGCATTTAAAAGAGCGTGGCCAGCAGTGAGGGAGGTGATCCTGCCATATCTGAAATATTTCTGTGTCTATTTCTGAACTCCCCAGTTCAGGAAAGACAGGGAACTGCTGGAGAGAGTCCAGCAGCGGGCCACAGAGGTGACTGAGGACCTGTGTGAGGAGAGGTTGAGAGACGTGGGACTGTTCAGCCTCAAGGAGAGAAGAGTGAGGCAGGATCTTACCAGTGTTTTATAACTACAGGGACGGGGCCAAGTGGATTACTCTTCTTTGTGGTTCCCAGTGACAAAGCAAGGGGCAATTGGTAGATCCTGGAACTTGAGATGAGATATGAACAAGAGAAAGAGGATGACAGAGCACAGGACCAAACTGCCTGGAGAGATTGTGGTCTGCTTCTCTGGAGACAGTCAAAACACACCTGGTTGCTTTCCTGTGCTATCTGCTTTAGGGAATCTGCTTTAGCAGGATGGTTGGACTTGGTGGAGTCCCTTCCAAACCCAGTTTTTCTGTTGTTGAGATCAAAACTTGGCAAGCTGGAGGAAATGGACTGATGAGATTCTGATTAAGTTCGACAAAGGAAAATGCTAACTCTTGTGCCTGGGAAGGAATAGGCCAGTGCAGTATGTGTCAGAACCAACTAGTTGGAAACCAGCAAGCTAGCCTGAAGAATGATCTGTGTTTTCTGATGAACCTCAACTTTACCATAACGCAGCAGTTTGTTGTTCCAGCAAAGAAAGCCAACAGCATCGTCAGCTGCAAAAAGCAGAGTGCTGCCATCAGATAGATGAGGGGTGACTCTTCCCCTCTATTCAGCACTGGTGAAACTCATATATGGAGTTCACTCCTGGGCTCCTCAGTACAAGAAAGACATAGACATAGTGGAGCAAGTCCAGCAAAAGGCAGTGAAGGTTGTTAAGGAACTTGGAGGCATTTAAACCTTAAAAGGAAACAGTCTTAAGCAGTCTAAGCTAGGTGACTTCTTTGAAGCAAGGGTGTTGGACTGGACAGTCTTTGAAAGTACCTTTCAACCTCAACTATTTTTTTTTTAATTGTTTTTTCAGCAGGTCAGAGACTTGGGATGCACCTGTCTTGCTTACATAAAGTAAGAGTAGGTCCTCAGGCTGTGCTCAATTAGAAAAGAAACTAGAAAGGAATCATTCTCTTAGGTCTGCCCACTGACATGAATGTATGTTTCTGAAAAAGCAAATCTGTTCATGGTATTTTTGTAAAGTGGACATTTACTTCTAGTTCTGCTTAACTTCTTCAGGAGAATCTCATTTCTCTCCCCTGTGAAATGTGATGTAGTTACAGTACTGTTTTTCTACCTACTGTGGAAAAGTTCCCTACTTCTGGGCATCTCTCAGTTTGTGCTTCTGGTTCTGGCTCTTTGTAGATTCAAAGAATTTCATACGTTTCCTTGGAATTAACAGATAAAATCAGTGAATTCCTCAGTGCTCTCAGTTCCTACCAGTTAATAAACAGAAAAGACTGCCACAAAATCATTTTTCTGCTTTGAAGTACGTCGAAGGTGCTAAAACATGGAGATTATTATCTATAACTTCTTTCTCATATATACTCATCTTTGTTTCTTATGCTCTTTTTTCTCCTACTGATAACAAATTCTCAACAAATAGCTATATAACCATATTTCTTTTTTAATGGGCATAGGATGTCTTGCAGATGTAAAGATAGCTGTTTGTAGTATTTTCTTATATAAAAATAAATGAATACAGACTGTACTGAAAAATAAAATTCTTGCCTTGTTGGCTTTGAGATATCTTTTCATTTTCTTGAGTGCAGTATCAGAAGGATTTGCTTTGTAATGTCAAAACTGTTCCATGAAGCTTTTGTAGACAACTTTCTGTTCTTAAAAATTAAGATAATGCATTTCTGTTTTGTTAATGATGTTTGTTGAACGTAAACTTTTGTCTGGCAGTGCCCTGTGTCACGGATCTTCAAGGCTAACAGTGTGATGTTTTGTCATTTCATTTTGAAAAAACAAGCTTTCTCTATCAGTGAAAGAATGGGAACTTTCCTCTCACCGGGGAGGTTTAGTAGGAGGTAGGCAAGTGGCTAATTACAGGTTCAGTTTGCAGTGACTGAGAACACTCTCTATTGCCCTTTGAGGTGGATCTTAACACAAAGGCTTAGCTTCATTGATCTGGAACTGCTGTAATTTGCACTACATAGTCACGTAATGTCATTCAGGGTTTTGATACATGGAAACTACATGCCCATGCTTCATTGATGGACCTATTATGTTGTTACTTGTTCCCTTTGTGTGAGCTGACATTCATAATATCGCTCAATGCCTAGAGCTATGTAAAGGCAAGTTCTTAATGGATGAACTTATCAATTGGAATGGAAAATATGTAATTTAAAAAAAAATCCCCATGTTTAACTTTTTATTTATATTTTACAGAGCTGTTGTGATCGTTGTTACATTCAGTTTTAAACAGTTTGGGAAGGAGTGACTAAGGAATATTCCCAGGGGCAGCTACTTTAAATACTAATTGCTCTCTAATTGGACTTCTGGATGAGGTTTCTAGCAGAAACCTGATGTTAATAATATTTTTTTTTTAACGAGCACTTGTTAATTGGCAGTAATAAAAACGCGAATTGATTCAGTGATTTGGTGATCCTGAGGGTTGCTAATTACGTTCTGCATGACTTAAAACATACTATAATAAGTATATTTAAAAGAACCTTTTCCACTCTTAAGTTTTTCATATTAGAAGACAGATCTCAATAGCTTCAGAAATGAAGAAAATACCATGTCTTCTCCAGTAAACTCTTTTCACTAAGTCACAGGGCAAAGACACAGGGTTTCATTCTTATATTTGTACTTTCTTAAAGAGGGATGTATCTTAAATTAGCTCTGGAATGTGATTGCTTGGGTAACAATTTTGATTTTCTGCACTAATACCGTGTGTAGTGATTGCAGCAAAAATCAGTGCTCATCTTTAATTTGTGCCAATGTGAAAAGGGTTGAAATCTTGTGAACTTGTCAGTCTGGTAAATGTCATTTGTCTCTTTGCTGGTTTTATTTGTTGTCCGCAAAAACAAATAAATAAGGCAACAAGATTCAAGTGTGGTGTAGGTAGGGGCCTCAGAAAATAATTGCAAATAAAACAACTTTTTTCTTATCATTTTCAGCTCAGAACGTGAGAGAATATTTTCTTCCTCCTATAAAAACAATGTTGCCTACTTGAAATATATGTATATTTAATTATGACTGTATAATTTGAGTTTTTTATTTAAACTTCAGAGATCTTAGCTTAGCAACTAATCACTAAAATATTGATGTTTTAGTATTTAGACTCATCTCTGAGGGACAGTTTATTCTGCAAGCCTAAAAAATTGTGAAACTAGATAATATCCACATCTCATGTCATGTTTAGTCCATCTTCCAAGAGAAGAGTGTAAAACTGAGGTAGGACTTAAAGTCATAACACTACATTTGGAAAGGAACACCTTAGAAGTGAGTTCAGAGGTGTTTTAATTTGTGCATGGTAGTTTAGCTCTGGGAAATAAATGATAAAAAAAAAAAAAAAAAAGATGTGTACCTTTAAGCTTGCGTTTGCCAAAACTCAGTTTCTGGACAAAATCACCAAGGAGTCTGGTTTACTGGCTTGTTGGAAACCCATTGCCATGTTGTACTTCCATGGATATTCACAAAGGGGGAATCTGGCTTTTAAAAGTTGCACGTCAAATGCATTTTACATGGATTTCTTTGTGAGAGATCTTTGTTTATACACAAATAATTTGCATTTGTGTAAGTTAATTGTCTCTGCTGTGTCGTGATTTCAGAGTACTCAAGCTGCTTTGCAAGCAATGAATACTGTGCAGTGTGGAAACCTGGCTATTACAAGTACTTTTGCTGCTGAAGGTGGGCTCTCTCCAGGTCACAGTTCTGTTCTTCGAATCATTGTTGAAAATCTTTTCTACCCTGTCACTTTAGAAGTGCTGTATCAGGTAATAAGAATTGGTAAAACAAATAGTAAGATCTGTTTCTATGTTGCCACTGTAAATATATATATATTTCTAAGATCGTGTGGAACCTCAGTTGTGCATTACTCAGTTTGAATAAGGACTGACACTTCAGATACGATTTCTGTAGTTTTAGAGATCTAGTCTTGAATTGGTTTTACTCCAAAAAAGAAAAAAAAAAAAAGCAGTTAAAAATGACTTTTCTAGTTGGCTTTTCCTGATTTTTTTTTTTTTTTTTCTGTTTGTTTGTTTTGTTGTTGGTTGGTTTTGTTTGTCTCTTCTTTGGTTTATAGGTCTTTAACTTAGTTAAGATCATAGCAAGAGTTCTGTGGAAGGAATGGTAAAGTTGAATTGCTACTTGGAATTTATGCCTATAGTTGTAGACTATAGGTGTGAAAGACATTACTGTAACTTCTGGCTGTGGTTATCAAGGATTTGTCAATACTTTTCTTTCAGGTATTACAAAGAATTTCATACTTGAAGCTTTTTAAATGTCAGTAAATCTTTGCAACAGAAAACATGCCCCTAATATGATTTTCCTGAGCTAATGTGATTTAAAATGATTAGCAGTCCTTTACAGGGAGCTGCAGTCTGGACAAAGATGTTTTTGCTGTTCTATTTAGCATCTCAAATGCTTATTGTCAGGATTTGCTTTTTCCTCTTTCCTCTTTCTACTTATTTTCTTTATCTTTACCTCCCAGTCAGTATGGATTAACTAATATGCTACTAGATATCACTTAGAAATCAAACTTTTTGTGATCTAAGGTATTGCTTGTACTGTCAGGTGTTATTTACTCAAGAATAAATCATACAATTTGAATGTCAACTGTTTAAGACTATTAGTGTACACAGAATAGTCTACTAGTTAACCGTTAGTGTGTAGCAATGCACAGATATCCGTGCAACAGCAATTCCTGGATCTAACCTTGTGTACTTTTTGTGTGTTGGGTTTTCTTTTTGTTGATATCAACAAAGCAGACAGTGGAAGAAGAGATCCATATTGTGTTACTTTAATCTGAATAACATTTGCTACAGTGCAGCGGAATTGTATTTTTCCATGTTTCAGTTGTCCAGTAACCCTCTGCTAACTATTTTTTTGCAAAAGGTGTAGAAAATTAGGTAACCCATGAAAAGGGAGCTTAATTGGAGTTCATAATTAGGGACATTGACCTCTAATTAAAGCAGCACTTTGTGAATGGAGGATAGCTGCAGGGCTACAAAGTAATGTAACTTTATAAGCGTGGGAAGTTAATGGCAATGAGAAAATTCCACTGATAAGTATAGTATCATAAACTCATAGGCAGGCTGTCATCCAAAACTTCAGTTACGCATAGCATTTGTTTATTTATTTATTTATTTAGCCCCAATCTCCCTTAAAGTATCCTACTGTAAGGAGTGGAATACTTGGTGCTCCATTTGTAGAAACAAAACTGTGGTGTTTGTTCACTTGTTTTTGTGGCAACGTGCACGGAAGCATACATAGAAATACTTAGCACATTTAGAAACTTCACTTTGACCCTTGTGAAGGGGAAGTGTTTTGTGAACAGGAACTTGTCAGCTAGTTTTAAATTGCTGTGAAAAAAGTTTCTGTTCTGTCTCCTACCACTAAACGATGACTGTAGCATGAAATCCTGAAAAACTGGGAACGAAGTTTTAAAACAGCAACTCTGTGACTCTAAGGCTAACAGGCTGGCAAGGGATGCCTGTCCTTGTCTGTTGTATACCTTTCTCTTCTAGGATCAGTACTTTTCTAGGATTCTGCTCCTCACTGTTGTGGTGCTTTGCAGTGCTTTAGAACTTTGTTCTAAAACTGTTGATGCTTTCCAAATCACTTTTCCTCTTTCATTGATACCTTTGTCATTGTTTGTTTGCACTTGCATGGTATGTCTAAACCTAGCTACACTTTTGTCCACATTCTCCATGAGAGTCACAGAAGCTGTCATCATGTCATGTAGTGAGTGTTCCATGTATTACATGCTCTCCTTCTGAATGTGTGTATACATATGTATAGGATTCCAGCCTTTAAAAGCTTTTCTATGATGCCTGCGTTTGCAGTGAATCAAACACCACTCAATTATAAATTGGTATGTTTATAAATCAGTAAAAGGATGGGTCTCAAACACAGTGCTTGTCTTACTTCTTTCCTTCTTTGTCTTCCAGTTAGGACAGTGGATCTGTCTTTTTAATGTGTAGATTTGTAGACACATCATCTATTTAAGATTTGATCATCAATTTGGAGAAATTGCCCAAAACATAAGACTGTAAGGGTACATGTCTTTACAGTTTGCAGTTCCTGTCTAACTGGCTTGTGAACTCAGCTATAATATGGGACATAAACCTCCTTAGTCTGGTCTACTTTCTTTTAGTTATTATTAATTGTTAGAATTAGTCATCGCTAATTCTTCAGAGGAATTTTATCCTTCTTCCCCATCTTTTATATCTTTTTTTCTTGTTTGTTTTTTTTCTTTTTTTTTTTTTACCTGAAACAAATTCCAACATCAGTTTATTTCTGTTCAGCTCTTACAAAAGATATGCCCCAGAAAATTATATTAGATATTAAAATGCTGGGTTTCTTTTTTTTTCAGGGAATGAAGTCTTCATTTTTTCTTAAAGACCGTATTTCTTCCTTCTCAGATTTTCTCTAAATTTGGATTTGTCTTGAAGATTGTCACCTTTACAAGGAACAATCAGTTTCAAGCTTTGATCCAATATGCTGAACCAGTGAATGCATATTATGCCAAAATGGTAAGTGTAGAGTACTCAGCTGACTTGTTTCATTGTGTTTTCCTCACATGGGTGAACTGTCCATTACGTTACTGATAGCTTGTTCATTAACTTTGAGTTCATTCCAACTGTCTTGTTGCACAAGAATAACTTTGACAACCCTCATTAGTTACGAGAATGGTACTCTAGCATCAAATGTAAGAAAGTGTCGGTGTGCTGTACAGAAGTCTGCATGGTTCTACCAAATCAAAGGTTGGAGCTGTCGGTAGGGAAGACCAATGGTAGCTGTAGTTGTGACAAAAACTCTTTTCCTTGTCAAAGTAACCGAACTGTTTTCAGTGAGGATTAATCTGAAGTGTGGATTAACCCCAGTGGCTGCCAGGTACCCACCTCTCTGTTTCACTCCTTGATAAGAAGGGAAGAAAGTAAGATGAAAAAGCTTGTGAGTGGAGATGAGAACAAGAAGATCACTGCCAGTTACCATCGTGGGCAAAACAGATTCAACTTGAGGAAGATAAATTTGTTTTGTATTGATAAGGATAGTGAGAACTAAAAAAAAAAAACAAACTAAGAACCACTTCCTCTCATACCTCTTCTCAGCTTTTCACTCCTGACTCTTCTTCTGTTTCCTCCCCCTACAAGCAGTACGAGTGTGTGCAGAATGGGATTTGTTATCATACCATAGTACTTAGTCTCTGCTGCTCCTTTCTTCCCTCACTTTCCCCCTGTCCCCAGTGTGGGGTCTCCCATGGAATACAGTCCTTCATGAAGGCTGCATGTGAACTGCAGCCCCTTCCCATTGGATGTAGTTCTTCAAGAACTGCTCCAGGATGGTATGCAATCATTTGGGAACAGACTGGTTTTCCCATGGGCTGCATGCAGCTTCTGCTCTACTCTGGGCTCCTCTCCACAGGCTACATCCTCCAGCCCAGGCCCTGCTCCTGCAGGGCTGTCCGTGGGCTGTACCAGGGGCTTCTCTACAGCTGCACAGGGAGATCTGTAGGTGGACAGCCTGCTCTTCCATGGACCTCTCTTGGGCTGCAGGGAGCTGCTGTTTCACAGCTGGAGAACCTCATGCCCTCCTGCAGTGACTTTGAGTCCTGCAGGGCTTATTCTCTCATGTTTTTTACTGTTCCTTCTGATAGCTGATGTACAGTATTTTTTTTTTTTTTTCACCCTTTCTTAAAAATGTTACCACAGAGTCACCACCAACTGTGTTCTGTTTTGAAGGTGTCCAAAAGGGTTGCCTTTATACTCAGCTTCAAGAGGAAAAGCAAAGAACATTTTTTCTATTGGTACTTGCACATTTTTCTCTTTTTTGAGGAGGTTTGCAACAGAGTGTTTTGTATCTGGAAACTTAACTCTGTGTTTCCAGGCACTGGATGGCCGAAATATCTACAATGCATGCTGCACTCTACGAATTGATTTCTCCAAGTTAACGAGCCTTAAGGTAAAGTACAACAATGAGAAAAGCAGAGATTTCACTCGTTTGGACCTTCCAGCTGCTGATGGCCAGCTGCTCCTGGATCCAGCCATAATTGCTGCCTTTGGTAAGAAGCCCTTTCTTATAGTGATAAATACACAGTATGATCATGATGCTTTTTACATTGTGTACTCTTAAGAGTTTTATTCCCTGGCTGTATAGTAGATTAGAATAGCAGATTTTATGAATATTTTGTATTTTAAAATCATCCTCACCCCTTGGGTATGGGCAGAGGTATATGAATGACTTCTTTTAAACAACCTGCCAGCTATAAAGCAAATGATTTTACAAATACGACACGCATCAAAGAGTTCCAGGTCTTTCTGCATTAGTTCTGTTTGACTACTTCTACATGTATGACTTTGATATCAGCGTGCACCATGCAGATCTCATTTGTCAGAATGGAAGCTCCTTGTCTGTTCCTTCATTAACATTTCCATAATCATCCTTGAACTGTGAATAAGTGATTAATATCTTTATTGCCAGAACTTGCATGTATTATACTGACACTGTTGTATTCCAAAGAGCACAACAGCTAGCTTTGCTCTGTTGGATGTATTCCACTGTTTATATAAAAAGTGCTTTGACACTTCAGATAAGAGAGGTGTGACATTATGCAGTGTTCATGAGTACTTGATCTTCTTTGTCTGTTTCATTTGTTGTTATTGAGATTCATAACTGGCACTTCATATGGTATTGTATATTCGTGTCAGTAACCGTCTGTTTTAGTCAGTGATGGAAGTTTGAGTACTGAAACACCAGATCTGCAGGTTCCATGTGCTGATTATGTGTGGCCCATTTTATTTGATTTTTTTAAAACAATAGTTTAGAGTGCTAACATATGAAAGAATCCAGAAATCAAGCTTGCATCTAACACAACCTTACTTGTTACCCAGGGTAGTGCTTAACTTCACATACTAGCATGAAAGCCAGTGAGCCACCTTTGAAGCTAGATCTCTTTCTACAGCGGTATTCTGAGTCTGCTTGTAACTGCAGCTGTGGGGTTTTCTTTAATGAAATTATACAAACTGGAGAGTTGCATCTGCTTGAAAAGAAGAATGCACACTTTACTGTTAATAGAATTCAGAAACTCAGGATAGTTTTAGTTGTTTAATTATTTAGCCCATACTTTCTCATCAATACCTAGGAAATAGTGATATCTCATTGTTGTAAAACATTGCATGATTTTCTTTCAGAAAATTTCTAGAATGCAGTTCAATTTTATGATCAAAAAATACACTTAGCAAACACTGCACCATGGATGTCTAAACTTCAATGAATTCTGAATTCTGTGCTGTGCTTTCATTGTCAAACTTGTCTAAATTGCATTTTAGAGAGGGACACTGAGAGACATTTAATATTAGCCTTCAGAAGTGACAGAAAATTATAAACACAAATGCAGATTTCAATTAGAAGAGATTGGGGTTTTTTTCTTTGCTTTTTCTTTTTGACTCAAACATTCATAGCAGTTGTAATCACAGGTGGAAGTGAGAATAGCAGCGCTGGCAGCTGTGTCTCAATCCTGAAGTCTGTTCTGTTTTCCAGAAATGTTAAAATTGCTGTTTTAATTTGATGTCTTCTATTGCTAGGTTCCCAAGGTGTCTTCTTCCAACCATATGCAGGGACTGGTGGATTTAGCCCGGTCACGTGCTTTCCTCAAGGTGCTGGTAATGTTCTAACTTCAATTAAAAATATAATGAAGCAAGCAAAGAACCAAACACGGTTGCACAAAACAGACAAAAAACAGAAAGTCATTAGTACTTGTGTTTGGGGCTAGCAGTCTGTCAGAATACACCTGGTTTCAAAGCAGTGTGTTTTAAGTGTAGCAGTCAGAACACATTTTAGTCATTCAAATTCTCTTTGTGTATCATAGCACTCATTAAAATTTCTTGCCATAATGAAAAACCTAAGTTGAAATAATTTTTAATTTAATAAGCAAAGAAATGTAATGCTTTGAAAAAGAGTACCTGCAAGAGAAGTAATTCTTAGAAAAACAGATCCTTAGAATTCTAAGTCTTCTCTGACATTCAAAGGTAAAATGGGAAGTCTTCCCTTTTCTAAGTATCAAATAGGAAATAAATAGTCTTCTAAACTTGGTCATCTCTTCCTTTCTAGCACAGGATAAACGCTGATGCTAGTTGATTTGTCTTGATTTCTGGACTGCTATTTATATCCCCATTTCAGTGGGTCTGTTGCTGTGGCTCAATATTTTTTCAGCAATAGAGTGGAGATGCATTTTGCTTTATTAATCAGATACTAGGAATACCTTAATAACTTAAAATCATTATTTTTATAGAAGAACAAAGTTTTGGAAGAGCTTAGTCTGCTTTTTTCTAAGTCTCAAGTGATGCTATGAGTACAATTCCAAATCTTTCCGTTTCATCAGTACCTGGAGTTCTTTCTTTTCTTGCAGTGACCACATCTGCAGGATCTGTACGGATGAGTAATCCAGGTGTCCCAGGAAATTCTGTTTTGCTGGTCAGCAACCTCAACTCTGAGGTAGGTTTGATTAGTACTACTGATGCAAGTGTCCACTGTTACCATCTGCCAGAATCCTTACTGCAAATTAACTTCAGCTGGAGCAACAGATAAGGAAAGTTCTATGTTGATAGTATCAAAGCCAGTACATCATTTATGGAGCAGATCATCTTGAGAGAGCTCACACAGCACGTGCGAGACAACCAGGAGATCAGGCCCAGCCAGCATGGGTTCCTGTAAGGCAGGTCCTGTTGACCAACCTGATCTTCTGTAGTGAAGTGACCTGTTTGATGGATGAGGGAAAGGCTGTTGACATAGTGTGCCTAGCCTTTAACACTGTCTCCCACAGTATTCTTCTGGGAAGGCTGGCAGCCTGTGACTTGGACAGGCACACTCTTTGCTTGGTCAAGAACTGGCTGGAGGGTCAGGCCCAGAAAGTGGTGGTGGATAGAGTTAAATCCAGTTGTCAACTGGTAATGAGTGACATTCCCCAGGGATCAGTACTGGGGCCCGTCCGGATCAATATCTTTATTGATAACCTGGATGAAGGCACTGAGTAAGTTCGCAGATGACACCAGGCTGGCTGAAAGTGTTGATCTTCTTGGGGCTAGGAATCTGGGGATGCTGGATAGCTTTGTCTGAGTCCAGTGGGATGAAGTTCTACAAGACCACGTACTGAGTCTTGTGCTTTGGCCACAACAACCCCAGGCTGTGCTGCAGGCTTGGGGTAGAATGGCTGAAAGACTGCTTAGAGTTAATGGACCTGGGGGGTCAGTGCTTGGCTGAGCATGAACCAGCAGCGTGCCCAGTGTGCCAAGAAGGCCAATGGCACTCTGGCTTGTGTCAGAAATAGGGTTGCCAGGAGGGGCAAGGAATTGATAATCCCTCTGTACTCAGTACTAGTGATGCTGCACTTTGAGTACTGTTTTCAGTTTTGGACCTCTCACTAGAAGAAAGATATGGAGGCTCTGGTGTGTATCCAGAGAAGGGCAGCAAAGCTGTGAGGGGACTGGAACACAGGCTTTATGAGGAGCAGCTGAGGGAACTGGGATTGTTGAGTCTGGAGAAGAGGCTCAGGGGAGAAATAAAGATAAAAACATGAAAAATCACATTAATATCAAAACATTAATAGAGCATACCTTGTCTTTCATCCCAGAGCAGAGGAGCTGAGGGCAGCCCACATGGTGGCTGCAGCTCTCACAGGGAGCAGAGGGCAGCGCTGAGCTCTGCTCTCTGTGATAGCGACAGAACCCGAGGGAATGGCATGGAGCTGTGTCAGGGGAGGTTAGGGAAAGGCTGTGCTCCAGAAGGTGGTGAGCATGGCACAGCTCCCCAGGAGTGTGTGCCCCAAGGCACAGCCCTGAGCTGCCAGAGCTCAGAAAGCATTTGGGTACCACTCAGGGCACACAGGGTTTGAGGGGTGCTGTGTGGAGCTGGGGGTTGGATCTGATGGTCGTTGGGGGGTCCCTTCCAACACAGGATATTCTATGATTCCAATTTTGCAGCCTTTCTCATATTGAAGAGGAAGGTCATGGGTTTCCCTTGGTATGACATATCTACAAATCCATTTTTTAGTGTTAGTAAATATGCATATTCATTTTTCATAGTACCACACAATTGTTTTCTTCTCATACGTGTTCACAGTAAAACTACCAAGGACAACTTGTGTAATTACTTCTATAGTGGTTTCTTTCATAGCCTTACCCCATTACTAAAAGTTTACACACTGATCTGGACTTAATTAAAAGCAATATACATATCTTGATTAATAAATGAGCTTTAGAAAGGTCATGACATAATACAGAGTTCTACTTCACTGCTGATAAGCAATTCTACAGCAGTAAAGTAAAATTCTTTTGTTTTATACTCTCATTTGATTCACTTAACCATTAAACTGATGAAATTAAGAGTTACTGTCAGAACGGCAAATATATTCATATTGCAGAAGTTTAAAAAATCTGTTGACCAATTCCTTTAATCTTTAAGTAATTGCTGTATTTCATCTTTTTTTCTTACTAATAACTGAATTTCACATTAAGCACAAAAAGAAAGCTATAGATTTGGACCGGAAGACAAAGCAATTAAACTTTGCTTTGTCAGTGGTCTATCTTATCAAGTAATTTAAGATTTCTGATGAGCTCTCTACTAATAATTATTTAAGATGATTCTCTGAGGATTAAGAGACTTCTTTTTCAGAATACGTGAAGCATGGATTAAATCTATTTTTAAGACATTGCTGCTTTACTTAATACTGATTATATCTAAGAAGTTCTCATTCAGAACTTTATACCGCAATGCATGATGCAATAAATTTTTAGGGCTCATTACTGGCAAAACTCTTGTGTAAGCTGAATAAAGTTTAGGTTGATTAGAGTGCAAATTCTCTTCTTTGGTGATTGGGGACCTTGGTACACTGGGATTTAATGAATAATCTCTGAAGAAAAAATATTTTCAGGCTTTCTTTTCAAAGCTTTTAATCAGACAAAATTTAGTTAACGTTCACAATATGCTTCATGTATAAGCAATTAAATAGTGTGCATGTTACTAACATATGGTCATGTGCAGAGATGGGGGCAAAACTTAAAACAAAGCAAAGATGCCTTGCAGCAACAGGTTTTAGTTTTTTTAGGTGGTATCTGTAGTTGAGAAAAGGCAAACAGGTTAATGAATGCTCTTTTCTATTTTTAGTCCAGCAAATTGCTTTGATTTTTCAGTGTATGAAATGCTGTCCTTGAAAGCTTGGAAAGAATAATTTCAAGTAATTAAGCCACTTAACATATTATTAATTTCTTCAACATGGCAGACTGAGTTCTGAGTGATGAAAATGCATGAGCTGAAGTGTTAGCCTGTTTATGTATTTCATATGTGCATAGTAAATGTGTATTAACAAGAATGCAGCACAATCTAGTTAATGATGGGAATAGCTTTTGGTGAAATGTTTTTATGTATTAGTGTTCAGAATCTCTCTCTCTTTCTTTTAGTTTACCATGCACTTAAGGACTAGATTTATTTATTTGCCTGGTTTTAACATAATATACTCATTTTATCATTTAAACAGGCCATCACACCACATGGACTTTTCATCCTATTTGGTAAGATATGTCAAATGTACCTTGAGAAACTACAAGGATAGAGTTGTTTTTATTTAAGTGGTGGTTAATTGAAGTTCAGTTTTACGGGTTTTGTCCAGAAAAGGCATAAGTGAGTGTGCTGGATTTAAATGGTGGTGTTTTAAGTCAGTAGCTTTAAGTCATGGGTGCCAAAAAGACAGAATTGTTGTAGTTTCAGAAAAAAAATCAGTATGTGTTCTGATTTCTTTACTACAAAGAATGGCAAAGCAAAGTAAGAGGGAAAGGCCAAGGTTGTTTTGGAGGAAATGGCCTACAGAACAGACATTTTTGTTACTTTGCAAATTTTTTTTCCTGAATTTCCATAGGTGCTTATGGCGATGTACTTCGTGTGAAGATCATGTTTAAGAATAAAGAAAATGCTTTGGTTCAGATGGCAGATTCAACCCAGGCTCAACTAGGTACTGATTTTAAAGGCAGTTATGTTCCTAGCTATCATGATGTGATAAAGCTCAGGAATTTGCCTCTTGTCAGTGACTACCATAACCAAATTAAATCTATCATATATATGAAGTTTTGCTTTCAAATGTTGATATTGATTGATTTGCTTTCATATAAGAAAACGATTTTCCAGTAGTGGCTTAGAAATAACTCTACAAGTTTTAATGTAATAAATGTCATTACTATTAAAAAATTCTACAATTCTTCTGTAGTTTTATCTTATTACTAGATAATATGCTTTTCATATACCTTATCTTATATCTAGGGGTTTAAAAATAATGCCATTTTGTATTTCCATTGATTTAGTCTTGCACTTCTTTGATCTGTAATGCTATGAAGGGAAAAACATAGCCCACTTTGAAGAGATGGAGCTTGCTATTTAACTTGAGAATGTGTAATCTGACACTAAATAGTAGGCAAGAGCAGTATCCAAAGAACCATTTTTAATTCCCCTCTGACCATCTGTTTTCATGTCCAAATGACATTTCCACTGATTAGCTATCACCAACTTGAATGGACAGAAGATTTATGGGAAGTTCATCCGTACAACTCTTTCAAAACACCACAATATTCAACTCCCTCGTGAAGGAGAAGAGGACAGTGGTCTGACAAAGGACTATAGCAACAGCCCATTACATCGCTTTAAGAACCCTAGCTCCAAGAACTTCCAGAATATCTTTCCTCCATCTGCCACCCTCCATCTATCCAACATCCCGTGAGTACCAACACGTATGATCTTAGAAAGGTAGTGACTTTTAGGTTATGTTCTTAAAGCTACAAAGACTAACTTGACCTTCTATATCTTCCTAAGAAAAGGGTCATTTTGCTGTATAATTAACAGCAACCAAATTGCTTAACTGCCACGTTTTTTATTGTTAATGAAGAGGACAATGGATTGAAAGTTATTACTCTTCTGGGCAAGCTCTAACAGCGTTTCCATTTTCTTGGGCTGACATATTTTTTCACATCTGAAATTCTGTGTTGTAAATGTTCATGAAATATTAAAGACATTCTTTTTGAGAGTTACGTTGCATCAAGTTTATGATTAATGTTATGTTGATAATTTTTAATCATTCTAGTTTAAAGATTTTTTTTTACAGCATTCAGAAAGGGAAATTATTAAGATGTGCGTTCTCTAAAACTGAAGCAACCTTTTTTCTTTGCTAGAATATTGTCCACAGTGTGTGAAGTGGCAGCTCAACATAAGTTTGCACAGGCTTCAGTTGTGTTCCAGCTGTTCAGGAAAAGAAAAAAAAAAAGAAAGGAAGAAAACTAATAGTATTTTGTTCAAATCAGAAAAAAATGTTATAGGACATCTCTGAAATGACACTTAGAGTAAAACAGACTTCCAAAATAGAAGATATGTGAAGCACACTAACAGTAATTAAAAGACAAAAATATTTTGGTAGCTCTCAGTTAACCTTCATGCTTTCTGAATTTAACCAAGGCAGGAATGGGAGAGGATGAAAAGCAATAGATTGCATCTGAAACTTTTTTTGTATCTCACTGCAGTGCTACATGGTAGAGTCAAAGCAAGGATGTTTGAGCTAGGCTTGTGTTAGAGGGGCTATTGTTTGCTGATTAAATTTAATTTACCAGTAAGAAGTAGCACTGTGATACTATTGCTGTAGGCTGTGCTCTTGTACAAGTTGAGGAGATTTTGATTTGTTTTGGTTTGTTTTTAAACAGGCCTTCTGTTTCTTTTGATGATCTTAAGAGTCTTTTTGCACGTACTGGATCTACTGTGAAAGCCTTGAAATTCTTCCAGTAAGTTCTCATGCAAAAACGCTGTGAAATCTTTCATCCTGGAAGATGGCTAATTGCTTTTTGGAGAAATTCCATTAATGTATAACACTATCTATAGGCAAAACCTTAATGGCTTGTGGCAATACTTACGGTAATTCTAATATTAAAATCTTAAATGAGATATTCTAAGCAGAAATAAATGGAAAATATTTGATCTTTTGATAATTTCCACGCGTTCAAAGTCAAGTAAGCTTAAGGAAAGTGGATGTAATACTAGCTTATTTTAAAAAGAGTTACAAGATTTGTACAAGTAAAATGTCAGGTAAGAAACAGCAATGAATTGTTCTAGTGTTCATTAAGGTATCTCTTCTGTGTTATTTTGGCATGATCACACCTGCTTGAATCTCATGTATAGAGACAATACTGGTGTTTTCCAGAGAGTTTTGAGTCACATTTGGTTGCTTTTTGAAAGACAGTGTTATGAAGAATGGCGTGGCTGTAGACTGCTTCTTTTTGTGTTGACTACTACAATGAGAATATGGTTCAGATTAACAATGTTTTTTGTCATACTTCAGGAAAGATTGCAAAATGGCTCTTATCCAGCTGGGCTCTGTGGAAGAAGCAGTTCACGCTCTCATTGAACTTCACAATTATGACCTAGGAGAAAATCATCACCTCCGAGTTTCCTTCTCAAAGTCTACAATTTGACTTTTCTGTGAACATTCCTTTTAAAACTGCATCACAGTTTAGTTAAAATCGTCAAACAGAGACTGAAATAGCTGTGACCAGTTCTGCCTCTTAGAAGAATAAGATTGTTCATACACACAGCAAAGAATTAGGGGATAATCATTTCAGCTGCCAGTATATGATCAAAGTTTAACATTCATCAATTTAAGGATTAAATTTCTTTAGAAGTAATATTTATCATCAGAGTTCTTACTTTAACTTTTCTTTTGAGAATATATTTTGAATTTTTGTTTCAAATTAGCCTTATGAAGTATTTTAGAGTTTTTCAATATACCAAACTGAGAACGTTTCTGACAAAATGGTTCATCTATGCTTATTAAACACTGATTTCAATGTGAAATAGTGCTTGGCTTTCTTGAAGAAAAAAACAAGCATTGACTGCATTCACCCTCTGAACAGTATTTATGTTACTAGAGTGCGTGTTCACACACAGGTAAATCTTTACAAAAACTTTTTTAAAACATAGATTTTGTGCTGTTCGTATGGGTTAAATTATTAGAGGAAAGGCAGTGCCTTTTCTTAGTGGAGTAAAGGATATTTGACAAGTTTCTGCAAGCTGTGACATGAGTCTTAGCCTGACTTCATCCTGGAATGGAAGTCTGATGTGTTATTTTACTATGAAGTGATATTGTGTAATAGTATTTTAAAGAAAATAAGAGGAGAAAATAGTCCTGATTTTGAAGAGTTTTTTACATTTCTTTAAATAATAAAATGTTTACAATCTTATAGAAAATATTCAGGTCTATGATTGCTTAATGAATTTTTAAGAAGTTATTTTTGGTAAGGTCATCTTCGGGGATGAAAATTAAACCTCAAGAGTTTTTTGTAACAATATAGTTAACTGTGTATTTACTTAATTTCTTATTATGTGCCTTACTGTGTGCTTATGACACAACAGCTTTGAGTTTATCTGAAGTATCTTGAAAAATGTAATGTGGGCTTTTAAGATTGTCTTCTTTTTTTTTTTTCTTGTAAATATTTTCCTAAGTGCTGTTTTATTTCCCTCCTCTGCTCTCCCCCATCCCCAGTAATATCCTAACTGCTAGTCTCTGGTGCTTTAGTATAGAGATAGAGTAGAGGTGGAAATTAAGTTTAAATCATTATACAGTCCTGTAGGCCTCTTTGAACTTACCTGGTTGCAGTTGCCTGATATTATACCTATATTTGGCTGAAAAAAAAAAAACCAAAAACTTTGCACCCAGAAAAATGCACAAAACAAGCAAACAACAACAAACAATACAGAAAAGCAAAAGAGCGAATTCCACCCCAGTTTCTGGAATTTCACTTTTCTAGAGATGCTGTTCCGAATAATTCTCTTTCAGGTTCCTGCATTTATCATGAAGAACATTCTTTCAAAGTTCAGTACTGAACATCCATTTCTCTTCGAAGAACGAGCTGAGATGCAGTTAGATTTTAGATAAAAAATACACATGAGCGCTCCTGATTTCTGTCATTAAAGAGTACTTTTTTCTTTTTAAGGGCTATTTCTTTTCATAGTTTACCGAAAATATGTCACATTTTAAAATGTGATATCATCACATATGCTTGTTTGGAACTACTGCAGAATTCTTTTCTGTGGTAATGTTTTGCCAGTCATTCTTCTTTTGTGTGTGTGTGTGTGTGGTTTTTCTTTGTTGTAGAGTTTCTACTATCTTTTTAGAATAAAGGGTAAAATTCTGGAAATCTCTGAATCTTTTGGAGTAAGCTTACTCTGAATTACTTCTGTAAAATCAGTGACGTACTAGCTTGCCTTGCTTTAACATCTGTAACTTGAATCACAGCAGCTGATCATACTAAAGAAGGCTCCAGGTCTTTAAAATCCAGCAAAAGCATGCCAGGCCACGTGGCACTGAGTAAAATGCTGACTATGTAGGTAGCTGCAGGAGGCTTTATTCAACAGAAGTAAATCATTTTTCAGAATGTTGCATTTGATGGAAATCTAAATGCTTTGGAGTAACAGCCAATGTTATCTTTGGGATTTAAGATAATCTTTCCATTTTCCCCTCTTTGAAATGACTGATTCAATTTGATGAGTTGTCAACCTTCTTCTAAAAGTAATTTTAATAGGAAAAGTTGAAAAGAAGTGCAGAATCAGATCTCCCAGAGAACCCTATTAGAAAATATCTTCTTCATGTTTTTAGCTAAGTGCCAGGTTGTAGGAAGCCTTGTTGAAAAAGGTCCTTATCTGCAAATGAACAAGATATTTAATTCATAATTCGTGTCTGTTTAACCTCCTTAGCTGTCACGTTGATAACAGTTAAAGGCACTTGATAGGAATGTTCCTTTTTATTTCACATAGTGGCTTGTTAATACTGGGACATTATTCATAATGTATGACTTACCACTTTTTAAAAGTTTTTTAAAACTAAAGGGGAATCATATTAGACCTGAATGAAATTCTAAAACATAGAAAAGAAACCTTAATTTTGATAATTAATATTAGCACACATAATATCAGTATGTGTATGCCATGTCCCGTGTTATATGTGTGTACAAACACACAAATTGCATGCCCTTTTCATTTGTTGATATTAATTACACTTAATACTAACGCTTAAACAGATGTGAAGGGATGAGAATGTACACCATTCTCACAAAACAGAAATGAATAATCTTTTTATTTTAGAATAGATCTAATGTCAGCTTGGAACCTCTTGCAGTTTAAAGTGAGGAGGGCTACAGGTTAATTTCCCGGGGATTTACAGATCTGTAATGTAAGAAAAATCTGCACAGTAGGTATTTGTGATCTTCTGTTAGTTTTTTATTTTTTTCTTTTATGATTTATTTATCCTGTATCTTTTTGTCATTATCTTTTGCCTTCATTCTGTTTCTTTACTTAAATCATTCTTGTCAACTTGTAAATTCACATGTTCCTAGAGACACTACCTCTTAAAGAGATCTGCTTTCACAAGAAGTGCAGACAAGTCTCAAAAATGGCTGTACATCTTAATGCTTGCTTTACAGAGTGATGGTACTGGTTAAGGTTAGCTTATCTCATTCAGTATTCTGCCTTGAGTCTTTAATGGCAAAAAAATGTTACTATAGTGCACTGTTAGTGAAGAATAAGGACAAATGGAGTAATTCTTAAAAGCACCATTGCATCTCAGTTTGTGAATCTCTATAGAATGTATGAGCATAGTACCGTTAAGAAGAGCTGGCTTTATTTACAGGTTCTTACACTGATGTAGGTTGGAAATGGAACTCTGAAGGCCTTAATCTTACCTCTCCCTGGGATTAGAGCTGACCACTCTGTCAGAGATTTTCCCAATATCCAACCTAGCAATATGTTGCCTTTTTTGTTCTGTTATGGTGCAAGTCCATGAAAGATTCTGGCTTTGTCCTCTCTTTACAATAGCATTAAGTTAAAGATAGGTTCATAATTTCTTTAATATAAATTCTCAATTTCCATTTGAGTCAGTTATGACATGCATCACAATGTGTAACGCAGGAGTAGTACTCTAAAACACTAATGTTCTGACACACTGCTACCGAAAATGGACGAAGGTAGAGTTCTCTGCCTTCATATATTTTAAATCAAAAATCAGCCCTGGGTTACTTCCAACTCCTCCATTTTTTTTGGTGGCAGCACATTGGTTCAGAACATAGTGAGGCCTTTTTAACCCAGGAGAAACTTGGTGGCTTTTCAAATGACCTGTATTACGTTGTCTAATAGCGAAGCTTCAGCTTCTTTGAATTTTTTTAAATGCCTTGAAACATCAGGTGAAAATTTGACTTTTAGTTTAGCTTGGTTGCGTTGTCTGCTGGTCCTGTCAGTTGTATTTTTTTGGTGCTCTGAGATGGATAGACTTATGTTTCCTTTGTGCTTCAGGTATTCCATGGTTTGGATGAGATCTGCCTATATGACATTTTCTGTTTACAGGTGGCAAACCTGTGTTTGTATACAAAGAAAACTATTTAATTATGCTGAAAAAACTACAGGTGCATCTTCCCCTCCTCAGATTTGTTTATTTTGAATCATAAAGTGATTCATTTTTTTTTTCCTGTTAACAATACAGACCTGTTCCTTGTCAGTGTATACAACAAGTATCTATTGCTCTTTCAAATGCCTTCAACTTTTGTCTTGATATGTTTTCGTGTAAAGCAGATGTACCAGATTTAGTGTTTTCAATGTTGTGATGAAATCACACTGTTCAGATCACGTAGTTTTTCCTTTAACTTTATATTTAATAGTCTTCTGATGATTTGTTTGCTCTATACGAGACTGTTGTCCTCTTCTTTTAAAAGAAAGTCTTAACAGTTGGGACTTGTGAGTTATTTCATGGAAGAATGGGAACATTCTCAAGCATTTTATTTCAGGGCTTGATTGTGTGAAGTGAGTGGGATGTCACAAAGTGGGACCAAAGTTTAGGTGCCTTCAGTAGTCCTATGTGTAGGGTTTTCTCATATCTACTGCTGTTTTCTGTATAGTAAATACTCTTTTTTTTTCCCCTGGAAATTGTATATTTATATTGTTAAGAATGAAAGTTGTCCATTAACTATACGGGCAGTCAGTTTTAATTTCAGTGCAGATTTAATGATACAATTGCCTTCCCTGCTGCAGGTTTGGGTTTGTATTTTAGGGCATACTGCAGTATACCAGAATCCAAGCATAATCTACCTATTTCCAACTTGAGTAGTGACAATAGTTTGTGACTGGAGCAGACCCCAAGAAGGAAAATGCTTATGTCACTGAAGGTCCTTGACAGATGCTAAAAGCTATTACATTAGACTAGTGTCATCTCATCACTGTAAACAGTTTTTCAGTTCCTGGAAATTGCATTACTTGTGATGAGTGGGATTCTAACCACTTAGTCCATTTTAAGTACATACCAATTTTCCTTGAGCATGTTGTCTGCTTTCTGCAAAATTTTACCTGAGAACTGCAGCAGCAGATGAAAATTGTTACTAAGCAAGCAGATTCTTGTCAGCACATCACCTCTGTCTCTGCCCAAAGACTAACTGCGCTGGTTTTAGTGAGACATTCTGTGTAAAGTTTTCTCTCAAGTTGCTCTCTGAAGACGCACTGCAAAGTGGCCTTTACTTACTGTTTGTTGATAAAACATTTAGTCCATAACAAAAATGAGATTGTAACATGAAACAGTGCTGTAGGCTGGGAGTTAGTGGACTATTAGTACTGTATCCAAGACATTCACAAGCATAGCATTGTTGAAATTCCTTCATTTTACATTATCTGTTCACAAACGTCCCTTTTCAGTTTATAAAAACGTTCATCTACCACAAGAAAGTGATGTAAACATTTGTAACATCTTACAAAAACTGGTAAAAATGGCCTTGGTGGGCAAGTGAATGAAAGTGTGAAATGGTTTTATATTAAAAATAAAAATCAATTGTCTTGTTTGTTTTAATAAACAAACAACAGTATCAGCTTTCACTTTTAAAGCAGCTTCTGGCATTAGAGAAAAAAGATTCCATGTTTGCTGGTATATAATATATGCGCAAAGAAGGTGTAATGTTAAAAAGAAACACTATTTTCCAATTGTGTAGTGCATGGTTAGTTTTAATTTGTTTATGCTGCGATATATTGTTTCGTTTAAGTTCATGTATATACTGTTAATTGATACCTATACCTATCTCCCTAACTCTAGTTATTGTAGCATGCCTTTTAATAAATGCCATTAATCTGCAGTCTGAATTTTTCCTGTGTTTTGTCTCTTGCTTTGTGGTTTTTCTTTCCTTATTTCTTGCAACTAAAATTTTCCATTTTTTTTCTTTTTCTTTAGCAGCCATGGCTACGTAAGAAAAAGCATGTTACATCAAGTATATTTTGAGAGGACTAATGCACATCTTCAGTAGTTGAAGTTAAGCAACACCTGAGCAGGGTAGGAATCCTCATTTTCAGTAGGATGGGAATAACAACCCTGAGCTGTTTCAGTGGTGGAAGACTGCTTCATTTTATGAGGCAGGGATGAGACTCACCAAGGCTTGGGGTTTCATCAGTGAGAAATCTTTTCTCTTTAACATGGCTGTTTTCTTTTATAGCCACAGGATTCAAGACTGTGATTCTTGCACACGTTTCCAAAATTTAAATATTAGCTGAAAAAGGTGCTCTGCTTTTAGTTTACTCTTTCTTAACGTTTTGGTTGACTGCTTCTCTTCCACAACGCCTGCTTGTCCTTCTGTATGTTACACAACAGAAATATAGACTTAGGATTTGGGACTGATGGTGAGCAGGCAGGAGTCTAAATGACTGAATACGAATCTTGAAGCAATGAGGGGAATGCAATGCCCCTTTGCTGAGCTAAAATTCTCAGTCCATCTGGCAAAGATTTCATTGGCTGCTACTGAATCCAGGGCTAGCAGACCTTGAGGAATTCTAATAGTTATCAAAGACTGCCTGAGTCTCATGGGTAGGAATCCAGAGCACTGAATAAACATAGTGTAAATTATGTCATTATTGATCTCTGAACATGGGTGCCATTATGAGAAGAAAAATTGAATTCAGTTAAGAGGGGAATGCCTGCTCTTGTTATACCTCTCCTTGACATAATCAGAAGGTTTTTTTTTGTTTTTTTTTTTTTGTTACCTAAATAGTTAATGTGTATAAATAGATAGTATCACCTTGGAAAATTAAATATTACTTCCAAACAGCATAGGTTTTATAGCAGAATTTATCCTATTACCTGCAAGCTGAAACAAGAAGGTCAGTAACTGGTGCACATGCAAACAGGTAAGCCCAGGTTTGGACAGACCTAAAGCCCCAGCAGCTCACCCACTTACAGAGCTTGAAACAATGCAACATGGGTATAAAATAAGGAAAAAAAAGGAGATCCCACTCACACACCTGCCTTTTATTTTGTTAAGTGGGTTCATATGTTTGCCTGTGAGCCCTTCTGAGTGTAAAAGGGGAATACAGATGTGAAAAAGATAAAGTTTTGGGGTAGAATGCATCAGAAGGAGAGCTAGGCACAGATGATAAAGAGATCTCGGAAGTGAATCCTCCCAGAGGCCACTTCCAGAGAAACTGCTGTCAGCCATAGGTTCAGCTTGAGAAAATGAGCAAAGCTGCCCACTCTCATGGACAGACTTCTTCAAGGTAGTGATTTCACAACTTAAATGACTGAGAACTCATCCTACATTTGTCCTACCTCTTCTGCATCAGAGAGTTCACACATTTAAACCAACTTTCCTTTCCAGTGTTCAAGAGTTGATCTAACATTTTTAAAAGAAGTGATCTGCCTGACAAGTGATCTAGTATACCTTCCAAGAACTCAGACTGTTTGGATTCAGAAACAAAATGATGCTGGAATACAATTTCCCTTAAGTCTCCCTTGGTTATACAGCACATGCAAGGCTCAGTCTTCCCACACTACATAAAGGATTCCTTCCGTGCCTGGAAAATGCAGAAATAAGGCAGAACAGCTACCTCAAGGTTCTAGCTGAACTACTGTCTTCCCACGCAGACCGATAGGGAGATTCCAAAACACATCCTTGAAGGAGATTAGTGTTCCAATCTCAAGTTAATGATCATTACTGCTACTTAAGCTAAGTTATCTGAACTGTGTAATGCTTCTCGGTGCAATATGTTTCACCTACAGCCAGTTGGTGCTTATACGAGAGAATCTTGACTTTAAATGCAAGTGTTAAAGTGATTTAATCCAGAAGGACAATACAACATCTCCTGTAGGGCCTGGCACTAAATACACTATATAAAGAGTCATTTCAGCTGTGGTTTAACAGATTCTCATGTGCGTGCACGTTACCTGTATGTTGAAAAATTGACAGTAGCTTTTAACAAGAGTTTTCTTTATTTCTTTTCTTTTATCTCCAAAGCACAACTTTGTCTGAAAGCCATGTTACTCCATGCTTGAAAACTTCAAAGGAGGACCAGCTGAATGATATACCATAGTGCTTGCAGCTCTGCGCTGGGATGCAGTTTCTGTTTCCACCCTGCGTGCTACCTACTTCCTAAATAATGTGTTTTGCTAACTCTGCTTGGTGAGTAAATGTCACTGCTTCTAAAAATGAAATTGAAGCTGTTTTAAAATAGTAAGAGTGACTTTTAAGGTTATTTCAAAAGCTACAGCAATCAGGGTAGTTCTGTTCATCACTGTGAATTCTGTGGAGGGTCTGGGCAGCAGTGTCTGCTGCTTTTAGTCACTGAAGGGTGAACGGGCATCAAAGTGGAGGGTTGTGGGTTCTTTTCAGATTGAAAACTTGCAGTTAAGTATGGAGAAAGGACAGAAATTGTCAGGTTTAGCTCTTATCAAAGGACATCAGAATGTCACTGGCAGTTTTTTCAGCACTTCTAAACTGTTCTTTCCCTCCCTACAGCAAGATGAAATTCTGTATCTGCTGTGTAAACTGTTCATAAAAATTTAATTTCTGTCTATGCAGAATTTAACCAATCTCATCAACAGATTTGGAAACATCTTGCAAATTATGTATCTAAAATTCCTCACTGTGGAAGTAGTTCTATTCAACAGCACATTGAGTTTTCAAAAGGGTTTTGGTAGCTGAGTATCACATATATTGATCGTAAGTTGTTCCTACAGTTTTCTTAATTTGCAAATTGTTGCTTTGCATATTACTTTCCTTTTTATGTGTGTGTTCTTACAGAGACTGGGTAGCTTCAGGTTCTGTCCTGCTGAGGCACTCATTATCTTGTCAACAGCATAAACAGTAGTGCTGTTCACATTTTCCCCTTATGTGTTTCAGTAAGCTTACCAGCCTTCCTAGGTGCTTCACTGGTCTAATGAGTACTGTCAAATATTTGACTAGGAGCTTGATCCCAATTTTAACCAGGTTGAAAATCAGTTTTTAAGTTTTTTGATCACAGCACTGTAGAATCATTAAGGCTGGAAAGACCAAGATGATCATCTAGCCCAACTGTCTACCTGTACCTCTAACTGCAGTGTCAGTGTCAGCTTTGTCAGTAAAAAGTAAGGGGTTATGACGTGTAAGTTACTCACAGGAGAAGAGCTTTTGATATTAATTCAACCAAAGGGATATAAATAATAATACTTAACACCATACTTTGTGATGCTAAGATATTTTATGCATAAATGTCTTTGTTGTTGTTGTTGTTGTTTTAATTTTTGCTCTGGTTGTTTTTCTTTGAGGAAGCTTGTCAACTATTGCCTATCTTTATCTTTAGCTGTTACACAAGCTCCTTGTTATTCTCTGGGGCTTAGATTCTCCTGACTTTATTGCATTGAAAGAATAGACTTTTTAGATAGGAAAGATGAATTTATGTAATTTAGTCTTAATTTTGATGAGTGAGATTTTAATCAAGGGCCTTGAAAAATATTTTCAAAGTCACTATGAACACTCACCATACTGAAAATACCAAAAAAAAAAAAAAAAAAAAGATAAACACCGAATTATTTCTGAAAGGTCTGGCATAAACATCAGATGTTAGTAACGACATCCTGTCTTGTCTGGGATATCTTAGTTTCTTACTGTCTCACGAAATCTAACAGGAAAATTGGTGATAATCTTGCAGACCAATTGCCTAGATTAAGATTCTGAATGTATTATGAGAAATTCTGCTGAGTAAGCTTGAATTTTATCCTTTCCAAAGCTCGGGATCCAATCTGAGGAATGATACTGCTATCCTTAAGTTTACATACCTGTTCATTTAACCTCCCCATGATGAGAACATGACATCAGCCTAACTCTAAAAAAAAAAGCCTGTTTATGTCTTGGGAGAGTGGGAGGAAGTCTAAAATCACTTTTCTAGATCTAAATGATGTGTTAATGCACACTGGTTTATCCTGAAACAGTCATAAATTGGGACATTTGGTTTATGTTGCTCTTCAAAGATCATAGAATCATAGAGGGGTTTGGGTTGGAAGGGACTTCAAGATCATCTAGTTCCCATCCCCTGCGACCTCCCTCTGGACCAGGTTGCTCAAAGACCCAAAAAGATGAAATAGCTGTAATTCAGATGGGTCTGAACTAAATCATTAAGGCAGTCTTAACTAGACAGTGAAGTAGTATATTGCATAGCAGAAAAAAAATACCTGACCTAGTGGAGGACTAAATGGGAAGTTATCATTTAGTTACCACAGACTTCCATTATTTGAATCTCAAGTTCCTCTAACATACAGAAAGTTCTTCTCTCTGGAAGGCTAAAAGAGTTTTAAGTGCAATTACCTCATTAACAGGGCTGTGCAGTACATCAAAGTTTCTTGTACAGTGAGGGTTGTTTTGTTTGTTGATTGATTTTCTGTATGTTTTTGTAGGTAAAGCCCAATTTTTACGTGACCTTTTTTTTCCCAACAAATTTAAAGGTTATAACTGGCAGTGCATTCTGTGACAAATTTTGTTTTCTTACTCAGGTTTCTGTTTCCCATTTTGTAAGCTTTGAGAGGAATATTATGCATGACAATAAAAACCCAACCAAAAACAGTTGGTGTGCTCCTTCTGCAACTGTAAAGTATATTTTAATTGCAAGATCAGAAAAGTAGTCTAGAAACAGTAGTTGCTGATGTATCAGATAACTACTACTAATTACTTTGGCCAGGTTAAGTATGGTGGAATATTCTGCAATATAGGTTGCCCATGCATGAATGAGGCAGGACTCGGGATGACAAGTTACAAAAAATCCTTCATTTTCTAGCATTTTCAGAAGCTTAAAAAATGTTATCTGTGATGATTTCCTGATTCCCTTTTTGTTTGCTTTTCCTCCAGAAAGAACTGATGAATCTGCCTTTTTTTTCTGATTTTGTTAATTAGCTACTATATTTTTGTGGTGCAGTAACAAACATTCAGGACAAGACAGAATTCATCATTTAGTTAATGTGGCAAATAGTATTTTTTTTGCCAATAAATTTCTGGATAGCTGACTTCATGAAGAGTCTTGAGGGAATACTGTAGAGTACTGTCATCTTTGTTTGCATTAATGTAAACAATAATTTTTACTAATGTGCAATTTTTACATATATATATATATAGGTTTCTTTAAGCTGGATAAATAGCATCTGAAAGCTGAATTGCTTATGAAACAACTCTGAGGCCAGAAATCAAGGTATTTACTACGAAAGGTTTGGTTACTAGGTTCTTCCCTATTTCTCTCCCCCTGCAAAGAGTTGATGCAGAGAAATGGCCAAGTGATAAAATATACAATCTGTTTTGCATCTAGGCTTTAGTCAGTATTTTTTCTTTGTTCTTTTAAGACCTGCATACAAGATTTTTTTTTTACTTTCAGAGATAATGATTTACCATACTCCTCCTCTAATTATTACAGCACTTTTTGACTGATCTTGCCTTTAAATGTAGTGATGCCAGTGGTAAGAAAGGATAGTACTAAAAATGGATGGGATTTAGTTTTCCTCCTATATCTATAAAAGAAATTTCCATTAATTTCTGTCTTAGCTGGAAGATACCTTGTGCAGCTGCTGCAGTTAAGCCAGCACTGCTGTGAGTGAGCTTGGGAAGTCTGGCAAAGAAGGGAGAATTCAGCTCATTGCCCAATTCTTTCTTTTCTGATTTCAGCAAATATTCTAGGATTAGAAAGGAAAAGCTGTCTGTGTATCTGTCTGAAGTTTATTCAGAACAGTACGATTCCGTGAAACGCTGAATGTTGTTGTTTGTAATCTTCTTTAACATGATGTGTAAAGTAGGTGCTGTTTTGCACAGAACTCTGCTTCTTACTTTTGCTTTGTGACTCTCCACCCCTCCTTAGGGATTAGTCAGACTATTTCAGCCTAGTCCAACTTCAGCCCACCCCCACCATGCCCACTAACCATGCCACTCAGCGTCACATCTGCATGCCTCTTCAACACCCCAACATATCCACAGCCTGTACGAATCCCTGACCACACTTATAGGGAAGAATATTTTCCTAATATCCAACCTGAACCTTCCCTGGCACAACTTGAGGCCTCTCATCCTATCAAAGTGATGACACAAGTTGCATGCAGCAGCTTGGATGAGTTAGGAGCAGTGGCCAAGTCAGTACCCTTCTCATGTGATACCCCAAAATCTGTCAACATGAAAGTGCTGCCCCATAAAGTGACTGGGCAGAACTCTTTCAACCTTTCCTTATGGTTTAAAAATTGAAGCAGAGTGTGGTGACATCAAAGGATCTGTGAGAACAGTTTACGTGCCATCATTGCAGGCCTCCTTTTATGGTATTAAGCCTGAAAACATCTCTGTTGGAATATTATCCCAGTTTCACAGCTGAGGGAGGAGGGAGAAGCCAAGTGAGGCAGAAAGGAGTTATCTTATCTGAGGTCACAGTGAACTTGTGCAAAGCTCGGTTTGGGCTCTGACTCCTGTGCTAAAGCCACAGATAGCAGCCTTTTTGCTCTGTAGAACTGCTTTTCTGATTAGCAGCAACTGTCAGCAGGCTTTATCACCTAGCACGCTTGCGCTGTGAGATGAGTGTGCTGTGGTCAGAGGTCTGTTTCATCCAGGGCCTATCCTCCAGGGAAGTGCTACAGCAGCATTCAGTATTTAAGGATCCTAAATAAGGATGCATGACAGGAGAATGTTCTTCCTCTTTGCGATATTTACTGAAGTGTTTTCGTGAGATGCTGAAGAGGGCCAGCCAATTTTCCAGTTGTTTCAGCAATTGCTGTTGCTTGTTCTGGAAATAAAATGGATAACTAGAAAACAGTTATTAATCTGACTCATTTTTGAATAGGCTAGAGAGGCAGAAGGGACCTCCTGTCAAGTTACAGTCACTCTTTGTTGCCAGCTGGAGAGAAGAGCTGGACATCAAGCTGCTAGAGAATGCCTGAGCTACAGAAGCTGAATGATGTTAGCAAGCATGAGTTACGTTATTCAGTCTGGCTGAAGATGTTTGCTGTGCTTTTAGAAATCTGTTTGATGAAAGAGCCATTAGTATAAAGTATTTTGTCTTTGTATGTCAGAATAAGTAGTGCAATCTATGCCAAACATCATTACAAAATGAATGGGATTCAAATGGCATAGGGACATTCTCTGTCTGCTAAGGAGGCAGAACAAACACAGACAACTGAGATGTTTAATCCTGCCTGCCTTTTTGATTTTCAGTTATCTCCATTTAGACAGCTGCAAGAAAGAGCTGCACAGGACACTTCCAAATGTCTTTGGATGAATTCAATTACTTTGACTATCAACTGTTATCCTATCACAAAAAAAATAGAGGCAAGTACGACACATTTGCCTCCTGGGTAGTGAGATGTAATGCTGTCAGGTACAGAGGAAGCATGGTTACAGACTGGACCGTTTGAGTTTGACAGTGATAAGATTAACAACCTTATGCTGTGTAGCACAGAAGTCCTGTCTCTTTTTCTGTATATTCAACAGACAGATTTTTGTATGGAATAAGCTGAATGTGCCTAAACTGTCAAGAAAGCCTCCTGACCCTCCTACATCTTTGTCCTTCTAATTAAGTAACTCGGGACTTTGGCAGGTGGCCACAGGGCAGATATGTTCCATGACATTTCATTGTCTGATTCACATCTAGATCCAGATCACAAAAGCTGTTGGGAGTCTGTTGAAAGCAGGACAAAGACATCCTGGCATCTTTAATTTGAAAGTTGAACATATTACCATTACAAGTTGAATGGATTACCATTTTCAGATTACAAATAAAGTAAGGTACTGGAACAGAGTTCTTGTAAATGCAGTGAATCCTACACAGCTGTCATGTTAATGATCAGGCTAGTCAGGAATCATTTATTTACATCCGAGCTTGTATTAGAGCAGAAAAAATGGATTAGGTGACCTCTCAGCGTCCTTTAGGCCTTTATTTCTTATGACTGTGCTTTGAATTTAGATATGTGAACAACAGAGACGTGATTTAAAATAGCCTTGTGTGTACTTTGATTATTCTGTACTGAATTATTTCTTAAACAACAGCTAATAAGCAAACGAGGAGTTTTATTCCAGGCTAGATCCTGTGTTTTCCTCAACCAATACACATTTCCTTGAAACTCTTTTTAAAGGTTGTTTTTTAACTTGTTGTCTTCAAAATGTAATGATATATTTATTCATGCTCGCAGCCAAAAATATTTTCCTGTTTCCTATGTAAAATGTCTGCAACTCCAAGGCATTATTCCCACTGCTCTCTACGGAAGGCGCAGTAGAAACTGCAGTGTGCAGTGGGTTTGTATCTTGCTGGGCTAGCGGGGAAGAGAAAACAATGCCCTTTGCAAATCGTTTTCAGTATCTTACAGAATCATAGAACGAGTTGGGTCAGAATGGACTTCAAAGCCCACCCAGTTCCAACCCCTACCCACGGGCAGGGCTGCCACCCACCAGATGAGGCTGCCCAGGGCCCCATCCAACCTGACGTGGAGCAGTGGGGCACCCACAGCTTCACTGGGCAGCACATTTCACCATTACTCCATCTGGGGCATTGTGGAGGCAGAGCATGGCTGGATATTGCCTTCCCTCTCCTTCTTGCCACCCTGCTGAAGGAGCCCAGGCTACTGCCAGCCTTCCAGGCTTACATCCAGCTTCTCATCCATCAGCCTTTCAGGGCTGGGCTCCTCTCTGCTTTTGTCCTTCTCCCAGTCTGTTGTTGTTGATTAAAAATAGCACTCGGGGACACGGCTGTACCCTGGGGATGCCCAACAAGGCAAAAGCTTCCCCCCGTTCTCTGTGCAGGGGATTTGCAGAGCTCAAGGTGCCCACCCAGCAGCACCAGGTGCTGAAGGACGCGGCTTACAGTGTGCCAGCAGGATGCGTGCCGCACCAGGGGCAACGTCCCCACCGTGCTTTCCCCTTTCCCAGTAACCATAAATAACCTTCTCCTCCATGCTGACCCCCCCCCCCCCCCCCCACCACCTCACTGAAGGCCGGCCACCGCAGAGCTGCCCTTATCAGCACTGTCACCCGCCCGGCTGGGGCAGAGGAAGGAAGGGGCTGTGCCAGGGAAAGGGGGGGGGGTGAAGAAAGAAGGGGGGAAAAAAAAAGAAAAGCTTTGAGGGCAAGGGCTCGGGGCTGCGGCTCTCTCCCTCCACGCCGCGGGGGGATGTGCAGCCAGCGGGGACATGAGAGCGGGGTGCGGCCGGACCCCGGCACTGATGCTGATGCTGATGTCGGTGCTGCTAACGGCGCTGCCGCCGGGTGCGGGGCAGCCGGGTGAGTGCGGAGCGGGGTTGGGAGAGGGATCGCCTTCACCTCCTCCGGCCGATCGGAAGGAGCAGGGTGGAAATGCATGGAGATGCAGCAGGCTTGCTGGCCGTGGGTGAAGAATTCCCTTGCTTAGTCCTTTTTTCTCTTTTTCAATTCCGTGCACGTGTCCAAATAGAGTGGCTGTGGTTTTGCCTTCGAGTTTGAATCGAGGAGGAGGAGGAGGGGTTTTGTTCTGTGTTCTCGATCTGGGTGGATTTTTTTTTTTTTTTTTAATATGCTTAAGACTGTTCCGGTTACCCGCTGCAGGACAGCTTTTATAGCTCTTGTTTCTCTTTTGAAAGTAGCTTTCTTTTTTTTCTTCTTTTTGCCCTGGTCAGTTTCAGACGTCTGTGCGACTTGCCACGTTCATGCTACTTGTCACCAAACTGAAGGAAAAAGCGCCTGCATCTGTAACTATGGGTTTGTGGGCAATGGGAGAACCCACTGTCAAGGTAGGCTGTGTGTCAGTAAAACAGTAAGAAGCCATGTACATCCCTAAAATGTCCTTTTTGGATAACCTTACAGATAAAAGTGTGACCTCTGCCATTTTGTGGAGTGGTTCACTTTGTGCTTTTTATCAAGTCTCCAGCAAAAAACCGAACCAAACCAAACCAGAAACGAAGCGAAACCCACATTCGTTTTCAGTATTCCTTTCAAAATGTGTATTCTTGAACTGAGAGCTAGTCTAAAATAAATAATAAAATAAAATACGTATACAGTAAAATAAATAAAAAAATAATAACATTAGCATTCTTCACTGAGTTTTTTTCCAGCTATCTCAGGATGCTGAGCAATTAAAATTACATTTTGTAAGCTGAAAGTCTGTTCTTAGTAACAGAGTGCGAATACATACAGGTTTATTAAGTTTCGGTGTTTCCTATGAAAAACATTCCTTGTTTTTTTTTTGTTTTTTTTTTTTTAACTGGAGTTGATAGTGCCCATGTGGTACAATCTCACACAAGAAATTGATACGTGTATAAAAGGCTGATGTCAAATCCTGTGTCTGAGTTGGTGTCAACAGCTTACAACTGGTTAGAGGGAAGGTCCTTCATCTCCATTCGTGAAAGAGGTGTGGAGGACAGTATAATTTTTAATCTCTCTCTAATGTGTTTGTGAACCTGGTTTTAGATAAAGATGAGTGCCAGATAGGAGCCAGGAAGATCTGTGGAAATCACACGGTGTGTCATAACACACATGGAAGTTTTTACTGTGTTTGCCTGGATGGATTCCGGGCCTCTAACAACGACAAGAAATTCATTCCCAACGATGGCACCAACTGTACAGGTAGGCATCACAGGAATTTTGGCCAGCAGAAGTACAGAACTCTTGTTTTCTATTGCAAAAGTCTCTTATCCCGTTAGAGCTTACGTCCCAGAGCTGTATCAGAACAGTTTCTGCTGTGTGATGCACTTCTTTGACACGGAAACTCTTATCAGCTATAAATTAGTTCTGTTTTTCATTTTTTTCACTCTGTTATTATAAATTTTTGCTGCAAAATCACACTCAAGCAAGGACCTATCCAGAAAAGGAGATCTGAATGTAAGAAAATACAGTGCTTATCTTTCCCTCTGAAATGTTGTATTTTAGTTTAATGTGGGATATTATGCTGCTCCTTGCTGAGTGTGTAAACTCCTGTTATTAAGGTATTTGCTGAAATGGGATTCTCTGATGATTCTGTAGCAGGAAATGCATCAGAATCTATTTGTGAAGTGAAACTGGTCAGAAATCAACTTGAAGTTCGGTTAACCACAGAATTCTGAGTCTCCTCCTTCCAGATGCTTGGGTGCCAGGTGTCATAAGGTCCTTTGTTTCCCAGAAGAGCCAACAGAAGATATGTAGAACCTTTCAGGGGAGGCTGTGTTTATTTTAAGCTTGGAGATTCATCAAAAATAAAGCATCTGTTATAAAGCGGGTGCGTTTTTCTCTGTCCTGCTTTTAGATATAGATGAATGTGAGGAGCCTGGGCTGTGTGGTTACAACGCACGATGCATCAATACTGAAGGAAGCTATGAGTGTCACTGCAACGATGGTTATAAACTAGAAAATGGAGAGCGTTCTTTTCATCCAAACAGGAGCTCTGATTCATGCAGAGGTGAGAGCCTTTGGATGCTGTTTCTGCTAGGAGATTAAATCAGACTTTTGGTGATGTCACCTGCTGTGACCTGTGCTTCTCAGTCAGCAGGCAGAAGCCCTCTCCGTGGGCTTGAGCCACTGTGCTTTTTTTTCTCCTTGGATTCAGCTTGTTCCTGCAGTGCCTAGATGTTACTGTCAGCATGGGATGTGATTGCTACAGACTCTCAGCAGTGGGTCAGGTGTGCAGCTCCAGAGAAGCTAGCTCTATAAAGATGATGTAGTTAGATTCTAAATAGGGAAGCAATACGCTGTAACCATTTGCCTGTGTGATCGCAGTGCTTGAAGGGGAGGGAAGAGGGCATAAATGGATGGTGGGAAAGGTCAAGTGAGTAAGACAAGCCTGGAGAGAGGAATAATATAGCAATTATTTACCCATCTGTTACATGCTATGCTACCTGCCTGATTGAACTGCTCTGCTTATATTGCTGGGAGGGGGAAAAAGCAACCTTTCATTTTGAAACTATTCCTCCTTCTTTGGTCTCTGGGGTAGATGTAAATAGATGCTAAGGGCTAGCAGTGTTCCAGGTGGAAGGAGCTTCCTTGCCGCTAACTCTGCTCTCCTTTGTTTTAAGAATTGTTGGTGAAACTCACTGCCTGGTTTAGCCAGCTGGAGTGCTCTGCTTTGTTTCGGTTATGTGCTGTGATTTTTGTGCTGTGAAAGCTTCTATCCCAATCTTTTGCAGAAATTAGATGTGGCTCCCCTCCTGAAATGGAGCACGGGTACATTGTGGGGAACTACAGCCTGGTACCAGGAAGCACGGTTCGCTATGAGTGTAAAGAAGGCTTTTACAGTGACGAGGGAAAGTCCTCATACTGCACTGAGCACGAAGCTTGGGAGCCTGCCACTTTGAGCTGCAAAGGTGAAGCGAGCTTTTGTAGTTTTGTGCGTTCCTTGAATTCTCTGCTCAGGATTTAAATGGATTGTCAAGTGTGCTGGTGAAAGGCAGAAAGCATAAAAGAATAGAGAAAAAGAGGACAGGTCATTCCAGCTGTTTTGGTGTTTGTGAATTTGAACCTGCTTTGCAGTCAGTATGCCACGTGAAGCATTAACAGTGTTATCAGGATTCTTTATAAAGGTTTCTTGCAAGAGCAGCCTTATTTTTCAGTGATCATATAATAATATTACATATTATAATATATGTAATATATATATTATTAATATATGCGATTAATATAACAATATATAATTTCTTTTTATAATGGCACCTTCAGCACTGGTCTGTCACACTTCTACAGATGCTGCAGTGTGTTCTTTTATCTGTTCAGAAAACCTCTAGTTTGCTGTAGTGGGTAAGGCCGCCGAACTGGAAAGAAGCAGTGACCTCAGGAGCAAAGACCCAACTTCTCAGATAGCTTGTGAGGCTCTGTCTGAAGGTTGCAAAAGAGACTTCATACCACCCCTTATCCCCAGATTTTCCCTGAGCTTCCTTAAAAGCTCAGTTTGTTTTCGTATTCTAATCGCCCATCTTGTTGAAGTACTGCTGCATACAGTAGAAGGATTCTGTCTAGATTATTGGTGACAGTTATTCCTGAGTAATAAAATACATGAATATTGAACATTTTAAGTAAGGTTTTCTTCTTTTTCTTTTTTTTTTTCACCCTGATAGAAGAACAGTGAAATAAAAAAATGAAAAGGAAGTGCCTGATGTCTGAGGAGTTTTCTGAAGGACACCTTGTGAACTATGGCATCTTCTGAGCTATTGATACCTTTTTTCAGTAATACCTTTCTGTGACATTTTAGTGATATTTTTTAAATTTTGACAGGCAAACAGCAGATCAGGTTGAAGTTTCTTATTGAAATAAAACATTTTAAGCCCTTGGAAACAGCCCCTGAGTCGGAAAGACAAAGTATTTCCCCTTTGCATTGCAGGGCCTTTTCCTGGATTTCAGGCAAGACTTCTCCTTTTCTGAAACCAACGTGACTGTCTCTTTTATTATTTTTATTTATTGTTATATATCTGTAAAAACACCTTTAAATAATTGTTATTTAAGCTCCAGCAATTTCCCCAATGACTTTTCATCATTGCTAGCTGAAGAATTTCTCCTGGCCAGATGCAATTCAACAAGTTTGTCTTTTATCTTTCTTCCTATGGTAATTTAGAAGCTTATTTTGTGTGATGATTAAACTGGCCGTTGGTGCTGGCCAGATGAAGGAGGGGCAGACATAGCTTGCTTTGTTTGGAAGCAGTTCTGGAGTAGATCGAACTCTGTCAGTCTCAGGGGGATGTCACAGGAGATCTTGAGGGAGGACTGGATAACTGCAGCAATAAACGTAGTTGTTAATGATGAAGTAAATTGATAAACAGGAGTGCAGCCATGCTGGCTTCTGACACTGACTAACAGTTGATTTTCCTCTTTCTTTCTACCCATAGGTGTGGATTGTGGAGTTCCACCTTCTGTCTTAAATGCACGTCAACTGTTTGTAAGCGGGAGCACATATGGAAGTGAAGTTACTTACAGTTGTGTTCATGGTTACTTTATTGCAAGTGGCAACCATACTGCAATGTGCAATGCCAAAGGACAATGGGATGGTGCTGATTTGGTGTGCAAAGGTAAATGAAGTCTGCCTCTAGATTAATAAGGATAGATATTGTTTCAGACATCACTACGAAGCAGCCATGCTGTCACCAGTTAGAGGCACCTTCATGTGGGGATGTGGTTTATGCAGTGTTCTAGGAGGTGAAGTGCAATCGCAGAACAACAGCCATACTTTAAGCATTTTCTTTTATCTGTGTTGCTAATGAAGTTGCAATACATTTCTACTTTCTCAGTATTTTTTTTATGTTATACTTCGGGATAGCTCACCAAGTTCCTCGTTAGGAAGGAAAGTAAGGGTACATTAAAAAATGTGCTTTACCCCCCCCAAAAATTGTGGTCCAGTGCAGTCTTTAATCAGTTTTTACACAGGTACAGTTACACTCACTCCATTTGCAGGAGAATTAATGTCCCATCAGCTCAGTCCAGCAAAGCTGGGTCTTCTTTTCATTGAGATCAAACAGAGTTTCCTTACTATTAAAATCTTTCTTAATATTCTTGTCCAGAAGGTATTCTGTCTCATGCATACATATACTGCTGCATCTTTGCTTTTCAATCTCATTACTGGATGGCTGTGGGCAGAGAGCTGTAGTTACAGAGTGGTAATTTTTGCCTCTCATCACATACTGCCCTTATGTAAGTTGAACGTATTCTTTGCATGCAAATCAGCTATTCTAAACCTTTTCTGGATGTTTCATAGCTGATGCATACATTTGTACATGTTGGTGTAAGAGGAGGTAGGTTTTCATTGTGGTATCTTTGTGAACCTTTTGTGCTACCTATTTTAATGATGAAACTCTTGAAAACAATCAAGTAGATGCATTCATTTTTAAGTTTTCTACCATATATTTCCAGTTACCTCTATAAGTCTGAGTAATCCATTGATTTTCTCCCTGAGAAGTAGTTTGTACTTGTGTGGAGCAGCTTCTCCTTCCTTCAAAACTCAAGTTAAATCCACTGGGAAGGGGATGTAACCCTGTTATTGCTGTTGCTCCTTGAACTAGGTGTCATGCTTCAGCTCTGCTGTTGCTAGTGATGGTTATGATAAGAAATAAATAACGCATGGGGGATGAGAAAGTGTTATGGGAAGATAAATCAGTTTCTTCTTCTTCACAATTAAACAGGATGCTGTTTTATTTTATGATTCATCTTGAAGAATGAATGTTTCGCTCTTTTAGAAACTCCTCAGTCATGAAATTCCAGGTCCTAAAAGTCAAATCCAACTTCTAAAAATTACTAGGAGGTAAAAAAAAAAAGTGATGTGTTATTTGCTGGGATCATTCACATCTCTTGCTTAAACTCTATGATACTCCTTGCATGTTTTCCTTTTTAGGCTCTGTTGTCACGTTGGCTTTTTTTCTCTGTTCCAGAAATAGACTGTGGCAAGCCTTTGCTGATTCCACACACAGAAATTATTTGGGACAATTCTACCACTCTATTGAGCAGAGTGTTCTATAAGTGTAAAGAAGGATATTATTTCAGTGGAGGGAGGAATTTTTCACAATGCACACTGGACCAGAAGTGGGAGAATATTACATACCTATGCAAAGGTAAATATTACTGTAGGAAATTCCTGTGAGGAGTGCTATTTAAATAATAGTTTCTAATTTCTGTTCTTGAGGCAGGGTGGATAGAAGGAAAGAAATCCCTTTTTAATTCTCTGCACGTGAACACAATAATACTTTGAGATGGAAAAGTCAAAAAAGAGAGTGTTAAACATACAGCAGTTTCTGTGGAGGTCATGGTTAGATCTTTCTGTAGCTGCCTTGCTTTTTTATTTCAAACAGGAAGGGACTAATGCAACTAGAGTTCCATGGCTGCACTGAATCCTCAGTGTTAGAAGGCAGGGAAGAGTCAAGAAGATGGGATTTAATAGTACTTTGCTGTGGGCCTGATAATGTCGTTGCAGTGGACAGTTACAGTAAAGCTGCTGGAATTCAGAAATCCTTCCTCTTCTTCTGTCCTAACACCCAGAATAAACTTTGTTTAGGTTTTCCTCTTCTGCCAAATCTGCTTCCTTTTCTGCCAAATCTGCTTCTCTGAATTTCAGTTGAAGAGGTTTTTCTTTCAAAAGAATAAGTGTTAAGAAGGGAGGTTTGTGAGGAAGGTGCTGTCTGTATTACGTGGTCTTGGAAACAAGACATAATGGCATTTTAATAACAGTTAAGAATTAGCAGATGTGTGGTGGTTGCGCTCCTCAAGTGTTCTTTGTGTGAAAGAGGTGCCACGTGGGATCTTTGTGACTGTTCAGCTCTTTTTTCTAAGTAGCAGTGCTGTCTTTTGCAGATGACAGTGCACCTCCTGTAGCTTTATTTCCTCCATGTGTTTTCCAGAAGAACTGGAAGTGTGCCTTTGACTGCTAACTACTCCACAGACCAAACCTTTACACAGCATTGCCACTTGATGCCTCTGTTGCCTCACTTGGTGTCTGGGCCATTCACCGTGAATGTGAACCATGTGACATCACATAAAATCAGCACACAGAAGGACACTTCTCTCACTTTTTATAGTCCCCTGATGGAAAATGTAGTGTCTGCTTTTAGAAGTCATAGTTCTTATTTGATGCAGGCAATTTGCATGGCTCTGTTTTCTGAATTGGTTTTGAGGGGAGCATTGTGTGGACAGGGTAGGTTGGTCAGGTGCAGAATTCTCTGCGATGCCAGGAGGTGCCTTGAGCACTGTGAAGGTTTGAAGGGCCCAAACTTGCAGAGTGCATGCACAGGACTACTGTGGCTTTCAGCAGAGGCTTTGTGGGAGACAGAAGGGTGAAATCCAGCTCAAGATGTTAGGTTAGACAGCAAAACAAAATAAAAAAATTGTAGCTATGTACAAGTGGAATGGAAAACCTTTTGGAAAAAGTAAACTAGCTAGCCTAGGCTCATCTGAAACAGAAATTATAAATAAAGGTTTTCAGCTTCTTAAACTTTTGTTAGAGGTAATAAGTGACTTCCAAATGAAATGAAATTTCAGTGGTTATGTCTTTCAGATGTGTCTCACCTTGAAGGTGTGCGTGATTAATCAGGATTGTCTCATTATAATGAAAGAAAATCATGCAACATTCCTAAATAAATTCTGTTATAATTTAAGAAGAAAAACATTTCTCTTTTTCTACTGCCTAGAAAACCTCATTAGAAGAAGTGAAATTAAAGAATTCCCCCAAGCATCTTCCTTTTGACAAATAATAACGTCTCAGTCAGACACTGTGATGGAATGCCCTTTATTTGCATTCTTTTTTGACTGAAATCCTTGGCGTATATGTGTGTTTGTGAACATTTAATAGTATCTACTTTAAATATTTTAAAAATGTCTTTTAAAAATTAATTTTTCTGAGAGATGCTGAACAGAATAAGCCATCAGCAGTGAAATTCAGTCAGCTGAAGTACAGTCTTTCTTTCCTAGCCCTTCATGCAAACTCAAGAGACTGAAGTGCAGAGAACTTATCAGCAGTTAAATTCTCACTGTCCAGTATGGTGAATATATAAGTCTGAACACCCTGTACAGCTTGTCCTGGAAAAGCTTTTTTTTTTATTCTACGGAGCAGGAATCTGTGGTTTCATTTATTTTTGTTGCAGGAAATTACTTGGCAAATCTGGGATCTTCTGTTTAGAGGGAAAATAAGATACTGTTGTGGGAATCATATTTTGGTTTGTTTCAGGAAAGAGATTTAGCTATAGCATGCTATAGCATGCAGCAGTGGAATAGAAGGTAGTCTACTACAAGAAGCTTTGTTTGTAGAGCAGATTCATCACAGGAGTAAGAATTGGTGCCTTGGTTGCTTCTGAGATGTTTGCTCCTGAATCTGTAATATGCTTGTTGCAAAAGGCACAGTGTGCAGTGTATGTCCCAAGCCATTACCATGTTTCTAGGGGTAACTTTTATTTGGGAAGGACAGGGAGAGGAGCTGGAGCATATTTGAAATGAAAGAGTAAATTGAGTCGGTTCTGTCTCTTAGTGAGTCTGGGTACAAGTGCTTGTTAATTAAATGTCTTCCTACCCCCAGGCAGATCGTCACTTCCTCCCAGCTTGGTGGTGCACATTCCTTGCAGAGCATTCCAAAACTCAGGCGGTAGGAAATAGCTGCTGGTAGTCAAAAAGGGAAATTTGACCCCTGTTCCCCTGTAGTGCCAAGTCTGGCAGCACAGATTTCTTACTGATCAGTTGTGAGAGCCTCCCAGAGCAGAGTCAGGCAGTACGGGCTGTCAGCAGCTTGGGGGTTTTTATGCACAGCAGCGATTCAAACCCAGCATACTGTGAACCTGGAACTCAAAGTGGAGCTCCTATTTTCCATACCAGCATGCACTGCACCTAATCCTGATGTTGGAGCTTCTTTTGTGTCTTAACTTTGTATGTACATGCTCTTTTCTTTTGCAGTGCTTCATACTCAGTGTGTTGTGAACTGTCTCTTTTTCTCTTAAAGATTAGTTTTCTGTTTAAATTATGTGTTGTGGCTTCCTCTCTACAAATAGTGTTTAGTTGTGTGTCTTGACTTCTGAAACTTTAATGTTACGAATATGGCTATGTCCCAAATGTCTACTGCATGCCAACACTGAAAATCCTATGGGGTGGTATGTATTTGCTGATTTCTTATAAATGTTTCTTTAGATTTGTGAAGGCACAGAAGGAAGAACAGCTTGAAGAATCAGTCCAGGGAAGGCATGACAGATTTTCCACACCTGTGTAATTTAAACCCTCTTAGTTGCATGGATATTGCTTTAGGTCTGCAGTTACAGCTGAAAAGATGATCCTGCCTTGTTTTTCCACGTTCAGATTTTACTCTTGATTTCATAGAATCACAGAATTGATTGAGTTGGAAGGGACTCCTAAAGACCATCTGCTCTAACTCCCCTGCAGTGAACAGGGACATCTACTGCTCCATCAAGGTGCTCAGGACCCAGTCCAGCCTCACCTCATACTACTCTTTTTTCCAAGACTTTTTGAGTATGAAAGTACTGATTTCCCCTTCTGCAATGTTTTAGTAACGCACTTTTTCATTTGGAGTTGTTTTTCGTTTGTTTCCGCTTTCCCTTTTTCTCCTGTGTTTTATCCTGATTCCCACTGGCTGATTTCCCCTCTAGCTACATGTCAGTTCTTACATTTCCAATTGTACAATAAAGAGCTGATACAGAAAGACAGATGGAATGTCTTTATGTTGGTAACATCAGTAATTTCCATAAGTCAGCGAATGGTTTAAATGTAATTCTCCTCCTAATTTTTATTCCCAGCCATGTGCAAATGATTCATGCCAGGAGATACGATCTTAATAGAAAAGGTGTCACTCACATCTGTGGGCACTGGTTCAAAACACACGGTTCTGTAGAAATAAGGAACCCATCAAACAATTAGGATAATTATAGTCATCAGTGAACAGGACCCAGTTGAAAAGGGCTAATTGGATATGTCAAATCCAGACATGTGGCCATCAGGTAATTTCTTTATCTGCCTGGAAAAACACAGGTGGAGTCTGTTTCAGGAGGTGCTGCTCTTTAGATCAAAGCGATGCATGGCACAATGATATGTAAATAAAGTAAAATAAGTATAGTTTTTTGCTCAGTACAGCTGTTCAGGCTGTTTGTTTGTTGTTTGTTTGTTTGAAACCAGCTTGTGAAGGCACATAACAGTCCACAGAACCTCTTTGACCTGTGGAGTAGATCATGTGCATTTCTAGTCCCAGTCCAGGTAATCCCATCTAATCTCACACTGTTGACTGATATAGCTTTCCGTTGTAAAAAGACTTACAGTCGAAGCTCTTTTTGTTAGTCTTGTTCAGTACATGAATTACTGTGCTCATGGTTGTTTTCTGGTAATGTTTTTAGACCAGGGAAGCAGTGAATCATTAGCTTTCTGTCTCCCTATGTGTCTGTCTCAACAGTCTTGCTGATTTTTGTGGGTTTCCTCGGTGTAAACTTCAGGGCAGAAGGTGAAAGCGTGCTGAAATTTGTAATCTTAATTAAACTGGATGCAAGAATGAACAAACCTCTTAAAAAAACCATCCTGCTGCCCTTCAGGTATGGTACAAATGCTGAAGGTATCTCTTTCTGAAGTAAATTCTGTGTATACCTGCAAAAAGTGCCATGGAAAATGGATTTACCTGTATGCTGTGAAACAGGTGCCTTGAAGCAGATTGAGCAGAAGTCCTTTTTGAAATACTGTCTGTCCAAACACCTGCCATATGTGTGATGCTTGTTAGCTGCAGGTGGCATTTGGAGCATCGTTCACATGTTTCACAGTGTTGAAGATGAAAAAAGGAAGACAACATTTCTTCTTAATTGCATGAGTGAGTGAGAAACAGTCTGTACGTGAACGTGCCAGTGTGGATGTCCCTTTAGCTACTGGCAAAAGACAGAATGGCAGGTTGGAGCTGGCTCTGTCTGCATGCTGGTAAATACCATTTCTTTTCAAGCAACTTCAGGAGTAGCTCTCTGGTAAAGTGTATCTCAGGCTCACCTCAGTGGCAATCAAGTGCTTTTTCAGCTGAGGACTAATGAATGGTATATGTGAAGGAAGTCGTGTGGTTTTAAGGACTGTTCAGACGTACATTGTCTGCCTCTGATTCTGCAAATAGTAGTTGAGCTCTGGGACCTAAACTGATGGAGGCTGAGGACCTAAAGGTGCATCAGCACTGGGTTACAGAAGGTCACTGTGATGGGGCAGGTGTTTATGTACTGGCTGAAATTAATATGAAGGTTTTTTCCATGCACTCAAGCAGAGAAAGAAACTCTTCTTCCTAGCAAAGCTTTTAAAAATGGCGTAAAGAAGACACTGACCTTCACTAGTTTTTTCTTCTTCAGAGTCAGTATCTGTGATTTTCTTAGCATGATTTCTCCCCCTATGATCTCACTGCACTGCTGAATCACTCTGTTGCTTGCTTTATGTGTTCTCCCATTTGTGCTCTGTTTACCAGCACCTGCCCTTCCTGGAAGCTGACAGCCAGGTGTCA
Source organism: Oreortyx pictus (assembly GCA_036925125.1). Classification (NCBI taxonomy): domain Eukaryota; kingdom Metazoa; phylum Chordata; class Aves; order Galliformes; family Odontophoridae; genus Oreortyx; species Oreortyx pictus. Next base: position 2,108,745 of record JAUPFR010000004.1, on the reverse strand, counting down.
GTTGTGTCTCTCTGCCCTATTCCAGATTTGCCTTTTAGTGTCTGACTCACCCAGGGTCTTTTTCCATACTGTTACTCTGATACTCAGCCACTTGCGTGCTGTTTGAGGTCCCTTTCCTTTGGGATGGGATGGATGCTGTGAAGGTAACCTGGATGCTAGTTGAGCACAGTGGCTTCTTTAGTGCTTGGGAAAAGTCTGCCAGCTATACTGTGAGTAAGTGCATGGTGTCCTTGTCCTTTGGAAATGTGCAGAACTCTTGACACTACAGATAGATGTTGCTACAGAAAAAAAGATGCTACTAATGTTACATGTTTCCTTCCAAGTAGGCCACTGTGTAAGACATGTTTCCTTGCCTGAATGTCTCGCATTGTCATTTTTTCACTCACTGTTTATTTTTCCTTATTTTTCACAGAATATTTTATAAGCTCATTAATTGACGGCCAGATTTTCCTGCAGAGCAATTCCAGTGATTGTTTTGCGTGTTGTTTTTTTTTTTTAACCTTCTGTATTCACTTATTTCAGTGATAGATTAATGTCTGTACAACAAGGGTCCCCCATGAAACGGTAATGAAGTGGACTTACAGAGGAGGAGCTGTGCCTGCCCTTACTGCAGGGCATTGCACCAACTCTGCATGAGTATTTGTGAAGAATCAACCAAGGCTGTCATATAAATCCTGTTTGTGCTTTCAGAAGCTCATAAGGGCTTCTTAGCTTAGGATCAGGATCAGCATCAGCTTGGATTTGTAGGGCCTTGTTCATGTAGTGAATCTGATAAAAAAATACGCCAGTCTTTTGCAGTGACATATTTGAAGGCTGGTGAAAACAAGGAGAGAATCAAATACTTTCACTGTCGATCTAAGCTGTGTCCAGAGGGAGCTACGTTCTTAGCTCTGGGAAGATATTTCACTGTCTTGTCATGTGAAGGCAACTGCTGTGCATCTGACAGCAGCGAGAGGACTGACTGTAAAAAAAAATGGATGAGTAGATCTTTCTGGACAGAGGAGTGTTGTTTTGCTTTCCAGAGTTTGTTTCTGAGTTGGCTTGTCAGTACCCCCTTTTACATGTCAACAGATCTTTTAAAACAGTTTGACTTCTTTGTTTGCTATTTAATGTGATTTCTAATGCATGAGATTCAGTGGTCTGCAAAGTCTTCAGGTTCATTTGTGAATGGCTCGTGCGTAAAAGACAGACCATTGCATCTCATGAGATCCAGATGCTGGCAGCCAAGTTCACAGAGAATATAGAACAGGAGGTTTTAGTTGTGGAACTGGGGCACTGTTTCTTGCTCTTTGTTTTTAGTGGTGTAATAATGTCACAACCACACTTCAGTGAAAGAATCTGACCAGGAATACATGCTGGTGGTGTGAGTATAATATACTATGACTGGGAGGAGCAACCAGGGCAGAGCAAAATCTCTTTATTCCGTTGTTCTTTCATCCAGGTTGGTCACCCAGAGGTCTGATGAATTGAATGAGTTGGTTCATTTGTGGTCAGGAAACTATACCACTATTTTAACCTGAAAAACTGTTAGGATTAAAATTGTTCTATGTTAAAATGCAAACTTAGCGAGGTATTTTTATTTTCATTATTCATGGTACTTTACATGATGTTGGCTTTTTGTTTAAGGACTTTGTAGCCATTAGATGAGAGCATGCTTTTTCACTTAACCTTGTATTTTGATTTTAGGAGCTGCCACAGTTAAGTCAAAGCTTGCCACATAATTTCCGCCTGCTCTGTTTTATTTACCCATTGTAAAAGAAACAGAGAGAGTGGAGAGGTAAGCTGTTGCTCCAAACATATAAAGATCTGTGTGAGAAATAACAACTATTTTTGTTCTGTGTCTACGTGCAGAGGAGGAATTATTCAGTAATTTGACTGTATTCAATGAAACCTGTGTGAAGTGGCAAATGAGAACTGGAAGACTGGGAGTGCAGAAAACTTACACGGTAAGTGGGGCAGTATTTGAGGCTGAGAGAAGCCTTGTTCTAGTTAATTTTGGTGAGTCATTAGTGGAGATTAGTTCTGTGGGTTTTGTTTGTATGGTGAGTTCTTGGATGTTTTCCCTCTGTAAACCTGTAAACCTGAATGTGACTGCGCTAGGAAAGAAACACATACCTGTCCTAATGTTAGTTGAAAGACTTAAAAACTGTTGGATCTAACTCCTGTATTGGATCTTAATGCCTGTTTGAAACTACAAGAAGCATTTCAGCACAAATTCATGTTTCAGTGAAATTCCACTGCAGAGCTAGAGGTCACACTAACATGGGAAACACTGCACAGTTTGCTCTCTATCCCTATCTGTGATGTAAATGTTTCAAGCAAGCAGTGTATCACTTGTAGATTTGTCCATTTTTAAAAAAACAAGCCATTCAGTCAGTAATTATTCAAATCCAAAACAAAAATGCAACAAGAATTCTCATATTTTAGGAATAAAAACAGTCCAGGAGAGGTTATTTTTTGAGCATGTCCAAATATGGAAAAATGAAAAAGGATGGGGACACTTCAAAGTAGTCAAAACTGAGGGACAGTGTGTTGATGTGGTAAAGTTCAAAACACTGTCTGGAGTGGACTGCCCTGAGCTCAGCTAGATAAGCTTAATCTGTCCCTTCACCTCAAACAAATACCAGATTTTTACTTCACAGTTCTGGGAAGGTCAGCAGAAAGGTGGTAATTTACTGTTGTATAGCCTAAATGCTGCTTCTGCAGGGCAAGGGGGAAGAACTAGACAAAAAATAAAACAAAGCCAACAAAAAAACCCAGAAAGCAGCAAGTTGTTTCATGCATGCTGTGGACAAGGAGCTTCCTATCCGTGTTGGTGGTGGTTTTTTAATCTGTGTTAAAGATTCCTTTTATTTGTGGTAGAAATAAACAAAGCATATAATTTGTTTTAATAGCCAGAAGAAATTAGAAGTCTAATTTAGTAAATAAGCCGTCTAATTGCATCAGAGGAGTTCACAAGCCTATTTTTGTATTTGGGCTCACATAACATGTGTGACACTTGGATTCACTAGGCTTAGTTCTGAATTTTGGAGAGCCACAACCTCTTGCAAAATGGTTTTTTGTTAACCCTTTAATAGTTCCATATTCTTGGCCAAAGATGGGATGAAAAGATATTCTCAGAAGATGTGATACTTAACATCACAACGAGTGAAGATAATCCAAAGGTGTGCTTAGACCTCAACTCTGGCAGCAACTACGTGGTGAATATCACTGCCATCTCCTCCACGAACATACCTGTCTCAGTTTCAGTAGCAGTTCAAACAAAGGGTAGGTTTTGTTTTGTATCTACTGTGCTTGTAGATGAATTTACTCTGGTGCAGAGTTAACTGTTTGATTATTGCAGGGAGGTTAACAACTGTTTGCTAGACGAGACCATTCTTTATGCTCCCTGCAGAAATCCATCATCATCGCCATCTTTTTTTTGCATGTGCTTTTCTTTCTTCTCACTTCAGTCCCTGAGTCTATACTCAGAGCTGTGACAGTAAGTGCTCTTCAGAAAAAGTGGGAAACATGCTTTTTCAGAATTTGTCTTTAGACTTAGGTAGGATTGGTACAGTGGCACTGCCAGTCTGTGGCACGGTGCTCACTGCTTTCCATTCCTTGTCTTTATAACCAGTTCTGTGGGACAGTTCACTGTGGCAGAGCTGTGTGATACTGACCTAAGTGACATGAGCATTACAGACAGCATGCTTGTGTTTTGTTTACCACTGATGAGCAATGTTCTAGCAGCTTTTTAGACACGGTGGAAGGTATGTTCTAACTGGGATTCTGTAATATTTTGGTCATGGAAATGTGATGCTTGCTTTCTGACATATTAACAGTAAGGGGACAGACCTTGAGAAGTAATTGCCTTTGAAATGCTGTTTTTATTTTTTTTTTTATTCTCAAGAGTGTTTTTCTTGAAGGGCAGAAGCTGTGAGAAATGATTTCTCGACAACTTTATTTCCATCAGAAGCTCTGAACCATTGGATCTTTGTCATTACACCCTACTTTCATTTGGGTCTTGATTTCCTGAATACCATGCTCAATTTTTTCCAGAAGCCATTTTCGTGGGAACATTTTTGTGCTTTTTTCTACTGTGTTATTTTCATCCACTCACCTTCAATTTGTTGGGGAATGTGAATTCTCTGTAATAAAGTTTGTCATTATTGTTTCTACAGTAAAGGAAGCTTTCAATAACGTATTAATTTTTAATGATACCTGCTTGAAATGGCGGAGAAATGTAAGGGGAGCTGATACAGAAGACAGATACTTAGTAAGTAATAATCCTTTTTTTATCTAAGACTCTTTTACCACTCTAGGAAACATTTTGTATCATTCACATATGTGAATAACCTGCAGTTTTTCAGGTACTTGTCACTTGTTCCTCTTACTATTGCAGTTTCTCATAAAAAGGCAGGGAATAAGCTTCACAGCAACCTTCGAAACAGAAATAAACACCTTTTTCTTGCTTATTGTTTCCCCTGTTTTACTGTTCCCTATCTGTATCTTCTCTGTTGGTACCTTTTGACTTACCTGTCTGTACCTTCAGCTTTGTCATACGCTGGCCCCAGACAAGGCCGTTCCCATTCCAGGTAGTATGCTCCACCTTGTGATGTCCCTCCAGGCTTCCTTTAGTCTGACAAGGCTTTTCCTTATGAACCGTCTCTACCAGGACTCTGAAAACCTGCTGCTGTCTTAAATTTCCACATTCTAGGTGGTGCTCACTAATTATCTGAAGGCATAAGATCCCTTTAAAAGACTGTCAGAAGGAACGCAACACTGAAAGCAGTTTAGTTTTGATTAATAGGATGACCAGGAAAAGCCTTAAGTTAATAACTTCATGATCATTTGGGACGTCAACAACAAAACTACCAAAACAAAAATCCAACTGAAATAAAAGTGGTGGGTCTGTAAATTTTCCTGGAGGCATAGTTGTTTCCTATTTTCATGTTTTTTGAATATCCTGGAGGGGATTTGTCATTTTGGCATAGGTTCAAGATGCTTGGTTTTTACTTATTGTTAAACCACGGATGTATGCATGTGAGCTTACTTTTGTCATACATCACTTTGCACCACGAAAATGTAGTGGCAATGAAAGTGCACCATTACTAGAGAGAGACCTGTGTGTTAGGAGCAAGCAAGACTTGGGGGCAGTCATGGTTCTTGTAGAAAATAGAAAAGTCAGACTAGGAGAAGTAGAACTATCACAGTGTCAGAGATGATCAACGAGAGGGACTACGTTTCTTGTCAGATTTTCTACGCATTTGAATAACTGTCAGTGCCAGGAATTTTGGCACTCCTTGCAGTGTTTTTCTGCTATTCCTTCTAATTCAGAGTGTGACATGATTAAATGTAAGTAATGTATTAAAACATTACAATGTGCATGCTGTGATTGTTTGATTACAGTTTCACGTGCAAGGGCAGCGTTGGTACCAGAAGGAGTTCTTGCATGAAATGACCTTCAACCTTACCACACGCAAGCAAGCTCCAGAAGTTTGTTTTGATTTGCAGCCAGGCACCAATTACTCTGTTAATATTTCCATGGTAGCTCTGAATTTTTCACTGCTTGTTTCCATGGCGACACAAATCACAGGTAGGCCCTGCCATTTATTTTTTGTGTTTTCAAAAGGCCTGTTGGGTATGAGAGATGCAGGAGAAATAGCCTTGTTCATCTTTGTGTTGTATGGTGGGCTGTAAAAAAAAAAAAAAAAAAGTCTTTCTGTACTTAAAAGTTCTGCGTTCACACTTGCTTTCACGGATTTAATACTGTTGGCGGTCCAGCAGGTGAAGAGGGGGAGAAATGGAGTGCAGTGTTTTAAAGTGTCATTTTTTGCACAGCAGGGAAAAGATAGGCTGGTGGGTTAGATGCAGGGTTGGTACCTAGGGGAGGAAGGGACAGTTCCCTCTGCTATTAGGTCACTTACTCTTTCCATGCAAGTTCTCTCCACCATGGAAACCTTAGCACAACAGATACTACTGAAGTAGTAGTAGTAGTAGTACTGATGGGTCCAAAGTACAAAGAATCCTGCAAGTACCTCAGAGAGATCCTTTCATGTATAATTAGCAGAATTCAAAACATAGAAGGCATTTGATCCGCAGATGAACCCTCAGAAGATACTCAACTTTAATATTTTTGCAAGTGCATGGTACTAGAATGCTGTGATAAAAAATACGTTCTTTCCTCACCTACTTTTGTTCAGAACATTTTTATACCATGCCTATACTGTCAGACTTTCTGTATGAGGCTATTATTATTACCCTGTGAAGTGCAGTGCTTGGTGCTAGTGCCCGTTCTTCCTGTTTGGACCACGAGTTGAAATAGTCAGGGAAGAATCCTTAGTACTGTCTGGGTGCATGTAACTCTGTTCAGACACTAGATGGAACCAGTCCTCTTCTGACTGCTGGAACTGGAGGTCATAAGTTTTTGATATTTATATTTTTACAAGGTTTTTAAAAGTAACTGTGATTTTTTAAGCTTCACAAAAGGCAAAATGTCTCTTTTTTCCTGAAGTTACTGGTTAAGGTATACAGTGAGCAGGATTGTTAGCATGTCTTGTAAGTTACTTTGCTGTGACTCATATGTAGCATCCATGAGTATATGTAGCTTTGTGAAAACTAATTACCTGTCTTAGAGTTTGGTTGGATGTGGAAATACGCACTCAGAGTAAAGGCAGAGTTCCTCTTCAGTCTGTCATCATAGTTCCGAAAGCCTGCTGGATCACGTTGAGTCACTTACCCAGAAAAGCTCAAGAGAACACTGTGCAGTAGGTGTTGTACAAAGTGATATTTGTGACTTGTCAGCTGGCATGTTTCCTTTCCCATTGAGTTAGTGCTTAGCAAATTGTACCTACATAATTCCAGATAGAAGAGATCATCTCATAAAAGTTAGGTCATTTCCATTTTGAAGGGAGAGCTTGCCACAGAAGTCATTTTAAATCTTGTAGTTTTCTTTCAGTGAGTAATAAAAGGTAGAAATTCCTCTGTAATCAGGAATCTATATCCAAAAGATGCCACACAAAATTACTGTGCCAAGAGTGATCATGCTGCAAATTCACCAAGTAAGAAGAAGCTAAATAAGGTGTTACATTTTATGCTATTTCAGCTAATCTGAGATGAAAAAGAAACAGCTACAATATTTTTTCTGGCAGTATCCCGTAAGACTTCTGCGCCTTCTGTTTGGAGAATTGCATTAACTTACAAACAATTTATATAACTATTTATTATTTTACAGTAGGTGTATAATTTGCTTCTTCATTTGTCCAGCTATTTTGTAATAGTTATGTTGTTAAACCAGATGGTTTTGTTTTTTGTGGTGGGTGGAATGATCTCAGTTTTTCTGCCAGCTTAACTTTGAAAAGCGTTGTCTGGCTGTGGTAATTTTCTGGCTAAGCAGTACTGTATAAAAGTAAGATAAGCCTTAAAAACAGAGACTCTAAAGCAGCTGAGATTCACACAGATGTTTAACTGTTAATTTATCGGAAGCAGTTCCATTTATTGTCTAAGATTTCATACAGCATCTGTTAACAAAAGCACATTCAGTTGGCCTGTTTCCCAGATGGGTCAAATCCACCGTGTGATAGATGTGGCATCTCCTTGGCTTCCACACGTTTCTCACATTTTGGGAGTATGGGAAGCTGAACCTGTGGAGTTTCAAATCCTGTCGAGAGTCGTATCCCAGATGGTTGGACAGTCAGCTTCAATTTCCCAACAATTTGTGTAAGTTCTTCAGAGTGTTGCAAAATGCAGTCACAATGCAAGAACTTGCGAAAAGCTTCTTCAAAAGGGAAGACTTGTAAATGCCTCTTGAGAAATCCATTTTCAGTTTATATATGCAAAATGAGTATATTTGCATCCACAGTATTAAAAAAAAAAAAAAAAAAAAAAAGAAAATGAAAAAAATACACACAAGAATTTGGGACTCAAAACCCTGCTTCAGTTCCTGGCAAGAAGCATCCTTTTAAAATAGTTCTGTGCTGAGCACATGGTTGTTTTTGCCTAACATCTTGTGGATGGTAAATATAGTCTACCAAATGCTTCATGGATCATTGAAGTTCTGCTCCTCTCATAACTTCCAGTAACAGGCATCTCACACAGTCTTTTGTGTCTTATTTTAGGTGAGCTCTCAGCCCCTGTCTACTTAAGATAGGAAATTAAGTCAATTATAAAGTGGTTTGCCAGTGATTACATCGTAGGTGTGAAATGTTGGTAGCAAGACTGTTTTTTAATCAAGGAGGGAGCTCTTGTCTTTTTCAAAGAGAAGGAATGTGTCTTATGAGTATACTTTGCATTTCATAATTTCTGTCAGAGTTGTTCTGCTGTTCTTCCACTTCTTAGCTTATTTATGGAGGCATGCTCAGACAAGTCCTTGTTAATTTTGTTACTTGAGTTCACACATGAATTTAAAATGACTGAGTTTTATAACTACTTCCAAGGGTTTGAAAAACAAAATAATAAACAAAATTGGTGTGTGTGTGTGCTTTCACTTCCAATAGTCTAAATAACAGTAATCTTTTCATTTGTGACATGAAAATAATGCTGATATTTGTTTTGGGATAGATTCTTAAGGAGCACGTGTGACAAAATTTTGGTCTTCAGGATGTTAATTCATAATGGTTTATAGTATCTGTCTACTTTTCTGTGGTTTAGACCTGATCACTGTGATCTAGGACTTTATACCTGTAAGTCAAATTTTCTAGGCACTAGGAATAGTCTGCGTTACATGAATATGTCTGAGTTACTGAATAGGGAAGATCTATATTTCCTTCTTCAGAAATAAATTATAATAGGTTCAATGATGATTTCTCATTACTCTTTCTACCCTCCAATTTTTGCTCAGAATCAGAGTTATATTTCGGGTAGGTAGTATGCATAATTTTCACACTTCTTACTGTTTTGTATGTATTTGTATCATGCACTTTCCAGTGGCTCTGGTCAAGTTTGGCTTATGACCTGTGTATCTCAAACAGCTGAAGTAGTTCTCACGTTTCTCAAATGCTGTTGTTTTTGCTTTAGTCCAGCATGTCACGCAGGCTACGGAGCCTTGCATGTGTGTCCTCTCACACTTCATATGAATGTATAAGTTGGAAAGTAGATTCACAAGCAGGGAGTGAAGGAAATGATTTGAATTAAAAGAATAAATTTCATACAGACTGTGTATAGTCATCTAGGATTTTCTGCTTTGGACTTCGCCTGTGAAAAATGTTCTACATTGGGCTTGATCATTTTTGAAGGTCTTTTCTAAACTAAATGCTCAATCATATGATGGAAAATTTTTACACTTTCTTTCATAGAGGAAGGTTGTTTTTTTTTAACATCTGGAAAAAGAGAGGGAAAAGTCAAATCTGCTTTCAGTGAGGAAGTGGTAAGACTGTTGGAGTTGTAGTGATATGGCAGTTCATACTCTCACAGCACATTATACACCTCCAGAGAAAAAGGGAGTGAAGAAAACCTGAGCATGAAAATTGTTCTATTGTAAGGAGGAAATCAGACACTGGTCCTGTAAATGTTTCTATATATATTTCATGTGTGCACTTTGTATTTATACAAAGACCATTCAAATGCACAGTTAAGTTCACATAAACCCTACTTCTAAGTAATTTTTTCTGATCTCCTAAATAAAAAGAATTTATTTTTTCATAAAGATCCATGAAATCATGCTCATTCTCATCACTTCTGTCATTCTGTTTACAGAACACTTTATGTCAGTGGTGCAGTCTGTGCTTTGTAGCCTGTGCTTTACACTCTCACTGAAACACTTAGTTTAGTCTCTTCCATCTTCTAGATGGGAGCTCTGTAGTATTGCTTTAGGTGCTCATTGTTCTTTGCAGATTTGTAGTGATACAGCTGCATTATCCATTGTTTTCCTTGACTAGTTACCTTAATTTATGTAGAGTAAAATGAGTGACATGAAAAAAGGAAAGAAGCAACTGAAGAATAGGCTGCCCTGGGGAGGAGGGTAGATCCTATGGCCTTTTCAGCTATGAATTCATACACACACCCTGCTACCTTTTCTATTTTTAAGATACAGTATTTTAAGGGAGATTCAAGTCATCATTTTCTGTAGATATGATCCTGATTTATTCCCCTCCCTTCTTCCTTTTTCTCTGCTAATAATGTTTTTCTACAAAGTAAAAAATATTTCCTCTTTGTTGAAGGGGTTGTACTGAAATGTGTAAACTTAATTGTTCTTCAGACAGTAATATAAATAATAGAAAACCTTCTCTATTGAATCAGTGCCTCTGGCTTATTTTTTTTTTTTTTTTAGTATATTTTACAGCAGCATTTTTTGACTACGTTATTTTAAAATTCAGTAAAATATTTTATTGGTTATAAAGCCCTGGAATAACCATTAAAAACAAACAAACAAACAAAACCTACACAAAATCACAGCAAGGCAAATTGGGAGTCTTCCATTTTATTTCCCTGACAAGAGTTACCGTGTGTTCTTGGATTTTGGGATTTAGATCCATTTTTATTCTGCCATTAGCACAAAATAACAATGGGGAGCATTAAAAGGAATGCGCTGTCCCTAGACAGAGGTTGTTTAATAAGATATGAGTTATCTATTTCAATAGGTTTTATCTGTAATGCTATATAAAGTGGGATAGGGATGGATTTGTGCATCCATTTTTGATATATCTGTGTATCTGACAAACCTGTGCTACAACTTTGCTTGCTAACGTTATATATCTTAAAGAGAGTAGCACAGTGCTGTCCTAGAATTACTGCTTCAGAGTTGCACATTAAATCAGGTGGCCAGAAAGGTGTTAAATATTCCTGTTACTGCTAGTGGAAAATTTCATAAAGTATCTCATGCTACAGCAGTTTGCAATTGCAGTCTTGGGATGTGGCAATAAACAGTGCTGGCAAAAGTCATGTCTGTCAAACTGTACGTTTCCAAGATTAAAGAAAAAAAAATATCTGTTTCGTTGTGAAATAATTAATGCTTCCAGCATTTTGTGAAGAATATGAAAGGTTTTCAGTCCAGCTTCGAGGCTTGTGCCGTTTTCCTGTACTTTTGCGCTTGAAGAACAGGTGCACTTCTTTCCTGGAGCCTGGCTTCGTGTTCAAAGAGAGACTCAGCACAGCGATTCTTATTGTGGAGAATGAGCATAGCAATGAAATATCATAGCAGTCCTGGGCTGCTAATGCTTCGGCAAGTACTAGAGTGGGATTGCCTCTGGATGTGCTTACATTTCTTGCTATGTTCTATTGCATTTTCCTGGTGCTGCTACAGATATTAATCCATTTTGCAGGTGGAGAGCTGAAACAAACTATAAAAAAAACACAGTGAATACTTATAAAAAAATCAGGTGCCAGCAGCACCTGAACACGTTGGAGAGTCTTGCTTTCTTCTCATGATCTACTGCCAATATTCATGCATCAGTGATGTTCTTCTTCTCCCTCTAGTTATTCTAGCTGTTGTTATTTCAGTATTTTTTCCACGTGTATTTTTGGATAAGAACATCACTATGGCTTTAGATGTTTGTTTTTTTTTTTTTTTTTCCAAATACTGAATTTTTTGAAAGATATTTTAAAAGCTTATATTTGGCCAATACTATGTGTAATAACTACCTTTCTGATTACCGAAGCATAAATGAAATCCATTCCTTTTATATGTCCTTATTATCATTAGTTTCTGTTGCTGAAAGCTGTTTCCTATTCTTACTAAAGCAGGCAGGTTGTCTTGAGCTTGACACTATTTCTTATCAGCAACGAAAAATGGAAAAGATGCTGAGCTTTAAAACTAGCGTGGTATCTGAATGGCCTTCAGAAGTCCCTTCCAGCTGGCCTGTTGCATTTACGTTGGGCATTCTATACTTCAGTTGTTCCTTTCCCGTACTGCTACAGTCTTATTTAAAGCAGAGATCGTGTAAGCTCTCAAATGTCATTTTTCAAAGTCCAAAGTCAAGTTTCTGGTTCTTTCTTGTAGGGCAGTTTCTCCATTGTTAGTTCTTGTAGGCATCCTCTGCACTGGCTTGACTTTACTCTCTTTGAATGATGATTGGAACTTCAGATGGCAGAGAAGTGAGCTCTCTTGAACCCTATATACACGTGTTGGTACTATTCTAGTGTTACAGAGAACTTGATGCTTTTTAGGGCTGTGTTTTCCTGCTTATTTTTTCCATTGCCATTCTGATGACTAACACTCATTCTGAGTTGTACTAACATGCTCCTACTACTATTCAAATAAACATAAAAAATACAGCCAAACAACACCAAAGCATGCTAGTTACCCCATGTCTCCTTGTATTTTATGCTATTAAATTGCATCTCTTCAGAACAATAGCTATCAAGATTTAAGTTCTTCTGTCATTTCTCCATACTATGTTAGTTGTACAACATCTAACATTTTTTGGGCCTCAAATTTATCTGAACACACCTGGATTTTGCACCACAATTGTTTACAATATGACTGTCTTAGTAGTTCATTTCTTTGATCTCAGAGGAAATGTAATGATCTTCCTGAGTGCAAGTCCTTGTGCTTTCAACATGCTGTATTTTGCTAGCTCTGCATTTACCAGTTCTTAACCCACTTTACAGTTTTTCTGCCAGTTCTCATCTTCTCTAATTGTCCTGATGATTTACTTGTATGTTAAGTTTTATGTGCATGTGCCTCAATTCCAGCTACTTGAAAAGTCCACACATCTCAGCAAGGATTTGCCTAAGATGACTTGCCTTTGGTAAATCTGCAGTGCTTCTCTTGTTTGTCTCCATGATGTTGATTATTCTTTCCAAAGGTATGGTTTTCTGCAAATGAGCGCTGTATTTGTCACATCAGAGGCTAGATGGACGAGTGTTCAAAAAGCCTAGACATACCTGTAAATATCCATGCTTGTTCTTTCAGACTTCTCAGGTAGGTAGTGTATGAGCTTCACACTCGCTCTCTCAGCTGCATCCACTGAAGATCTCTTCATTTCCCCACAAAGGCTGATATCAGCTATTTCCATTTCCATAGCATCAGTCTCTGTCAGTGCACAGCTGCCATCATTGCTTCTGAAATTGGCTGCGGGAGTGTTTGTTCGGTTTTGGCTTAGATGCAAACTCCCAATAGTACAAATCAGAGCACCATGCCCATATCAAAATTGTATTTAAGGGACGTGGTATTGCTAGCTGACTGTGTGCAGTAACTAAGGAAGTTGCCTTCTTGAAAGTGCTTTTGGCTCAGATGGATTCTCTTTATTCATACAGACTCATTTCTCATAATGAGCTGCGTGCCCAGAGATCAATCTTTTTCTTCTCCTTAGGCATTTCATGTAGCCTAATAAATACTGTTTCTTTCTACCAATCTTTTTCATTTCAGGCAGGCTGTCATTACTCTTGGATATCTGTGCTTTTCCAAACAGTACATATACCTCACTGCTGGCATCTGAATTAGGATTGCCATGCTATTGTGCTTGTACTTGCCCAGTGTTTACTTGACCAGGTTCTTTTTGTTTGTTGTCTGCAGACTTAAACCTTTGAGGTTTGAAGCTCAGTAGATAGAAGAAGTTTTGAGGAAAGAGTATTTTGAAATCCTCATGCCTACAGTGTCACTAAAAACTCTCTGGCATTTGCTTGCTTTTTAGATCCCCCCTTTCCAGACATAGAATTTGTTGCAGCAAAAGGTTCTGCACCGTTACTCCGACTCCGGAAAGCAGAAGATCGAAATGGACCCATCAGGTCTGTCTCTGCACTCTTTACCCTCTCAAACAACATTCTGTAGAGTTCTGTTACAAATTGGAGCTTTTTGTTTTTGTTTTCTGAGTAACTTAGTGCGACCAATATATATTTTTTTTCTAGTTGTTGGAGGAAATTGAGAGCAAAGCCTGTATTTATTCATGTTCTGGAATAGTGTTTCTGTACTAGAGTATTACTACCAAAATATATTTCTAGAATATAAGGATATGCATCCTACTAAGAGCTGTTTGTAAAAGAAGGAAGTAATTGTAACTCATGTTGCAGTAAAGCAGAAAACATTTGAAAGTTTATAATATTTGAAATAGTGAGGGTAACTGCTGTAAGAATTACTCTTCCTGTGATTGGATCCTATACACTAAATGCAGTTTTGAGATAAAGGACATATCAGCTTTCTAGAAATGGCATCTGTCCTTTCCTTTAAACAGAAAACATTCAGTTTCAGGGAAATCAGGAATTGGTTTGAGATCCCCATGATGTGTTCTGTTCCATAGGTGAGCTTGTATATCAGTGAGAGGACCACCTGCAGTATAACTCAGTTTGGTGGTCTTCTGAGCATGAATGAACATGCTTTTACATGAGGGGTACTAGCTTTAAATGGTGTCTGTATTGCTTTCTGTTCAAAATGCAAGGGTGAACACACACGTGGAATTATTTCAGTACAAGAAGAGCTTATATTGGACATTGATAAAATTAGCTAATGGGCTTAAAGTAGGAAAGATACTATAAAAGTATGATGAATGTCTGATGTTTAATGCATTGAACTGAAAGCTAATGTTTACTTTTTTTCCCCAACTCCAGTCTTTATCAAGTGATTGTGCTTCCTCTTGGTATGCAAAGTACTTTTGTTTGCGAATCCTTCTCCACTGCAACTTTCTTTAGCAACGCCACTGACGTTAAGGGATATGTAGCAGCTGAATTTCGGGCTAAGGATGTTGCTGATAACATGTCAGTTGCTCTTGGAGACAGACATTACTACGGAAAGTTTTACAATGCTCCTTTAAAGCTGGGAAGAGAATACTGTGTTTTTTTGAGAATAATAAGCGAGTGGAATAAGGTAATTGGGGTCATATAAACTTTTCTCTATACAATTAAATGACATGTTGCTGGAGAAAAAAGGAAAATGTTACTTTCCTGCTCAATTTTTACGATCCTAATCAACGGAATTAGTTTAAATATGATGCTTCTCTAAATAACTCTTGTAGCTCCTTACAGATAATTATGTCATTGTAATTCTGGAACAACTCTAGATGTCAAAAGGCAAGCAATAGAATTTAAAGCAGAGGGCCATCTCTGCCTTCAGTAACTGGAGGTGTCTGTTGGGCTGAACTTAGTGAAAGAGAATCTGAAAACCACTCCTCAGCTATGAAAAATTCTCACAGTTTTGAATTATAAGTTATATGCCAGCTCTCCAAATGCTAAGGGAAAATACATTTTTTAATGTGTATTATCTCCTAACCAGCCAACTTGATTGAGGAAGCCTTGCTGGAATAAAACACGCTACTAGCATTTCTTTTTTTATTGTCTCTTTTAAGGTAAATATAAATTTTATTTAGAAACCACATGTCTCTGAGCTGTGTTCTATGTTCCAGAGTCTTGCCACCCGTGACGTCACACCACTAGTTTTCCACTCATTACCTGTGTCAGTGATCAAGAGTTCATCATTTTCTCATTGTAAAGGTAGTTTTTGTGCTGCAGGTAGTTTCTCACATGCCATATTTTCCACATGTATGCAGTTTCTTAGTGTCAAAAGTAAAAAATAAAACGCCTACCAAAGCAAAAAGAACCTAGCTGTTTCTTGGCTGCTCATAATGTGAAAACAGATTCAGAGGCCTGGTTAATGCAACGTGAAGTCAGGAAAGAATTGGGCAAAAGCTCATCTGTGAGTCACTTGTAAATAATAACCTTTAATTTTGGAAATCTGCACCCAAATCTGAGTAACTGAATACAGCTTCCAGTAAGAAATGTGACTGCCTCTGTCCAAGCCGAGTGCAATAAAGCAGGTGAATGAAAGTGCTGTTACTGATATCTGTTAGTCTGTGTAAACTATATTCTATGTGCCGTATGTGTTACGTAGTACTCTGAGGAGTTTCTGTGTCATGGACAGTGTGGCTTCTGATCCTGATACAAGCCTGCTGCTTTTATCAAAAATCTTTAATTAATTGCATGAGGCAGAAAATAGAGAAATGGCATCAAAAGGCATTTGGTTCATAAATAACAAGTTAGCCCAAAATTTTCTGGAATTTGGATGTTGGACTATATTATTATTTTTTTAAGAATTTACTCTGTGGAGCATGGTTGTTAATGAGTCAGGTTATGTACAAGTTTAGTCTGTCTAGACTCTCTTAAATAAGTCTTTAAATTCAGTTTTTGCATCCTGCAGTTGGCATCCCTAGTTCTTTCCCTTCATTACTTCTCTGACATTGAGGAACTTTTCCAGCTACTACTTGTGTAGAGCCTTTCCCTTCACAGAACATCACAGATGGCTTCAGTATATCTGCAGTCTGTTTGTTGAGCTGCTTCTAAGATATATTCCTATTCTCTTTGATACAGATTATTCTCTGCTTCTGTAGTCTCTGGCATTGCCAAATATGTTTCCTAGGCCACTGGTTTAATGGAACATTATTTCTGTTATCTGTATTTTTTAACTGCCTTCCATTTAGAACACCTAAATATACACTTTTCTATATGGCTTTCCTTATTAAATGAAGCACATGAGGTTACATACAGCTTTGATTCGCATCTCTTCTTTGAAACTCATACCTGTGTCTCATCGGTATTGAATACAGCCAAAATGCCTTCTGATTCCAGACTCCTTAATCCTGAGGATAGTATATTTTCTATCACACATGCTTCAAAATCATCATTAGGTTGTGTTTTGTTTTTCTTTTTGTTGGTGCTGCTTCCTCCACATACCTGAAATATTTTCTTTGTGTTAAGGGTGGGAAAATGAGTACAGATAAAATTTTCTGGACATTTGTCCACCGTGGTGTCATTCTTTGAAAGCAATACTGCTAGTTAAATAGCTCAGACCCATTTGGTATGTGTTTTATTCTCCAGTGATTTATAGCTTTATGGATTCTGTGCTGTCCAAAGTGCCAAAACTTAAAGAGAACGTCCAGAACTAAATAAGGTGCTTTGAGTTTAAGCATATCTGAAATTAATTTCTTTAGCACAACTTTCACAGTCTTCAGTACCAATGGGTCTTTTTGGAGCAAATTATGTACGTAACAAGTAAGACTAGACCTCTGAAAAGTGAAGATAGTATAATTCTGAACCTTGTAGAATTTGCAGTAAAAATCTGAGAGGGTTTTTTTTTTTCCTTCAATTTATTTATTTTTTTTTAAATTGGAATCAGAATGACCTATACTGGGAGAAAAGTCCATTAAAACTAGCCCAATTAAACAAAAAACAGTTAGGAAAAGGCTAATTTCCAGAAGACCAGAGTATGTCACAGAGGCAGATGTCTCAAGATGGTGGCTCTTGCATGAGTGCTTGTCCAAATCTGTCATTTGCTTGAGTTTCTAAATCCTCCCTTTTGTCTTTGTTCAGCTTTCACTAAGAAGATTTCCTTTGCCAGTGCTTTTGTCTTCTTAAATAAACAGAAAATCCTGTGTAAAAAGATATTTCAAGGAACACAGAGATTCTTCACTCCAGCATGCAGACACGTGAAAGGAAGATAATGCATACAAAAATGCGTATGCCCTTTTGTGCAAATGCTTCAAAATGTAGCCTTCAGTTTTACAGAAACATATCATTATCCAGAGCAACATAATACGTATTTTGCCACCACAATAATATATGTGTATTGTAAGAAAGTCTGAAAGTCATGCAGCTGGAAAGTGTGCATAGAAGCACTACAGAAGCAGAGTTCAGTGATGGTATGACAGAACTCAGAACAAAACTGATGTTCACAAGTTTTCATGTATGAGTGTGAAGTACTGGTAAAAAAAAGCTGTACAGGAGCCACAGGTTTCAGTAAAAAAAACCAAGCTTGCTAAACTACTGTAAATGAAAGATCATTGACAAATATTTATTCAACTTCTGTGAACATTAACTGCTGTAACCACTGTTTAAAAGTATTTTCAAATTACCAAGAGAGGTGTCATAATTTGGAGGGTTTAATAGACATGAAAGAATGACATGTTGTATCTGAAACCATGAATACTGCATTTTGATGCGTGTGTGCTACATGGATATGCAGTCAGTATAGCATATGCAGCCTTATCTTGGCACTTCATAAATTCTGAATCCATATCCAAGCAGCTTCAGACATCCTTTGATGTCACTTACACGCATAGGTTGTTGAAAGGAAGGAAGAATGATGATCTGAAAGACTACAGCCAGACTTTATCGAAGGTCTCATCTTATCTTTATAGTTCATATTCTATAGAGAAGCTCTAAGGACTGCTATAGTGGGAAAAAAGTTCTCAATTCCCCAAAGTAAAAACATCCAGTATGTTGAGGGTGACTGCCCTTGCAGAGAGTGTGAGTGATGATAAATTTCTCCCCTGAGAAACAGCGATTTTTATGCTTTCATTTTCAGGTGAGAACACAGTCCTGTGCTGTATGGGCGCAAATTAAAAGTAAGTGAATTTTAACTTCAGTAAGAAAACAGAAGTTATAATGTCTGTGCTTGGCAGCATGAATAAATAATTGCTATGGCTATTCTTTCATTTGCTATTTATAATCAGTTGAATTTGTTGTTTGGGAAAGTTAGAGTCAGAAAATCCGCTTTGCACTTGATAACTAGAGAACATTATAAAATTGGTTCTGTTTTTTTAATGTATCAGACTTTCTATACATCCCATCCGAATGTTACATAAACCTTTGTGACTTGAAGCGCAAAGGTGAAATTTTAGTAACTAGTTTTAAGGTACTTTTATTTTTTTAAAACATCTTTTAGCTATTAATAACCACCAAAGACCCCTACAGAATGTTCAGCAGGAGGCACACCGGGCTGCTGTTAGTACTAGCCTTCTGTGGAGAAGCCTGCATTTATCTGTAGGCTACTTTACTCTCATGACATGGTTTGTTTCCTGCCATGGAGCAAGTATTAGTTTGACAGCCCATAGTTATGAGAAACTCTGCTAAGCTCAGGAATTCATAGGCTTGAGAGATCTATTGCTGGTTTAAAAATGCAAGAGCTGTCAAATAACTCTGGAAAGACAAAAAAACCCACAAAACCCTGTCCTTTCTGAACTTGTTTTTTATCAGTTTCCAGAGCACTCGTCAGAGACTGCTATGTGTAGGTGAATTTTATTTTGGGAAAAAGAATGAGGATAGCACTGAACAGGCCCTTGGTTTCCTACTGAATATGTGTTTGCTGTTATATTGGACAGACTTCTAGCATGTGTCCTTGGCCTCAATGTACTCTGGCAGTTGGAGAAGCTGAGAGTGTTTCTGTCTCACTGAAGCCTTTAAGGAGTATTACTTAATGTGTGTGAAGAGCAGATCTGTAAATTAAATTTTAACCAAACTGCAGGTCCCATATAGACACACCCACACGTTGTTGGATAAATCATCATAAAAAGTGGTAGGACGCTGTTGCAAGTGTACTTCCTTTGGTTATCTTAAATTATTTCACAAAACAGACTCTGCCATGTGTAGGGAAAGCATTTCTTTCATTTTTATGGAAGGCTGATGTCTGTTATTTGTAATTAAAGTATGGAAATCAGCATCACAGTGAAGTAGGGACAGATACTAGTTATACCAAAACTGAATGTGCTTGAGGATTAAACATATGTTCTTTGCAGGGTCTCAGTCTGAAATTCTTTATTTTCTGTTTTCCCAGACTCACAGTAGACTAGCAGGTGAGAGTTGAGTTTCTCTTTTATCAGGGTACCTTCATAGGTAGTTCACAGGAAGTCTGTTTTTGACTGTAAATCACTATGAGCCTTCTGTTCTGTCCTTTCGTGGCTTCCGGTAAGATGGGCTTGGGTAAGGTTATCATTGCCTTGGGAAGAAAATGGGATGGGGGAGAGAAATCATTCCTGAATTCAAAGAACTATGAAGAGATACATCAAGCCATGTAATTAGAGCTGTCCGGCACAAGAGACAACCTTGGCATATGATATAGACTGAATTGTTTGTGAAACTTGGGAACAGAGAAAGGTAATCACTTCTGAGAAATATGTCTACTAGTCTTACTTCATTCTCAGCCCCGTAGCTACTGAAAAGTCAGCTCTAGGACTGCTTGGTGGAGCAGCAAGTCCAGCATAGGAGTTCTGCTAGAGTACTTCAGCTTTGAGGAGACTCAGTTGGTCCATCACCAAACTGAAGCTACACTATTTGATATTTGTTTATTTGACCCGATGTTTTTCTTTCAGACTCATCACCCACCCTTCAATACATGACTGCTGTTGTGTTAGGGTCTGTTGCTGCTGTCTGCCTTATACTGTTCTTGTCGTTCTCAGCAGCACGGTATGTATTGTTTTTACTCCACCTTTGAAGACTTCCTGCACAGAGTTTACGTTTTTCTTTTCAGTGTGTCTTTCTTGCATGTTTAAGGCCTCTTTTGGGTTATGAACTTTATCAAGTATTATCTCAATGGCCTCTTACTCTGACAATTGCTTGAATGGATGCCCTTTATATCTTTCTGGGGAAACATCTGAAAAGTGTGGAGCTCGTCTTAATAAAGGGAGGATTCAGAAACTGAATAACATGAGGAATTTCATTCAGATATATTTTGATTTTAGATTTTTAAAGGTTTTCAGGGTGTGCTACTATAAAAGTGAAGTCATTACCAATAGAAATGTTGCTGTATATTTCTGATTTAAGAAGACAGTTTCCAGTCTTACCTACTTCATTCAAAGTGCCTAGAAAGAAAAGCTTTCAGTAGTGACTGATATTTAGCTAAGGCCTACGATAAAAGCATTTTGGTAATCTTTAAGAAGTTGATTCTTCTGTATTTTGTGATCCTTCATAAAGGGACAATAACTTTATAACTGTTCTCCTTTCAAAAGTAAAATAAACATGTGCCTTTCATCAATTGTGTGTGTATAGGTATGAGTAAAATCTCTTGACTACAATATATGTTTAAAAGTATTCTGATTTAGATCTCTTGCAGTCAGGAGCTTGTATCTTGGCTATTGGTTATTTCAGAAATAGGGGAGATATTCTTCCTACTGTGGGGTTGTTTGGATTATTTGCAGATGTCTGCATTTCAAATCAGATCTCGCCAACTGAATTCCAAAATAAAGGTTCCACAGCTTTTCTCTTCTTTAAGTAACAAAGTGGGAAAGCAATCTCAGATTTCCCTTGGCATTGGGATACAGTGGAAAGTGTGCAGTCTAGATTGGTTTTGTTTTTTGAAAGACATTGTGAAGGTCAAGCTCTGACATTCAAGACTGAAGGGGCTATAAATAGCTGTCCTTGTGTCTAAACTAATGGGTTCTGGCAGAAGGCTTACTGCAGTGTGAAGCACATCCCTGATCTGTCATGGTCTGAAAGGCACTTCAGTTGTTTTGGTGACAAAAATGTGAGAAAGGGATATTAAGTACTTTTCAAAATCGTGTTCAGTCAATTAGCATCAATGTTGGAAGTGAGCTGTTTAAACAATAGACTGCTGCAAACACGCAAAAAGCAGTTATGGAATGGGCAACCTACTCCTGTCCGTGGTACCTGTGAGTATGCCTGAGCACCTCTGAATGATAAAGAGAGGGAGCTGTGGGAGATGTAAATTGTGATCTCTAAGAGCAGATTAAACCAGTATTTTTCAGGAATGACATAGCTACAGCTGATCTTGCTGTTGAGGTCAGGTTATTTATTGGGATCATTGTAAGATTTCATTTTATTTGATTTCTGTCACAAAGATTCATGCTCTTCGAGTGTTCGCCAGCTGTCTGCTGTCTAAGGAGTTATGTTACTTCAGTGCCAGATTCTGAACTCCTACTGTCATTGTCAGTGACAGACATTCACCTGTCCCTCAGGGGGTCTGCCAGCTGCGTTAACAAAGTATACAGCCTGACTTTAATAATATATTTTTTTCCATTTTAAAGAATGTATTAGCCCATAGTTTTTTTTCTTATTACTGAGATACCTTGTCATACACTCACCTTTCTTCATTCCTATGCTTCCTTCAGTACGTGGTGCCCTTTCAGATGTAAGAACAAAGTGACAGAACTTCAGCTTTGTGAAAATCAGCATTGGGCACGAGTGTTGTCATTATCAGGGTTAACCCAGGTCAGGTATCTGACACAACGGGAATGCTTCCTACTTATATAACTTGCTAGCTCTGATGTTTATCATTTATAATAGCATCTCAGGTCTTAAAATAAAAAAAACAAAAACATCTTTATAAACTGTCATTTACCTCATCAGTCTGAGCAAGGCACCGTCTGTCAGATCTTTCTTTCAGTCTTCAGTGATTTTGAAGGTTTGTTGGTTGTTTTTTTTTTTTTTTATTTATTTTTATTATTTATTTATTTGTTTACTAAAATGTCTTCTTTTTCTTCAGTTCTTATCTCCACAGGACACTGCACTCCCCACCTGCTGCTTTAGCCTGCGAGGGTGTACGTTTATCTGCTACCATGGACACAGCACGAGCATCATCATTAGTACAGACTGAAAACGTCTCTATGCTCTAATGTGGTATCCCTTGAAATCAGTGTAGAGAAAATGCAGTCTCCTTACCAAAGCCAACGTCTGTACTATTGCACTGACATCTGAAATGTGTTTGTTATTGAGTTGTTTATTGTGTCCCCCTGTTTTCAGACAGTGTGGTGTATAAAGAACCTTCCATCACAGATGTGTTAGGTCAGAGAGAGACATCAGCATGCGTCTCGTGTGTTTGGCCACACATTTAGCTATTCCAGCCACATGGATGCATGGAAACAAGTGAGTTTATCATACCTGATTATGCAGATAATCCCCTGATCCAACTGAGACTGTCTGAAGATCAACTGCTACTTTAAATACCTGAGGGAATACAAACTGACCCAGTATGAGAGAAAATGGAGATCAACCCTAATGACAGATGAAGTTCCTTATTGTGTTTCCCACTAAAAAGGTAGATTTTATCAGTTACTCATGGATAATGCAACCCCAATAACAAGTACAGAGCTTTTAGTCATGACACTGTCACTTGAAATAGCATCACCAGGAGGTGTGTTCCAGAGATATTGCAAGCACAGCTCCTAGCAATTAGCAATAATTACAAATAGTAAAGAAGAGTACTTTTAGTGGCATGTGAAAATGTTCTAAAGCAAGGGCTGTCTGTCTTAAAAGCAGCTTTTGTTCTTCAATCTGTTTTATAATAGTAACTGAATAAAAACATTAAAATTATTGTCTGGTTGATGAGCTGGTATATAACATCGGGTTAGTGTCAATTAATAAAGTATAGTTAAGTAACTTCTTATGACATACTTCCCCCTAATATTTTTCCCTCTGTAAGAAAGAATCAAGTGCCTGACCTTATTTCCACTCCTGTTCAGAAGTTGCTTTGAACTATGTTAGCAAAATCATTCTGTTAACTACTGAAATAAAGAAGAGTTTTGTTTTTTAGCCATGTTGTTACTTTACCTCACTGTGTTTTGTGTTTCACATGTCAACTATGTGGTAGCCCTTTTTTGAATTCTGTATTCCAGTTGACTTTATTTTAGACATCCTGTCTCTCTGGGTTATGTAATTCTCTTTTTAGTGCTCAAAAAGGGTATTTTCAAGTGTAACAGCAGGCTTTATAGCTGGTAAAATAGAGAAGGGTTACAACCAAATTGCATACAGCCAGGGGTATTTTGTTTTTTAATTTTATTTTATCTTTTTTATTTTATTTTGAAGTCTGGGTAATAGCAGTGCTTGGTTATTACATCTGTTATCCACAGTGTTTTTCCGCTGATTCCCACATCTGCTCATCATGTTAGTAAGACTTCAGAAGTTGGCAGCTGAGTAAAAATGCCTACATTAGTGGTCGCATTTTCCTTCACTGATCAAGAATAACTGAACTGTTCTTGTTGGCTTACTGTTACTTGATTTTGCAGTTTTTCCTCTGGAATTAGTTCTCACACATTCTGTTCTTAATTCCATTTCTTGGTGGCAAAGATGGCCAAGGTTTGGTGTAGCTGTACAAAGTGCACCATCCTGTTGTGGTTCATTTTCGTCCTGCTCTTGTCCTTTGAGAGTTCAGAAGCAGCTGTTCCTGAATAAGAGAGAACTAGAGAATCAGGAAATAATTAAGAGGCATGACATCCTCTGTGAAAGAAAACTTCTTGCACCTGTGCTACAGTTGCATTATTGTTATTTTAGATCAGGAATGTGAAGTCCACCTCACTGGTGTCAGGGAAGTTTGAAATCTCTGTGTTAGCTTGAGCAAGTCACTCCTTCTGTGTGGGCCTCTTTCTACCGAGGTTGTCTTTTCATAATGTAAACTATTTCCGAGCAAGTCTTTCTTATTAAACATCCTCACTTCTGCTAGCAATTACATAATGACTCACACTGACTTCTCTGCACAGCAGGGTGGTGCAGAATATTTAAGATCCAGGAGTGGGCTGATCAGGGAAAAGCACTGAGGCAGGAGTCTCTGACAGCAAGTCCAGAACAGCTACAGTCCTGCAAGATTCCTTCTTTCTTCCTTCATCCTTTGTCACTTGGCAGACCTACCTCTGGCTGTGAGCCTGTCTTTGTCTGTTGTACGCATAACTTCTTTCCATGTACATCTGTTGCAGTTTAATTCGGGGAAGCATAGAGAGAAAAAACAATTTAGCATTGCCCTCTTGAAATCATCCTGCAAATGTTAACACTTCTCTTGTTAGAGCCTCTGTTGCTAACAACTTTTCCAATGCTTTTTAGTATTTTTTTTTTTTGGAAAAGGAAAGAAATGGTTAAACAGTGGTTAGAAACAGATTCTTGAAAGTTTTACTCAGAACAGCTGTTACTGGACTGGACAGAAAAGACGATACGAAATTATGCCGTCCATCTGTTACAGAAGCAGGTTTGCACAGTACAGTGATCCTGGTTTAAGAGCACTGCAGTTTTAGGCCAGTTTCTGACATTTCCATCAGGAGAGGCTATACCTTTGTGCTAGAACCGATTTCACTGCAATCTGGGACTTTTGCGCTTCCAGTTAGACGGCTCATTTACAAAGATACATGTTACGAGAAGTACGAATTCTACAAGATGGCATCTTGAATGGGGCTTTTGAGTTAAGAATGAATGTCTTCAGGGGTACTTTTATTACTGAGGTTTATAATCTTTACAGTCAAGTTCATGGAACAATACACCTGCTTTGTTTTTGTTTTTGTTTATAGCAAAGTTAATATATTTCTGCCTTCATGGTTCATGAGGTTCTAGTGAAATTTCTAATGATTCTTCTCTGCCATTCCTTCTGTTAACGCTGAAATTCTGCTTTTATATGTGTTCCACATCCGAGCCACTTCCCAGTTACAAAAAAGTAAAGCCAGATGATGCTGTCCTGGTTTTACTTCTGATTTATAGATGTTTGTGGTGCTATGCTGAGGAGGTGCTGTACTGAGGAACTGTTTGGTTTAGAAACATATGCATGTCTGCATGATCCCAGAAGTCATTTTCCTCTGCAGATGAAAGAGGAAATTGTTAGCTCTGCGTAACAAATTCAGTGTCAGTTTAAGCAATCTTAGAATCTGTTTTTTTCTGTGTAAATTAGTATGCTGCTTACTGTAAAAATGCAGCATTTGTACGTGTAGTTGTGATGGTGTCTTAAATGAAGAACTTCCTGTAAGAAGCATTTTCTGCTATAAGTCCCTTTCAGTAATTTGAAATATAAATGTATATATATTTATAGAAATATAAATGTGTATGTATATTTATATATATATTTATACATATATATGTAAATGTAGCTTCTTAACTTATCTCTGAGCACTTGTGCTCCTTATAAAAATAAGTTCAGACTGGAAGAAAGCTTTCAGCAGACACTTAACCCAGACCTCAGAAATTAGTGTGCAAATGTCTGCTCATTGCATCTACAGGGCCAGATGCGTGAAGCAGTATGCTCATTATATCTGCATGTGATTTCAGATTTACATGTGTTCAGTCACTGTTCTAACACTGTAGGTTTTCCACTGTTCTTTGGAACCCAGCATGAGCTGGCAGACCAATGATCATCAGCTCAAATGAAAGCATTGCTGTTCTAGTGATAGCATTGCTAGGAAATTGTGAAAGACTGCAATGGGGGACAGAAGAAACTGTTGCATTGCTTTTAAGATGAAGTCCTGAGGACTCCGTGAAATTGGTTGATGATCTCAGTGCAGAGCTCCAGTGGAAAGGAACAGATGTCAGCACTGCAAAATCAACTCCGCAACTGCAGCTCCTGGCAGCAGGAAAAGTGGTTCTATGGACACACAAATACTCATTCCTTTTGGCTCTGTCAGAGGTGAGGTCTGAGGAGGCAGATGGCCTTGACAGTACTTGAGGCATTACTGAAGCTATTTCCATTTTGAGGTTAACAGAACTGTCACCTTTATAGTTATATAGAAAATATAGCTTGCTCCAAAGATCTGTTTTTTCTCTTCTTCCCACCTCAGTATTTGTGTTTGTTTTTCCAGAAATACTACTTTTGTTCTTGGAGTCCTGCAGCTGAACAAGGAAGAGTGACTTTGTTGGTGTTTTAGTTGAGTTGGTGTTTTTCTTAGAGGAAGAACAGTTGGTGTTTTTCAGTTGCAGTGTTTTACGCTCATTCATGTCTTTACTAGATGACCTGCTGTGAAAAACTGTATATGTTGTATGTGTATACTGTGTATGTATATATCTGTGCGTACAGTTGTTTTCTGTTTCATCCATTTTTCTTTATAATTACCCAAAGGCTTAATCACGGTTTCACAACGTAGGTGGGAAGGTTCCATTTCAGCCCCAATGGAACGTTAAAAAACAAAACAAAACAGCCTGGGGAACAACAAAGAAAGGATGATAGCAATAAAGGTAGTTCACAGTAGAAGATAATTTCCAAAGGCTGTGATTCTCCTGAGCAGCATTTAGACTCAAATGTTTTGGTTTAATTTCCTGCAGCCGTCCTGGAAGAAGTGAAAAGATCACTGAATGGATTAGAGCAGTTTGGTAACAATTATCCAGGTTTGTGGGCACAGGTCAGCTGGACAAAGCCTAACAAAACAAAAAAGTAGAAGTAGTATAAGCCAGTTCTCAGCTTTCCATTTTAACTGTGTAAAATGACCTCTTCAGTTTGGCTCTTGGCTGATGAAGATGTTAGGAAGTTCCATTTTGGTTTGCTGTCCTGTGACTTCTGACTCACTCTGGATATTATATTTCCACACACACAATTGGGCCAGTCTTTTTCCATCACCTGGAATATTAATCTGGGCTCACAAAACCGGAGCCTGGTGAACGTGAAACGCCAAATGAGCAGCAGTTATAGATTCCTGCTGAGAGTCAGGGACATAGCAGTTCAGTAGCAGTTCTGCTTTCCTGCAGCCACTCACTGGCAAATGAATAAAATCATATTTAGATGATGATGCAGCCTGTTTTGGAATGGTGACATGAATGCTCTGTGGCTAAATGAAATCTGGCTTTATCCAGTTCTTTTAAATAGTACCTCACTCTCTTTATTCTTCACGGCTTTAATCTGCCAGATACTTTACTGGAATAAAACAGGCACTAATTGGACATACATCCAGATATTCTGAGAAATTCAAACTTCTGACCCAGATTTTTGTAGAATTCCCTTGAAATTGTGGAGTTATCCACATTCTCACTGTTTCTTTTTGCTCTGTTCTTTCTGAATTTAGAGCAATGGTACATACTTACATTAGTTTAGAATCTGCTCTTAGGTTTTAACTTAGGACAGAGAGAAGGAGCCCAGGGAGATGACTATGTTATGCATTTTCATGAGGTTAAAAGCAGTAGCTGTAAGGCTTTTTCCTGGTACAGCCACAGCAGTACCCAAAGGTTCTCTAGCAGTGTTGTTCTTTATCAAGTTTGTCCACACAGGAAGACAGTGTGAAGCAAGGTGAGAGGGAAGTTGTAGCTGCACAATGTTTCTGTGGTGACTCCTTGTCTTGCTCAAAGATTTCATCCTACTTCTGTGTATTCTTCTTGTGAGATTATTCTGTTGGTGAGTCCGACAGCATTTGAGATTAAGCAGTATTGTTTGAGTTAGCTGGTTTAGGATCCTGTTGGGCTGCTGCGCTTCCTGGTATGTTTGCTGGGAATTAATTCTTTCATCCCATATCCAAGACAGTAATTACCAGGCAGGGCTTATCGATATTTTTCCATCAGTCCAGGCTGTCTGAACATGTTTTCATGCATGGGCTTTGGGTGTTTTGCTATAAAAAGCCATGCCATCTTTGACAAGGTTTAACAAGTACCTCTTTTACAACAGTATGACTTCGTATTTAGGTTCACCTCCAAAATAAAAGCCAGAGTTCACATATTTAAAAGAAATGGTATTTAGAGTGATAAAAGAAGGCTTAAATGACAATGATTTCATAATTACAGGGATGATGAACTTAGAACACTTGGTAGAGATCCCATCAACAAGCAACAATGCTACTTTGACATGAGAAATTTAATCCCACTTAGAAGTTGAATGACATTGCATTTATCAGTAAATATATGCCAGCAGATAACAGTAAGTCAGTATGATAGTGAACCACTTTTGCCTTTAGACTTTTTATTTGATACATGGAATTTCCATTCTCAGCTATTTTCCTTGTACATCTTTCTGTGGTTAGTCATATCATCAAATGCCCTTCCTGAATGATTACAGTCTCTGCAGTCAGGCCCCTCCTCTGCAGGGATAATGACCACCTAAAAGCTGTTTGAAGTGGTTAGGTACTGTGTGCAGAAACAGATACCAAAAAGAGAATTAATTTCACAACACTGGCTCTCTGCACTTTCAAAGTTTCATTTTTTTCTAAAGAAACAAATCTAGTACATTAATCTCTGTCTGTTCCCTCCCATAATAATACCTTTGCCTGTAGATTAAAGAGTAACAGGAATCACAAAGTAATTGTGCTGTGAGTTCAGTGAAAAGCAGGCAATTCAGAAGAGCAAGAGTGCAGTCTCTGTTCGTGTCAGATACCAAAGAATCCCCATAAGTAAGTGATGTTGCAAACGCTCTGCCTATGCATTAGGAAGCTGTACAGTCTGGGAATCCATGCAGTCAATTGTCTCTGTCTCGTTCTTGCAAACAGAAATTGAAGCCTTTTACTGCCTGATATGTTATTACTCTTCTCTGTGAGCCATGAAATGTGTTCATTTAAAAGCAGTGCTCAAGTTAGGTTAGAAATTTGGGTCAAGTACCAGACACGAATTTGAGGAAAATGAGGCTTTTTTTTTTCTTTTGTGGCTCTTTGCTGTTACATATTTATCTGCAGTCTGCTGGTTCTTAAAAGCTGTTATGAGCATCTGAAAATCAGTGGGGCTGAAGATGTCTGTCACTGAGCGTAACAGAAGTGTTTTCATTTATTTATTTATTTATTCCTGAAAAAGAGCAGTGCCATTCTCTAAACCCCCTCTCTGAATTGAAAAGAAAAAAAAGTCAATGTAAATGCATGCTTGATGTGGGTAGTTGTTATGTAGTAGTTTCTTGTACAAAGTTATGAAACACAGGATGAGGAAGGAGATTGCAGGCAGGCTTGGGTTTCTTCCAGGGGACGTGTTTTCCTGGTGTCCTAGCAAAGAATAGCACAGCACAAACCAAATCCAAGAAATAAGGAATGTCCAAGATTTACAAGCCAAACCCTTTGGTGTTCACAGGAGTAGAGCAAGCTGACAGGTGCATCCAATTACACTGTATTGAACTATCAGTTTTTAACATTTTAAATCTAAAGCAAGGTGTGATGATCAGATTCATTAAGTTAACAGTGCTTTTGAGTCTCATACTTTGACAAATGGCCTTTAAAGTTGACTTCTGAACCCCTTCTCCTCGCCCGTGCTCAGCTCATGTCTTTCCAGGAATGGCTGTGGGATGGCAGGTACTGTCTTGGAGACTCTGTAACAGAGGCATGGCTTAGAGGTCCTTGTTGGTTAGCTTCAATACATTATTCCTTTTGCAGCTTATAGTTAATTCTCCTGTTATGCAGATCAAGCAAAAATGTGCTGAAATCAGTAATCTGGGTATCAGACTTTTTCAGAGTAGGTTCCTGTTGCAGCTGTAGAAATCTGTTTACTGGCTGTTAGGAAATTACAGGCTACAGATTACAGGTCTTGAAGCTGTAGAAGCAGCGTGTTTCTTTTCAGCCATCTTGAAGGGCAAATCACTATAATCAGTCCTTGTTTTTCCGAATAAACAAACAGCTTTAAAAAAGAACATAAATCTTTTCCTGTCTTTGACATCTGTAAGCAGACACATTGTTCTTTGACTTTCACTTTGTTCCCTTTTAATCTTGAATTCATTTTCTTTTATGTTCTACATTTATTTCCCTTTATCTTTTTCCCAATGGAGTCAGCGTGCTGTGGGAACATGCAATAGTATTTTTTCCTGTTTGTTGTGAGGGGGGAACAACGACTGTTCTGTTGGAAAGACAGATTTTCTTCAGTAGAAGCCCTAGGAAGCTAGGAAATACACAGCATTCAACAGACTTGCTGGGCAGGAGAGACCAGGACCTGAAAGGTATTTGGTCAAACATTTTCTGTTTCACTGTGTTCCTCTCAGGTTTCAAATCAAGGCATAAAAGGTGCATGCTGTACTTTGGGACTTCCTGTGCAGCAGCAGGAAAGCTCAGGGAGATAGAAAAGTGCTTGTTATCCTCATCTCACAGGAGTGCTTAACTTGCAATCTGATACCAGTAAAGCTTAGCTGATTCTTCATTACAAATAACTGATCTAAGAAAAATTGTAGAAGTTTGTATTTTAGAAGTACTGTGAAGAAGCAAGTTGTCTCACTTGGGTGCTTGGGAGCACCTTCCTGAAAGGTCATCCTTCTTTCCTGTCATCCTGTGCTGGAAGTCTTTGATCTGTACTCGTTGTGTGTTCCTATAGGGATGTCTGGCCATTGCATATAAGAATACATTTTATGAAGTCAGTGCTGCTATCTCCAGGCTTTGCATTTCTCCGTGACACTCTTAACTGTGGCTCAATGCTGTTTGTCTTCCCAGTCTGTTTGGCAGGAAGTTTTACCTTTTCCAGTAGGTTTTTAATCAAGGGACAACAAAAGGGATTTAGAGCAAATGGCACAACCTCTTTTTTATTGCAACTTCAGGCTGCAAAAAAAGCTATCTTGCAGACAGCTGCTTTCTTATGTGCCTGTAGGAAGGCATTACCTTAGGCAGAATTAGAGATCCAGCCCTAGAGAAGATTTGGTGTTGTTTTGAAGCTACAGTTTCTAAGAGTGCCATAATCTGGCTCAGAAGAGAGACTTTTGTCATTGAACTTCTTTAGATTTCTTTTCAAAATTCTCTATCTTCCCTATTTACTTCCCTTGGACAGGGGGGTGGAAGTTCATTAAGAAGAAGAATTAGGTAGACCAGATCTTAACACATTCCCAAAGTAAATCAGAGTTTTCTGCAGGGTAATGCTGATAAGTTCTGCCTGAAAGGTTTGTATGAAGAATACAACTCCAGAAAAAGGAGAATGCAACTTCTGACATGGGACTTGGGTGTATGTCTGTTGTAAGGATTTGCTCATTTGCTTATGCTGTTCCACATGATGGAGGCATTTTGAACCATTTGTGGTTTCATATTTTTGAAAAATATGGAGATGGAATGTGTCTTATTTCTAAAAAAAAAAAAAAAGAAATCTGAAGCTTTATTTAGAAGACATAATTAAATCAGTCAATTGTGCTAAAAAAAGAGATATAGTGTGGATAAGCTGCATTGCTAAGTGTTTTCTGCTGTATGGATTTTTTCATTTGTTTTTAAACAGCTTCCTCTTTGTGCTTGGAAAGTATCTTGTCAGTGCCCAGTACTCTTTCTCACCTTTGTACAATAGAAGCCTTTTTACAGTGTTTCCTCTGCTGATGCGCTAGGGTTAATTATCTCCATCTCACTGATATGAAGAACCATATGCTGTGATTGTGAGTGTGGGTAATCATCCTACTCCCACGTCTGTCAATCTTTCCCTACCTTCATTGCCTGTTCTTTATAGAGCATCTTTTTTCCTGAAGAACTTAAAATAGTGTACCATAAAAAGCGTGAATAACTGTACTGGCTGTCACAGAGTGAATCAGTAAAAACATAAAACTAAAACTGTTGTAGTTTGACTGCCAGTTTCGTGTCGTGAGGACTGATTTAGACAATGCTATCTCTTTGTCTTCTGATAATTGCCTTTTATGGCTTAGAATCTGTGTCTGCCGCCTACCTGTCTGTGATTAAGACCTGGTTTTCAGTAATGTAATACAGATTGGTTTCACATTAATTTGATGAATGAGAAGTCACATAAGGTGCTTGCTATTGTGAGGCTATTACTCCTGGATTTTTAGTCACCATTGTATGGTGAAAATGTAGTTGTAAAAAATGTTATTTAAATATTGTTTATTCTGCAGCTTTATGTCTGAAATTGTTTCTGAGAGGAGGCAGAAGGCCTGTAACAGACCTCTCAGCTTGCTTACCTAAAGAAGTTACCAGTGGACTGCATTCTGTAAGGGTTGTGTCAACACTAGGCCATGCTAATGGTACAGATCCCGTCAACAATGATAGAATCATCGAGGTTGAAAAAGACCATCAAAATTATCAAGTCTGACTGTTAACCCGACCTACCAGCTCCTATCACCAAACCATATTGCTCCATGCCCCATCAACACATCTGCCTGCAGGGATGGGAATTCCACTCCTTCCAATGCTTGGCTGGCCCCTCTGAAGAAATTCTTCCTGATACCACTCTAACCTCCCCCCTACAACTTGAGACTGTTTCCTCAAGTTCTGTCACTGTCACCTGAGAAAAGAGACTGACACTTCCTTGCCGCAACCTCCTTTCAGGTAGCTGTAGAGAACTACAAGGTCTCCCCTCAATCTCCTGCTCTCCAGACTCAAGTTCCCTCAGCTGCTTCACATAACACTTACTAAGTCCCTTCACCAGATTTATTGTTCACCTTTGCACATATTTGAGCAACTCACTGTCCCTCTTTGTTGCTATGAAGGAATAAGAACATCAAATTCAGTCAATTTTCTTAAAATGAGTTTTAACTTTTCCTCTTATGTGAGAAACAAACCTCTCTAACAATTGCAAAACAATGCTGAGCTGCAGCTCAGCAGTCATCTCTTTGGTCCACAGTGAAGTCATGGGTGGAAATGTTCTAGGATAAAGAACAATTACCATTAAATAAAGCCTTGGGAAGAGGCTAAGGAAAGGAGGTCTATCATAAGAGCATGAGTAAAGAGGGGAATGACTTGTACAAGAGGTAATGAAAGCAGACAGGATCTGGGAAGATGTGTGCCACTTCTGCATTTGGTGCTGGTTTTGCAATGTCCATGTTTTTTGCTGTCCACCACAGCCAGCTATGTTTAGTTGTCCGTGCAGGGGAGAGGCCAGACAAATGATTTCCATGTCAACTGTGTGTGCACAGCAGTTGGAATATGATGGGTGCTGCAGGTGTGCTGGTGCTGAAGCAGGAGGAACTGTGTTTCCCTAACAAAAGAAAACAAGGACAGTGGGAGGATCAGGAAGGGGGGGACTGAAGCATCTTTTGGGGTAAAAGTTAGATACTGCTGAAACCACTTTGATTTTCTGTCATTCCATATGGAATAAGGGAAGTTTGTCCCTGACGTTAATTTTGCAAAGCCCAGAGGGGAAGGGCACACCAGTGGACACCTTTCTACCCTGACTGTTATACCATCAATCAGTAGTCAGGTCTTTTCTTTGTCCAGTGGAGAGCATGAGCTTCAGATTAAATTTTTCCCATTGCAGAAAGCTCTGAACACCGCGATCCAGCTGAAGAAGTGTAGCAGCTAAAGAAGTCTGTACTCTGCTGTAGCCCAGGGGACCACAGAGAATGGCTTTGTCTCACCACTGATAAAACTGCTATGACAGCAGTTGGAGAGGCTCTTCTGGACTGGAGCAACACGGCAATCACACTGAAGCTGTGCCAAGCATCTACATAAATGTATATTTATGTAATCAGCACACAGATATGGGCAAGCATCCATCCCCTCAGCGCCTGTGGCTGTAAAGAGTTATTCATCTGCCAGCACTCACATCAAATACTGCTCACACTCATAACTGTGCTGCCAAAAGCTCTCAGAGGGGGCTGGATGCCTGCCTTACCCCCAGGAGCCACGGTTGTAGCTGGAGAGCTCCAGCTTCTCATGTGCCTTCAGCCTGATGGCAAGTGAGAGGCCTAGAAAATTGCGGCACTATGAGTGAAAAACAGCCTCTAACTTAATGTCCAACAGAGAAGAATCAAACAATAAAAAGCCATCCGAAATCGATGAGCCTAAGCACTTCGGTAAAAAGAATGGTTCTCTTTGTGTGCAGCAGGAGATGGCCTAAACCACAGAAATGTTTGCTTAGGGATAATTACTGTTTGAACTCATAATCGTTGGGCTTGCAGTGTCCCTTTAATGTACGTGCATCTGCATGGTGAAAATATGAATGCAGTCATTAACCTGTATCCTGCAAAGCTTTGCATAGCATGTACACACAGGTATGCCTTTCCCATATATTTGATTACACAGCACCTGTAGTATGTGTTTTGTTGCAACATCTTTACATTTAATAATCCTCCATCACAAGAGGAGTGTGGTAGAAGGAGAACAAGGAGCTTAGGTGCAAAGCAACTTGACTGCTCTCTGATAAATAACCTCTGAAAAGGGTTAGAGAGAACAGATGATACTAAAACATATTGGAAAGAGCCCATAGAGTGGTCTCTGCCAGGTGCTGCAAGTCCCCAGCTCTCACCTTGCTGGGAACTTGTCAGCCCTCAAAGTCTGTGCTCCCACTCTGTGCCATGTGCGTGCTGTGCCACAATGACACCTTGGCAGGGCTGGGGCACTCCTGTAACACACAGTGTTTGACAGCCTGAGAGCATTGCCATCATCTTCACTGTTGCAGTGCTTAGGATCCAATGTTTGGAGGTACCCGTAAGGACCAGTGGAACCTCAGCGCTTGTTCAGCCTGTCTGCCACACATCCCTGCAGGAAGAGCATTATCCTTCCAGGTGGCCGTCATGCCTTGCACCCAGGCTGCTTGTCCCTCAGTCCTCCAGGTTTCCATTCTGCCTTAGTTTTTCAGAAATTGGGGTGAGAAATTGTGTGGGATTTGATTCAGGAAATAACATCAGGTAAGGATACATGATAGATCCACAGGAACCCAGCCAGAAAGTGGCTGAAAATTGTGTTTTAGCTAAAACCAATCAGGAAAAGAGGCTTGGTCCTCTTCAAACTGCAACCAATCTGTGCAGTATTGAAGCAAAAGGCATGTGTGATATCTATCCTCACCACTCCATTCGTCACCACACAGAAATCAGTAACGCTTTTCCAGTGGTTTGATACCCAAACCCAGTAAGGATTTGGTTTGTGTGGGCATTTTTTAATGATTTTTTAAGAGCCCAGCTGACATTCAGTTATACCTGGTACCAGAACTGCTCATCTCTGGAAACTCCAGGCATGTGACTCCCTGCTGACAGTAACCATAGTTCTCCTGATCCGTGGCCAAGCAGCACACCACTCTCTTCAACAGAGTGAAAGCAGGAGTCAAACAAAGCCCAGTAAAAATGGGAAAAGTCTGAGGGCCTGGGATGGCTCTGCTGGCCATGGTGTGCTTGGTCTCCTGCTGTTTTGGCTCTTAAACTGTGCAGGTCTGGACCCCGCTTTACAAAAGCCCTTTTTCTCTGAAAGAGCATCCTCTGCTCCAGGACATCTTTGAAGAAAAAAATGGTCCTAGAGAAAGAGGCAAAGATGAAAGTAGGGAGATATTGTTTAGGGGATCTTTTCCAAGAGGTCTCAGTCTCAAAGATACATCAGATGACCTGCCAGCACATGCACAGATTATTGTGGATCGTGGCTGTCACATGTTTCCTGCATTGGAGCAAAGCACTGAGCTTGAATTCATTCAGGACTCAAGCAGAAGCAGGGAGGGATAACGTGCAGAGAAGAGCTCTGAGAAGGGCTTTGTGGGCTTCTTAAGCTGCAAGCCCCAGGGTCTGCTGGCTCAGGGTTTTGCAATGCAAGGGGTGGAGGCTCCCACATAGTGTCATGGGTAAGACAAATTAATTCTGGGGCAGCTCTGCCTCCTTTGCTCAGGCTGTGGGGACTGAGAAACCTTCTGAAGCAGAAAACCACTCGCTGAGCAGTTCCCACTCACTGAATTACTGCTTCTGCATTTCTTCTTCTAACTTCTTTCAGTTTTCAGCCTTCCTCCTGTACAGCTTGTTGCTGGAAGGATTGAAAGGCAAGTCATATGAACAGCATGTGCGCTAGCATATGAAACACCTGGAGAAGAAATGACCAGGTTGATGTTTCCGTGCACTGTTGGCACCATGCCTGTCTGGGTCAGCAACGTGTTTCCTCCTCACATGGAAATTAGCAAGCACCAGCTGCACCTTATCCCTTATTGCATGGGCAGAAGTTGTAAACTAATAATGTACACGTTTGACAGGGCAAATTTATTGGTTTTTATTAGTATTATTTTAGACCAGTGTGGTAACAACTTCTTGTGATTCACATCGTGAGATGAAATTTGCTATGCGAGTGCTGACTAAAGACTAAAATCTTCATACTGATACAAGCTGAGGGGTGAAAGGACTTGAGCGCAGCCTTGTCAAAAAGACCTGGGGGTACTGGTGGATGGGAAGCAGGTTGTCCAGTGATGCGGTTGATACCCCATCCCTGGAGACTTTTGAGGCAAGGCTGAATCAGGCTCTGAGCAACCTGATCTGGATGTCCCTGCTCATTGCAGGGGAGCTGGACTAGATGGCTTGGGTCTTTTTGAACTCTGAAAAGTCTATGATTGTATGGTTCCAGGTCATAATTCATGTTTAGGGAGTTGTATGTTATTTTGAAAGATACAGGTTGTAAACACTCCTGGCTCTTCCGCAAGGGCATCAAAGTGCATTAGGATCAGAGTCACAGAATCACATCATATCATTGCACCATTGTACAACTAGGAAATCAGTATCAATCTCAGTGATACTGTTGTACATGAACTGGCTGTAGCTGCGATGCCATATTTCTGTATATTGCTAGACAAAAGCCAAGGTGTGAAGTGATCTATCTCTGGAAAATGCTTTTTGAGGAAACCGAGCAACCTTGCTATGAGTTCTCATTGACTGAATCAGGCTGCACAGGGTCCCATCCAACCTGGCCTTGAACATCTCCAAGCATGGGGCATCCACAGATTTTCTGAGCAGCAGTGCCTCACCCCTCTCTGAGTAAAGAATTTCTTCCCAACACCTTAGTTACTAGACACTACACTAACTACTACTAACACTACACTAGTGTTAGCTGGTTGATTTTTCATGGATCATTTCACACCAGTTGTGCTTTAAATTTCTTAATTTAACACTTAGTGTTTTCCAGCCAGATGCCTACTTTTAAGCAGTATCAAAGACGAGAAGGTGTCCAGCACCAAACTGTGTCCCTGGATGGCATCTTTAATAAAGACAGCCTAAAGGAAACCATCAGTGTTAGAAATTGCACTTCTGTTTGATACTGACAGTACTAATCTACCAAAATAAAGCAAACAAAAAAACAAAACAAACAAAAAAAAAACATTGGTTTCTTCCTACTCACCAGATCTTCACTCTTATGCAAATATATGATAAAATGATAGAATGTGCAAACATCTTGCTATCAAATTGCCTGAAAGTTGTCTAAAGATATATTTTTTTTAATGGAAGAATATAGCAGTAAATGACAGTACAGGGAAAACAGGTATTCTTTATATAGATTACAACAGAACCATGTTAAAAGCTATTCATGTTTACTCTGTCACTCATTAAACAACAGAGATCTTGTTACAGAAAAAGTGTTGAAAAAGGCAAGGGAAAGGCAATACTGAAGCAGAACTTGTGAGGTGAAGTTAAGCACAGAGATCACAGAACCACCTCTAATTCTCAGGAATATATCAGCAATGTGAATCCTCAATTTAATTTAAACTCAAATAGTCAGCTGCTCATTACAAAATGAAATGTATAACAGTATCATTGGTATTTTTTGCATAGAAATAAAGCTTCTGAAACCAAGTGTAACACATTTGTGAAATGCAAAGCATTTTCAGGCTCAAACTAGAATTTAAATCATGACCATGGAGCTCTCACACACAGGGTTTGGGTTTTGGTGGTGGTCTGTGGAGCTGGGGGATTAGTCCTCATGGTCCTTCAGGGTCCCTACCAACAGTTTACCAACTGTAAATATTCTGTTTTCTGTGATTATTTGAAAAGCACTGAGAGAAATAATGCTGTCAATGAAACATGCCCAGAGGTTTATTTCAGAAACTGTTCACATTTATGCCAGTGAAATGCTTCTGTATGAGAGGATACTGTAACTTGCTGCCTGCACTAATGAAAGGAACATCTAAAGGAGCTTTGATCCTGTGGAAATCATCTCTTAGATTTTCTCAGCATGAAACAGAAAGCTTTACAGCCCAAACCTCAGTTAAATATACTTTAGCTAATCAGGAATTCTGGGCTTCTTTGAAGACTTCAAAAAAACTGAATTTTTTTTTTCAGAAAGTTGAATACCTTTGTCAGGAGTGAGAACAAATATTCTTGTTCCATTTCAGCCACATGATGGATCAGCCAAAGAAGAGAAATATGAAATTTAAATGGGGGAGAGGTTAAATATTAGCTGGCCTGACACTATGGCTATGACTCTGAATTTTCAGAGAGATTTGTAAAGTAGATTATTAGAGATTTAAAGGAAAAGGGTAATGATTTTACCCTACTTTCCAGGAAAACGGTAACAGTAAACTATTGCTGTGGTTTAACACCAAATGACAGATTATCAAACGAGATGCTGGGAAAAGTCTTGAGCAGACACAGAACTCTTTCAGCTATTTCAGACTAAGAGCATCTGTATCATTTAAAACAAGGAGGCACAAAGCTCCTGATCAACGACGAATTGCAAAATAGCAGTTCTCAGGTTTCAGGCAGAGAAACATTAGCTCAATAAATAGGTTTCTGTATTTGATATCCAGGAGGCCAACATGAGTGTAGGGGAGTGCAGTAGTAATTTATTTGTCAGCTCCTCGAGCTGCCAACCTCATGGGAGGCAGCAGCCCCTGTTCTGAAGCCAGGCTGCCTTTGTTGTCACTTCCACCAGAGGAAGGCCCCAGGGCAATGGTTTGCTGGCTGGAGTCATGTTCTTGAGGTATGTGGAGTCAAGTGACTCCCCACATATCATCTGAGGATGATGAGAGAAACATGCCCTGCGAAAGAAAAACTTGCCTGTACTCCCAGCCGTTGGAAATGTGCTAATTGGAAAGCAGCTCCTTGCCCTAGAACAAGCTAAGATCTCCAGAAAGAATTTGTGACAAAGGACCCTGCAAAACCCAAGAGAAATGCTCCCAGACTCAGAGCTGCTACGTCTAAATAAGACTCAAAACATCAAAATCTAATAAGCAGGAAAAAAGATCCTCTTATATAAGAACTGAAACTCCATATTAATTGCGGAAATGAGGCAAACTTAAGGCAGCTACTGTATCAGTGCCTTTTAATTTTCCCTCTGCTCTCTGCAGAGTCAGCAGGATGGGGCTCATCATGGCAGCATTATTTCCAGTGCACAGTGAGGGAACATGACATAACTTCATTCAGTATTTCATGAAACAAACCCAAGTCACCTCCTGCCATAATTGGTAGCCTGTGGAACTTTTTGCTCACTTCTTGGAAAGGGAGGGAATTCAATATGTGTATCTCTTTGCTTCCAGAAGCTTCCAGATATCCAGAGAACCATCAGTACTGGCATATGGCAAAGACAGCTGAAAGCAAACCCAAGCCTGAACAGAGAAGGACTATGCCAGCCTCGAGATAAGACTTAAATAGCTTCTGTATCTATATGACGTTCTTCTCTGGGGACATACCAGAAAAACATAGGAAAAAAAAAAGAAAAGAGAAAGGGAAGGAACAATGGGAGTACCTCCTGCTAAGAGCAGGGTCAGACATGAGATCAGATGGGGCTGCGCAGGGATCATCAAGCTTGGAAATTTCTGAGATCAGGCCAGCCCATCCACAGGTCATCCTTCTGGGGGAAAGCTTTTTCCTTCCATCCAGCCTTTCTGATTGTGCTCAACTCCATGCACAGGATCCAAGGACTTTTCTCTAAAGCATTTCAGGCCCCAAAGCAGCACAGCTGGGGTTCTGCCTATCCATGGCCTCTGCAAGTGTTCACTGAAGTGCAAACAATTGAGACTAAGAAACTTCTTCAGAAACCTGGAGGGGTGAGGATGGGGGAAAAGGAATATGGAACTCCAAGAGGTTAGAGCTCTAGGCACAACAATGTGGAGACCACCAGAGGATGCCAGGTTTGTATGCAAAAAAAGGCTCCAAGAATTTTGTGAAATTTGGGAAAATTTTTTCCCACTCGCAGACAAGTAAATCTGCTGCTAGCTGACATTTCCAGCTTTTAATCAGCATTCCTAACAAGCCTATCTAGCTGTCTGAGAGATCTTGTGAGAGGAATTATTTCAGCTGTTCAGAATTTCAGTGCAAAAAACAAAAAAAAAAGGACCAGTCTGAATGGAAAGAAACTGCTAGAAATGTCTGGTCCAGCTTCCTGTGCAAAGCTGTGCCAGTTTTAATGCTAGGTCAGACTGATCAGGGCATTATTCATTCCATTTTGAAATCTGTCAAGGAGAGAAATTGCACTCCTCTCTCAGAATTGCTCCCTACTGCATGGCCCTCCTTACGGTAAATAGTTTTGCCTTTGTGCTTTGCAAAAATTTCCCTTATTATGACTTTTTACAGGTGCCTTTTGTCCCTTTTACTTTAATCTTCCTTTGTAATCTTCCTTCAGGTTTTGGAGCAGAGGCAATAATCACTAACCTTAACCTTCTACCTGCACTGTTGCCTCACAGTCCTGTTTGCAGCCATTAAGCTCTTGAAGGTGGCCATGGGAAATTCAACTTCATGCAGCCTTGGCTAGAGGCACCTCTCTGCCTACAGTCTCATTTAGTAAGGTAAGTACCTCCAGGACAAGGAAAAGCTGTTCCTTGCTGTAAGCAAACCCAGGCCACCTCTCTCTGACCTCATGTGCCAGTGCCATGTTGCCCAGGGTATGCAGGAGGCTTGAAGTTTTCCTCAAAGCCAAAAACATAGACAACACTGAGGAGTCGTATATTGCACTCTCTCTCCATGCATCTTCTTCTAATTGCAGGGAAACATGCAAAACACACAGTTACATGCTACGATTGAGCATCCTAGAACTGATAGACTCATTTCTGCAGTGTGCTGTCCCTAACATGCCATGTCCCTCCATAAGACTTTCCATCTGTTGTTGTTAATTCAGGACATGAATCAGAAAATCAGAGAATCATAGAATGGTTTGGGTTGGAAGGGACCTATAAGATCATCTAGTTCCAACACCCTGCTATAGCCCGGGACACCTCCCACTAGACCAGGTTGCTCAAAGCCCCAGACAGCCTGGCCTTGAACGCTGTCAGGGAAGGAGCACTCACAGACTCTCTGGTTAATTTGTTCCAGTGTCTCACCAACCTCACACTAAAGAATTTCTTTCTAATATCTAGTCTAATTCGACCCTTTTCCAGTTTAAAGCCATTTTCCCTCATCCTGATTCTACCTGCCCTTACAAAAAAATCCCTCTCCAGCTTTCCTGTGGGTCCCCTTCAGGTACTGGAAGGCACTATATGGACCCCCTGGAACCTTCACTTCCCGAGGCTGAAGAGCCCCAGCTCTCTCAGCCTGTCCTTGTAGGGGAGGTGCTCCAGCCCTCTGATCATCTTCATGTTCCTCCTCTGGACCTGCTCCAACAACTCCAAATCCTTCTGGCTCCAGAACTGAATGCAGTACTCCAGGTGGGGTCGCACAAGAACAGAGTAGAGGGGCAGAATCACCTCCCTGGACATCATGGTCACACTTCTCTTGATGCATCCCAAGACACAGTTTGCCTTCTGGGCTGCAAGTTCACAATGCCGGCTCATGTCAAGTCTTTCACCAACTGTCACCCCCAAATCCTTCTCCTCAGGGCTGCTTTCAAGGCATTCTTCTCCCAAGCTGCATCTGTGCTTGGGACTGCCCCAACCCAAGTGCAGGACCTTGCACTTGGTCTTGTAGAACTTGATGAGGTTGGCATGGGCCCACCTTTCAAGCCTGTCCAGGTTCCACTGGATAGCATCCCTTTCCTTTGGTGTGCCAACTCAGCTTGATGTTGTCTGCAAACTTGCTGAGGGTGCACTTGATCACACAGTCCATGTTGCCTACGAAGATGTTAAACAACACCAAATGCAGCACTAATGTCTGAGGAATGCCACTCATCCCCAGTCTGCACTTGGACATTGGGTCATTGACTGCAACTCTCTGAGTGCAACCACCCTACCAATTCCCTATCCAGCAAGAGGTTCATTAACCAAACAGATTTTCTCCAATCTGATAACCAGGATGTCATGTGGAACAGTGTCAAACGTATTGCACGAGTCCCATTATATGACATTAGTTGCTCTTTCTTTATCCACTAATGCTGTAACTGTCATAACAGGACACCAAGTTTGTCAGGCATGAAGCCATGCTTGTTACCACCAGTCACCTCATCTTTATTTTCCATGTGCCTTGGTAGGGTCTTCAGGAGGATCTGCTCCATGATCTTGTCAGGCACAGAGGTGAGACTGACAGACCTGTAGCTTTTCGTCAGTGTCACTGACAGAGGGATTGAGTGCACTCTCAGCAAGTTTATAGATGACACTGAGCTGTGTGGTGTGGTCAACATGCCTGAAGGATCAATACCATCCAGAGAGGCCAAGAAAAGGATATGGTGAGGGTGGTGAGGCTGTGGCACAAGTGGTTCCCAGACAGGTGGTGGATGCCCAGTCTTTGGAGACATTCAGTGTCAGGCTGTACTGAGCTCTGAGCACCTTAGCAAGCTGTAGATGGTAGATGTCCCTGCTCATTCCTGGAGGGTTGGACTAGATGACTTTTAAAGATTTTTTCAACTCACATAATTCTGTGATTCTATGATAAGTATTATGCTTGGGCTCTATAAAAACAAAGATCTTAGCTCCCTAGGCACAACGCTGTGTGAGACTGCTACACTGCAGAGATTTCCTAATTAGAGGCAGCTTTAACCATGAGGCTGCCTTCTTTCTCTTGACTTTGTGTGTGGAGAAGGGGGACCCGTGGGGACCACAAGAATTTCAAAAGCACAGACAGCAGCCTGCTGAGGAGCTGAACTCCTGCCTCATGTTTGCTGCTAGCCTTGCATGTTAACTGTGTCTCTGTTACAAACGTCACTTGTCAGATCCTGCAGGCTGGCTCCTTCAGCAAATCTGAGAGTTTCTTCATTAATTAATTCTCCTTGGGCTTGT
The DNA here is from genome assembly GCA_036925125.1 of Oreortyx pictus. NCBI lineage: Eukaryota > Metazoa > Chordata > Aves > Galliformes > Odontophoridae > Oreortyx > Oreortyx pictus. The sequence continues at coordinate 2,065,755 of JAUPFR010000004.1, read as the reverse complement.
AAACATTTCTGCACCTCATTCTGCTTCTGGATAGAAGCCTTCTTGGAACTTCATTAACAAAGGTTGTCATTGTGAACCATGACTAAGTCCTCCCAAAGCACTTCTCTCTCTCATGATCATTTTTAAGTTTAAAAATAAATCCCAGCTGTCCTTCTTCACTGTAACTGGTGCAAAGTACAATGGCAGCCTGATAAGATTATTTCTGCACTGATCACATGCTGGTCTCTATCATAGGCAATGGAAGAGGCTTATTTTGTTCTAAGAATCAGAAAAGAATTTCTGTAAGCTTCACAGGATTAAAAAAAAAAAACAAGCTTTTGCTTACGTTGCCATACTGACATGTTAGCAGGAATGAACATCATAAATTTGTAAAAACAGCGGGACTGAAAGATAAACAATTATTCACTTGAAATAAGGCAGGAAAACTGTGATTAGGATCATTGGCAGTGACCTATTAGCAACGACTATGCTTCAAGGAAGAATCAAAGAAAACAGCTAGCCTGTGTTCTTCTCTTCAGAGCATAGATAATCTCTGGATGTGTTTGGCAATGCTGGAAGAACACAAAGACATTGGGTATGGTTATTATTGGTTGTTCTCCTATGCTTACGTTAAAAGTAGGTATAATGAAAGCCTTGTTCTGTGCCAAGGCTGGCTGTGCTTTTATGTTGAGTTCCTCATATTTGGAAGTTCCATACTGACACAAGGAAGATCCTCTTTACTTTGGGGAAGGCAGAACACTGGAGCAGGGCACCCAAAGAATGTCCACTGCCGGTGTTAAAAAGGATTTCTCCACCCTTCTGTGGAGAATCTGCTTCAGCAGGGGTTGGACAGGGAGCCTTCCTGAAGTCCCTTTCAGCCCCTATGACCCTGTGGTTCTGTGATCTTCCTTCTGCAACCAGGGCAGTAATGTAAGCAGGGGAATGAGTCCTACAACTCTTTTACAAAATTAGTTTTTCCAGTGGGTATCAGTGTATGCTTCAGTGATTTCAGGGCAGTAAACAGAAAGAAAGTATTTGCCTAGCTTTGCTACTGCTGTTTTAAATAATTTTTCAGTAAACTGCTGCTGTGCAAAAGGGCAGGGCATCAGGCATCTGGTGCCTGGTTTGACTGCTGCAGGATGGCAATAGGAATTAACACGATTTACATGAATTTGAGAAGTCTTTGTAATGAATGTTAAAAATGGAAAAGATGTTTGCTGTTCCTAGGGGAATGGTTTCACAATTCCTCTCCCAATCCATCCTCATCTGCCATGTCCTTCTGTGTCCTGCTGATGTGGAGATGAGCATGCCATTTTGGTGACTGGTTTGCTGCAGGTACACCTGATGAGAAAGGCTCACTTCAAGAAGTCTGAGCTTGGACATCTCTCCCAAAACCTAGTCTGTTTTCACCTAAACTTTCTGGTGTTCAGGGTGGCTGTCAACCTCCCAGAGCAACTGCTGTATGCTTTCAGGATGTAAAATTTCTGTGGGCATTGATGCCTGGCTGTGCTGGATGGGTGAACCCATGCAGCTCACTGCTCTGACCTGCCTGTTTCTTACTTTTAACCTTGCAAGCAAACCTTACCTGTAGTCAGAGAGATTTTATTATCTGCTCTCAGGAGAAGGTATGCAGTGCTATAAACTAAATGTAACCTCTCTAGTTTCAAGAGACTCTTAGACAGCTACTGCTCATTCTCTTGTACCTTGCAAATAGCTCTTTACCAAGCTTTCCTAACTTTAGCTTTCTTTCATTTGGTTGATTTGTTCACTTTCTATGGAGTTGGACTTTCTGGTGTAGTGTGAGAGGCAGTCAATGAGGGTTAAGGAGATGCTCAAGCACACTCACAAGGTTAGCTGGCTTGGACTTCTGCTGCTGCTTCAACTACAGACTGCTCTCAGCAATACGATATGACTCCCTTTGTACCAAAGTAACTGAAAGAAAATTGTTTTCAGCCGAATTCCTTCTGTTTATCTCCCTTTCTCTCTGCCAGATTCACCTCTTCTTTGCACTTCTTTACTCTCAAAAAATGTTTCCTTTTGATGGAGGGCATCACAGAGGAGATGTTTGCCTTTGAGACCCTGTCGTGATTTTCAACCTTGGTGTACCTAGAGACAGGCAGGTATCTCATCTCAGTGGAGGCTGTTTGCATAAGCAGACCGATCCTGTCTAATTATACTCAAGTTTGTTCATGCTGCATGATGCTCCTTCCAGGGGACATCTGGGATCTGGGTACACTGGGCATAATTCCTTTTTTTCCTCTCTGCACATGTACAGCCAGCAAAAGAAAGAGTGATCTGGCAAGGTGACTGGCTATAGGCTTCAGAAAGCACCAGCAAACCTTAGGTGAAGATCCAGCTTCATGTTAGTTCAGCCCTCCTCATATCCCTTGGCAGGCACATCTGCTCAGTACCTAGGGTACTAAGGCTTGACCATTCTGGTTCTTTGGTCCTCCTTCCAGCACTTCTAGAAGAAAAAACCAGACATAGATTGCCCTTCTGAAGAAAAATTTTCCCACCTGTTCTAGGGCTTGGACTTAGAAGGTTACCAAGCTCACAGGCTTTTCAAGAGACATATGTGTAACTGGTCTTGATTCAAATCCTGGTAAAATCCAGCCTCTCTGGAAAGAAGGGAGATCAAGCAACCATGTAAGTCAGATATCTGATTGTCTTTCAGCCATGTTATTTGGGCTTGGCAAAGAATATCTCACCACCGTTATGGGGAGTTGACCAACAGTCCATGGGGTCTTTGGGGTGCACATGGAAGTCTACCCATAGAAGACACAGCTGTGGCAGAGCCATTGCCCATCCTGCAACAGCAAGTTGAGATGTTCTTCAAGCTGACAGTCTGGCACGGAGACGACAAACTCCTCACCACAGAAAGCTGCCAAGGATTTTTAGTTTTATGAAGCAGATTTGCAATACACTGTTGCATTGTGCTCTCTAGAAGATCTACCCTGAAGAGTGCATGGTATGGACATTAGAAAGTCCTATGCACCTGGCAGCTTTTCTGTTTCTGCTTTTCTTGCTGCAGTCTGAACCTGTGCAGCCTCCCACTGAAGCAGGATAGCATGATCTATCCTGCTGATAAACTCTCTGATTTTTCATCTTGCTTTCCATAGAAAAATTCCATTACCACAAAGCATCTAGGAGAGAGTCTTCCCTCTCACATACACTTTTTTTGGCATGTACGGAGCATGCTAAGCTTGTGCTCTTGCTCAGAGATGCCAAAATGGATCCAGACATGTGGCTTTAGGATCATATACCAGGAAGATGCTCTTTCCTTTGCAGCTGACTGACTTAACCTCACACAAGCAAATTGCTCTGCAGCAGGTTCAGCTTTGTAGATCCATTCTGTTTTCTGCATCAGTCAGCAAGATTCATAGATTCATTCATAGATTCATAGATTCATTAGGTTGGAAATGACCTTCAAGATCATCTCGTCCAACCATCCTCCCACCACCATCCCTACCCACCAAGCTACTAAATCAAGTCCCTTAGCACCTCATCTAAACACTTCTTGAACAGCGCTAGGGACGGTGCCTCAACCACCTCCCTAGGCAGGCCATTCCAGTGCCTGACCACTCTTTCAGAGAAAAAATTTTTCCTCAAATCTAATCTAAATCTTCCCCGGCGCAACTTGTGGCCATTCCCTCTCGTCCTGTCATTAGTTATCTGGGAGAAGAGGCGGACCCCCTCCTCACCACAGCCTCCCTTCAGGAAGTGGTAGAGTGCGATGAGGTCTCCTCTGAGCCTCCTTTTCTCCAGACTAAACAATCCCAGCTCCCTCGGCTGCCCCTCGTAAGACTTGTGCTCCAGACCCCTCACCAGTTTTGTTGCTCCAGGGCCTCGATGTCACTCTTGTAGTGAGACAATAAAGAGAGAGACAACAAAGTCACTTTCACAGTGATGCTTGGCAGTTCAGTGCTTGAAGCTGTCCAAGATCATTAGTGTGGACTACAGTCCCAGTACTGTGGTTTCCTATCTCCATCTGGGTTCATAAATTGATGTCTAGAGAGCCATAAATGGATGTCTAGGAACCAGCAGTAATCCTGCTTCAAGAAGTTATGCTGTATTTCCCCTGAGATATCTCCTAGCCTCAAACATTTTTGCTTCAGGCATTTCCTATAATGGATGCAATTTCTGTCTCTCTTGTAACCACCAAGTATTTTATTTCCTAGTCTTGATCCATACGCCTTTGTCATAATATGATTTTTGGTGGGTCTGTGAAATTACAGTGATTCAGCTACCCTGGCTCACTGTCAGGTGTAAGACAAATAAGTGATAACTAAGCCTGACATGCTTTCATTGAATCTTCAAGATCATCGAGCTCAGCCATCAGCCTGACCTACTGAGTCCCAGCACTAAGCCACATCCCTTAGTAAAATATCCCCACACCTATTCAATAGCATCAGGGATGCAAACTCCATCACTTCCTTGGGAAGCCCATTCCAATCCTTGACCACATTTTCCATGATGAAATTCTTCCAAATGTCCAATCTGAACCTTTCCTGGCAGAACTTGAGATCATTTCCTTGCTGTACTGTAGCCAGAGAATCTGTAGTGTGGTCCACATTCAGGTTCATTGTATGAAGGATGAGGTTGTGTTAGGTTGATATGTATCTTCTTTTCTTCTATCTCTAGGTTCTTCTGAAATTTTGCTGATGAGGAAGTTACCAAAGGATCTACCCACTGTGAAACTGCCCTGTTTCAGGGGCTGTAGAACATACAGTTTCCTGGAAAGTGATGTTCTTTATCTCAGTTGATGCCTCTGTCAGAGTGAATTGCTGGGTTGTTGGAGAGGGGGAGAAATGTTTGCATACAAGGTTTTGAAGACTTCAGGGTATCTGTGTTGGCAAGCCTTCCCACCTTGAACTAGATGAATATCTACCTGAGGGAAAGCAGTCACACTGTACACCTGTGAGGCATGGAGATTAAAACAATGCCTTGGGCAGCAAAGGTTTGTTTCCATTGATGCAGATCTTTAGAGGTAGGTTTTAGTTGTGAGAATGCAAACGTCTCTGTAGGGAGAACCAAAAGCACTCTGAGTTTGCAGGGTATTCCCCTAAAAATAAAAAAAAGAGAAAAAAAGAAAAACAACCCTATTTTTATACTTGTGATAAAATGCCTAGGCTATAAAAATCCCTTCTTTCCCGAAAATGCTTACTAGTGTTCATAAATAAATCAGATCTTCCCACAGGCTATTTTCTTATTTTTTCTCCGCCCCAAGTCAGATATTCTGTAAGTTTCCCTTGCTCCACATTTCTGTGATTAATTCGTGTTGTTTCCCATCCAATTGCTGCCGAATGTGCAGTGCTTTCCCTCTCACTCTGTCACAACACAGTGGTTCCCTTGTTATAATTGCCACAAGCCTAACGAGGAGCAGCAGAGTAACCAAGACAGAGCGCTGAGGTCCATGATCTTTTGCTGAACTGAGGGAGGACCTGATGTGCCTCCAAGGGCACATAAGAGGAACTGTATGCATACCAGCAGCCCTTCCAGGCGTCCTACAGTGCAGAAAATGAGGAGGAATATGGATTTGTTTTTCATTTGTCTCCTCATCTTTCCTCTGTTACTCTGTTACCAGAGATGCACCAGCTGAGCTGCAGTGTCTTCTGTCTGTAAGCAACAAGGGTGCTTGTGGAAGCCATCAACCAGGACTTGGCTTTTTGTACCTGGGCTTCAGGAAATTACCCCCAGCCCTACCTGCACCTTGTTTTCTAAACAGATCAATGCATTTGCGTTTTGCATATGGTTGTGTCAACCCTTGGTTGCCGTACACAGGTAGCAAAAATGACCCTAACTATAATCCTGACCCTAACCCCACTGCTTACAGATCAGTGACAGCACTTACCTTTAGTAGGCAGTGCTTTCACATTTGATGTTAGCTCCCCAGGAAATACATAATACTTGTTTGCGGATAAACATTGCTCACTCTTGGTGCAAAAAATTATACTTGGAACAGATCAAGCAGCCATTGCTTGCAAACTTCTAGTGCATTTACCAGGTTTAATCAATGTTACCATTATCCTACCCGCACTAGGCATATCATTTCTTTTTTCCAGGCCAATACGATCAGTTCCCGTTAAAAAATATGCTTGCAGAGCAACGTTCAAGACTTACTTTGATTCTATTTTTAGTGTGTTAAATAATACATATTGTTTATTCCCTCCTGTTTCCCAAAGCATCTCAGATATTCAGCTCTCTCCTAGTGGGAGGTCCAGATGTGGAGAACTGCAGAAAAAATGCCTTTTGCTGTGTAAAAGTGTGAACAGATTTTACCTAAGGCGTGCTTCCTCCAAAGAAAGCAGCCTGGTTTGGCTGATCAGCAATGCTGCAGTGAATTACTTGGTGTGGGAGAGCTTACAGGTGTGTTTTATGCTGAATTACTCAAGATCCCATCCCAGCAGATACTCCACACCCCTGCCTCCACTCCTGGGCAAGACACTCTGTTCAGAAGGGCCAGGCCAGGAATACCTGAGACCTTATGGCCCAGGGACACATTTTCCCATTTATGTGAAGTCATTGCATCTGCAGCAGGAAAGGTATTTAGGGGAGACCATCCCTAAAGAAATGCATCCCAGTTCTGCAGATCTGGTGGTCATGGTGCCATATCCATCCACAGCTTGCTGCTCTTCATAGCCCAGGGACGGCATAGAGCAGAACATGTAGGGACTGTTCGGTGTGAAAAGGCCTGGTCTTCATAAATAGATAATAAATAATAATATTGAAGGAGATAATAATGAGCAAATGGTGTCATCCACAAAAATAATCTCTTCTTGCATTAAGGTGGACTCTGCTCTTGGTTCCAAAGGAAACAGGATCATGTGGTCAGCCAGAATAAGACCAAGTCACGCCCTCAGGTCATTCTGCTTTCACTGCTGTGCTAGGGCCAAAACCTTTCTGTGGACAAAAGTGTAAGCAGTTAGCATTCTGAGTACTTTCCAGCCTTACCACCTAATCCAGTTTCACTTCTCAAATGGCAAGGCTTTTACTCTCTCCCACACTGGTTTTGCTAAGTGGGTCAGAAGTGTACAATTCATTCTCAGAAGTAAATTTACGCTCAGAGGTAAAATCTGACTCATGACCTTTCTGCTTTAATTAAATGAGACTGAAGTGTCCATGAATCATTTGTTTAAATACCAGGCACTGGCAATTTTGCTAGCAAGAGAGAGAGGGGCTTGCATCTCCCACTCCCCCCCAGCACAGCCAGCACTATCATCTCTATTGCAGACAACGGATGTTCTCCTAGTACACCTGTACTGCAGTGGTTATTCTTAATAAGAGGTCAGCTCTCTGTAATACCAGTTGCACAATGCCCTGCGTCAATCCCATCACTGCAGCTGACAGCAGGTGCTTCGGGCAGATGCTTCAGTCTCTCACCCCCATCCCAAGAGTCCAGCTTTGGCAGTCAGAGCCCCTGTGCTCTGATAACACCTCAGGAAACGGCCACTTGTGGGTGCTGGCTTTGTGTCCCTCAGAAGTACTCAACCAGCAGAAATAAATCACTTCCCTGGCAAGACTGCCTGTGGGAGAATGGGGATGACTCTAGAAACATGCAGTAGCTTTCCTTTAGGTGGAATAAATGATTTTATTTTTGTTATTAGACAAGCGCTTCCTCCCTTTTATTCTTATCTCAACTTTTTGAACATAACATTTCGGAGTTGTGAGAAGAATGCACTCTCTGTGTCCACAGTAATTTTAAGAGCTGTCCTATTCCACAGAGAACAAGCAGGCAGGATCTGGTGCCTTCAGGGGATGTAGGATGGTCTGCAATTCCTTCACTCTCACACTGGACCTCTGGAAATTAGACAATTTAAACCATTAGACAGTCAACAGATTTTGAACAATCTTTTGCTTTGGGAACCGATTTTTGTCAGGTTGCTTGTGAGAGAGTACTTACTGTAAGCACCTTGCATGTGCTTCCATCCATGACAAGCAAGATCAAGAAAACACAGGCTGAAGGAGAACCACCAAGAACATGCTCACTGTGATGGTAACATACAAGAGTGCCAGAATGCATTGTCAGAGGAGACAGGGCCCTCGTCAGTGTTGAGTGGGGTCTGTCACATTTCCGTCCCTACCAAGGGGTCTCCATGCCAGCTCATGATAGCGAGAGGTGCTGAACAGTGGCCATGGACTGCTCTGGACCTATCCCTGTACCCATCATCCTTCCCCTTGCAGCACTGTGCATGCTGTGTGAACAGCCTCGCTGCAGCTTAATGTGCAGCCTTGGACAGTTCCAATTATGTTGTTATTTTCCTCTGTTTCCTGCATTTGATTTCTGAAAGGCCCACATAACAGAAACCAGAAGGCAGCTGGGCAGACATTGCCCTGGCCTTATAGCAATTAGCAAGTCAAACCAATGAAGCCTGGCTTTCCTCATGGCTCTGCCTAGTGGCTGTACTACTCTGTGAGTGCTGTGACAGCCAGCTAGCGTGGGCTGAACTCATAATTGAGTTGGGAAAGTGCAGAGAAGGGCCCTAATAAAGTGCTTATTTTCATGAAAAGGGCAAGAATCCAAACTGTGACCTCAGCCCATCTCCTTGCCCAGCGGTACTGATCTCCCTGGCCTGACAGTTATCCACATGGGACTCCCTTCTTCTTTCCTCTCTACCTTGTTGTTAATTAATGAAGAAAAGTGCACCTCCACACTGACCATTTGCTCCACACCACACTGAATACTCTTTAGCTTCTGACCCAGCATATGTATTTGGTTGTTTTTCCCAGCAACTACACAACCAAAAAGAGAAACACATTCAGAGTGACAATGCGAGCCTATATATAGCCAAGGTCTGGGAAGGGAATGGCTTTCTGGAATATATTTGCTCTCCATGGGAGTACCATGTACTAAACTCCAGGGGCAGCTGGGCTCCCCAGGAGCTTCCCACAGGGCCTCTGAGCATGAGCTATTTGTGCTTGGGGCTCTTCAGCATCAGACCAAGGGTGCCAGTCCCACTGAGATGTGCCTCTGGAGCCAGTGCACCCAAGAAGAGCAATAGGAATACCCTGTGCTTTCTGCACCAAGCCCTTCTGGTCCCTTGCCATGGGAGAGTGTCAAACATGTGGCTGCTGCTTCTTCTTGTTCTTCTTCTCTGTGGCACAGGATAAAAGGGCAGAAAGAAAGCACTGAATGACAGAGATATAAGCTGGGTGATGCCACTGCAAGTAGATAAAGAGTGCTGTGGGACTGATGGAAGAATTAAAGTCCCAGTAAAGGAAGGTCATCTTCACTTCAGCACTGAGTAGGTCTAGCTGCAGTGAAGTGCAGAAGTGAGACATGGAGCTTGAAGAGACAGCAGAAAGCAATGAAGACTATACATAAACTCTAGACATATACTAGTAGCTGGGAAAACATCCTCACTCACTGAGGAGGGAGGCAACAGGCTTCATCTTCACTTGTTTCTCAGGAATATATGAGGGCACAGATCAGTCCTCAGGTCCTGTGAGAAGTTTGGCAGGGAGTTAGCCTCACCTGCTGCAAGTGTGATCTGACCTGGCAAGTGAAAAAATGCTTTCTGCAAGGGCAGGGAATGGCAGAGAAATACTGCCAAGAACTACACAAGCTACTGAGAAACCTCAGTTTTTGGGTGTGTTTAGATCAAAGTCCTTCAAGTGACCTCTCAGGTTGTTGTATTTCTGTTCAAGGTAGTTTTATTCAATAGGAGTTCTTTTCAGAGTCATGTTCCTGTGACTGCAGGAACTCAGAGTCTGAGCTGCAGCTTCCCCAGTGCGTTGTGAGGAAGCCACAGATGAGAACAGCTCAGAAGTGGCTGGTGAATCACTGCTTCCACCTGAGCTGCTTCAAAGTCTCTGCTTGTCCTGGCCATAGTACCTTGTGCCATCTGTGTCATGCACCCCACACCTGTCTACTCACTATTGTATGTAGGCTACTGGTTGCTGGTAAAATAACTGTTTTTGTTTGCCTTCATCTGTAATTACAGGCACTGGGAGCTGCAGCACTGGACCAGAGCAAAATAGGCTCTGCGTAAAATGAAAACCAGCCCAACTGGCAATTATCTTATGGTACAGAAATAGTGAACAGAAAAAAATGTATATATATAGCCTCCATTCAAATCAGTGAGTTTCATGTTCAAAATGATACACAGAAGTTGAGATCTGTTCATGTTTTAACAAAATCCTGTTTTCCTTAACTCCTAGCTGTAATTAGGCGTTATGTATGATGATATTTCCCGTTGGGCAGGACTTTTTCCCTAGCCCACATAAGGCAAGCGGTGAATACCTGCTGGGCTACCCATCCTGAAGTCCCAGACTTCAGATCTTCAGCAGAAGATCTGTGTTTTCACTTTGTGATGGAGGTATTCAAGGCATTCTGGCTTCTGCAGGTGGAGAGGGCAGAGCTTGTGCACAAACAGTCCTGGCTGTGCTCTCTGTAGATGGAGCCCAGGAGGTTCAGGTCACTCCATCTTTCCTTCTGATTGCTGATCACTTCCACGTACCCCTGCACAGCTAACTGGAATTTTCTTTTTGTTAAACTGCCGCTCCAGGTGTTGGGGTCATTTTAATGTACACTGAGAGTAGAAAATGCCAACATCACAAGCTGAAAGGAATCAATTCCTTCAATTGTTCAAGTGTTTCTTTTATGCCATTTAGAAAGTGATTTCCTTTCTGAAAAGCCTGGTCCAGTACACAAACAAAAGGTGATGATTTGCAAACGTTCTCAAGACTGAGAATTCACTAATCATACAGAATGTACAAGCGCTTTGATATTGGTTTTTCTGCCAGTATGCAAGTAGTGAGCCTCTGGCTTTATGCAAAAGAAGTATACAAATTGACACACGAGTCCAAGTTCCAACATGCCTTTTCTTTTCCAAAGAAATGTTGCTATTTGCTGGATATAGCTAGGGAACCGATTGGTTTTATTGTCTGCATGTGGTGCCATTTCAAGGAACTGCTAGCTGCAGCCATTTCAGAGGGGAGATTAAGATGGGGAAAAAGGTGCGTCCTGTGCTCTTTCCAGAGGGGTGAATGTGACTTTGTTTTTTCCATTTGCTTCCTGTATCTCGACCCAAACCAGAAAATCTTCAGCTTGAGAGTCCTGTGAATTACCTTGTTAAGATCCTTGGGCAGGCTACATTGTACTGTGGTCTGTGTACAGCCTACATGTGGGTGGCTGCTACTTAATGGCTCACACATGAGCTGTCTCACTTCACTTTGACACAGCAAGCATAATGACGGCAATGGAAACTCTGCTGTGAACTAACTGCATGCACATCACCTTGTAGGAACCAGATGAAATCTAGCGTCTACAAATGGCAGCGTGATGCTGAGGAGCTCTTCCTTCCTTCTGAGGAAGGATGCAGGGACATGAGACCCAGGAGCAGCTCCTGGCTGGTTGGGGCACTTGTCTGTGGTTGTTCTATGGCTTACATGTTGGCTAGGCCAGCTGGTTCCTGCAGAACTGACACTGTATAGCTTTGGTGTGATAGTATCCCCCACTGCTCATTATGCTCAGGATTTAAGAGAGATCTTTGAACCCCAGCTAGAGTTAGCTCTGTGTTAGCCTGGACATCACTTTGACCAAGACTGTGACTCACACAAAGAGTTGCTATACAGTTTATCTGTTTTATAGCTGATGAATAACGTGAAAAATAGTCACAGAACACAGAGAAATACAAGTCAGGGTCAATCAGGGTGCAGTGTTAAATGTGGCAGGAGGAGAAACACTCCCTGTCCAGTTCTTGTCCTTCCACTCTTTCTGCCCCAGCTCCTGGGGCTCTGGAGTGGCAGGGTCATTGTGGAAGCCCCCTGGAGATATAAGCCCTGCTGATGGATGGAGTTTCAGGAAGATCAGCTCTTCCTCAGGCTGGCTGGTGCAACAGTCATCTCATCCCTGTGGAGCCTTAGCACAGGCTGGCCATGGTGCACACAGGCCACGTGGGCATCGTGACCTTAAAGGTGAGAATAGAGGTGTTATGAGAGCAGCACACGTGAGATGGCAGTTGGCATCCAGAGGAGGACATCATAAAACCTGCGGGCAGAGCAAGGGAAACTGATCCCTGAAGCTGTGGCTCAAGCTGTGAAACCCTTCATACCTGCTTACACTTCTCACCTCAAAGCAGCCAGTCCCAAGCACTGAGTCATTTGCATGAGTTAGGAAGGGCTAAGGGCAGCCTCCACAGAACGTTACAACTCTGGTTAAAAATAGCAGCTTCAGCTGAGATTCTGGTTTACTGATTAGAAGTAATGCTACTAGTAGCAGCAGGGCCCCTGGGTATGAGAAACAACCCAGTGCCATGACCAGAGAGGCTCCTGATGAACACCAGGAGGCACTTCTGTGCTGTGTGGGTGCCTCAGTCCTGGCACAGGCTGCCCTGGTGCTGTGGAGTCCCCTCCTTGAAGATCTCCAAACGTGGCTGCTGGACATCCAGCTCACGGTGTCCCTGCTGGAGCACAGGTTGGGGCAGAGAGACTGGAGGTCCCTAACCAATCTCAGCCATGCTGGGATTCTGTGAAGCAGGAACAACGGTCATGATACCGTGGAATAAAAGCCAAACAAATCTTGCTAGGTAGGACTCACTAATAACTTCTCTGTTGAGGGTGATGGGATTGGTTGGAGGCTGCTGGCAATTGCCATTGTCCACTGCTGCCTAATGCCATCACAGCTGGCTACGTCACCTCCTAACAAAAGTCAGTCTTGTTCCATCACTTCTGTGGAGTTAAACAGGCTCGGTCAGCAGGGGCAGAGGCAAAGAGTTTGTGTTTTCCCAGCAATGGTTTGTCCTGTGGTGTTGGATGAGTTTCCAGAAAACAAATGAGAAGGCTGGGATATGCACACTGCTCCCATTCGCCTTCCGGCCTGCACACTGCTGGCTCTCTGGGCTGTACAGTGGACGGAATAAATGCAGTGTGGTTTTTATGTAGCGTGTGCCAGTGTACAGACTTCCTTGGGAGAAGGCCATCCCAAGATCCCAGGGGAATTCAGTCTGGGAAGCCCTCACTCTACAGCTGAAACAGTTTTCCTCTGGCTATCTGGGCACAAACTATTTCTGCTGTCACTATGAAGGGCTCCTTGTACAATCCAGTGTCACACAAACAATTTTTGTGTGGTTTGGACTCAAATGGAGCTGGGCTGCTGGGTCCACTCCTGCCCTGCAAGCTTGCTAACAAAATCTCTGGGTCTACTCCTGCCCCACAAGCTTGCTAACAAAGTCATGTTCACTCCACCAAGTCCATCACTGGATACCACCACATGAGTTTCAAGTTATGCTTATGCTGGTGACCTGGCACGAGGCTGCCTGGGACACTGGAACAGTGAGGTTAATTGCTGCTCTTTGCCACTTGTTTCTCTCTTCCTGGTGAAAATTCCTGGCGCAGATGGATGATCTGGGCAGGCTTCCAGACCTGCCCACACTCTAACCTTGGGCTCCTGCAACACAGCGTGTATCCGGAAACTGTCTGGAAGAAAAGCTGGAGCTGTTCATTGTCTTCCAGTCCCCAGACATCCCAGTACGATCCTCCTTCTTGCTGTGCAGACCCACGGGAGTCATAGGCATACCTCCCTGCAGCACCTTGCTTTTGCCTTTCTCTGCTGCTGTTTTCCAGATGCTTTGGAATCAGAAACACCCAACTATTTTTAAGCCAAAGAAAACTAACTGTAATTGCAGGATCTGAGGGCAGGCAGATCCTCTCACTCCCTTGATCACGCAGTCAGTGAGATGAACACAACCTGCCAGTGGTATTCCTGATGCTTGTGGTCCTGTGCTGCATTTGTCTGGCTGCTCTCCTTCCCCTTCCACCCCTGCAGAGGCAAAGGAGCTGTTACTGGCCATGTCTGGAAGACCACACAGCTTTATCATCATCATGGATAGGTTTCAAAATGATGGGATTTCTCCTGAGAAATGCAGCAGCAGCTTTGAGGTTGAAATGGCAAGAAAACATAGTGAGATGCTTGCTCGTGCCTGTGAGCCCCTGGGTGAGCCAAGCCCATATGCCCCAGTGCTCATGGCAGGGGGAGGGCAGAAAGGATGCCTCCTACAAACTCACCCCATGGAAAGACCTTGGATAAACAAATCAATGGGACAAAGGCAGCCAGGTGAGCAGATTCACAAGGGAAAGAACAAACAAGGGAAGCACATCAGTGAGCAGAAAACTGCAGCAAGCACACGTTCAAAGCATCCCATGCCAGGCTGTGGCTGTTGCAAACATCAGCTTTCAGCCCCCCAAAATATCTTAGCAGATGGCACAGTAACTGGGAGTGAAAGTCCCAGGAGAAACACTGTTTAGTGGCATGTGTAAGCATGACATGGCTTGTGGCCACGCAGTTGGATTCGTGGAGCAGCTCGGGGCTGGGTGTGCAGCCAGGGGCTTTGCTGGGCTGGGGAGTCTGGGTCTTTGTTTCCCTGTATTTGCATGTGGCAGCTGAAAGCAGAAGTGCTGAATACAAGTTGATTCAAACTCTCCAACCACGTCTGCACGCGGCACAGCTTTCGAACGCAACAGAACGAGAAACCTCCAGGGCTTATTCCGGGACACATGTTTGTGAAGGGTGTGTGTAGGAGAAAAAGAATGCAAGTAAGTTCAAACAGAGAAAGGTGAGGAGGAGGGGAAGAGTTTCACAAGCCGTTTAGCCATTTAGCCATTTCCTTTCCATCCCCCACAGTTCTTCTTTTCTCTTCTTCTTCTGTCTCTCGCCATTTAAGAAATCTCTTTATCGTAATAGGCTGGGTCTGAGCCAAGAAAGGAGGCCTTTGAGAAAAACAAGAAAGCTGTTTGGAAAGATCAGGTCTTTCCTGTTTGTATAATAACGTGCATTTCTTGAACTAGTGAAATCTCAGTACTTCGGTTTTAAAATCTACTTTGAATTGCACGCTTTACGAACAGGAAGTCAATATAGCCATATAAGTAGTGGCATCAGAAACAGACTGTGATGAAACCTGCATGCTCTGCTGAGCAGAGTGACGCTCACACGCCAAAGGCTTTCTGGTGACACTAGGAGCTGACCCCTCACCGAGCAAAAAGGGGACGTCAGCACAGTCTCCCTTTGAGCCTTGCCCAGAGCTCCCGGCACTTACCTGCCATGAATCACCGCAGTAATGCAAACAATTGTGGGTGCAGCATGGGGACTGGTCGGATCAGGGCTGTGCTGGAGACACAGGGGACACTGTCACCCTGAGGACACAACGCTTCCAATTGGGTGAAGTCACCACCTTGTTGTTTCCTCCCACACCCAGGCAGGTTTTGTAGACCATGTCACGGTGATTTAAGCAAGGCTCCTCATGCATTTAAAGGGTAAATATTATCATCTCATAATGTTTGTTGTTTTAAACAAATATAGCTGAATAGTAGCCTTACATCCTTGTACCTTGTGTACTCTGGATAAAAGGAAGAAGTTTTTTACAATAAGGGTGGTGAGGTACTGGCACAGGTTGCCAAGAGAGGTGGTAGATGCCCTGTCCTTGGAGACACTCAAGGCCAGGCTGGATGGGGCTCTGAGCACCTGATGTCCCTGTAAATATACCTATTCATGGCTAGCTGGGCTCTAAGGGTCCCTTATGATTCTATGACCCTATTAATGCTATTTCTTTTTCTTGTGATGTTTTTCTACAAAAGCACTTGTTGCTCCCCGACAACCCAGCAGAATGAAGCACAGTGTCTCAGCTTGCACCACACACTCATTCACTCCACATCAGCTGTTCTGGTTTTCATTTTTTTCCCCAGAATTCTAAATACATATCCACTGAAATGCTTGCTGAAACGCACTTTGTTGATGGGAGACACCCTTGTCCACTTTGCTGTGTTTTCTGACTGACGTGCTGATAAATGCAGGTGGAGGGAATGCTCAGTTTCCACAGCAGTGATCTGGTGACATTTCAGCCCCTATGTTTCTCAAGAAAGAACTACTCACAGGAGCAGTGAACAGATGAACGTGGCTTATGTAGTGAAATTGAGGCGCTGCTCCCTGACATGGCAAGCCCCAGACATCATATCTTTGAGGCAACCACTTCTACTTTACCTACCTCTTTAAAACATGCTTTAAAGGAGGAAGTGGCTGTGCAAAGTCTCAGTGCTGCTCAGGGAGAGAGAAGAACTGGTGTTGCTGTAAAGTGCTGAGGAAGATTAATGGTGCAGTGCTCAAGCTGATAAATAAAGGGCCTGATGCTTCCCCTAAGCTTTTGGTATTCTTCTGGCATCTACTAGATGTAGCATTTGTGCTATAAAAAAAAACAAAACAAAAAGCAACAACAACAACAAAACATTGAACAATGAAGAAGAAAACCTGGGGAAGTAATAGTTTTTTGAACAATTCCCATGAGGTTTCTCAAAATGTCACATTTAGCATGAACAGCCCCTCCCTGAATCTTAAGCACAGCTTACAGATGACACCTGAGAAGGAGGAGGATGCAGGATTATTGTTCACAGGATTTAGGAACGGCAAATCTTATTATTGGGCTCTTGTCCTTCCTCTGCCTCTCCCTTCTGCCATTTTTCTCAACCTGCAGGAACCTGCCAGGTGAAAATGAGCACCATTCAATGCAGTGGCCACAGAGAAACTAATCGACACTTCTCAGAGTCCCACTCACTGCTGCTGCAGTCATCAAATCAGTGAACGTGGAAAACATCCTCAGAGTCTTGTCCTGGGATTGATAGAAGAAGCTGTTAGAAGCGTGAAGATCAGAAGCAAGAATGGGTTGGTTCCTCTGGCCCAACATATGTCCATCAAAACCAGCAAGTGAACTACTTGGCTTTTTCTTTCTTTTTCATCTTTTTATTTTCCCAACACTCTGAATCACAGGTGGGCTGTACTGTCCTGGAGATGTTTGTTTCCCTGTCTCATTTCAGGCTCCTGGGTTTGAAGGAACAGTGTTTTCCACAAAAAGACTGCAGATCCCAGTGTTTGTTTTTCTAAACGGTAACTGCTGAAACCTACTATGTTCTTGGCACCACCTGATACATTAAGTCAATAGTAAAGCTCCTGTTGGCTAAAGTCCTTGTCTCACAGGCTGCTCTTTGCCCATTTATACCTCCAGCCTGAGTGAAGAGCCCAAGAGAAGCAGTCTACAGTGGGCCCAAAAGACACCCTCAGGCTGGGAAGTGTTCAGGCAGAGTTTGCAGGAAGGCAAAGGAGGGCAAGTGGGTGAGTCTTGGTGCCTCAGTGCTCTGAGAGGAGGCCAAGGGCGGTAGTAGAAGATGTGGGGCTTTCAGCCTGTTGAGGTGCTGGTTTCTCAAGGTTTTTTGGAAGGAGGGGCACCTTGGTGTCAAAATGACTGCAAAACACCTGCTGATAGGGTGGAGAGCATGGGATTACAAGATAAACACATTGTGCAGGTGGTGGTGGCTTTGCAGGAGAATCATTTGAGTCCTAACGAGGAAGTGATGAAAGAGGAATGGCAATCAAACAGGAAAGAAGGAAACTGAGGGAGATGAACGGATGGGAAATCCCCTTGCTTGGACAAAAATACCAGTGTCACTGATGGCTTTTTTTCTTTTTTTTATCCCACGTGCAAAATTTTGCCTTTTCCTTGCAGGAGAGCTGGCAGGCATCCTACAGGCAAATAGGGAGCCCTGCCACTAGCAGAGCAAAGGAAGGTCCAACATCTTCATGCTCCAAAACCCAGACCTCGTAAGAACAGTTGTTGAAGTGCTGGTAGGGGGAAGGTGATGATGTGTGGGAAAGTTTGGTGCCATCTGCCTTCAATACACTGCAGATGCTCCCTGATAGCACCGCTGCATAGCATCCTGCAGCTGACAACCAATCTGAGCACCAAGAGTGGAAAAGGAGGAGGTGGCCTGGAACTGCAGCACTAAGGATCAGCAATTCTCTATAAGCTCTGATGCCAGCGATAGCCCTGGTTTCTCAGCACTGCTGCTCCTGAGGAGACCCGTGAGCTATCAGCCTGACTTTGGCAACCCAGTGGTCGGAGCAAAGTGCAGTGTTTCTTGGGCTGCAGCCACATCGTGGTCTGATCATGGGCAGCGATATCCCTCTCCAGAGCCGAGGCTGCTCCTTTCAGAGACACTGAGCCCTGCTGGGCAGGTGCTGAGCCAGCACAGGCATTGGCTGTGTCCTCCAGTGAGAACAGTGTCCAGAGGTACACACACAATGCTGAGGCTGAAAAAAACAGCACAGCAAGGAGGACGGGATGCTGTCAAATTGCCGCAGTTCCTGTTTCCATGAGGCCAGTTTGCTGTGAGTCAGGTAAGCCTTTCTGCAGGCAGGGCTCCCTTGCACCGTGCCAGGAGTAATTGTCTTGTCTGCTGCTTAACATCAGTTCCAGCAGTGGGGACATGGCTGTCTACAAAAGGCTCTACCATAGCGGTGAAAGAAAGCCACAGTTACACTGGAGCTGTACTCAAATCTATTGGAAAGTCAAACCGTGACCTCTTAAGTGTTTCAAATGCTTCCAGGGTTACCAAAAATCCTGCTTTCAGCAATCAGGTGCGTGCTGTCTGCCACGGGGTGGGGGTTCTGCGCATGGGTTTTTGCATAACCTGTTTCTGCACTTCACAAACACTTTTTTCCATGTCCAGGTGAGATGCTGAGAGCCATCACAAAGAAGAGTTCTGCCAGATTTCTTTCACTGCTTGTAAGCAGTGCGCTGGGATTACTAGAATAGCACCAGGCTTTTTCTTCATCCCTATTTCTGGTGCTTCCTGCTGCAAGTAGAGCCTGGGCCACAGCTCTCTGCAGAGCATCGTTTGGTCTGGAGACCAGGTGGGACACTACTGCAGCGCAGTAGCTGTGTGCATGCATACAGCTGATGGAAAAGGGAGATAGTGCGCCATTAGCTTGGCCTACAATGAAAGGACATTACATAATGTTGTTCTTATCACAGGCTGAGAGCGCATATTCTGACGTTTACGGCAGCTGGGCTTGTGTTCAGCAGTTTCCCATAAATGCTGACAATTAACTTATTTTGCTCTTGCACTCAGGCTCAGAAGCAGCAGGGGGTCTGCTCTGTGTTGATAGCCTGTGTGGGGTCCAGAGCCATGCTTCTTAGCACAGCCATTCTTATGAGTGAAAGTATTACCTTGGTAATGAGTGTGCTGTTAAATGGGGAACAAAGTGTAGTGACAAAACCCTAGTGTATCACAGGGTAAAGATGCATCCTGCCTCCAAAACGCATTGAGCTAATGGGATAATGGAGCACTGGAAAAGAAGACCAGCAGAATGAAGTATGCTTTGGTTAGTCCTCAAGTAGGAAAGAGAGAAAACAATGGGATCTGAGTGTTGGAGAGGCAGAAGAGGAGAAATAAAATTTATCCAGAGGGCTGCAAAGTCCCACCCAGAGTGTCCCTGAGGCTTTAGGCACCCTGGAGAAAGCAAATAATACTGTGCAGCAAAGGTGGGTGTCATTCAACACCTGCAGGAGATGCCTTATTTCCAAGTAGCCCTACAAGGCCACCCATCATCAAACACAGTCACTGCAGCCTGAGTCCTTCTCTCCCATCTAGTTCTGGTCTATGTGTCCTTTTCCAGGTAGCCAAAGCTGATGGCCTGTGTGCATTTTGAGAACAGCCCAACTGCAGTATTTTCAGTTGTGATGATCCAAGTCCATCTTCTGGACAGGTCAGATCTGCCTGGAGGCTGAGGAGAGGAAAAGGGGTTAGAGGAAAAGTGCTATCTGATATGGGGACAGTTCTGTTTTTGGGGGCTGGCTGTCACAACTAGTGAGGCAAAATTCTAGTGGTTCAGTTTGCTGATGGTCTCTTGTCATCTTCATCAATAATTTATTTGTGAGAACTGTCTAAGGGTCCACTCCTTTTGCCTTATGACACTTCAGATGACATTTCCCCTTCCAAATTTACAGAGACTGGCTTCATGACCCGAAGGATACACGGGGATCCCTATTCAGGAAACAACATGGGCACTGAGTTCATGTCACCCATTGGAAGTTGGTCCTGTCACCAGTGCTGACAACATCACTTTGGGGGACCAGACTCTGATGAATGAGACCTCTTGGTTGGTGCTTCAGGTGATGTTACATCTCCTGCTTCTGCTTCCACCTGTGCTCCCCTCTCACACACATCGTGTGGTGCTGAGGATTCTCTCCTGGAAGGCCTCAGGCTTCTCAGCAAGCCAGGTCAGCACTCTCAGGTTTCCATTTATTGCCAGTCATTCTTCTCTCGTTGCAGTGCTATTAATATGGGGCCATGACAAAGGTTCAAAAGTCCATGAGTGGTAAATGGAAGGGCTGAGACTGCTTGGTGGAAATCAATCTCAGACTTTCCATTGGGCACTAGATGAAAAAAAAAAAAAAAAAAGCAATTTTCCTCTGCACTGCAGCAGTTCCTGAACAGGAGATGAATAGCATAAGGCCTAACCTTGCTCCTCAGACAACAATACTGAACTTTGCCAGCTGCATGGCAGAGCCACGTGCATGGCTGCAAGCTAAGGGAGAAAAAAGAAAGGATAGACTTCTAATGAGAAGCATCTGAGTGAGAGAAGAAAGGATCCCACCACCAGATACACTATTGCTTTCTATATGCTTCAAGTTTTCACAATAAAAAAAAAAGAAAAAGAGAAGCACTAAGAAGTTTGGAGTTGAATATTCTCTCTGATTCTTGAGATAGCTTTTCTGTATGAAAATTTTCAAGAAAATAATGCTTACTTCCATATCGCTTTCTTCCTTATTGTTTATACTAGTCCTAACTTTCTTTAAAAAAAAAAAGTAATTGTTAACAGAAATATCTTTATCACCATCTCTCCACGGCTAGGGAAAGAAGAAAAAGGACAGAAATGTATGGTAGAATAGGTGGATGGGGGGTGGATGGGTGGGTGGGTGGATGGATGGATGGATGGATGGATGGATGGATGGATGGATGGATGGATGGATGGATGGATGGATGGATATCAGAGCTGATAAGCTGGAGTCATAGGAGTTGACGGAAAACATGCAGAAGAGGTAGGCAGTTGATCTTAAGGAAGAGGCTAAGTTATGAAGATCTTGTGTAAACTGCAGTGATTAAAAAATGTGTGCAATGTCATAATGTGGGTATTCTTGAGAGATGAAGTGAACAAGATTTCCCACTGTGGCTACGTATAATCTGAAAAAAACGTTCTTCCTCGTGGGAATACTGAATCAAACACGTCCCTAAATGGACACAGTTTCCAGAATTGTGCAGACTTTCTACACCATGGACTTTGTCTGTGTTACTTGACATTACTCTCAGATTGCATGGGTAAATTACATTATGGCACATCCCATGTCCAAAGAGGAAGATAACCATAAGGGATTTGAGCAGAAGCTGCAGCACCCTCAGAATTTTCTGGGAGAGGTCAGCTTGTCCTAACAGGTGAGCAGAGCCTGGCACACCTGGAGGAAGACGTAGGCCTGGTCCAGGCCTCTCTACCACAAACAGGGAAAGTGTTTTCAAAGACCTTAGCCTGCCTTGGGAGTGAGGAAGGAATTGATGGCACTGTCACAGAAAAACCCCTCTCCAGCCAGGAGTTACAGCTGCCTGACACCCCAAGTGCCTGCTGTGGGTAGAGAGAGACAAGAACACTAAGACTGGTTGTGAGGTGAGTGATGGAGGTGAGACTCAGAGAGCACAGTGGAAACAAATACCCCTGGAACAAAGCCTGTGCTGATGTGAGCATCCCGAGAGCTGGAAAAGCCTCTGGTGACAGTCACTGCCAGGGTCACATCAGAGGGTAAAGGAGGCAGCACCAGGAGTACGAACTGCCAAAGGGCAACTGCTGCCACTGCTCAACCACATCAGAGCACAGGATCTGAAAGGTAGAGTTTAATTAAATTACTAAGTGCATAAATCTCAGCGTTGTGCAATAGTAATAAGGAAAGCCTGTGCAAATATGATAAGGCTATTCTGTCATCTCTCCCATCGCAAGCACATGGTGATTCATAGAACTATTAAAATTGGAAAAGACCTCATCAACACCCACTTTAAGTTTTAAGGTTATCAGACAATGGATCTGAGGCATTGAATCTCTAGGGTGCATCTTTCTTCTTGTACTGAAAATACAAACTCTAGAATGTCCTGGCTATCCAGCCACTGACGTTCAACTACACTGACTATCCTAGAATCATAGGATCATTAAGGTTGGAATGTCTTCAGACTTCAGTCTCTGAGAGTGCTGCACTATCCACAGCCTTGTGTGTCCAGATCTCACCAGCAGTGTGACATTCCTCTGGATGGAGGTCTTTTGGTATCCTCACCACAGAAGATCTCAGCCCTGCTGTTATCCCAGGTTGACACAGATTAACAAGAGATGTAACTTAAAAATCACTTCATCCTATCAGTGCAAGTCTTCCAAACTGAGATAGTGAAACAGATGTGAAGCTTCTTTAAATCCAGGTAAACTCAAAACGAGCACAAACCTCGGCTTACATTGAAATCAGAACATTCAGCTTCTTATCTCCCCCCAAGCAATATTAGAGATGGTTTGAATAGACAAGATCTAAACCTGATGGCATGGAGTTCCTGAGCAGAACTTCCATTGTGTACCTCAGAAGGGCTGGGACAGGTGCTAAGGGACAACTAGCAGCACTGTCTTGGTGGCTCTGTCCTACATCCTGGAAAAGTGGGAGGCTGCAAAGGGAATAACTGTTGCCAGTAAAGTGAATTGAGACCAGGCTGGTAAATACAACATCAGGCTGGTAAGTACAACATCAGCTTTGCATCAGCAGGTGTGCCCCGTGATATGCATTACAAGTGGCCTACAGCTGCTGGAGCTGTGTCAGTGCAGCTGCTCATCATGAAAACAGCTGCAGAAGCTTGCCAAGAGCTACGGACTGCATTGTAGGAGCACCTGAAAAACATGCAGATGGAAGAAAGCCCCTGCTTCTCCCCTCAGTCACCTGCTGTTGCAGTTTGCTCCACACTGCCTGCTGGAATGGCCTGGCCTGGGAGCAGGGCTCCTGGCTGCAAGTCAGAGCCCTAGAATCACAGTATCACCTGAGCTGGACCTTCGGGTTCATCAAGCTCATCCACTGGCCTGACCTCCCCTTGGTGCCATGTCTACACATCTCTTGAATACCTCCAGGGATGGGAACTTCATCACTGCCCTGGGCAGCCCATCTCAATGCTTGACCACCCTCCCTGTGAAGAAATTCTTCCTGATACCCAACTTAAACCTTTCCTGGTGTGATTTCCTCATGTTCTGTCATTTGTCACCTGAGACAAGGGTTTGACAGCTCCTCATTGCCATTTCCACTCAGGCAGCAGAGAGCAGGAAGTCTCCTCTCAGTCTCCTCTCAGTCAAACTGCTCCTCTTGTGTAACTGGCCACAACTTCCTCCAACCCAACTTCTGCATTTCAGATGCATTTCAGGATGTCAGGCAAGAAAATACACCATGCATTTGCATTTGTTCTTTGGTCTTACCCCAGCTTCTATGGAAGAAAAAAACAAGACATGGACCCTGTCCCAGTGGTGGGACAAGTGCTTCCCAGGAGAAAAAACACTGCTGTTGTTCCTTGTCATCTTCCACCCATAATGGACCTCCTCACACAGGGCTGTGGTGTCAGGCAGTGCCTTACAGGGAATAAACCATCCCTCAGCTGCTCCCTCCCCCACCCTGGAAGAGGAAGCACCTCTGTGGGGATCAAGGAGAGTGGAAAGAGGAAAGAGAACTGAAAGAGGTGGAAATCAATGCTCAGTTTTGTGTCCAAAGAGGTACACTGCAGCGTTGAGAGCCACTCTAAGAAAAACATTTGTTTCCTCCCTTCTCTCCTGTGGTTTCCAACTGACAGCAATGCAGCCTGTGCTGCAGGAGACTCTTCTGCACCTCCAATGCAGAGAATTTCAGTAGGTGGAAGGATAATTTGTGCAACACCTGTCCTATTGGGCAGACTGAGGCTGTTCTTGGCTGGGGGAGCAGGGACTGGAGTAGCAGGGACCCTTGACCTTCCCACCAAACATCCTTACCTGGCCTGATGCTGCTTCTTAAGTCCCTGAAAGAAAGAAAAGAAAGTCTAACTAACTAAAACTTGTGCTAATCTCATGGCTGGTGCTTTGGATAGGGCCTGTTCTTACAATTCAGATTGGACTTTATGACATGGGAAGGAGAGGCAATATGAGAAGCCAGAGGGAAGCAGTTGGTGCTATAGGCAGCTCCTGGAGAACTCAGCTGCCAAGCTGGGCCCTGCTCCCAGCACAGGAGGCAGCAGTGGGAGCTCTGAAATACAGGTGTGCTTCACAGCACTCCGCTGTCTGTGCTGGATGTGTGCAAGGACCAGACCAGATGACAACCAGATGATGCTGTTTGCAATTACCAAACACTACCTAAGTTGTAATCCTCCCTAAACCCGAATATTTTTGTGCAAACAAAATGGTGAAAGAGCAGCAGAGACCAGGGCTTCCTGACAGTAAACACTGCACAAAATCTACAGCATATGGCTTACTGTGGGGCTCACTGAGGGGATGTGGGTTTGAGCCACAGCTTTCCCCCATGATGCTTTTCCTGAATGCTCCTCTACAACACGAAGCTGTGAAGCGTCACTCTGCAGTTCTGTCATGGGTCACAGCTGGACGTCGATATGGGCTGCAGGACAAAATATCATGACTGATATGATTTCAGGTAGTTCCAGCAGATTCTGCAGCATTTTGTGCCTTTTGTGTGTGTTAGTAAAAGATCTTGTTCAAGGCGTTCCAAGGTTCCAAGACGGGGCCCAGCCTCAGCTGGAGATACATCTCCAGGGCTGGTGAGCATCTCATTTCCCTCCAGCCACCCAACATCTCATTGTCAGGGCAGTCCCAAGCCAGCAGGAGCAGCTGGCTGGAGAGGTGCAAACCTTTCCTGCAGCCATGGGGCAGAAGGCAGCTTCCACACCTCTGGATACGTGCAGGCCTTGGGGGAAGTGGGCTCAAAGGAGTGGCTGCATTAACCAACTGTGGGTTGTGCTGAACGCCGAGCGCAGCTATTTCTGTGGTGGGGGTGAGTAACATGTGCAGAGAAAGAGGAGGATGTTTACACGTTTCCCCAAAACAGCAGCAGCATCAGGTCTGCAAGGGCATGCAGGCACTGCAGCCCCAACCTCAGCTCAGTCTGCACTGTTGTCAGTGTCCAGCTGTGTGTTGGTGCTGCTCCTCCTGCCCATGACACCTTCAAGAGCAAAGGCAGCTGGTAGCTGCTGGAAACTGACTTAGTGCTTTGCAACATCAGATGCTGCTGGTGTGTGACCGTGCCCAGAGGACCCCCCTGACCTCACTGCCACTTTTCATGGTGGAGGGACAGCCCCAAAACCTGCTCACCCCCTGGGATTTGGGGAACAGGGCGACGTGGGAAGTGCCAGTCTTAGTAAAGGCACCGGTTAGAAAGCAGCAATTAACAGAGAAAAAAGAAATGAAAAATAAGGTTAATTAGCAACAGCACTTCTGGTGAATGTCAATGAAACCATTCAAACAAAGACACAGAGTGAGCACATCCTCTGCCTTCTGGATCACTCCATCAGCCGGACAGCACAAAGGGCTGCAGAACACAAGGCTGCAAACTCAGAATTGCAAATGTTCCTCCTCTCATTTGCCCCGAAATAAGCAAGGACAGTGAGGAATGCAGCCCCAAAGCATGCAGTAGAGGGAGTGCAGCTTCTCTGGAGCAGGGCATGCCACCTCCTTCCCTTCATGTGAGCAGATTCAAAGCCAAAATCTCAGCATGCTTGTGTTCCTGCAGCATCTGGTACCCTGCAGAAAGAATACAGCTTTGGAACAACAGGGCTCCTGGCAAGCAGAGCTGTAAACACTAGGCAGAAAACAGGCAAGTGTGCAAATCATAGCCTTATAAAATCTGTTTAAACAGCCACGTTTTATATTTAATAGAGTATAAGGGGAAGGATTATTAACAGTACACTTTCTTTTGTTCCTAGCTACATGCAGAAACTAGCACACAAACATGTCCTACATGTAATTAAAACTGCATGAGATACATCCATCTAAAAAGAAATAGTTAATATGAAAATCAATTTATTTTGCTTCCAAGTGAGTATCTTGCGCATAAAAACAATGCTTTGGGGGTTGATGCTGCTTAGCTGGCAGAGCCCAGAGGAGAGAAGAGACAGCAGTGTGAAGGTGGACAGGCACTGCACAATGCGCTTGATACAGAGCACAGCGTCTCAAGACCCTCACCCCACAAAGACAAGTCTTACCCAGTGTGCAGTGAGCCCACTCAGAACCTGTGCCCAGAGAGATGCAGCAGAGTATGCCAAATTCTGATTTTCTTTCCACACCTGGCTACAGGAGTGAGTGATTGATGCCTGCAGTCACAACCAAGGAGTACAATCAGCAATCCATTTGCACTGATTCCTTCTCAGCCCTATAGGAATACAATTTGCTTTTGTTTCAGAGGAACAGAAAGATTTTATTCCTTGTTTGTGCTGAAGCAAAACCATTTCATACCTGTAATTTGAATGCTCAGAGAGGGGCCCAAATGCCATTCTCTGGCTGCATGCGTGTCTCTGCTCGTTACCATGGAACTCAGACACGGGGACTGGGCAGCCCTGCACAGCACTCCTGAGATGGCTGTGCTGTTTGTCTGAGGTCTGGGTGAACGCTGATGGCAAGCTGTGAGCATACTGGCAGTGCCTAGGGCATCCTCAGTGCCAGTTCCCACCAACAGAAAGCGAAAGCTTTTAGAAATCTAACTCTGGTCAGACTCTCCAGCAGCAAACAGAAGTCAGAAACTGTGTGAGAGCCAGGATGGGTGCTCTTCTGCTTCTTCACATCTGTTGCTAAAACAAGAATTTGCATAGTCATTGACCTCTGTATCAGAAAACACTGCTACTCCTGCAGCCAGCTGCACCTGCGGTGCACTAATCAACATGGAAAAGGCAAGAGTCCAAATATTCAGATGCTTCAGATAGCTGCTTGTCCAGTTCAGCAGACGTTGGGCACAAAGGTTAAAGAAGCATGACCAGGAGACCAGCCCTGCATGGACTCTGTGCAAATGAAAACTGCAGAGTTTTAGAAAAAGCCGATAAGATAACTTGTTTCTATAACAGATTTGCCATCCAAAGGACTCAACTACATTTATTACAAATGACTTTTTTGTTTTGTCTTGTGATTGTCCCTTTTTTTTAATTTTTTTTTTTTACATGAGAGACCTGAAATGTCATGCATTGCGCTGCCCTACCCACCTCCCCTTCCACAAGTGCTGATTCATAGCCAGGTTGGAAAAATGGGCTGAAGTGGATCTTATCCATGTACTTTCCAATGCCAGCTGCTCTTTAAGCCTGATACTGACATCCATCCCCTGGCAGCAGTGTGCAAATCCTCTCTAAGATAGACAAGGGAGCAGGAGCACGCTTTGCTGCATGCAGCAGGCTGTTTGGTTGTCTTTCACTAAGGAATCTGATTCTCAGGGATATACAGAGGTTCCTCGAGGCAACACAGACCTTCTCTGCCAGGAAGAAGAATTGTGAAGTTATCTTGGACTGGTGATTATCTGTGGCATGCTTTTGAGGAACACACAGAGTAACCATCCTTCAGACTATTCAGGGAAAGAAGTGTAAGGATCCATTAACTGAGTAAACATAAGACAAAAAAAAAAAAAAAAAGAAATAAAATCTGATCAAACCCAATGAGCAGCGATCAGCTTTTGTTACCTAAAAAACACTGCTTCAAATAAATATGGAAAAAGTGCCCAGAAACCTGACCCAAAAATGATAGGCACCAAGGACTGATGTCTGGCACAGCAGTATGACTTTTCAAACCAACATACTTCTGGACAAAGGCTAAAAACAAAGGCTTGTCTTCTTTTATTCCTCTCTATTGTTGTCTTGGCAGAAACATCAGCTATGTCAGACTCCAAGCACTATGGTACATGGAGATAGCATTCACCAGTGAGGGATCGAGCATGTCCTCCAGTGCCCTCTGACACTCACCCAGCTAACAGTTCCTTTTCCTAGATGAAGCTCATTAATCCACTGATTACAGAGACACAATGGGAACAAAGCTGTCAGAGTTGCAAGAGAACACCAGAAAAG
Source organism: Oreortyx pictus (assembly GCA_036925125.1). Lineage (NCBI taxonomy): Eukaryota > Metazoa > Chordata > Aves > Galliformes > Odontophoridae > Oreortyx > Oreortyx pictus. The sequence continues at coordinate 2,037,879 of JAUPFR010000004.1, read as the reverse complement.
GCTGCAGCACAAAGCAGGTGAAAGCAGGAAAGCTTCTCTGCAAAGCAATGAGATAACAGCACTTTGGATTCTTCAGACACCTCGAGACCTCCAGTGGGCAAAAGAGAAGCGAGGAAATGCATCCAGGCTATTTGTGATGACACCATTATCCTTCCAGCTCTAAGCAATTCACAGCCACAATGCTAAGGGGAGGGAGTAGAAACAGCAGAGTGAGGCTGCGGTTGTTATGCTGACACTGCTTTCTTTTTTAGAGATGAAAGCTACAGGGTCCTGGAGGTGAAGGGATTAGCAAAAAGGCCTCTTTCAGTCTGTAAGAAGGGTTCCTTCGGGATGTAATCTGTGTTTATATTTCAGGAAATGCCAGGAAATTCTTCTACAGCAGTGTACAGTGGTTTAACTTTGTGGAAGAGCAAATCGGACTCTGTGGTTCTGCCAACCAGCTTTCAGCATCCACACCACGGTCACCTGAAGAACAGTTTCTCCAGCAGAAACTACAAGCACTTCAAACAGCGCAGTGGACACATGGCCTCAAGGTGCAGCTCTGCCATGCAGCACTAAGTCTGCTTAAAGCAGCTGTCATCCCACATGTGAGCAGAACCTATCTTCATTTAAGACTTGTTTTCGTTATTTTGCACGTTAATAGCAAATGAGCCTACTGCTCAACAGCAATGAACTGCCTGAGGCAGAAATGCACCATCTTCTCCTCCATTAACCACAGAGCAGAGGGGTGGAAACGCCAGACTTCAACTCTGGCACTCATTTCAGTGATGACTTTAAGTGAAATGAAGTGATCTCTCTGCCACACACGAAAGCAAAGCTGTGCAGTTGCATTCTGGCTGTCCAAGGCCCATCCTTAGAAATATAGCAGTGCCTGCTCACTGCTGTCAGGGCTAGCACACTGCTGATGTGCTGTGATGAGATCATTGTTTGTGTCAGGCTGCATGCAGACAAGACACTTTATATTCAGATGCAGTCATCCTCGACCACGTGCTACACAGCTCTGCATAAATATCATGACTGTGGGAGGAAGCCAGAAATAATGCCAGTGTTTCAAGACTGTGCTATTCTGGTTCATGAAAACAGTAATAAAAAAGTGATCTGGTTCATATGAGCAGGATTAGAATGATTGCACTCACAGGACAGCCCTCTAATATCTGCCCCCTGCCTTCTTCAGCCACATGGGATCCCCTGCCACCCAGCACCTTCAGGTTAGAACAGAGTCCCGTCCAACCTGGCCTTGAACACCTCCAGGGATGGAGCACCCATATTTCCAGGCAGCCTCTACCAGGGTCTCACTGCTCTCCGAGTGAAGGATTTCTGACATCTCACCTGAACTGCTCTTCTTTTATTTTAAACCCACCCCCCTCGTCCTATCCAAAACTCGGAGACAAGAGCTGTCAGCTCTCCTGTCCGGCTGCTGAGCTGCAGGGCGAGCAGCAGCCCTGCCAGCTCCAGGCCTCCAGCCACATGACACAGCTGTGAGGCAGGTCTTGCTGGAAGCCTCACGTAATTCAAGGGGAACTGGCTTAGTTGAGATGCCTTGAACATTTCAGAGGCTTCAGCTTCTAAACAAGAAACCTGAAACACATTCCGAACATCTCACTTCTGTGATACTGTTTCCCACTACCCAGCATGTTGGGAAAGCACCCAGATCTGCCCGTGAACTGCCACTCAAGATCATGAGATGAACTTAGAGAGGGAGAAAACTGCAATGAACTTTATATTGCTTTTTCTCCTTCTCCCATGTTTGCGCCCTTGCTATAAACATCTTCAGAGATAACACAGTTTTCTCAGGAGGGGAGAGCACTAGCGAGCAAAACTGAACAGAAAGGAGGCAGGAGGCAAACTGTGCGCCTTGCCTTGCTCAGTCTGGGACACTGCCAGCAAATGAAGTCTGGATTCTGACTCGGCAGAGAGTCAAGAGCTCACCCAAAGGAAAGGAGACATTGGTTAAAACCAGGAGTGAAAAGTCCAGGAAAACAAAAAGGATGGCATTGTGCTGCAACCAGTTTTAGAAACCAAACAGAACTGGACACAAACTCAGGATTACTCAATTTTGATCCACTGACTTCTTAGTTAAAACGTTTTACCTGTCTCTCCATCCCACAGAATCATCCTTTGTTTGTTTGTTTTTAGCAACTTCAAGGCTTCAGGAGAGGCGCTTCTTGTTTGTTTTGAAACAACGTTCTTTACCTTAAATATAAATTTACAAGAGCATATATCCAATATATATATTTCCTTAAAAGAAACCACAAAAAGCTTCTCCTTATTTTCTCATTTCCACAGGGTTCTACATCACTGCTAGATGTTACTGCGTTTTACAGGGGAACTGTATAGATCTGCTGCTGCCTCACTGCCTCCAGCCACATTCTGAGACAAGAGAAAGGAAGCAGACATTGCTTTCAGGAGCAAGTTACCGCTGAATGTGAACAAATAAACATTTCCAGGCAACAGGCAAGCCTTGTAAGGGAAAAATCTACTCATGGTACAAAGAGACAGGGGGAAGGGAAGGCTCACAGAGCTTGAGACCCATTGAGCACGCTGCAGTCCTGTCAGCAGACCCAAGTTAAACAGCCCCAGAGGATGTAAAACTCAAGTCAAAGACAATAACTCTCTTCATGTCAAAGCCTGGTGACGAGATTTCTTCTGACAGCTCCTGTTTCATGCTTCCAGTGAGCTCACTGGCTTCCTGCACTGCCACACGAGCAGAAGCCTGACCTCTCCCATTCACCCGCAAGTTGGCTGCATGCAAAGTGGCATCAGTTCCAGTTGGCACATGGGCTTGGCTAAAGCCCTTTCTTCCTGTCAGCAACAGGGGAGAGCTGGGACTGCGAGCGGAGGGAAGGCACAGAAAAAACGCAGCAACCCATGAACTTCTGCATCAGGCTGCCTCGTTTGTACTCAGAGCTACGAGCAGGACGACAAATGCTTCTCCCCAGAAGCACCAACCGTAAGTAGCAGCCCACTCTGGATGCCAGGAGAACTTGAGAAACAAAGCACTACAAAAGCCATGCTGGGGAAGACTATAAATATTCTTCTCTCCCACCCCTTGTCTCCCGGTTTACAAGGATAAGTAGATTTTAACTTCAGCACAAAGACCAGCATCACAAACATCTTTTCCATTGAGCAGCCTACAATTTGACAACTACTTTCTGTATATAGTCTGCAGGGTTTCAGCACAGCTACAAAAACACAGGAACCTCTAATCTGCTGTTGGAAAGGAAATGCACTGGAAGCAACCTTGTGAGAGGTTACAGCTGGACAGCAACTAATCCACATGATTCCCAAGACGGGCTGGTTTGGATTTGAAGGCACGTGGTATTTCTAAGAGCTAGCTGTCAAGAGCAGCTAGGCAAACATTTGTAGCAAAGATTTGCAATGCAACCACAACAGTAACTGGTTACTTGTTTCACATGGGTAGAGTTGTGACAGGACACGACTGCAGCTGCATGATGTGGCATGACAGCCTGCAGTCCTGCCCCTGCCCCACTGGAGGGGCTGGACTCCGAGAAGCACGCAGTGAAAGCAGAATATGGGAAACTGAACTCAAGGACTTATCACTTTCTTCTCAGTTCCCTTGCGCAGATGGCTGGCAAGGTGAACATTTGTGCCGTGTACAAGAGCCCAACTTCGGAGTGCTCATGACCTCCAGGATATGCAAAAAAAAAAAAAAAAAAAAAATGAGGAATTAGGATTGTCTTGTTAGTTCCACATCCCAGTTTGCTGATCTGAGTTACAGCAGTTATACAACACTCAAATCATACACACCTCCTACAAAGCCAACACAACAAGAGAAGAAATGACTTTCCTGGGGGGAAGTCATTCGTCTGCCCAAACATGCAACAATATTTACTGTTGTTAAGGAGTTCTGTAACTGAGTTTAGTTTTTAATCAAGGGCTCAGAAAACACCCTTTAAGCTCACACATTTACACTGAGTATATAGTTTGTCACGAGTTCCCATAACAGCCTACAAAAATTTACACTCAGATTCTGAGATCCAACAGATGGATTAAGTGTGACACTGCTATTCTGCACACTGACATCCTCTCGTCCGAGTGCCTTCTTTATTTTTTTTGGCCAAGCCTAGAGAGCATTTATTTAAGCTCAAGTCACTTTGCACCACTGTAAGTTTATTGCCATGTAATGCTTCGTGTGTCTTGAGAGACCGGACAAACCCAAGGGTGACTGAAGCTCAGGCATATTTGAAAGCAGGATAAGAAAATCATTGTGTGAGGAGTAAGAGGCCTTCATGATGAATAAAAAAAACCTTTCAGAAGTAGCATATGGAAGCTACAAGCAGGCATCAACTGTTCCAGCTCAGAAAACAGGAAATGAAGTGTACGTATCACAAGGCAAAAGTGGCAATGGAGGGATTAAGTGGAAAACATTTCATTTGAAAGCACGGAGTACATTCAAAACACTATTCAACAGGGAGGAAAAAAAAAAAAAGATTAAAGGGACTCCGAAACAGGATTTAAGTGCTGTGACCTCTGGCTGCAGCCGAAACGAGCACAAAATGCATTCAGAAATATTTGTTTCTATAAGCAGTTTTCAAGTGGTGGTTGTTTACATCACTCTCCCCAACTCCAGCTTTGGAGCTGGAGCTCTGCTGTGCACGCAGTCTCTCGCCAAGATTTGCATAAGAACTTCTGTTGGAGAAAGTATCAAGGAAGAGATAAGAGGAAGAGAAGCCAGACCACAGAGCAAGAACACTTCTCGGAGCACTAATACCTCAAACCAAACTCAAATTCTACAGATTTTAGAGCACAGATACCTATCTATAAAGCCTTAACTCTAGGCTGATGGCTTCCAACAGACAGGAATCTGTTCAGCTGTGAACCTTTTCAGTTAGTTTTTCAGAATAAGGAGAACTCAAAAGGCATAGGCACGCACGAGTTAAACCACAACAGATAGTACAGAAATTAGAAAAACTAAAGACACTGCATTCATTTAGAATGGCACAGATGATTCAGAAACCAAGCTGCCATGAACGCTTCAAGTCAAAGGCAAACACTTCAAACAAAAGGCAAAAAGTGTATTCCAAACATTATATTCAAAATTTATTTTTAAATAAAAGAAAAACAATGACTTTAAATAAACATGGTATATTCTACACACCTGTAGATCAACACAACTTTACATTAGCCATTCTCAACTTTAAGAGTTCTGTTGTAGCATCCTCAACATTTGACAGTGTTGGTTTCAATTTCAATCAACCAGACAATACCCCAAAACTATTTGCTTAAGTGAAGCTTCAGTTTTCTTGACCAAAGATGGCTCTGCTAATACAAAAACACCCGTTAAACAATTATCCCCACTTAACATCTTGTAAATGAAGTCTTTCCAGCCTTTTTTGTTTTGTTTTGGTTTTTTGTTTTGGTTTTCTGTTCCATTGCCTGCATAGAAACCAGCACATAGCTAAGCTGCAAGCTAAGCTTCACTTCAGCAGCGCAATGAATGGCATTAAACTTCATGAAACAAAGATACAAACATTGTCAGCAAAATTCAACTATGTAAAAACTCTTAAAAACTATGTTTTCGTGGGTCACAACTAGACTAGCTTTCAGTGTGCAACTTTCCTCAGGAAGAACCACTTCTTCCCGATTCACATGAAAAGAATGAAGCACGCAATCAGAAGCCTTTGTTCACACAGAAATGCCCATTAAAAAGTTCCATATTATCATAAGGCAAAAGAAACAAAGGTGGATGAAGCATTTTGGCCCAGAGTGTGTTTAACAGGTACATACACATGACACTAGTGTGTAGCATATGACAGTTGAGGGATTGGCTCAGTAAGTGTCCATTTTTATGAATACCTATCGTTATTGCTAATATGCTACACACAGTTCAACTTTTAAAGCTGCTTTGTTGGCCTCGGCCTTGTACTTAGCAGCTCACATTCACGGTGACAATATTCTATTCCATCTGAAGTAAAGCAGCATAAATACAGTGATGAAAACAAAAGGCTTATGCAACATCCCTCTCTTGCTTTGCTTTTTTTTTTCCTGTTTTTTTTTTTCTTTTTAATTAAAAATGTTTGAAGAAAACAAGTCCAGTTCACCACAAATTGGAAAGTCTCACAATAAGGTTGAAAACCAAGCTACAGGGACAGGGTCAGAAAACACAGCATGCATTATAATCTAGTCCTTTTAGTCATACCACTGGAATACAAAAGTCCAATTTATAGGTTAGACTAACAGTAGAAGGCAAAAAGCCAAGAGTAGACTTAGTTTGACGTTTAAATTAAGATTACAATTTCAGTCAGTAACAGCAAACTCACCCAGGCCTTTAATATATTCACGGTTATTTACTGCAATTGAATACTCAATTCTGACTGCTGTGGATACATAGGTTCACTTTAAAATTAAATACCTGCATCATGAAATTACATTCTTAATACACTGTCTTAAGAAAATAGCTTGTGTGAAATGTTTATGAAATGTATTTCTGCTCCCTTCTGAACTTCACTGAGTCCCAGACACACACACCCCCACCCCACCACCCCCAGTCAAAGTTCTCACACACAAAAGAAGCCAAAAACCCCTCAGAAAGGATGGAAACAATGAAGGGGGCTAGCTAGGCTAGTTACAGCACAGTGCTTAACAAGGTTCGAGACCGAACCAGTTCAGAGTTGGCCAAAAGATGCTCATACACGTGACTGACCAGTAATTCCTTTCACCTCATTCTATCAAACTCAATCCACTTTTGGTTCATTGCAGCAACTAAAGTATTTCGTATATACATATAAACACAGGACTCGAGCTTTATTTTATAATTTTGTTTTTTGCTAAGCGTTTTTACTTTCCATTTATTTTGTTCTGCAGCAACTACAAGAGGTAGGCATAAAGCATTTAAGAGCTTCTTTCCCATGGTCCTGCTGCTAGCTCAGTTTAGTGGGATATGACAGAAATCAGGTGTACTTTTTCCTGTGGTTTTACTAGGCACAGCCTTGTGCAGTCCAGCTGGACAATACCTACGTGACCACTGGCTTCGCTAGGTCAGCAAACCATGGAGTAAGAAGCTGTTCATATCCAGAAGGATACTTTTTTAAAAAAAAAAAAAAAAAGAAGTTTACTGCAGAATATTCATATAGCAGATATGACAGAACCAATTCTCCCCATTTCTGTTTGTACACAGGAGCAAAATACCATTTGGCCAAGACTACGGATGTACTTTCACAGATGCAAGTGCCATGCAAAAAAAAATAAATTAAAGAACAGATACCAAAACATATAAGTAATAAAACTACTGAAGGTAGATTTTCTTAAAAGTATTTTTTATAAACAATTTATAATACTTTCGATCCCCCTTTCTCTTTTTGACAGTCACAGTTACAAAGCTGTGGCTATACATCAAGGATTTCTTCTGCAGTGCCTCCGCAACGTAACCTGTAGCGTCCCGTCCTCCAGCTGATCGTGGGGTCCCACAGAGCAGACAGGAAAATATAAATGGTCATGGATTCTCTGATGAACCAAGCGACTGCATAATCAAGTTTAGAAAAACATAAAGCACCACCCTAGGGATATAAAGACAAATATTTAAGCATACTGAAGCAATATAATACACAAGCATTACAGATAAATCCATTCTAATGCTTAACATGCAATTTGATGTTATCAAGAGCATACTCTATTTCTTAGAAGCCAAGAAGCTTTTCTTGTTCTAGATATCATTACGCATGTTAAACTTGGCAGATTGACCCAGACATTCATAAAGTGACTTAATGCACAGCAAGAGACAAAAAGTGCCACAATTTTGGTTTACTTCCTTCTGAAGCTTCGTAAAACTGCATTCAAAGTAGGCACCAGGTTTACACCACAGACTCCAGCACAGCAGCATCTGGATAGCAGGTCACCACACATTCTCAAGGGAGTGAAAATTGAGGAACTAAGCTTTTGGCTTATTCGACAGGAAAAAGAGCTTAAAAAACAAGTACAGCCAGCCCCTCTGAATTTACTGTTCCTTTGAGAATTACCAGCTACATGCAGAGCTGCAAACCAAAGAGGCTCCAGAAGAGGAAGAACAGGTACAAAGTTCTTCCACTGTACCATGTACATATCATGCAGTAATTACAGTAATTAGAGTAATGCCAGTTAAACCAGCACTTTTTTTTTTTTTTAATCTAAGTAATAGAACTAGCTTTTCATTCTGGGAATTCTTAGAACTACAAAATCAACATTTTTCACTATGATAATTGATAATTTGTACACACAAGTAATTGTGGACCAGATGTAGACAGAATAGGGTCACAGCAGACAGAGCAGTCTCCAGAACTACAGAGTAGTGATTCATGTGATCTTTCTATATTATAAGTTCTAGTGTTTCTTCCAGAGATGAGGAGGTTTTACTTTTAAAATTAAGACTATGTCTGTACATCCACTATCAGAATAGAGTAGAAATATATTTAAGTCTACATAAACTGGACATAAGTTTCAAGAAAGAACAATTCAAGATGAAAATCCAACTAAAATCCCAGAGCTGCTGTTCTTGTATATTTTTTAAAAAAGCTTAGAGTTCTGGACATGCCTAAGGAGAGCACACTGGAAAAACAAATGCAAGAAGGTGAAAGGGAGACAGAAACCAACTTTCAGAGGCCAGTCAGAAGTAGTGCACAAAGAAAACAAGATCACAACCAAACACACCTTCCATGCTACTCTAATTAAAGTTAGCAGAAGGGCAGAGGTAACAGGATTTGACCTAGCATTTCCTTGGTGACATCAACAGAAGTATTTTGTCACTACAATCACATCTGTCTTTTTGTTCAAGTAGTTGGCACTAGCAGCTTTCATAGTCTCTGAAAAGAAAGGTGACATACCTGAACACCTCTCAGTTGAATGTAGTCAAATATAAACCACGCCAAGCAGTGACACATAAAAAACACCATTATATCCCATCTGAACACATGATGAGCTGCCCAACCAATAACCAGACTGGCAACAAAGCACTCTGAGATTGGCTCACATATTATTGTGGCAGGTAACATATTAATTCGCAGTTTGGCCCATCTAGGAAAAAAACAAAACAGTTCAGACTACATGTAATTTCCTATGACTTCTTCCCCAAACTCATCAGGTGATGAGCCATCAGGCAATGCTGTTTACACTTCCAAATTGAATATGGCAAAAAAATAAAAATCACCCTTTCAAAAGTACTAGGTAAAGCACTTAAAAAGTAACCAGCTTTTTTTTTTTGTCGCTGTCATTGATTTTCTTTAGTCTTTTTTTAAGACTAAGCTACTCATGCTTCTGTGAAAAGTCAGCACTCCTAGCCATGCAGTGAAACCATAGCATTCCTGACATTGTCAGCAAATTAGTTTGAGAAAAGTAGTTAACCACATCAGAAGCAGGTGACAGGAACGGGAAGGAGAAGAAGTGAGAATTAAAATTTTACCTGATCATTCTGGATTGAAACTGAGAAATAGAATATGAACCAGAGTTTTGCATTGCAACTTGTGTGGCCATTGCAAATTTCCACCCCCTGAAAAACAAATGTGTGTTATGAAAAACATGCAAATAGGAAATGCAAAGAACAATTCTAGAACAAACGTTTTAAGAATTTTATTGAGCTTCCTTGTTTTCTTTAGTATGTATGCCATACTACCATGAATTAAAAAAAAAAAAAGGATATATATATATATATATTTTTTAACCAAATCTCTTGCTTGGAAGATAGTGTGTATATATATATATATATATATCTTTAACAATATACTTAAATTTCTCAAACGTTTTTTCTAAAGCAGCTCACAGTGATGTAGGCCTGAGTAGGCTTCTCTCCAAGAACTGACAGAACAAAGTGCACATCGTAAACACACTTGGTGTATATACACGAAGTTGACCTGACTGCTAACAAATATAGCATGAAACACGTAGGAAAGTTACAGACTGCACTTCAAACAAGGCTTGCTTCAGTGATCTTACCGGTCAGCTATAGCTTTGGCCATGAAATAATCTTCAGCAATATACTGTGCAAAAGCTATCAATCCCCCAGCTTGGTCCAAGACATCCTTCCTCATCAAGCATGACATTCCTGTTACACACTTAAAGCCAGTTAAATTGGCTGAAATATATGACCTTGGATGTGAAGTTCCAAAATAAACCTGCAAAAAGAATATAAGGCTTTTAAGCTGTACATGTAGTTACACCATTACTCCTGACAACTCACTTCTCTGTATGTATCTGAAGGAAAAGGATTTCTAGACAACAGTGACAATGTATTTGGAAAGGTCTTTACCTCTGCAGTGAGAAGTCTCACTTAACACTAAAAACCCAAGAAATCTACTAGATATGGACTCTTTCTATGAATTTAATATACAGCTTGAATTTTTATATTGAACTGCCATGTTTTATTCCATATTAAATTTTATTTAGGTTGCTCTCAGGAAACACATATACTAAAACTCAAACTATTAATCACTCAAATAATAAATTATTCACTTACAGCTAACAGACACACTGTCTCCTTTCTCTTAATCGCTGCATGCACTTTATAGAAGCTTACTATACAGCTGTACAGAAGCACAGAATTTTTAATATACTGACAATTCAGACTAAAAAAAAGTTGTATTTTCAGAATATCCAGCAACATAAAGCCAGGAGTTACCCACAGGAAAATAGCTGAGGCTAAGCACTAGCACCTTATTGCTATTCATGCCACTGATCATCTTACTAATACATCAGCTTGTTCAACAAAAGGCATGGTGACCTTGTGGTACACTGGAACTAGAAGCAAAAAGCTCTTCCAGGAGCACAGAAGCAGCAGTTAGAATGCTATGTAGCAAGCAGAAATAATTACAGTTGTGTGTTATAGCCTCTTGCTCTCCTGTTTTAAGAATAAAGATCAATTCAGACTTTCTGTTCAAAAAAAAAAACAAAACAACAAAAAACCACCCTGCTGTATACCCTCTCTCTACTAAATCAGTACCTCTGATTTTACCTCTGCACTTTTGCCTCTCACATTTCTGCCTCTCACTATAAGAATGGGACTGAAAAGTCTTATGCCAGCTTAGAGCAAAAAGAAATGATTAGATTATTTGTCTTGAGACACAAGGGACAAAACAACCTCCTCATTCTTCTGAGAAGAACTAAATGAAAATGGAGAGAGGGAAGAACAGGACAGGTAACACTAACTAATATGAAGATGGTGGACAGGAATCAACTCTTCACTCTCTAAAGAATCATTAGGAGACAAAATAACTCTGAACCTTGTTCTTCTGTAGGGCTAACAAGGTAGTGGCACTTGTAACATAGATCTATGGACCTTCCTCCGACAGACAGATAAGATATTGCAGATTTACACAGATTCAAGGAAAAAATTGAGAAGTTCACGTAAGAAAACAAGACCACTTCCTGCACAGGGTGCACCTCAACTGAAAATACTAGAAAGCTGAGAGAGCATTAGGGGAAAACAGCATATACACTTTGCTTAGGCCCTGTTCTCAAAGGTTCTGCTTATAACCTCTGGAAATAAGATAGTGTGAGCAGGATTTTTCTCTAGCTTACAGTCACTTTTCCTTTCCTAATTAAAAGACAAGAGAATTCATAGCCTTTTGACTAATTACTAAAGTTCCAGTATTTATTAAAATAAAATCCTGTATTTTCATCCTTCACTCTGTATACTCTGTATGGCGAACAAGATTTGAATTGATGTCCAGAGCAATGTGGTAGAATTTCCAAACATTTTCAAGCTGTCCTAGGCAGTCTGAAGTGTAACTGCAGCTGAAAATAAACAAAACCTCCCTTCACTCAGAAATGCAAGAGGCACTACACAACTTTTAGTCAAAGTATTAAATACATATATATATATACACACACACACACACACACACACTGCACTGACCTGTTCCAGGGTGGCAGCAAATCCCTGTCTGTCTGCAACATAGGGAAGCCCATGGACCAAGCCTACTTTCTCAGTCATTTGGTTGGCCATATCTGTCAGAGTGTCTGGTGTAACTAAGCAAGAGATGAGAATATGATTGTTCATTAAGCAATTCTATCATCATCAGAAGGCTACTGCACTAGAGTAATGTGATTTTCATGTTACTGTCAAGAACTGGTACAGCTTGGTGCACACCTAGGCAACGAAGTGTTTGTAATAATTTTCATGATTATTACTATTTTATGATCAACAAACACAATAAGAACAACATTTTCAAAATTAGGATTGACACCCTTAGAGGCTGAACTTTTTTATTCTATGAAAAGATTTATCCGCACTTTATTTTGACTGGGAAAAAAAAAAACAGAAATGATCTTCTACCACTGCTTACATACATGGAGACTATGGGCAATAAACTATCAGCACGTTATAACACACACCTACCTCTGATTCCACTGTCACAAATCCATATTAGATCATATTTGGCAACTTCATAGCCCGGCATTAAGTTGTTGATTTTGGGGTTGATGCCAACCTTCTTACCACCTAAAAAAAAAAAAAAAAAAAGCATGAAAGCTTTTTTCTAAGTTTTTTGGTTTTGGTTTTCATTTTTATTTTATTTTGAAAGACTTTCTTCATCTACCTGGAAAAGTCAGTAAGTGTTTACCTTTCAATTCTAAAAGTCTACCTTCATGTAAAGGATTTAGGTTTCATGCATTCCTTTATTTCTGTATTTTATCTTCCACTACTGCTAGTTGGAAAATCACAAAGGAAAATCATTCAAATGTTCCCTCATAATGCTAAGTTAATAATTAAAAGGAGAGTAGAATTACAAAGCTTTTTACTACATTCTGTAAGGTAAATATTGCCTACTGCTGTTTATTAAGAGTCCTGATTATGATCACAATGCTCTAGAATAACCTTATCAAAAGGGGAAGAGGAGCAGAATGCAGTGATCTAATCTTTTGTTCCTGAAAGACTCTATTTATTTCATGTCATCTAGTTCTAATATCCCTTCCTATCCCTTTCCACCTTCAATATAAACAACTAGTGAGAAATAGGCTCACACACTCTAAATTAATGAAAACAGGTATTTTTTCACACCTCAAACTCAAACAGAGCCAGGACTAAGTCACTTCCTGCATATTTAGTACAGTGTAGAGATAAGATTGAAACTGCTGAATTCGAGACTTAGTAGAAGAGCTAGGGGAGGGAGCATAGGTTGAGTAACGATTTTTCCTAGAGTTTGTTGTTATGCTTGCTCTTAAAATGAGGTCACAAATCATGAATACAAAGCCAGTTGTACCCTCTGCTCAGAGGATTAAACCACACAACCCACACTGGTAGAACAAGACAAATCCATCTTTCCGAACACAACTAAAGAGCTGGAAGCCTAAATACATATATATATATTTTAAGTCAGAGTCACACTCTGGAGATGCACTGCTTACCTATAAACAGTCTAGCATCAATATTGGGGTATTTGCCAAGGAGCTTTTTGCACACATCAATAGCTGGATCATCATGATCTTGTACACAGAGTAGTACTTCATACTAGTGGGAAACAAACAAAAAGCATACACTTAACATCAATACAGCCTAGGAAATAAAGCTTCAAGGCATACCAAACTGAAAAAATGGAGAGCACTGCTATAGAATTAAAAATAAAAGGATGGGGGGGGGGGGGGGGGGGCATTTTACAGCTAAATAACACCAGGTGCACCAGCAAGTTCTTGCAAAAAAGAAACCAATTCCATGATCCAGTAAACCACTGCAGCAAGGAATGTTCATTTTACTGTTATAGGGAAGACTTCTACTAGGCACAAAACAAGACAAGACATCTCAGCACACACGAGCTAAAGGTTCTGCTCCTACTTCCATTTTTATTCACATATCAATCTTTTTCAAGTTTATAATCTATGATATTATAGTACATTAAATACTTAAGGAAAGCTGCTACTAACTTCCATGGCAAAACATAATCCACGGCACTTTTAGGATTACAGATCTCACCTTTCAGCCAAAATATATTAGCTTCCAAAGCAGAGCATGCTAGATCTATGCTGGAATTTGATCTTCACCAACAGAGCCTGTAGTACTCTGAATAATTGCATGGTAAAACAAGCAAGAGACTAAAAAAATGAAACTGACACAAACCAGATTCTTCTTATCTCCTTCACAGAGCTCCAGATCATGTTAACACAAACTATTACACACCTGACTGGATCCTCTTTTTCTTTATTTTGTAGATGCATAATGCAGAACACAGCTGGAGAAAAGCCCTCTGAGACCAGTACATGTATATTCCATCATACAATAAAGCTAAGCTCAAGAACATACATCACAATGTACATTTCCCTAGTCTACAGAATAAAGGTGAGAAAACCCAGCAAGAAGGGAAAAAAAACCTGTAGCTGTTTCAGCAGTCAATCTACACAGCTATTAAATGAGTTAAAGGCTCCAGGTAAAAAAAACAAACAGCATTTTAAGAATCACACACAACTTCAAAACTTGCAGAGCAGTCTCGAGACATTAAGTTCTGAATCTCTGATCAAGGTACTTAGAAGTCATCCTTACAGGCAAAAAGTTAAACATCCAGCCTTATTTGAAACAATCTTGTTTAATCCCATTTGATACAGGAATTATAAATAAAAAACTGCAGAGAGTGAGCAGAACAGTGACTCCATTCTCACTCACACTGCAGTAACGCCGAGCTGAACTTCATTTTCCAGGAACTACAGCAGCAAAAATTATTCTGAACTTCAAAAGCTGTCTGCCTGAAAGTTCAATGATGATCACCTCTAATGTTCCTTATGAGAAAGAAATAAGGTCATCCAGCACTGAATGAAAAAAGTTCAATAAAAATGTTATTTCAAGGGGAAAAAAGGCCTTGTGACAAAAAAACCCAGCAAGTGTCAGTTGACTCAGAATACCAGGGAAACTTAACCTCTAAATTGTGGTTGGTAGGACTTGCTCTAATACTGTCAACTGCCAGACAAAAGCAGTTATGTCCCTCAGTGCAAGCATAAAGCCAATGAGCCCAAAGAGTGCGCAACAATTGATTCCGAGCACTTTTACTAGCACAGAAAGTGGAATTTTACTAAAAGATCTCTCTCATTAGGCAGAAAGGTCTTTTAACTAGTTTGGAAGTGAGCCTGGCATCATGAATATCACAGAAATTAACAACTGAAGAGATGAATGCTTTATTCCTGATGCAGTTAAATCTGTGAAACAATTGTTTTTGCTAGTAATTCATGGAATTAATCTTCAATCCACAGTTGCAATAGCATCACTATATCCAGTCTGAAAAAATCCAATGAGGAATAACAGAAGGCTCTGACAACATTTCAACAGGAAACTTCTATTTCACGGTAAATAGCCTTTGCATTCAATAATGGACTAAAGGACAACAACACATATGAATAACGCAGAGGAAATACAACGATACTTATCTGTACAACTATTAAAATTGGGTTAATTTGGATGTAACAAATGAGGGAATTTCTGACAAAATTTCAAAATTTGTAACTGGTAAGAACAACTGTATTTGTAATCAAACATTCAGATGCTATTACAACTACAGAACACCTTGAAATCCTGTTGCCTTTCACTTTTTTTTTTTTTTGGCTATACTTAATGTTTAATGTACTTTCTGGGGAGTCAGAAGGATTCAAATCCGCATACCTCAAGTTTTGAGAAGCCTCAAACCCTACTACAGAAGAAAATCAAGTGTTTTGGAGTTTGGGTTTGTTTTTTAAACCCTACCCAGCAGATCTTTGAACTTACTCCTATATAGAGCACACAACAAATACCCACTGTAGAGTTCTCACATGCTTTTGCCCTTTTACAGAGGAAGCAGCAGTGTCAGAATCACCTTTGAGAAGAACTGATGAAAATAGTTTTTGTATCAAGAGCTTGAACTCAGAATGTATGTAGTAGGAATAGGCTGCATTCCAACCACAGTACCACACACCACAAAGTGAATGACGCAACAAGTGTTTCCCCTTTAAGGTCCTTAACACAAGGACAGCATCTGACACTTACCATTTACGTTACTTATCACTTATATTACAAAGTCAAACAGCATTACAGAGCAAACATAAGCTTTTCTTAACTATTTACTTTCCAGATATGATTAAGTGGCATGGAGACAGCACTTCACCAGTTGCTGATAGGACAACCTCACCACTGAGCAACTCTTTGCTACAGGAGCTGATAGTAAGAAGCACCAGTAAGGCTCAGGCTATCAGTTAAGAGCTCTTTCTCACAAAATCTGATACAGAAAAATACCTAATTATTTTCTGAAAAGGAGATGATCTTATAAAGACTGAGGGACTCGTACTGCTGTAAACAAGAAAGTACTGGAGTAATGATTAAACAAATCTTAGTGAAATCTAGAGTACGTTTTGTCTCCAAGTCTTGGTCATGCTCCTTTACAAGCAGCTTTTTGAAGGGGAGTAAATATTGTCTGGAACATACAGAACACGTAATCATGCATTTGCTGTGGAAGGAAGAACAATTTGCTACACAATCAAGTTGACCGGTTCACTGATACGATTTTCAGAGGTAGAGCAGGAAAGACTGTAAACAGTATACATACTTTGGGATAATCCAGTTCAAAGAAGGTTTCTAAGTTGTTGATCAGATTAGGGTCCACACCTTTTAACGGCTTTAGAAGTGAAACACCAGGAAGCTTGCTATATGGCTGTTTATCTGTGGCTTTCTTGTTTAGGTGGAGGCGCCTGCAAGGAGAAACAACATACCACCACAGATGAAAGAAAACACGCTAGAGATCCATTTAAAATATAGTTAAAACTAAGAAATTCACATTTCAAATTGTGATCAAAAGTTTTGTTTTGGTTGCAGGATCAATTGTTGTTTTTTGATCTGCTGACAGTCAGCATGTGAGAGCACGCATGACGTTAGACAAGTTCAACTCAATCTTATTCAACTTTTTTTTTTTTTTGATCATGCTTGGAGTTTAGATTAATTTTGAACAATAAAAATATCACTTTCCTTAGTCTATGCAGGACAAGCTTTCCTGCCTTCCCACACAGTGGGAGAAATCATTTTTGTAACAGAAAAATCAGAGAACTTCCTGTAAACAATAAAAAGGTAAGGTTATTTTTCCTACATCAAGGTACGCAAAACTTAAAAGCAAGCTGAAAGCACCAAGAGAAAAAAAGGGATCAACAGTTAAGAAAGGATGAAGATCAACTGAGAATGCGCTTTAGAAAGTAAAGTCGCTAATCCAATTACTCCATTAAGAGAAGGGATTCCAGTAGATCTCTACAGTTTTTTGCTGAAACAGCTCAGTGACCTCCTCACATGCTCAATCATCATCTGCCTCTACAGCACACTTCTTTAAGTGAGGTTTTGCAGCTGGACACCAGAAGCACTGCAGTATTACAGCACCATAACCACAAGAAAAGAGGACAAAGATGATATCCTCGAACTGTCACCACAATCAAGACACTAAAATATTCTCACTGAACAATTAATGGACAAGGAGCAGTCAGACCTAAGTTAGTCATTCACAGAGCTACCACAAAGACTTCCCTCCCCATTTGGACGTAAACGAACGAGGGAACCAATAATGCCACTGTGAACAGTAGGAAAAAAGGAAGATAATGGAAATAATGATTTTTAAACGGGTTGCAGAGGTGCACATAAGGTTTCAAGTTGAGAAAATCCTTGAACAGGAAAGCAAGAGTGAATGGAAAGAGGTAAGAAGAAGAAAAAAAGATGAAGATTTGCAGCTGGACTGCAATAGATAACAAGCAGCAAGTGATAAAAGTGCAGAATCTCGCTAGGCACTGTGTTACAAGCCATGCTGACATATAGGATTAGGCAGGTGATTGAATTACATAAGGAAGAGCCTACACACAGCGTGAGGGAAGCCTTATAAAAACTCGCAAATGAGGCACGCAGCATTATTGGGATCTACTCAGCTATACAGTACCAGAGACTGAGAATCCTCAAAGAGTACGCTTCAGTATGGTAAGACTCAACTCAACGTGGTATCCTAAGATGCCACCTTGAGTGTTCCGTGTATGGTGACAGTAAGGCAGCACCCAGTAAGACTCCATGAAGCAAGAGACAATTTAACACTCAGCCACATCATTTTACACTGATAAAGGCTATCTGCAGACTTGTGTAACCTGAACTGGAATAAAAGCATAGCAGCTGAAAACCCATCACCATCAGAGAAACAGAGCAACCACTGTGAAAAATAAGCTGCACTGTCAGGGTTAACATTTGACAGGGAGGTCAAAATATCAGGCTCAATTTAAATGTTGATATTTTTAATATACATATTCTAAATGAAGTCCTACAGAACAAGCAGGGTCTACATTCTAAGTGTCAGATGAAACAGGTGATGAAGCAGTATTTCTGAACCTGAACTTGTACTTACGGTGGTTCAGTTCTCTCGGATGGGTGTTGCGATCACATTTCTACTGAGCATGCAAGCCAGTTAAAAATGATGAAGGAAAGCAGCCCCTTCAAAGTTCATATCATGCATGTAGCACCTATTATTTTACATTGAACTTAACACAGACTATTCAGATATCCTTGCTTAATGGATTCTTTTTTCCATATCCCTGACTGACTAAAGCCTCAGAAAAGCACCACTACAAAGAAACAATACCACCTATTTAAAATGCTATTAAGGGCAACCGGAGGCTGTGTGTGTAAAAGAACAGTAGCCAAGTTATCTATGAGCATCTTCACTCTGACATGTGCTAAGTGCATCAGCCAGCAACCATTAGGTGACAAAGCTTTGAAATTCCATCTCCACAGCCTGGTGACAAGTTGGGAAAGAAGATGAGAAGGATATATAATGAAGCCATGAGCCGTGGTTCAACTGTCCTATACTGTCTAAGGAGCATCTGCAAAACCTGCAGAAACTTATTTACTGTGGCAATTAACTCACAAAAGCAATTACAGTCTAGATGCCTTCTCTCAGAAGTATAGATACTTTGAAAGGCATGCAGTAACACATGATAAATCCTTGGCAATCTCCATCAAGTTAACGTGCTAAACCTTGTCTCCCATCAGGTTCTAGGAACAGGAAAAGCTTGCTGAAGTAGACTGCTGGGTTGCTACGTTCATTTAAAGTAGCTGAAAACCAAAACATTTTATTCACTCATTTTAAGCTTTCCTCAGCATCTACTTTACTTAAATGATCCTCTTAGCAGGTGCAAGAACATAGTTCTTCATCACAAATCTGCAGCAGATGCTTAGATATTACAAGGCAGCACTAACAAGACCTGGAAAGGACTGAAGACATCCCTTAGAGGCTGTAGTTGCACAGACAGTTGAGATGGCCCTGCAGCTCATTACTTTAGAAAGAGACTCTCTTTCTGTTTTTAATTTTGAACTCTCACACATGTCCTCCAGCCAGTCTTCCTCTTGGTCAACTGAATCATCTCACACAGATTAGTGGAGTATGACAACTGGTCTACACCAGCAGGAGGAAAAGCATCCTTAGGAGCAGAAGAATAGAGACTGACGAGAAGATGTTGCAGTGACATAACTAAACTGGAAAAATGCATTATCAAGTACTTATTACAATACTTTACACAGACTTAGGAACACAGCATTCTACTGTGTACTAAGTGTGTACACTACTCCTGCTAGGGACCTCCTCCATTTCAGATGGATTTGGAAACTGCAAAACAGACCGGCCACAGTTCTCCTAGCAAGTTCCAGAATTACTCTTTAAGCCCAGACTGAACACATGAATCTTTTTTCAATGCTTTTTTTGCCTGTAGTATGGTTTCACAATACAGCTGAATCATTTCAAGGACAGGCTGGTACTTAGAAGCACTCGTTTTTTTCCTCCATTTCTGGGATGTGCTGCACTTCCTACAGTGGTGCTGACACTCGTGTTGACTAGGTCACTGCAGGATCAGACACTTAAACCACCAACATGTTATTTCATTTATAACGTCAGCATTTTGTCAATTTAACTTAGCAAGCATACTCGCTGAAAGGATGGGGAAGATGATCCTGCAGCATCATTAACAGCAAAGATCCCTTGGTGTTCCTTAACCTCTTTGGGTCTGTCAGCACCAGCCAAACAAGATGCTGTGACAGTATGGATGACCATACAATCCTGCTGTAAGCTGTTCTGACTCATTTAAACGGAAAAATGATCCTGAAGTGGGAGGAAACAAGCCAGATTGCCAAATGAATGTTGGAGCCACTTCAAGAAGGACGCAACAAGCTCCAAAGCACGTCCAGAAAGGAGGCTGCTGAGGTCAGGAGAGGAGGAGGAACTCAAACTCCTTCTTCCTCTGTCTTTACAAGGCTTCCAGAGAGCTGAGCTGCCCATGTGAGAGCACGCTCACCACGGGTCAGGGAAGGACCAGTGCCAGCACAAAGCACCACTGGGAGCACAGCTGCTTCCTCTGGAAGTGTGCACAAGGATGAAGTCATGCTGCAGTTGGTAAGTGCTCCCTCCATACCAGCTGCAGGTAAAAGGCAAATCAAATACATTTCACTGACACTCTACACAAACTTCTTCCTGTGCTACACACAGCCCACAGATGAAAGGGTAAAGGCCTTTAGAATACAGCACACTGAAATCACAAGGGGGAGGTGCACCAAAGGGCAATGAATTAGAGTCAAATGATTTGAACACACACACACACACGCAGAAAAGCAGAAGTAAAGGACTGACGAAAAAAAAAATGGAGTGAGATAGAATCCTGGCTGTGATTAATTTTAAGTTTTCAGAAAACAAACGTTAATCTGCACTTTCAGTTGTGGGAAGCAATAGTTAAGTTAAATACAACTGTACAAGGCAGAACTGAATCCTTACTTAGCGCCATTTACGAGGGTTAACTTGACACCTTCAAACAGAAGAAATGCTTTAAGAAGCATGTTTTGAACAGCTGAACATGTTATCACAAAGATTACATCACATTCAGCATAGGCAATCCACAAGGAGTCTTCTCAGAGGTGGATTTTGCATTGCTGGCTGTTATTTTAAACCCTATGTTTGAGGGGGAAAAAAAAAAAAAAGATGAATACCTTATCTTTTAGAAAGAAAAATGAGCAGACACTTCAGATATTAACTTCAAACTTCTAACAAACACCTCCTTTCTCAATATTCAGAAATTCTTCTCCCATTTGCCTGCCTTGGCAGGGGGGGTTGGTCTTGATGATCTCTAGAGATCCCTTCCAACACCTACAATTCTGTGATTCCCCTTCTTACCTCCACACTCACAAGATAAAAGGGAAACAAACAGGCTCAACTCCCATACAATAGACTGCAGTTAAACCTAGAGTAATGGGAATCCTTTTATAGCCCAAATCCTAGGCAGTCAGGGTAGGAGAAGAGTACACTGACATGTGCTTAACAAAAACACCGCACAGTGTCCACATCACAGCTGTTACTGGAACACAGTAAGCACTGAAATGAACACGGATTTGCCTGGTAGACTGTCTGCAGCCTGCCATCAAAACTGCAATTCCTGCCCTGTTAATGCTTTCCCACACCCTTCAGCCTACTGGTGGTAATAAAGCAGTCAAGGCCACAAGATAAATCGGATCAGCTTGCTGATCAAACAGAACTATCCCACAGAAACTCTGAGTCACCATGTAGTCACGTGCGCCATGGAAGACAGATTAGAAAGGCAGAAATATTCAGGAAGGTGCAGGAGTAGGAGGGGATTTAGGTTATCCCTTTGAGCAGCAAATTAAGAGCCAGTGAAATGTAGAAATAGAGAAGCTTTTTGATGCAGACTCCTTGCAATGAGTATTATGCAATTCCAGAACTGCGTGCAATGTGATTTGTGTTTCATTTCTGAGAGCATCTCCAGTGGATGGCAACAACACTAGGAGTCAGTTTTTATGAGAGAATCAAACCCCCAAAGCAAAGGGTGAAATCTTTGTATACAAAGCTGTAGACGATCTGTACTGTAAGATTATTCACTTTGCTTTTCTGACTTATTTGCAGTTCTATAGGGAGAAGATAACTAATTACTATTCATTTCACAAGGCCCAAGTTTAAATGAAAACATCATTTGCTAAATACGAGATAATGTGCTTCCTACAGACCCAAGTTGCTCCTTACTGTGCAAATAGATCCCTGCCACACAATCCTTCACAGTTCCTTCTCCCAAAAAGCTTCTGAAACAGATAACAGCAAGTTAAAAAAAGAAAGTATGGATGACTACAAAAATCACATGAATAAATAAAAATATATCACGCTAATCCTTTTTCCTTCATTTTAGTAGTCAAGTTAAGGAAAAAGCTACACACTTTGTCTGGACCACAGAACTGGCACCAAGGTAGTGTCCCTGCCCTCTCCACAAGTGTCTTATGAGAATTTCCAATAAAGAACATCAGGAAGCAATTACAAGCAGAAGAAAGCAACTAGAAAAACCTTCTGAAAAAACTACTAGAGTAACTTCTACACTCAACACAATGTTAAAGGTTTCAGAAAAGTTGACTTTCTTTCCAGCAAATACAAACCAGAAATTTCCCTTCGTAAATTCCATCTCTCCTCTCTACAAAAATAATAAGTGGAAATTGTAAAAATACAGACAATACTGGGGATGCAGACCCTCGACAGAAACATTTATCTTCCTTCACTACAACACAAACTACATAAGAGCATTTCAAGCACCTTGTTTTACAGAACACCTACCTTTCACCTCACCTTGAACTGTTTAAAAGGAAGTATGAAATCTTAACTTTGAAAACCTTCATTAGTATTTCAGAAGGTTAGCAGGTACAGCCCCACACACAGTTTCAACCACCTCTTTATGTGGAGTCAGGCAGGTTAAAAAAGGCCAGGAAAAGACTCCTCTCCTGCAGCCTGAAAAATCTGGTCTGTTTCCCCATACCTCTGAGGATGGAGACAGAATTTCTCACTTACAAGATGCTGCTGCTGCTTTTCACATTTGACTGTCCACAATGCATACCCTCATGAAGAAAAGTCTGAAAGCTTTCTACTTCTCCCACAGCCTTATTCTAGGAAAGCATGCAAGAAAAATGTGTGCTGTTTTAGGCTTAAAAATAAAGTACTCCAGTAGAAAGTGCTTGGGACATATCCTGTAACATGCCTGTTAGCATCCTGGATGTTTTATGTCCAGCGAGATATACGTGCTGTCAGAGAAATATTTCTTCTGCTTTAAAATAAAGCATAGCATGCTATCACTGTTAAAACATAGCAACAATCACCTCAGAACTCATTACTATACACACACACCAAACCAGTATCTCAGAACAAGCACTTAAAGGATACTCACAACCACCATAAGAATTAATGTTTATATACACTTAAAACAGGCCCCTCTTTGCAGATTATAGTGCTGACAAAGCTAAGACAAATCTAACCAAGGGGCTCGAAAAAAACTAACCAGCAAAACAGACTTTGGTTTTCAAAGAGATGTCTGAAGAACAGAACGGTCATTGGTCTAGAAGCAAGGACAAAGCAACTACCAACATAAACTTGCACCACAGATGAGTTGTTAGTTATCTGGTTGTTTTAGTAAGATGAGTCCACTAGAACTGTGTTGTCAGATGTCAGACTGCTTCAAGAAATACTACAATTTCAAAGCCACAAGCTACAGGCAGTGCTTCCAAGATAGTCTTAGCTTTTCACACAGTACAATACTTTTTCCTTTGGCTACCTTTGTCTACAACTGTAAACATATTTTATCCTAACTGCCCAGAAGATGCAAAACTCATGTGTGCTATAACCTCAATTTGAGTCAAGGTATGAATTAATCCGGGCCAAATATGAGAAGGTATAAACTAGCCTAGTGCTTTATCAACTACTCTAAGTAACATATTCAAGAAAAAAAAACAAGCTATTCACCTAGTAAGTATTAAAGTTTTTAATCTACTGTAAAATACAATCTTTTTTTTAAGCCATATACTTTTGTAAATTTCAAGATCAATGTAAAATGTAAGATCAAAACTAAAGAACATCTTGCAATTAAAGAAATTAAAATCCCAGTGAATTTGACTACTTTTACTTCAGCACAGGGAGGGATGAGAGCCTAAAGTGTGCTCTAGTAATCCAGTAAAACAAGTCACATACTTAGCATGCCACACAGAAGGTCTGACAAAGTCCACAAATTCATTCCTAAAGTCACGTAGCATCGTCTATCACTCTCTATCTAAACATCTCCACTCACCCAGAGTAATCAGAGGTTTATAGCAGTATTCAGTTTTCATAAAGCCTAAGATTCATTCATCTTCATTAAAATCTTCAAACATACCTAAGCTGACTAACAAAGCATATTCTTCCTCACCTCACTACTCAGCTTCCTCCTCTGCAGCTAGCATTTACAGCTGGATGCTTCTTTGCTCAAAGACCTCCACTACTTCCAGCAACACAATCTATTTCATTTCAAGAACAGCTTCCTTCAGTGTAGTCTTATGCCTTACACACTCCAAACCTTGCAGTCTTCCATCTCTCCACATAAACTATTCACCAGGCAGAGATCATTTGTTCTTACAGCCTACTTCTCGTGTTCACTGCACCATCTCCCACTCTCCTTTAAGATAACACATCCAATCTGTAAATGGTATCCTCAATTCTTCCCTGTTAGATCTATCAGATTTTAATCAGAACTTTGGTTTCTCAGCCTCGACTAAATCGCTATATCACACTCTTTCCTCAAAGTCTGCCATCTGTATCTTATCCTCCTGGCTCACAACAACAACAAACAAACCAAAAAAGAGCTTTCTAATTCCTTCCAACACTAACATCTTTCTCCTACACTATTACCACTCAGATTTCAGTTTTTGTGCCATGTTTTCCTTCACTGTTAATCTTATAACATTCAAAAACAGTATGCATGACTCCAAACTTGTCCAGATCTGCCTTCACTTAAAAGATTACCTAAAATCAAGTCTTGTGACTAGAGTGTCATGTAAATTTCAAGTTGTTTAAAATAAGCAACACTCACAAAAACTACACCTTCCACACTATCTCCTACCTCAACCAGTCGTTAGGTAGTAGCACAGGCTGTCACTGTTCACATAACTAAAGAACAAGTGATGTTGGAAGGTACTTCCAGACAACTCTCTAGGTTAAAGTAGCGTCAGTATACAATTATTGTTCTTACTGCCTTCAAGAATAGAGCCCTCACATCTTCTCCAGAAAGCCTCTTACACAGTTAAATCACCCCCATCATGAAAGGCTTTTATTTAAACTGAAGTTCTTGAGTTTGCACAGACTGCTTCTCATCTTGTCACTGGGTACTGCCAGGGAGAATTCAGTCCCTTCTTTACTCTCTCCATGCAGACCTTCAAGCAACTTATGAGGATTCAAATACACAGTGAAGCTGTGCATGGAGAAAACTAGAAAGTCCAAAGCCAGCTAGAACTGAACTTGGACACTAAGGTGATGAAAGGTAACAATAAACATTTCTATAAATATATCAACAGTAAGAGAAAGGGTAGGGAGAATCTCCATTCCTTTCTGGACACAGAGGGGATCATGGTAATCAAGGATCAGGATAAACCTCTGAAGTTTTATCTTCAAAAAGGGCCAGAAAGATGATCAAGGTAGCTACGGCTCTATCAGTCCAGTCTCACCTTGGTGCCAGGGAAGGTCATGGATAATCTCAGGCGCTATCACAGATGAATTAATGGCCAACCAGGAGGTCAGGCCCAGTCAGCATGGGTTCATGCATGGTAGGCCCTGTTTGACAAACCTGATTTCATTCTACGACAAGGTGACCTGCTCTGTGGATGAAGGTAAGGCTGTCGATGTGGTCTACCTGGACTTCAGTAAAGCCCTCGACACTGTCCCCACAACATCCTCATGGAGAAGCTGGCTGGCCATGGTTTGGATGGGCATATGCTCTGCTGGGTGAAACACTGGATGGCCAGGCCCGAAGAGTTGTGGTCAGTGGAGCTAAATCCAACTGGCAGCTGGTCACAAGTGGAGCCCCCCAGGGCTTGGTACCGGGGCCTCTCCTAATTCAACATCTTTTATCTGTAATCTTGATGAGAGGAATCAAGTACACCCTCAGTAGGTTTGCAGACAACACCAAGTTGGGAGGGAGTGTTGATCTGCAAGAGGGTAGAAGGGCACTACAGAAGGACCTGGATAGACTGGCTCAATGGACCAGAGTCAACTGTACCAATTTCAGTAGGGCCAAGTGTCAGGTCCTGAATTTTGATGACAAAAACCCCAAGCAACCCTACAGGCTTGGGGAGGAACGGCTGGAAAGCTGCCTGACAGAAAGGAACCTTGATGTGCTGATGGACAGTGGGCTGAATACGAGCCAGCACTGTGCTCAGGTGGCCAAGAAGGCCAACGGCATCCTGGCCTGGATCAGGAATGGCGTGATGAACAGGACTGGGGAAGCAATCCTCCCCTTACACTTAGGGCTGGAAAGGCCTCACCTCAAATACTGTGTTCAGTTTTGTGCACCTCAACACAGAAAAGACACTGAGGTGCTGGAACAGGTCCAAAGAAGGGCAGCAAGGCCAGGGAAGGGCTTGGTGAACGTGCCCTATGAGGAGCCACTAAAAGAACTGGGGCTGTTTAGTCTGGGAAAGAGGAGGCTGAGGGGAGACCTCACTGCTCTCTTCAAATACCTGAAAGGTGATTGCAGTGAGAGCAAGGTTGGTCTCTTCTCACTGACGACAGGTGACAGGACAATGGGAAATGGCCTCAGGTTGCACCAGGTGAGGTTTAGGTTGGATATAAGGAAAAACATCTTTACAGAGTCACCAACCCTGAACGTGTTTAAAATCTGTTTGTACGCTGTGCTCAGGTACACTATTTAGAGGTGGGTTTTACAGTTAGAGTCGTACTGTTTGGTTGCAGTTGGACTTGATGATCTTGAAGGTCTTTTCCATCCGAAGCAATTCTATGATTAGGTATTTACGTGTACTGATAAGATCCCCCGGAGATAACTCCAGAGGAGGATCACGTCCCTTAATCAATCAGAAATGCAGCCCAGAATGCTGCTGGCCTTCTTTACAACCACAGGCACAGCATTATGCAGGGTAAGTTTGCTGCCCACCTCCAGCTCCTTTTCTGCAAAGCTGCTTTCCTGATCGTCAGTCCCCAGCCAGTGCAGATGTATGGAGCTACCCCTTGCCATTTTCCTTGGCTGAGCCTCCTGAGGTTCTTGTCAGCCCACTCCTCCAGCCTGTCCAGGTCCATCTGGATAGCAGCTACTCCTTCCAGTTCTGTCTTCAACTAGTCAGACGTTATTTCCCAATGTTCGGGACATTAATAACAATGTCAAACACTACTACCCCAGATGACTTTTCACATCTCAGTTCTGAAGACCTTTAGAGGTTCCCCTGCTTTATCACAAGAACAAGCTATTGTTTTCCACAATCATCCATTAACCACAGAGCCATAAGGTAAGTTAGCCCCCTTGTCAGCAGAGGATTGGAGCAATGCCTTCAAATAGGCATTTCCAGCCTAAAACACTAGCTTCCTACTCTGTAGCAAAATAATGACCCTCAACTCTGCCTCCAAGTTTTGACACATTTGTGTATGCCCACACTTGCTGATTCTTCTGTTCCTCCCTAGTAATCATACTTGACTTGCTACCTTTGCCTTGGTATCCCTCCAATTTCTCTCTGCCACAATGCTGTCCTTCACTCACTGAGTAAAAGCAATCCAGCAGTTTGGAAGGATGTTGTACTTGCAGCTAGTACCTGAAAGATTCAGCATAAAGTAGAGTCCATCATCAGTGCAGAGATAGAGGAGATGGTGGTGCTGAGAGAACAGAAAGACAGGAGTGTTACCAAGATCCAAGAAAAGCCTCAGGTAGCTTTTCATTCCTCTCCAGCATCCCAGTTTGTAGACAAAAGTGCAAGTCCATTTTTGCTTGTTTTAACCCTCTACAGATTTGGGTGGGAAGAGTCTTAACAGAGGTCATG
This sequence comes from Oreortyx pictus, assembly GCA_036925125.1. Classification (NCBI taxonomy): domain Eukaryota; kingdom Metazoa; phylum Chordata; class Aves; order Galliformes; family Odontophoridae; genus Oreortyx; species Oreortyx pictus. Next base: position 2,010,119 of record JAUPFR010000004.1, on the reverse strand, counting down.
AGCTTGCTCTGTTCCCCCTACCACACAGATGAGATTACAGACGACAACCTAATGTTAAACGTAATGTTTTGTCATTTGCCAGGTTTGTCATCAGCTATACTACTGGAAAAAACTGTTTACCTGCATGGAAAAATTCAGCCTACATGGTACAAGTTCTGTGGAGATTCAACTGAAGAATGAAGAAAAACAAACCCAAGAACAGACAAAGTATTCTGCATGCGCTAGAAGTCTTTTAGTCATTTCCCGGAGAAGCTCCAGTGCAACCACATTTCTCAGTTTTCTGCTTAAATCCGATTATCAACAAGAGGGAAGGCTACCTCTAACTTCAGAAAAGGGTATTAAAATAATCTCCATGAAAGCTCATCTAAATGAATGGTGTTATTTATGTTTTCATTTGCACATAGGAGCTTCCTTACTTTGGTATGTTTCTGGAATTCCTGAGTTATGCTCAGCAGACAAGGCATAACGAGTCTAATTACATCTAGATGCAGCGTGATTAGAGAATTAATTCTTCACTGACTACTGTTTAACATCCAGAGACTTAAATTATTTTTAAAAGCTAAAAACAGAAATACAGTCATCAATCCCACGGTATGGCACTACCCTTTCCACTTACACCTAGGGAACCAGGGCAACAAACAACATCAGTACCGACTGGCTATGGATCCCTTAAGGAAAGAAAGTTCTGCAACTAGAATTGTTACTGGCAACAGGTCCAAGAACAGAGATTCAAAACCGGAACATGACTCCATGAGTCTCATTTTGTGGACCACAGGAAGATACAGCAGGAGGTTGCAAGTATGTTAAGAAATTCACCAAGCTTTCTTAGGAACTCTGACGCTGGCAAAGCTCAGTGCAGTTCAGAGATGCCATGCAGAATGTAACTTCCTAAACGTAAGTCCTCAGTCCTAGAATGTACTTGCTATATGCACCCTTGTGTGGGATACAAACTGGAATAACCAAGTGGAGTTTTCAGAGAAGCATAAAACATAAGCTTGCATTCAGCTTTAGACTGAAGTAAGAAGACACAGAAGGGAAACGTATCCGATTACACTTAAGTAAGGCTTTTCCTAGCTTCTGTGGGCTTTGTTCAGCAGCTTTACTTTTGGAAGGGACATACCATGTCCAGAAAACACCTATCATTATTAAACCAGAACTATCTACTTTCAAATACTGTTAAAGCAGAATACCCACTGCAGTAGAATTTGAAAGCTGGAAACACAATGTGTTAGAGTGCCATTCGCCCTGAGAAAGCAGCTTTAGTTGCTTACTTTTTCACCTTGATATAAGAAGGCATCTGTTCCATTCTGTGCAAATCTTCAGAGTAGAAGTTACTCTGGAATCAGTAGTTTAGTTTAACAGAACCTTAAAATATCAAAGCTTACTCCTTAGTCTCCTGAAGAAGGCTGTAGACAGCACTGTAAATCCTTTCCTTATTTGCACGTTATTCACACTGCCTTCCACTTTATTTTCATTCTGAAAGTCCATGCAGCTGTCCATACAGCCACACAACTTCAGATGGTTTGAGAATCAGTATATCCAGCAACATCCAACACTAAACTCCTGCTGGATCAGTCAGTGTTCAAGCAGCTACATGCACACAGGGTCCTTGCTCAGGGACTTGCACAGGGTATGAAGGAAAGCAACACCAACAGGTCAGATACCACTGCCTTATTACACAGAACAAATGTATTCAAACTGCCCTTTACCTAATTACTAGCAATAAAAGGATGCCATTAGGCCTATGTTAATTTCTTCTACTTCACTAACTTGGTATTACACAGAGAGCAGCAAGCTTACACTGGTTTCAAATCATGCACTTGAGACAATTTACAGAGTGCTCTTTGACTTCTCAGTATGACTGTCTGAATTTCCTTGCTTAACCCACCTGTTTATTTTGAAGGAAAGTGAAATCAACCAAACCCACTGCATTTTTCATAAATCAAAAGCGTTCACAGTGGGAAAGTGTGGTAGGGGAGATAAGTTCAAGAACCACATTAAGCTTTTGCAAATACAGGAGAATGGACAGCAGATACTGTTTCTCAACTGGTGTTTTCTCAACCTTAGATATCCAGAACCCACATCTTTTTAAAGCAATTATAATAAAAAAAAAAAACTGAAATGCTCTTATGGCTTTAACCTTGTTAACTGCTGACAGTACTTTAAAACAAGAAAAGTTCACTTTGAGATGTGTACAATCCTGTTTATCTACTTAGTTCACACACGTTCTCACTACTAGTAATTTCAAATCAAGCACCTAAAATCCCAAAAATCACCAGATGAAAACTACACAGGCCACAGAAGCTCTGCAGAAATATCTTAATACTGTCCTATTCCAACAGTTCAGTGCCCACAGTCCACCAAAGTGCCGCTAGATGCGGTCTGGGCTGAGAACACTCCTTACCCCAATCACTTACACAAGCATCAAACCAACAACATCACACAAAGTGAAAAATGGGAGGACTCCCATAATTACTTTCATCTCTCTTCTTCGCTGACTGCAGCTGGCACAGTTTAAGCAGTTTTCAGCATGTGGTAAACATGACAGAATTCTACTACCAAGTTACATCCTTTCACGGAGATCAAAAGGAGTTTCCATGTGACAGAGAAGACTCCTTGACACCTCAGCTACACAGAGAAGGGTGCAACATGCAAACATCCAAGATAAAACAGACAGGCATGAGTAACTGTATCAAAACACCAGCTCTTTCAGGCCACAGCACTAGTCATGATCACTTTTTGGGGTCCTTCCCTTGTAGACACATACCAGCAGCTGCATCCATCCTAGCAGCTCCAGCACCACCACAGGCATTGCAAAGATACCCTGGGATTTCTGATGTAGGCGTCCAGCACTTCTCTGATTTCTCCACAAGTAAAGGACAGCCCTGGGGAGCAGCAGTCCTGTTTAAAAAGCCATGTTACTGACCCATTTCATGGGCAGTGACGGTCAGCTCCCATCACTGTATCTTCTGAGCTGGTCTCAGGAGCATTGCTGGAGGCACGTCCTTCTCTCGGGGCGTCACAAACTGGAGTACGCCTGCCTCCATTCTTACCGATCATCTGTGCTGCTGGCAAGTTTCCAGCTCGTTATCACGCTGCTGTCATACACGCAAAACACAGGCACGCCGGTAACACTTCACATTTCGTAGCCACCTCATTCATGGCAGTCCTAGGCTACATCAGGCCTGGCTGCTGCCTGGCTTTATCCAGTATCCACTCAAAGAGGCAACAGTCCCAACTCAGGCATTTCAACTTACTGTAAATTATTGTCAGTTAAAAGAAAGCTGCTGGTTCGGATTGACGAGGAAAGGGAAAACGCAATCAGACTTACAGGGCAGTACTTTTTGTTCCCTTTCCCCACGCTCAGCTTCAGGCAAAGACCTTTCATCCCCAAGTCCCTCATTTCCTTGCATCTTACAGTCGGTCTCCTCCAACCCATTCCGCGAGGAGGAAGTCGGTGCATAATGGTTTTCTGCCCTGCATTACTCACATTTAGAGCTTTTTACCTGTTCCTCGGGCAGGTGCACCTGCTTTGGTGTGACTCACCCACACGTTGCAAAGCACAGGCTCAGGATGCCCGCACCCAACCAGGGCTGGCCACTGCTCCCCACGCCACACCCTCAGTCCACCCAGAAGAGTCCCTGCGCTGCTCCACACTCTCTGCTCCGTACTTGGGTCATACAATTCAAGCTGCCATCAACACCTCCTACCTGCGCGACCTGGTGTAGGGAACCCGCTTTGGCAGGGGGGTTGGACTCGATGATCTCCTGACGTCCCTTCAAACCCCTGTGTTCTATGACCTCCTTCCCTGCAGCTCCTCTGTTTGCTCTCTCACATCTCTCCTACAGTTTATCCTCTCGCACACCTTCTCCCATGTCACCATTTGGGTCTCCTGTCCCTCGCAGCTGCCACCGCTCTTCCTTAAATATTTATGAGCAGCAGCACCACATGCACAGGCACTTACAGGCGAAGCTGAAGTTCTGGCACACGACGGGCTGCTTTCCTCAGAGCTGCCCAGAGCCAGCTGCACCTACAGCATCTCACAGCCTCTTCCCAGGGCACCCCTGCAGCACACTGGTATCGAAACACCTGACACAACCCACCCGCTGCCTTTCAAGAACGAATTTACTCACCTGAGTGAACACAAGACCTAGTAGATGCAACCCAACCACAACGCAGAAAAGCCATCAGGTCTCTCAAGGGATTTTTCACAAGGGGGGAAAAAAAAAAAGAAAAAAAAAAAAGAGAGAGCAGAAGAACCGTAACCAGCAGAGGAAAACGCCAGAGGAGCTTTGTCTTCACCAAGGGCAGGCTCTTATCGCGGGTACCTATCACACGTGCGGCGCAGCAAGAGAGGAAGGCCGACGAACACGAACAGAAATCCGGGTATTTTCTAACACCTACGGCAGCGCGACAGCGGCCTTTCATTCACCAGAAACGTAAAACCAAGGCCTAAGAGGGAAGGCAAGCGCGTCCTCAGCCCTTTCCCACGTTCCGTCGGACAGCGGGAGCGCGAAGAACCCGCTCCACGCGTCCGCCATTGGAGCGCGTAAAGCGGAGCGCTCCGGCAGCGCGGTACCGGCACCGCTAGTTCCATCAAGGCACCGACCGAACCCGGCAGCATCCCGCGCCCCGCAGCACGGCGGAGCCCCGGCCCTCCCGCATCCCGCAGGTGCTCGCTGGCGGGATCCCCGAGCCGGCCCCGCTTACGTGTAGATGATGGACATGAAGTGCATGAGCCACAGCACGACGAACAGGATCAGCCCGAAGATGGCGAGCCCCTCCAGGACCAACGCCAGCACCGCCATCCTCGGGACGCGAGAGGAGCGGGGAGAGGGGCGAGATACGGACGGACGCGGCTGTCCGATCCGGCCCGGCCCCGCGGCGGGCACTGCCGCTACTGCTGCTGCTGCTGCCGCCGCCGCCGGAGCCGCCGCTCGCGCACTACGCAGCCGCCGCTCTGCCCGGCCCCGCCGCCTCTTTCAGCCCGGCTCCGGCTCCGCCTGCCGGGGGGCGGAGGGCGGTGGGGGCCGCTCCGGCACCGCCCCGCGCCTGCGCGACCTTGGGGGCGTCCGCGGCCGTAATTTGCGGAGCGCGGGCTGCGGGGGTTTCGCGCGGGTTGTGTGAGGCGGTCGGAGCGGGGCTGCGTTGTTGTCTCGCGGCCGTCTGAAAGCGGTCGTCGGTTTTCCGTTTTTCTCTCTGTGCCTGCGGCCAGCGCCTCAGCGTGGCGTTGGTATTGGTTTAAGGTCGTTTCGAGGCGCGTCTTTAATCTGAGGGTTGTGCGCCGTGTGTGAGCATTGTGTGTGGCGGTACGTGTAATAAAACCGTCGCGTTTTCCTCCCGAGGCAGAAATGACCGATGCAGAACAGCATCTTGTGTTAACATACGGCAGCACGGTGAACTGGGCGCACTGCAGGCCGGTCTTCAATAGTGAGCTGAGCGGACGGTCACAGTTTTATTAACCTTTTTTCTGGCTTTGGACCATTGAGCTGAAGCACTGCTGCTCGGTGTGTGGTTTTTGCCTGGGAAACTGTTGACCAGCTGCTTGTTTTGCAATAGCTGTTAGGGTCGTTGTCTCCGTGCAAACAAGCTACAGCGTCTGTAAGCCGTAGCATGCGTTTAAGAATACCCTGAGTGTAAATAAAATGAATTAAAGTTGTTCTCCCTCCTACCAACTCCTGTGCTTCGACAGAGCATGCTGATGAAGGGGCTGTATTCTGCAGGAAAACGCCGAGCTGACACAAGCAACTTCGGGTTAGCAGGCTGACTTTCTGCGGTCACCACTGGCGGCATTCAGTACCGCTCCCTTTCTTGTACAGGGAGAAGTTTAAGGTGCAAAGTGCAACAACAGTCCCCTAGAAGGCTGCGGTGTCTAACACTGGAATCAACCTCTGGTTTAGTGTATGAATCTCCAGAAGTCTTTCACGTGGTTCTTCACGAGTATGGTGAAGGAAAGTCAGCATAAGGCCTTTGGTCTGAGCATGTTCTCAAGCCAGAGCTATGGAACAGATTCGTTAAGCAGGATCATTAAGGTTATGGTTTCCTGGAACAAGGGTCCGTCTGGAGCTGTGGCAAATATACCAGCTCCTGCTCTGCCCTCTGTTAGCACACACTGTGACAATTTGCAAAGAGCAGCTGTCATGCTCCGATAAAGGAGGGAGACGAGGTTCTTTGATTATGTGTATACCCGGCGTGAGATTAAGACACAACGGGTCAAATGTTAGCCCAACCAGTTTATTACAAATACTAGTTGCTTAGGGATATGGGGAAGGGAAGGTGAGCGATAGAAAAGGGATAAAAAGCAAGGAGTCTTGATAGAAAGCAAGAGAGATATAATCACCACCGTGGGTCCAACGAGGTTCGTAGTCTCGGGAACTCGTCTGGTCACCGCGGGGGATGGGAGATGGCAGCAAGCAGGCCTCAGGGTCCGTCTTCGGGAGTTCTCCTCAAAGATTTTCTCCTTGGGAGTTCTTCTCCAGGAATTCTTCTCTTCACCTCCCGAAATCCTTGGTTCAGTGAAGGCCTTTTATCCACATTTCTCAGGTGTTTTTTCTTTTCTCTTGGTCTGTGTGACATGTTTGGCCTAACAGATAAGCCAGCAGCGGATGTTGCCTTCATTGCCATGCAGGAGCATTGTCTTTCTGTGGTGGTCAGCTTCTCCAAGCCGAACCCCCCCGGAAAAGACTATTTGCCCCTATTTCTGCTTATCTTTACAACCATAAGCAGAGACAATGAGGCACCATGACACCCATCTGGATAACTGGCAGTTATCAGTCAGAGTCTTCTCACCAGAAAAGGCCTTACGAAGCAAGCTTTGAGACAAAAGAAAGTAAAAAACAGTTTCTGTCTTTCACAGCAGCGATCTTCAGCTTAGTGCTGATCTGCTTCCTCCTCAGCAGTGGCTCGTCGTGCCTCAGAGGCATGATGTACCCTCCAAGTTTAATCAAATGCCTTGACTTAGGCTAATGTGAACTCTGTTCTAATTAAAAAAAAAAAAAAAAAAAGAAAGCCTTCCATGTGTTACAGAACTACTGCTCTTGGTTCATTCATTCATTGCTCTGTCACATGCTGATGAATTTATTGAACAGTGTTTGAGTGTCACCTTATTTCAGTCTGAAAGAGATTAGTTTAACGAAAATCTCCTTCCGAAGGATCTCCGGTATGGCTGTGGAGGTGGAGGTATGAGACCTGTTGCAAATGATTAAATACAAGCACTCGTGTAATTGTCTTCCGATAACAAAGAATATTCATTTGCGGGTCGTTTCCGAAAGAGTAGTGTCATGTGAAGCTGTGGTGGTATCATTGTGAGAAGGCTGCAGAAGAAAATGAAACGACCACAAAACTTTCTCTTCTCGTTGTCTCCGTGTAAGCTTTTATGCCTTTGTGTATTTTTAGGTTCCTCATGAACCGTCAGAATTGCTATTGAAAAATATCATTTCTATGAGCTTTGGAGACCGAACCCCCCCCCCCCACAAAAAAAACCAAAAAAGCAAAAATAGCCCCCCAAAAAGTAAATTACTTCTTTGTCTTCAGATGGTGTAACGTGTTTTTGACCTCCAATCCAGTTCATGCTCTACATAAAATCTGCTGAAATGTTATTTCACCCCTCATGCGTGCCTTTGTTAGTATTTCCAGGTGCATGCTTTCCATCTCACTGTACTGTTACTGTTTCTGTTAACAACGATATCGCTGAGACCCTGGGCAAATAAAACACAAGAACATGTTCTCCGTGAACATATGGATGTGAGGTGAGGGAGGAAGTCTGCCCTGTGCATAATGACTTGTTCCATTCACGCGTCTGTGCTCTGTAACTGCTTTATAAAATACCTATTATAAAGGTAGTATATTCTGGTAGGAATCGCTTGTCTTTGAAGTTCTGATTTTCAGTAACATAAATGCTGAAAAGTCTACCTCCAAAGCCAAGCAGAATCTTGGATACGACTAAGTAGCCCTTCATGATAATAAATTCTTTCTCCCTTTTCTTTGAGTAAAATCAAAGAAATTAGGCGTATTACTGCTAAGCGCCTTTGCTGCTAAAAAAAAAAAAAAAAAAAAGCCATTCTGCCTTGTGGCTTTCTCTTATTTAAGTCTCTTTTGTTTATATTTAGAAAAAAAAAAAAAAAAGTATGCACTCTTTAGCTGACTTCAGTATTAGAATTTACTCAATTGCTCTCTGTCCGAATAAGTTAGGAATTCTGTTTTTTAGAGAGCTTGTAAAATTTGAGAAGTCTGAGAGAGGAGGGCTGTAGGGGCCTCACTTCTCACTGAGATGTTTGCCGGGACCCTCTTACCCTATCTATCAGCGTATGTGAAGAGGCTTCTGTGCTTTAATAAATGCTGTGCTGTTGCACAGGCCGTCTCCTGTCTGGTAGACAGTCACAGCAAAATAAACTCCAGAGCAATTAGACAGTGGAGCTCTTCAAAGTGCCCAGTAATGGAAGAAGTTGAGCGTAGAGCTTGCAGCCAGCCCTTACGGTACAAAGCTGTCAGGAATGAGGCTTTGTTACTTTGACTTTCAAAAATCTTTTTGTAAGAGGGTGGGAAAGCACTTGAAAACTTGAGTGTCTTGGTATTGTCAGGTGTATGTGGATGTTTCAGTTACCTAGTACTTATCTTAGGAAGTGATCCTGTTTATACTGACATACAAGCCTTCTTGCTGGGGTTGATTTTGAAAAGAGTTATGTTTATACAGTCAGCATTAAGTTATGGAAGACTTGAAGAAAGAGTGCTCATAGTTTACTTTCAGTTTAGGAAACATGAGTCAGTAATCTCAGAAAATTCCATGGTAGTTCAGTTTGGAAGGGGCCAACCTCCTGCTCAAGAAGGGTCAACTAGTGCAGCTTGTCCAGAACCCTGTTCTGCTGGGTTTGAGTACTTACAGAGATGGAGACCCCACAGCCTTTCTGAGAAACCTGCTCTGGTTTGACCACCTTCACAATTTACAAGTTTTTTTTCTCTAGTTAAATAGCTGTAGGAGGTTTGGGTTTTTTTTATCCTTCTATTTTCATTTTTTATCTTTCACCATCTCATCCTGTCACTGGACACCACCGAAAAGGATCTATTTCCATTTTTTTTTTTTTACTACCCTTGGTCTGATGAATGTGCACAATAGCAAGATTCCCCTGGCCCTTCTTTTCTCCAGGTAGAACAATCCCAGCTCTTCAGCCTCATCTTTTATGCCCGAGGGTCCACTCTGTCTGTCATATTTGTGGCCTTAAGGTAGACTCCATCCACTATGCCCCTGTCTCTCCTTGAACAGTAATGGACTTAATAATGTAAACCTGATGCAGGACTTATTAATCTTCATGTCTAGGTACAGGTCTTTGCATATTCCTGTACTGAGCGTCACATGGTTCGTGCTGGACCATTTCTTCACCCTGTTTTATGGCTGCTTTACTCCCGTCATGCATGCTGGCCACTTGTGTACTTCATGTCATCTGGAAATTTGCAGAGGAAACATCCTCTCATTAATGAAGATGTTGAACACTACTGGCTCCAGCAGTGGCCCCTGATGCATTCCATTCCTCTAGTGCCTGTCCTCCAACTGGACTCCACGCACTGATCACGAGGCTTAGAGCCAGGCCATTCAGCCAAATTTCTGTCTCACCACACCCTTATCTAACTCATTCTTTGGCAGTTTAATCTATGAGGATATTATGGGAGACAGCGTAGAAAATGATGCTCAAGCTCAGATTCCCACTAAGCAGATCTCACCCCTAGTTCACCAGTCACTGGATTATAGAATGCCATCAGGTTGGATGAGCAGGACTCCCCCTGCATGAATCCATGCTCAGTATGTATCCTTGCTCTCACTGCCTTTCCCAGAGTCTCATGTGAACTTCTTATTTGTTACTCTGGAGGTTCAGTAGAGCTCTAAGTTCCTTGCCTTTTAAGGGCTCGTTCTTCTGCCTTGCCAAGCATTCTCATCTTTTTTTTTTTTTCCCAAATCTCTGTATTCCAATTTATTCCATCCCTGTTTTCTCCCTCCACTATGCTGTGTTTCATTACACTTCTGTTTGTTTTCCAAGGCCTTCCCCGAAATGTGTTGGCTTCATCTTGTCCTCTGCTAGGTATTCCAGCATTTCTTCTTTTAATTTCCAGTTATCAGTGAGCAAGTACAATGCGTAGGACTTGATAGAAATCACAACAGTAGGTTTTTTTTTTTTTGTCTGTTTCCATCTGCCCTTTTTACTTTCCCTTCTCTTGTCTCCCTTCGTTTTTATTTTTATTTTTATTTTGACATTTTCAGAAGAATAATCTCTCCGAGGTGAAAAGTATTTTCCAATATACAAACTGACACAAAATTGTAGTGTCTACTAAGCAGCGTATTCTTTTGTTTAAAAAAATATGTAATGTCCCTATAAACAAAATCCTCCTTCTGAGGAATATCACGCTGTCCTTGCCTCCTGGAAAACAGAACCATCTGGCTGCAGTATTTCAATTATTTCTCAGCTTCAGGCTAAGGAGGATGGCCAAGACTATCCTCCTGTGGTGATCAAAAAAGAAATAAAAAAATAGATGATGATCAGGGGTGAAAGCTTCTGATAACAAGAGCTCCCTATCTGTGGTTTTTCTCATGTCTAATTATTTTTTTTCCCAGTAAATTTACATGAATTCTTCAAGAGAAAAGAAAAAAAAAAAAAGACATCAATGGTACAGAAGGAAGGAGTATTGAATGTCTGTATTTCTAAGCTAAATGATTTATTTAAATGCTCTAAATCTTTTCGTGCTCTTTTGGGCTAACTTTGTTCCAAAAATAACCCCTTTGTTCCAGTGTTTGAAACCGTGTGTAAAAAATCAGCCCTCTAAGGAGTACGAAGCAAACAGCTCAGCCTTTAAAACCTAAATCTGTTAGCAGGTGTATCCAGAGATCTTCGCACACTGAGAAGAATACATGTCCAAATGGGTTTTATGACCAAAACCCACACAGCTAGAGAAATACTGAAAATGAACTTAGGTAGGGAAAGAGAAGGTTCTGAGTTCTTAAATCACGTTGGGCTGTTTAGGTGACATCTTAAAATTTGTCTTTTTGCATAAATGTCTCTAAGAATAAACTTTTATTTCCTCATTATTTGTTTAGTTATTGTTAATTGTCCAGTCAGACACAGACTGTCTTTGTCTTTCCACGCTAACTAGAATTTAAATTTTTATTCATGGTGCTAATTTGATTGTTGACATGACCTCATAATAATCTCATGTTGTGTATGGACAATTCAGTTTTGCTAAGGAAAGGAAGGATCACACAGGGTTGCAGATGGTTTAGATAGAAGAATCTTGCTTGAGTTTTGGAACAGCAAACATTCTCCCAGCAGAAGAATGTCAGGGAGCTCCCATTAAAACAAACACTCGTAAATAACAGTCTCCTATAAACCAAGTTTGCTGAGTGCACGTTAAAAAGCATGCTGTGAACAGAAAAATACGTTCAAGTTTGTCTTTTCAGACATAGGATCCAAACAAACATTTCTGCGTCTCAGCACCTAGCAATACTTTGCGCTGTGAAACAGTTCCATCCTTGCTAACTCACTAACCCAGGCAAGAGCAGTCAAGACAGCCAGCACACTAGCATTGGAGGAGTGGAGGGAATATGTGGCTTAGAAAGATATCTGGCTAAGAAATCAAGTTCAGCCTTTTCTTGAAGCAGGGTACCTGATGCCTTCTGAAGTACGCAGTTAACACCTTGATTACAAGGAATCTCTTGTGATTGAGCAAAGTCATCATGACATCTCATGGTGTTTCTTGCTCCGTGTCTCAAAGGCTACAATTAGGCATACTCCACAACCTCTGTCAGAGGGCTCCCCAAGGAATGTCTCTTTCCACAGAGTGCTGAGATTTACTTCCTGATAACCATGAGTGTTTCCATGCAATCTTTCAATGTTTGGGCAGAGGTGCAGACTGAAGACAGAAGGAAAGGTAACCTCCAGGGAGCCAGAACTCCTCAAGATATCCGTCCCAGTTCCCATTGCCCTTCTGCAGCATACAGCAATAAAGAATCACACCAAGCATGGAAGGAGATGTCCAGCCTCTACTCAGAGTGCTGCTGAAAGCAACTGAGGACACAGAGGTAGACTTCAATTCATGCTTATATGTGAAGGCATGATCTAAAAAGAGTTGAGACAGACTACTACAAATAGACTACTACTGCTACAAATAGTAACTAAACTAACAAACAAAGTTGATTTTTAATCTTTACTTTTTCTAATTGCTCAGTTAGATTTTGTACGTACAGATGCTCATCTCAGAGACCTTCCTCATTTATTTTTTCTAATCATTTCAAATGTCTAAAGTCATTGCTTTTTTTATTAGTAGTAGTATTTATGAAGAGAATGTACAGGGTAGCCTGGATAGAAAAATATTGCTGCTAAAGCCCTCGGAGGATTACTCTTCAACTGACTTTTTCTAACTGCTTTTTTAAGTAATGTTTTCTTTTTCTTTTTTTTTTTTTTTTTTTTCATGAAGGACACAAACACACCCCTGTGTGGCTGTCAGCCACTGCTGGCTGAAATAGATGGGAGTCCTCCATGCAGTGACTTTCAGACGTGGGCCTCTGCCACCTTCGCTGCGCTCGCCCAGATCACAGAGATCACCTGTTACAAAGCTGTTCAAGACTTCACACTGTTTATAGGCTCTGTTTTGCACAGGGAAGATCACCCAGTTGGAAATAAAGGCAGCAAACAACTGATGTGCTGGCTTGGTGTGCCTGAGTTGCCAAGTACCCTGGGATGTCTTTGTGGTCCTTTGTGTTTCTGGTGCGGTTATTTAATTACCACTCTCACTGTGAAGAGGCTGGCAAGTGTCTCAGAAGACTAATGTACATGGAGTCCAGACGTGCACAGACTGAAACCAGAGGTTTCAGTTTCCCATTCTAGATAACCAATGATATCAGGGTCTCTGTTTCCAAAAATGCTTAGTGGTTCCATCGCGCTTTTCGGTCCTCTGTAAATGAAAGAGCACACTTGGTCCTCCTCCGCTGTGTTGTGACGTCCTGCTCGATGTGAATTACTCTTTAAAAAGAGTAGGAAAAGAGAATGGGAAATTAGTATTTAATTAATAGACAAACTATATGGACATACACAATCTGTATGTGTATTTTTATATATATATATAAAGTTTCAGTTACTATTTAAGCTCATTACAAACCCCCCACCGTTTAATGCTCTTTTAAATTTCTTTGCCCGGGAATATTCTAATAATTGAGCACACAGCAGGTGACTGAGAAGACTGAGCTTTTGTGTATGACAAAGAAGGAAACTCAGAAAATATCTGATAATCGCTTTTTTTTTAAATGTTTCACATACTGAAAGAAGTGGAAAAAAAAAAAAAAAAAAACAGATGGTTCTGTAACTTCTCTCACTTTCTTTTAACTTTGAGGCTTCAGCTCACATTGTGAAGGATAGCTAGATTTTATCCTTCTGCTAGCGTGCCTGTGCCAAAAAGCCCTGTGGCAGGCAGAACTGTGCTCCTGAGTGGGTCTTCCCTTGAGCAAGCCTGGAGACGTCATGGAAGTGTTACATGGTGTCTGCAAGTCACTGCTGCTGTGCCCTTTGCCTAAGGACAAGAAGCTGAGTCTTTCATCAGTAAATCATAACAGGACTGATTACCTGAAGTACAGGGGACAGGCTTGTTCCACATGCTCGTCATCATGAGTCATTGCTGCCTTGTGTCACGTATTCCAGCCCTGTGGTATCAGGTTAAGGTGTGACAGTTGATTTTGATAAGCAGGAAGCAAGTGTCTACAAATTACTGCTGCCTGCAAAGGGGGCTATTAGAAGATCGTATCGTCAAATCCATTTCGTAGTGACTTGCCCTGGTGTTTGTCACAGTCAGGCTTTCTTTTCATGCCCATAGTTGCAGTGAGCATGAGTTCGAAGTGCTGTGTTCTGTTTCCAGGCATCAGTGCTGTGGAGACTTGGACAGCTGTAGAAACTTGTAGACATTTTGTATTCAGTTAGCTTCATTGCAGTTGAATAAAAAAATAAAATGCTTTCTGTTCGGAACCTTGTCTTTGCCCTTTCTTTTTCCTTCCCTTCTCCAGGTAAAAAGAGATATTCTTAAGGCCATAAATATTTGTGTGTGAGAGAGAGCATGCAAGTGTTAGACAAGGCTAAATGGGCAAGGTTGCTTGGCAGCCTCAAGACACTGATTCTCTTGCACGTGTTTGTTTGTGTACTCAATGCAGTATTGCTTTGCTTTTCAGTGGGGTGTGACGTCCTCTGTTTCCCAACGCCATGAGGCTCACCTAGGAGGCATATATGATACGAACAGGTGTGGCCTCAAAAGAAACTACAGAATATTTCCAGCAGGAACTTATTCATGAGTGAAGTATTTTCACAGTTATTTACTCATATGAGCAGAGCTGGTAAACAAAGTCTCACTGGTCGATATATGTGGTGTGAAGTAATTTTCACAAAAAGCAAAAAAGAGGACTGAATGTTCACGTGGCACATTACTCTTTGGTGAGAGGCCATCCAAGGGAGCAGGGGATGGGCAACAGACTCTTCACAAACAGATGGCACACCACGCAGGGTCTGAATGCATCCCCTGAGCATCGTTAGGGAAATCTTTTGGTCAGAGGTAAAAGCACAGGGTCCTCCAGGCAGGATCTGGCAGTGGTACACATCTACAATCCCAATGGAATCCTGGCCACAGTAGAGTTCAGCCACACCAGAGAAAATCTGGCCAAATATGCCAGAAAACAGATGGTAAACAAAAATCATTATTTCACTGAGATTTTCATCATTTTTTCTAGAAATTTTAGAAATAAAAAAAACAAAAACAAAAACAAAAACCCTCTCATCATACCTTCATGTAAAAAAACCAAACAAAAACAACAACAAAAAATAGAATAAAACCATATTCTGCTCTCACAAGTCCCTTTAATTCATCTGAACAACAAGGTGTTTCTGTAATCTTTTCCCTCTTTACCTATACATGTGAAATTAGACCTTTACTCAGCAGATAATTACTTCCCTAAATATGAAGAACACCATGGCCTTCCTTTTATATGCTATTCCTTGTTTCCAACTACATTTCTGAGAAAAATCATTCTCAAGGCTGTCATTTCAAATCAGTATAATTTATAAATGCACAGTGTGGACTAGTCATGTTATACATAAAACCTTCTAGGTTCTTTATTATTATTTCATCTCTATTCAAAATGTGTTGTACAGTGCAACACTAGAAAGATGCAAGGCTGTTCCTCAAGGAACTTCTGCCTGCATTGAACAATAAACAAAGAGGCGGTGATAAATGAAATACAACTAGCTTACAGTTAGCTTCAAAGCAGACCTCATCAGAAATCCATTTCATAATCTCTCTGCAGTGTGACAGTTTTCAAATACAGAGATCATATCTAGGAATATATGTTTAAGCCCAGAACAAGGAGCAGTGTTTGAAGAGTTGATTTGACCTTCAGTAGGCCTCAACACTTATCTCTCTGTAGTAATCTTGTTTTCCAACCACCTGTCTTGTTACCAGTACTCAGTCATGGAGACCCACACATCCAGTTACTGACGCAGCAGATAGAATCCTGTGCTCTCGTTACTCACTGTAGATTGATTCAGGCATTTCTAGCAAACCAATTGCTTTGTGTTGTACTTCTCTTCAATGGCCAAGAGCATGTGCTAGTTAACTTTGTTATATGACACACTAAATTTCCATTTCAGTTGAACTTGCAGGCCCTTGACTTTTAAATAAAGCCAGACTTAGTGATACAAACTACAACTAAATGAATTGCACCTGAGGACATACTGACAGAACAGCATTTGAGATTTTCTGCCACAGGTGTGGGCCAGGCAGTAAGAGCATGGCAGCTGTAAGTTCTCCAGGTACTTAGTAACTGGAGTCCAAAATGCCGCCTGGAAACTACAAGCCAGTGAGCCTCACCTCTGTGCCTGTAAAGATCATGGAGCACATCCTCCTGGAAGAGATGTTAAGGCACATATGACTTGAGGAGGTGATCCAAGACAGCTAGCATGGCTTCCCCAAGGGCAGATCATGTCTGACCAAACCAGTGACCTTCTGTTATGGAATGATGGTATTGGTGGAGAAAGGAAGGGTAACTTATGTTGTCCATGACATGGCCTATGACATATTCTCACACCACATCCTCTTCTCTAGATTGGAGAGAAATGGATTTGAGGGCTGAACTATTTGGTGGATAAATAATTGGTTGGATGATTGTAGCCAGAGAGCTTTGGGCAACAGCTCTATGTTCAGATGGAAGCCAGTGGCAAGTAGTGTCCTCTGGGGGTCCATCTTGGTCCTGGTGCTATTCAACACCATTAGCAATTACACAGACTTGAGTGAACCCTTTGCAAGTTTGCTGATGACAGCAAGCTGAGTGTTGCAGTTGACACAACAGAAAGGAAGGACACTATCCACAGGGACCTGGACAGTCTCAAAAAGTAAGCCTGCAGGAACCTGATGAGATTCGACGAGGCCGAGCGCAAGAAGTTGCACATGAGTTTGGGCAATCCCAAATATGTTTACAGACTGGGAGAATAAATCACTGAGAGCAGTGCTGCTGAGAAGGATCTGGGCATGAGCCAGCTGTACTTTTTTTCATGGTCAGATAGCGGCAGAAGAAAGGGGAATAGTTTTAAAGTAAAAGAGGGGATATTCGGGTGTGATGTTCAGAAAAAAAATCTGTGAGACAGCTGCCCAGAAAAGCTGTGGGTGCCCCGTCCCTGTAAGTGCTCCAGGCCAGGTTGGATGGGGCCCTGTTCTGACCTGACCTGCTGGGTGACAACCAGTCCCTGAGCAGGAGGTTGGAACTGGATGAGCTTTGAGGTCCCTTCCAGCTCAACCATGCTGTGATTCTATGATTCTGTTTCCAGAAGCAGGAGATCTCTGGGCCCTTCTTTTTGAACACTTTGGTCTTATATCTGCCATTAAGCGACAACAACAATAATGAGGGAAACGATAAAGTAATTAAAGGATGGTAAATAATGAAAATAAAAGGAAAAGATTAGCATTTTAAAAATAGACATTTTTGCTTTTAGGCAACTACCTTGAAAATGCAACAGAAAAAGTGAACAAGTCAGGGGGGTGCAGGCCATCATGAACCATGACAATCACCAGAATAAGTTATAAGGATGCCATTCAGAAAAAAAAAAAAAATGTGGCAAGGTTGCCTGGAAATTTTCTGTATGACCTTGGGGCTCATTTTCAATTTTTCAAAGCCCACATGTGGTGCCTGCATGTGTTGTGCTTACAGTAAGCAGCGTGTGCAGCTTACCAAGAAAGAGAAGTCCTGACCACTGATCTTCATGGTGCGTTTCTCACTGGAATGAAAGAGCTGCTGGACTGGCACAGCAGTGTGCGGGAATGTTTGGCCCACGGATTTACATATTTCAGCTGATAAGTAATGAAGTGCAGCAGTAGGGGCCATTATTGGCCGAAGAGATTTACAGAGAGTATCTGCAGCATACACTTGTGTATCTACAGTGGCTGTGATTACAGTGCGTTCAGTGCGAAGCATGCCATTGGACACAAGGAAGATAGAAAACAAATCTCTCCCTCCTTCCCCAAGGTTCAACATGTTTTTCCTATTTTTTCCTCCATCTTATATCAATGTACTGCATGTATTCTCATTTTGAGAATATATATTCCTCATTTTGAGGAATTCAGGGACACACTTTTGTTCCGTCTGCGCTTCCATGTCAGACGTAGCTCTGTCAGAGTGCCCCTCTGCTGCCATCTGTCACGCAGCAGCAAAATGTAATGGGATACTGGTGAGAAGGTTCAGCCTCTACTGCCATACCACGTACATCCACCTCTGATGTTCTGGACCAACATCATAACAATAGGAGGCATTACTTTCAGAGTCACCTTCACACACGGTGGATTTCTGGCACTCTTACAACAAGACAATCAAGTTAATGCAGCATACTTTGTGATCGTAGGTCTTAGAAAAAAGCTGATTTGTAGCACTGTTAGAGAACATGAATTCAACCGGTGTGAAATTTTCTACTGCTTAAGCAAAATTCAAACACATTGATCTCAAATATTTAGACGGTAACAGCATCAGTTTTGATTTCAAGCAGACTAAACTTTCAGGCTCTACTAGTTGGGAGAATGAGCAGGGGGAATGCTGTTCACACACAGTTTAACTCAGTGCATGGGAAAACTGAATGACAGCCCTTTGGCTGATGAGAAAACATTAACGGGAGATGCCCCAACCTAGATTTTGACCTCTCTCTGGTGTTCTACAGCTAGTTGGCATTGTTAGATCTTGATTTTAGGCAGAGGTGAAGCAGTTTAGAAAGTGAAACCTTTTCTGTAAGGGCAAAAAAACCCCAACAAATCAATCTGAAGTGCAGCGTATACTCCATGCAGATATCAGAACCTTAAACTGATACCTCTGAGCATAGTGAATGCTGAAATTAGTTATACAGCAATACAAGTATTATATAATTTGACTGCAAGAAGGCAGCTTCTTAATGCATCTCTGCATTTTATACTCTTTTTATCTTGCCCAGTGCTCTGTGATGTTTTTTTATGAGTCCAGCTCAGTTTTAACTGTGACAATAGGACAGGATCATTCTGTCACTCTGTTCTTGTTTAAGGGTGTACGAACATGTAGATACTTGTTTCATTAATTGCACAGTTGAAGCAACTATGTCCCATTTCCTGTTAGCAAGTGTATTTCTACTTACAGCACTGCTGGTAGAAGTTTATAAATACTGTTGTGGCTTGTTGGCAGAACAATACCAACCACAGTATCTCATAACTGCTCCATATGAAAGTGCTCCCTAGTAACAAGGTGTGTTCAAGAGGACCTAGGGAAAATGAGGTCCAAATCCATATCAAGCGATAGTAACGTATGTGTTGCCTTCTCTCATCCCTGTTAACAGCCCTTACTCATCTGTGTGTTTCCCATAGTGACCCTGACTCCTCCAGATGAACCGTGAGCTGACACTTCTGCAGTGCTGGAAATCCTGCCAGAATTGTCTTTGCATCATTCCCATGTGCCTGGCTTATTTTGTCCTGAAGTCATTACTGCAGAATGTGCACATGGGGAACGCAAGTCTCAACTGAGATTTTTTCTATTCTCAGCTCCTTTCTATGTGGATGTTAACACTAGAATGAGCTGTTCCCTTCCTGAGTATTTAAAAGGCCCCATTTTTTTCAACCTGTAAGCTGGTTATGAACAGTAATCAATTCTCATGACACTTCAGTGAGGCAAGTAGGTACAATTCAGTACAATTCAGTAAAAACTGAAAGGATAATTGAGATACAATGTTCAGTGAGCTGTTTAAAGCAATATTAAGGTCTTACTCTGTTTAGAGCTTTTTGAACAGTCTGGAAAATTGCATTAGGAGAAAGGAATCTCAGTAGCATTGATCTGATCTATGGAGGAGTAGATGACCCCACTGACCCCAGCCTAAATTGCTTTTTTCATGTTGGACAGTTAGATTAGCACTTCTTTAAATTTTACAGGATGATCCAACCGTTTCCCTCCAGGCCCAATACCATCTTCCTTCTCTATGAGAGGGTCATTGTACTGAAACATTCAAGTCAAGCTTTATTTGACCCTAGTTTGAAAACAAGCTCCTGGTGTCACAGCAGAGTCTTCAGTCAAGTAATCATCCTGCAGCATACGTCTACCTTTCATCATTTGGTCTACCTCAGCTAGAAAACTATTATCTCAAGTGCTTTTTTTTTTTTAATTTAATTCAATACATGAAGAATTTATCCAGGATATTTAAGAGAACAAAGATAAAAGAGAAGAAATTCAGCATGTGTAGTGGTTTCCAGTTTTCGTGTTGTAATCAGTGCCTCACAAAAATTCCAGGATATGGCCGTGACCTTAATAAATATACTGTGCAAATCTAGCAAGATGTCTTTAAGAACAGTTTGCCTTTTGTAATTTTAATAGAAGTGTTCAGTCCATGGAGCTCTCATGTTTATTTTTAATTAATGGGATACATTTCACGTCACATATTGCCTTCTCTATTTCAAAGGTTCCTCCATCCATCAGGGTTGGAAGTCCCACCAGCAGACAGAGCTTCAAGGAGGTCCTGCCTCAGTCTTTATTTTTTCCAGGCAAAAAAATGTACTCATGATGTGAAAGCTGACAGTAGAATTGGTAACAAAGGAGCAGGATTATGCACAGGGGTATCACCCCTGGAACTGAAGAGTTTTAAGAAATGCAGTGCAATACAAAGCAGAAGCTAAGCTGCATTCTGGTGTTGCATTCTTGCCAACCTCTGGCCAAAACTAAGAGTGGTCTTCTGCTTCTCAGCCTCATGCGTACTGACTCTATTGCAGACACTTTAGAGACAGTTTACCCAGAACAGTAAATTTTGCCTTTAGCATGGTGGTTTTAAAGATGCGTGGAGCCCTAAGTGTGCTATCTGCTTTCAGATGAATTTTGCTCTATGCAGAATAATGGGGCCAATGCACTAAAAACTTGCAACTCGTTTCCTGTCGTGTGCATGTGTTTATTAAAAAAAATAAATAAATCAGTTTCCATCCTGTTTCCTAGTGAAGCCTTCTTTGTTCTGTCTCCACCAGGCTACAAGAGCAGTGAGCAGCTGCTCTTTTAAACAGCTTAGCTGAAGTTTCTGCACCTTTCTTCTCTCAGTGGAGTCAATGGTTCCCTTGGCAACCCCAGACAAAACAATGTGGAGCCCCCAGAAACGCTGCTGCAGCCCCAGCATCATGTTTGGCTCTGTGGTCGTATCTTAAATGTGCAAGGGCTGATGCTGGACAGTTGGGCAGCAACCAAACGATGGCAAGCTGGGGATAAAGCTGCACATGGACCTACACATTCTCTGTCTATTTTGTTGGAACCACTTAAGGCAGGCTGCAATAATGCATGGCATTTTCCTCATTATCCCGTGTGTTCTTGTAATTCTAAGAACAAGGATATTTTCCTCATTTCCATAGCAACAGCCATTAGTGAAATGGAGCCGTTCAGCTCAGTCTTTATTGCTGTTGATTCCAGCCAGAAAGCTTCTTTTGTAACTAACAGTTAAGGGGAAGTCTGCAGCCTCCAGTCCATGTGCTTTCTGTGTGCTATGCTGTCTGTTCAACAAGACCTCTTCCTTCCTGATACTACTCTGTCAGAATTCCAAAGGAAAAAATACTTGGATATGTCCAATTTTTTAATGTAAACAATCTTAGCAGTGCTATCCTCATTTTTGCTATTGCGAAGACGTGGGCACAGTGTAATTCAGCTGCCAGACTCAAACCAGCAGGTGTGTTTGTGTCCCAGGAGCAAACTCATGCTCCAAGTTTTTCAGCTCTGTCCCCTTCCCTGATTGATTTACAGTTTACTCATCTTCATGCTCTTCACGAAAGCTGGATCACATCCACATGGTTCAGGGCATTTCTCATTGGTGTGACATGCTGGGTTTCCATTTCATACAGGTAAAGCTGGGACAGCACCTCTGGAGTGCCTGAGGACTATGGCACCAGGATTCATGCTGTCTTGGTCAGGTCTGGTTTACGTCAGGTTTCTGTCATGGACTTCCCCAGTGTTCACAGTGACAGTGGCATCAGCTGACAATACAAGGTGTGCTGTCCTTAATCCCAATCCCTTGTGCAAACTCCGTATTATTCCGAGATTTATCTGCAGATTAATCCAAGAATGATTGACGTTGTTTATAACATAAACAATGACACACTAACCAGTGGGCAAAATTCTGAAAAGCATAACTGGGAACGATAGACAGAAACAAGCCAGAAAATGCACCCACAAACACGTGGGAAGAAAGCAGAGAAGACCAGGCAGCACTGTTCTCGTTTGCTATTATTTACATTGTGGGTGATGCATAGGAACTCCAGGCATGGATAGGGGTCCCACAGTGGTCAGTGCTACACTGACAGGGGACGTAAGTCCAGCCTTTGATATTTGTAGTGCTTCTCTAAGACATTCAAAACAGAAAGATTTCAGGAAGATAGCCGGAACCAGAAATATGTTCCAAATACACATCCTTAACCAGATACCTCTCTTGACTCAACTGGTGCAGGAACCTGACTACTCTGTGACAATGAGGTGATGCCTTCATCGTGGCCAGGAGCCAGGTTGAAAATTATTGTCTCTGTGAGTATTACATTATTTCAACCTAAGGAATAAAATGTATACACACACAGAGAGAGAGAGAGAGAGAGAGAGAAAGAGAGAGTTGTCATCTAAATTCCTTTTGATTTGAATGCCAAATTTCATCTGCTAATATTCTGCAACAGTAAATAACCCTGACTTTAATTAAAGCCAAAGCTGAGATTGGAGGGTAACCAGTGGACCCTGAGACTTTGAGTAAAACCACCACACACTACAGGAGTCACAGGTCGTTTTGCCAGAAGTGTTTGTGGGATCTGCTGTGCTAGGTACAGCACACGCTGCATTGAGCAATAGCCCCATCCCTAAAGCACTTAGCTGTGAAAGACGAGCTAGAAAGAGTAATAATTATACTGTAGCTACATAATTTTATCAGTGATAAAACTTAGTTTAAACTCAAATACACGTATCATAAACTAAGACCCAGATTCACATTATCTACATCTCATCACACACGAGCCAACTATCTTCTCTAAGTGAGCCAGTCAGTAATGGAGTAATGGTAAAGGAGTAAGGATGGGACACATCTACATAAGGGCATACCATACACGTGGAATAAGTGTGAATAATCCCTCTTTCATCAGGAGTAATTCGCAAGAGTAATTTGAAATAGACACTAACCCCATGGTAGCCAGGCAGGATGGGATGACACACTCCATGGCTTTCCTGAGGTCACTCAGGAAGTTCATGCTGCGTGCAACCCAGAGTTCTCAGCTCAATACCTGTGCATGACATGTCTGTCTTTATTCATGTCCTGGTTTTAGTGTTTCGGTTTCAGGGATTCGTTTTCATCAGAAGTATTGAAAATATCACGAAATATCTACCTGCCGTGAAACATAATTTAAAGGACTGTAACTCAAGCAAGAAGACTGAGGTGCATAAAGGAACTTTGAGTAGCTTTTTAAATTTAAGGCTTAAAAGTTGTTATTGTTCCTCTCTACTACTCTCATCATTCCATGCTTAGTAAGATATTTCTAACTGATACTCAGTCTGTTATTTCTGGCAATCCTTCTGCATCCTCTGACAGTAAGAGTTCATCTGCAAGTGTTGGAGACGGTGCAGGTCAGCGCCAGGCTGCTGTTTGATTTAGCACTTAGCCAGAGCTGTGTCATTCCCCTCCTCTTCTGGTGAGCACAGCAGCTGCTGGTATCAGGGGCACGGGGAATGACATTCCGATCGTGCGTGTTAACCTCTGGTGATGATCTTACAGTGCAAACAGAAAAGATAAGTTCGTTGTTCACTGCCTCGGGTTCTCAGACACAGGGATTAGTGATGAGGTAGTCCTGCCATCGCTGATGGCCTTCATGTCCTTCTTCTGGTGGTCACTGTCAGCCTGCCATTAACCCGTTTCCTGTGGTGCTAAGCAGAGCACAGATGGCCTCTCTGTCCTCATGTGTGGGACAAACTAATAGGAGGAGGCTTTCCACGCTACGGATACTGAAATTGATTGGTCACAAAGCACTAATATCATGACCTAACTCACACCATTGGCTTCCCTAGGATGAGAGGTGGTAATGCAAGTTAGGTTCACCTGCAGTGAGTGCTGATAATTGTTACCCATTTACTGGCCATGCAGGTGTACTGGACAGAGCTCTGTGGCTGTGCAGATGCAGCCATGTGAGACACCTCCAAATCTGACAGTGGATTGCCCAGCTTGCCTGACTCCAGGGGTAGCCAGAGTTTCCCATATTTTTCCCATGCCAGGGAGTCTTGTTTTAAAAGCTTAATGCAGAGTAAATGCAGAAGTTGCATAGGTAGTGACTGCATTTCAAACTATGTTTTCATGCAGTCTCCCTGCCACAAGATTGGAAAGAATACGGGAAAGCTGGTGAAGAGATGCCCAGTGCACTGCACCACTGGAATAGTCAGCTTTCTAGACGGCACAGAACCATCAAAGGGTACTCCTAGTGGCAGGAAATGTCATTTTTTTTTATCAGCACGCCCCAGCAGATTAGTCATACTCTGTGCTTTTAATAATCCCAGATGAACTCTAGGAGTTCCTGTGGGTATGATCTTCATTCAGGCCCTTACACATGCATGCTATGACAAATCTTTCTTGCACAATTATTCTTCAGGTAATAAAGAGCAGCTATGATTCTGGGTTAAAGACTGGAGACAGGATGCCCTGTATCTTTCACTGTTCACGAACCCTCACCCTGTTTTTTTTTCTTCCAAATTGTATGCAGGTTTTATGTCACTGATGTCTGGGCTAGAAGATAGCGTGTTTGTAAGTACATTCTTCGTTTTACTTACAGTAACTACTCTTACCATAGTGACTGCTTTATACTTAAAAGCAGATATTTTTTCTGCTATCTTTTAAAAGGCCTAAGAAATCCTTCCAATTTCTGCAGTTTCCTGGGATGTCCAGCCCCAGGCACACACTTCTGCCGGACCTGTTATCTCTCTGCACCCCAGCTTCTGCAGCTATTGACAATCCCATCAGTACGACTTACAGAGGGACTATACACAAGCTGTTCAAGTGTTTGTCTTCTTTTTACTTTGAGTGTTGCTCCTTCCTGGCCAGCTTTTCTCGATCAGATCTGTGACTGTTTTCAGAACTAGAATTTCTTCAGGTGTACACATTTACGATGTTAAACAAACCAGATACACGAGGGCTGTTCCAAAAGTAGTGTCTACCACTTTATGATGTTGGCCCACCACATCAGAGGGGGATGTTGGTGGTATGGCAGTAAAGGTTGAGCCTTCCAACCAATATCCCATTACGTGTTGTTGCCATGTGTCTGTTACTGTGAGACCTTTGGGCTGGGGCCACATTAGCCTGTAAATAATTTTAAGAGGTACTCTTGACACTTAAATTGTAGAGTACAAATGCAGGGACAGTTTTGATTATCAAGTTGCTAACTCTGAAAAAATACCAAAATCACTGAAAATGAAGTAGAAAAATAACAGAAGTTTCCATATACTCATTCTGAACTCAAGGAACATGGCTGGCACTCATCCCTTCCATACTTAGAAGTCCAAGCTGTGACAGGGCTGTGACAGGACCTATTGTGTTCGCCCATATTGTACTACCTTCACCTAAGATATCATGCAAATGTCAGCAGACAAGACATTCCATGCTTTCCGTTTGTCTTCATCAGAGATTGTGCTGAACAAGACTGACTGAACAGATCTGCACTACCTTCAGACAATAGTTGACGTTATGATTACCCCAGTTTTGTTCCTGTTAAACCAGTGATGTTTGCTTACAGGATACAGCCTTCAGACTGCAGAAAGCTTTCTTTGGGCAAGTTCCAAGCTGAAGTTTCCCCAAATAACACTATGCTGCAGATGATTAAAACTTTCTATTTGTGAGATGAAAGGATGCAGCTAAAGGCGTCCATATATGTGTTGCCTCATTTTATCTAGGACATAAAAAATCAAGTCACAGAAATAATGACTTGGCTTAAAAATTACAAACTTCCTTTTTTTTTTTTTTTTTTCTTCTAAAACAGATGAGTATTTGGATGTATTGGGAGGTTGGGAGGTTTTAATTGTATTTTGAACTCTTGGCCATATGTGAATGTTGCTCACAAATTCAGGCTTTTCTCTGTCACACTTGTGGAAAAATGTCTGAAGAAAAAACGTTATGCTAGGAGGAAAAATATGAGAAGAAATCCCCAAATTTCTCCTCAATCACTGGTAATTATCATTCATTGCAATGTGTTTGCTGCACAAAATCGGCTTGGTGGTTTACAGTTTGGATCCAGTTTTACCCTTCTGTGTTGTTTGCCGAATAATACAAGGCCAGTTGCACCAGATTTCACATTCTGATGAAATCTAATTACCTGGGCTTCTGTTCAAAGAAGCTCTTTAGTGTAAATCCAGTTCTGTGGATAGCAGTGAAACTGCCTTTATGCTAATAGCTACTTATATTGTTTAAATTAAGTCACTGCATTTTTTTTTTCAACAAGGAAATGACCAATTAAATAGAGAATTTTAGAAAACTTTCTTACTCACATTATGCTAGAGAATGTACTTGTTTATGGCACATTTTGTCAATCACTACATGCAATAGACAAAAAAACTGTCATCTAATAAATACAATGATTGATAGGCAGAGTTGGTAACCTTTTTGAAGACACTGGCTGTCCTCCAGTCTTCAGGCACCTCTCCCATTCTCCAGGACCTCTCAGAGATGATGGAGAGCTGTTCAGCAATCACCTCTGCCAACTCCCTCAGCACACGTGGATGCACCCCATTGGGGCCCATGGATTTATGTACACTGATGTCACATAGACACTCTTGGACTATCTCCTCCCTCACCAAAGGGGAGCTTTCCATTCCCGAGACCCTCTCACTTATCCCCATGGTCCAGGAGTTCTCTCAGTGAAGACAGAAGCAAAGAAGATGTTCATTATCTTCACCTTCTCTGCATCTCCGGTTACCACAATACCCCCCTCATTCTGTAGGGGACCCACATTTTCCCTAGTCTTTTTTTTATTGTTGACATACTCAGAAATCCCCTTTCTCATTATCCTTTATCTCCTTTGCCAGATCCAATTCCAGCTTGGCTTTGGCCTTCCTCGTTGCATTCCTGCAGGCCCTGACCACATTCCTGTGTTCTTTCCAAGCAGTCAGACCTTTTTTCCACATTTCATGAACCTTTCTCTTCCCTTTGAGTTTACGCATGATCTCCTTGCTCATCCACACAGGTCTCCTGACACCCTTGCCTGATTTTTACGTTGTTTAAATACTGACCAGCTCTCACAGACCCCCTTGCCTTCTAACATAGGGTGTCCACAGGATAGCTCCTAGAACATCCCGGAAGAGATCAAAGTCAGCTCTCCTGAAGTCCACGGTAGCAATCCTACTTTTGCTTCTTCCACTCAAGATCTTGACTCCACCATCTCATGATCACTACATCCCAATCTGCCCCCAACCTTCACTTTCCTAACAAGCTCATCCTTATTAGTAAGAACAAGGTCCAGTAACACTCCACTCACTGTCGGCTCCTCCACCACCTGCATCAGAAAATTATCTTAACAGATTGCAGGAACCATCTGGAGGTATTTCCCTGCAATCTCCTATGATAACAACATCCCCAAGTCCTTCTTTGTCCTGTTGGCCCCCACTCTCTTCTCCCATCTGATCTAGTTGACAATTCTCAACTACTTGCTCCACCCTAGCGAGCAATATTTTCTTCCATTTCCCCTTCATACCTACTTTAAAGCCCTCTCAACAAACCCTGCAAGCTCCTGGCTTAGGATCTGCTTTCCCTTCAGAGAAGGAGGGTCCTCTTGGAGAAGGAAGATCCGCTTCCCCTTGAGAAGCAATTGGTGGATGCTGAGTCTACATAAAATAAAAAGTGTTTGATCCCTACAGGACAAAGGAGTCACTGAAAGTGAAGCAAAACAGATAGAAAAAACAAAACAAGTCTTAGCACATGCTGAAATCCAGAAACC
Source organism: Oreortyx pictus (assembly GCA_036925125.1). NCBI lineage: Eukaryota > Metazoa > Chordata > Aves > Galliformes > Odontophoridae > Oreortyx > Oreortyx pictus. Next base: position 1,982,648 of record JAUPFR010000004.1, on the reverse strand, counting down.
TGGATTCCTGTTCTGCCCAGCATTCCACACTTCTGTGTTGTCATGTACTTGGCTACAATGAGAGACAAAATACTGTTTTTCTGCTGAAGCCAGTTTTCTTAACTGTACTCACTGAATTTGTTGAACATTAAGCATGAACAGAGATGGGAAATTATGCCTCATCTGTATTGCAGGGCTGCTTAACACACCCCCTGGAGCAGAGGACTGCAGGTAGAGATGGAGTGCTAAAAACCATATTCATCTCTTAGTCTGTCATTAAATACTTATTACGTGGTCTGTTTCTCTATGTCCACAACAGAATTACATACTGTGGGGATAAGGCTCCATGTCCAGCTGCCCAGAGAAGCTGTGGGTGCCCCATCCCTGCAGGCTCTCCAGACCAGGTTGGACAGGACCCTGTTCTAACCTGACCTGCCCACAGCAGGCTCCCAGGTCTGGGTGGGCTTTAGGATCCTTTCCAACCCATCCATTCTAAAATTCTTCGATTCTGTGACATTACAACTTGCTAGCCATTGGACTGTGAGGGTTTGTGAATGAAAAACTGTTTCTGTTTCATAAGTACATATGGAGGAAATAAGAGAAACGTGTATTTTGTGGGGCAGGGAGGTTACAAACCATGTGGTTGAGAATACTCTGGAGGAGCATGTGAGGTCACGAGAGGAGATTAATTGGCTTTGCCTCTCAGTTTGTTTTAACAAATTCAGTTTATACTTGTTGGACTGTGGCATGCTTGTACAAAACAAGCCTGTTTGCCAAGAACTCCTTTATGCAGAGAATAAAAAGTGATTCCTGGAACACCAAAAACTGTCAGTCATAACAATGACCACATACCACAGAGTTGAAAACATGTGTTCATTTTAGTTATTCTTCTTTTCCTCAACCGTGAACAGATTAAAGAAGAATACAAGAAATAACTCTTTAGATGAAGGAAGGAATAGACATGGAGCCCTTGCACTTGAGATGCATCGTGATGCTTTAGGCAGCACCCATGGCATGGAAATGTTTGGAGCTGAAGGCCCGTGGCCTCAGCATCGCATCTGAACCTGGTGGCACTGCTTGGTGCCAGGAGCACTGTGCACAGCCACCCAGCATCACTGGCAGTGACCGGGGCTTAATGCCTGAGGCATCAGCAAGGGGATTCACAGAACCATGAGACAGGCTTGAAAGTCCCGCCACAGAATAAACACTCTGGTTTCTTTATGAACCCTATAGGTTTCAAAGCCCTGGCTGCAATTCAGACACTTCCTAGGTTGAAATCTTGAGAATTAGAAATGTCTAAATAGGGATTGTGACTCTTCTTTAAACATTCGAGAATAGAATTAGAGGCCATAGGAAGTAAAAACATCTTTCCTGAGACTTAAAATGCTGCCTGTAGCATTTGCAGAAATCCAGAATGATCAAGGATACAGTTTAACATACCTTTTTTTTTTTTTTTTTACCAGAGTTGTCTTTAGAAGTTCCATGTTTGTTTCATTCCTCTAATCCTCACTGCTGCTCACTGTTCCTGTGTTTTATTTGTAGTGGCAGCACAGCTTGTTGTAATGTATAAAATGCATTAAAATTTTTGTCTTAAAAATAAGATTATTTTCTCTGTAACTTTATTTTTCAGATATCTCTGGCAATGGTTTACAGAGGCCTGTAAGGCAGTTTCTGATTTTTTCAGCAGTTGATTTAGGCTGGATGACTTTCATCCTTGACTTTTGTGCAAGGAAAATTGTATGAAGAGTTTATTTTCTGATGGGGAGGAGAGAAGCAATGGAGGGAAGCAGTGGAAGCTGCAACAGAGCCAGATAGAAGAGATGATGTTTGCTTAAAAACTCTATCTCAGAAAGAAGAGTGGAAAAATACATCTATATTGCTTATTTCCAGCTACTAAAATCTACTAATAAAGAGGCAGTGGTCAAAAAGGGCTTTCACAGTTTCTGTGTACGAGTATCCCATTGCAGTATCTCTTAAAGCAAAGGACATTTTTCAGTAGGACAAATAATTCTGTTCTCAAGTTCCTAAAGAAGAAGCAATAGAGAGTCCCAAAGAAACCTCAGAAAACAAGGGCAAATTTAATTAGTTAGGTGCAGAGTACTTACTCTGAAATAAGCTGCTAATGAAGAAACTGTAGGGAAGATTGCTCTTTATTGACAACCACTATTTACCAAGGCCTCAGTACAGACTTCTCTGAGGAACTCCCACCAGCCTCTATACCTAACTGGATGTGATCTGGGGTCCAACTCCAACCTCCTTCTTTAAAGGAAAAAAAAAAAAGATTAAATAAATTTTCAGATTGTTGGAAATATCGAGCTTAAAGTGATCATCATCAATGTCTTTTTTTTCTCCAGAGAGAAAGTAACTGGTAGTAGCATTCACAGCACACGCTTCCCTTGTTGCTGTCTGACTTCACCTCAGCCTTGATAGCAGATGGCAAGGGGACACTGCATATGTTTTGAATCAAAGAGGCCAGAGGAAAAGTGGTATTGGAGTCATAGTAGAAATATGAGTAGGAATAACTTTCCCATGCTTACATCTGTCTGCAGAACACTGAGGATGAAGACACTTTTGTGGTTCAACTCCAGAATTACAGAAAGATCTGTGTGTTTATTTTTAAACTTCTCAGATAATATTTTCTGTAGAGCCCTGAGCAAATCACCTGCAGTAGTGTCTCATTTCCTTTCTTTTAATTCTCTCTCTCTTTCTCTCTCTTCCTCTCCCTCCCTCCCTCCCTCCCTCCCTCCCTCCTTCCCTTTCTTCCCTTCCTTCCTCCCTTCCTCCCCTCCTTCCTTCCATCTTTGCATGTTCACATTCTTTTAGCAGATTATGTTCTTCTCCTGTTCCACGACTAGATCAGTTTCATCTTAATCTTTCTCATTTCTTTAAATCTCATTACTCAGTAACTTACCAGTCAAAACTTCTAAGCCTGACTGAAAGGCTTAGGTTCTGGAAAAAACATAGTCCTTCAAGTGACCTTTATATATATAAATTTCCATTGGTCTGAGCTAAGACAGCAATTTTACATAAGTTCAGATATTCTATATATGAATTTACGTAGCCTGAGCTTTCTCTTCTATAGAATAATGATGGGCTAAACATAAGAATAAGAATTAGAAAATCGAATAGGTAAACCAAAGAGAGACAGTGAACATTACTTGTCATCATTTCTGCCTTCGTCAGTGCTGAATGTTGTTTATGTATTTATGAAGACTAACAGAACCCTCCTTTTCTACTTCACTGCCCCTTGAGCCTCAAGATGCTTCAGATGACAGAAGTGGCCTCCAAAGGCCAAAGAAGGACCAAAACAGAAGGGATTTTCTCCTTCTGTGTGCACAAGCGAAAACAACAAGCAGCACGGCTGTACTAAACTGTGGTTCACTTCTTTCACATCCTGAGATGGAAAGCAGCCAATGAACATTTGGATAGTAAGTGCCGAGCTGCTCAGTACAGCATTGGCTAGGGCCCGATCTTAAACCATAATAAAATATCCTATCAAAAGATAAACAGAATTTTAAATATCAATGCCTCTTTGTCCTTGACGCTCCCCTCGTGGATTGTTTTCACTGTGTACATGTCACCATTTTTCTGTCAGCACCACACCTCTGAGCCTCCTCGGGCAATGTTTATCCTGTTTCCCCCAGGATGTCTGTGAAAGCCTTCATTTGTTAAGCTATGTCTGGGAATTCTAAGCACTCTTATATCATTTGTGCCCTATCCGAAGCAGTTTGCCAAGTTGTAGCTGTTCTGCAACAGTCCTCCTTCTCTTCAAGGTGCGGGGCACTTACTGTAACATTGTTCTTAGAAAATCTGCCAGACTCTCATCTAAGTCCACGTTTTCTCCAGTTTTTACTTGCTGAAGTATTTCAAGTATAATACAGAAATATTTTGTGTATGTGCCACCATACACAAAACCAAAAGCAGAGATTCTTGGCGCGTTTGCAAAAGCTTTATATAATCAGGAGCACGCTCCTGCAAAAGAGGAGGACTCTCTGGCAGCAGATATGCTGAACAGCACTGAAGTTCCTCTCAAATTCTGAGTAGATACACAATCTCTCCACCAAGAGTTCTGGGGCAGTGGATCAAAAGCTTTTGAGAAATCAGGCACAGACACACACAATGATATTCCTCTCTCTCTGCTTTGTCAGAGGTTCTTCAACAGTCCTCACCGATGGGATGGAGGATCAAGCTTTGCTATGTTTGTTTTTGGTTTTGTTTGCTTTTGATTATGTTACACAGAGGAGAAAGGACAGAAGGATTTCCCTCTTTGGCAACAGCTTCAGCCACAACAAACTGCGTAAGGAGAGCTGACTGCTGGCTGTCAGTGCTGATTTTTCTAGGGCTGCACCTCCCTCTCTCACCAAAGGGCCCAGAAGATGTCAGTGCTGAGCTGTGCTCTTAGGGCAGCGTCTCAGCCAGGACACTGGCAGTCATGACATGCACAGGTACTTGGCTGCACACGTACTGAAATGGCTAAAAGAAATCAGAGGACCCCCTACATGTCATCACAGCACCAACGTATAGCCCTGTATGGTGATCAACAACATCTTGACTTGAAGATTCAATTTTTCCATAGATACAAAGAAGATAAGTGCATCATATTTGGCAGTTTACCCTGCAGGCTTTCAAATTTTCAGGCATGTCTAAAAACAGATTTTTTGTTTAAAATAGAGAAGTGATTCTAGCAGAGCATGAACAGAGCTGATGCATACTGAAAGCAGAAAGACAGCTATGGGGAATACATCAAGACTGAGAGATGCTTGAAGGGAATAGATACTCTAACTCTGAACCAAGAAGTGAAATAGCTGAAATAGGTACTTTCCTACATACTCTGGGGAACCAAGCAAGAAAGTAGATCTCAAAGGATAATGGAAAATTAGAAGACAAGATGGCATACCAACCTGCAGTACTGCGCGCTGGGAAAGCACACAGACATCACGCCTATCTCTGTGGCTGTGGTACTGTATTGAGTTGTGACGTGCCATCATAATTACAGTCATTTAAGCAGTGGTAATGCCTGGATAACTTATCCTACAGTTAAATATCTTCTGGTATTTTCTCATCACTAAGAAAGGAGATGACTCAGCAGTGACTTCTCCAGTGATTAAGCTTGCCTGAGAAGCTCCTGACTCCCCATTCCTCCTCCCCTGCTGCTCATCCCTCAAGGCTCACACCCCAGGGATGTGCCTTAAAGCTGTCTGGAAGTGTCAGGAAAGGCTTATTTGAGAAAATTTCAGAAGCAAAGTGTACGATTGTATCACTCATCTCGAGAAATGGTGACAGTAAGCAGAAACAAGCTGCCAGGGTGGAGAGGAACTTCTCCAGACACCTTCTTGTTGCTGGAGAAAAATTGTTAAATGATCATCAGGGTCATGCTTAGCCTACCTATATATAGCCAGCATGGTAGCAGTTGCTGTTTGAGGCCATAGAAATTAACTGATCTGCCCATCTGTCTCTATGTTTATGCTTTGCCCTGGAAGTGTAGTCTCTGGATGCCACATCATTTGACAAGCAGTACTTACGTTAGACCTTGCCAGAACTGAAGGGTGGGACTCATTAGTCATTATATCTCTTGTAAGCAGCTCCAAGCCAGTCCACTTCTGTCCCTGGAAAGGTGATTCAACAACTCATTCTGAATGCCATCTCTGAGCAAATAAAAGCAAAGAAGGTTATCAGTAGTAGTCGGCACAGATGATCTTCAAGAGGACATCATGCTAGACCAACCTGGTAGTCTTCAGGGATGCCATGACTGGATGGGAAGGTGAGGAGAGAGCAGTGGGTGTTATCTACCTTGTCTTCAGGAAGTCTTTTGATACTATCTCCCAGGACATCTTTCTAGGTAAGCTTAGGAAGTGTGGGATAGATGGTTGCACAGTGAGATGTACTGGGAACTGGCTGACTGGCAGAGCTCAGAGGGTTGTGATCAGCAGCAGAGTCTGGTTGAAGGACTGTAACTAGCAATGTTCCCCAGAGAACATTGGATATTGGATCTGGTACTGGATCTGATCTTGTTCAGCATCTTCACGAATGACATGGGTCAAGGGATAGAGTGCATCCTTAGTAAATTTTCTGATGACACAAAGCCAGGAGAAGTGGCTGACACACCTGAAGACGGTGCTGCCATTCAATGAGACCTGGGCAGACTGGAGAGCTGGTGGAGATTCTGATGAGGTTCAACAATGGCAAGTGTAGAATGTTACACCTGGAAAAGAGTAATCACACAAACTCGTGCAGGTCAGCCTGCTGGAAATGATCTCTGCAGAGAAAGACCTGCATGCCCTTGTGGACAACAGGTTGACCATAAGCCAGCAGTGTGCCTTGGTGGCCAATGGTGTCCTGGGGTGCATTCAAAAGAGTGTGGCCAGAAGAGCATGGGAGGTGATCCTCCCCATCTACTCTGCCCTGATGAGGCCGCATCTAGAGTATTGTGTCCAGTTCTGGGCTGCTCAGCTCAAAAAAAGAGAGGAATCTCCCAGGGAAAGTCCAGTAGGGGGCCACAAAGACGACCAGGGTCTTGAAGCGTCTCCCTTATGAGGACTAGATCTTCAGAGCTCCCTTGCAATCCCCATAATTTTGTGATGCTATGAACACATTAGGCAATCCCAAACGTATGGCCCCAGAATGAAGCATGGCCGATGAAGCATCTACATAGAATCAATGCTAAATGCCAACAAAATAAGATAAACTCTTATTTATCTTTTCCACAAAAGAAGATTAAGAACATTTAAGTTGCCAGTTTGTCAGCTTAATGAAAAACAGTTCCCAGAGTTACGGTATGGTGCAGGTGATTTCAGTCTGCTACTGAAGAGTGCAATTCAGTTATTCAGACACACTGTTCTTCAGTCCCGCCTCTGTACTTTTTGCTCCTCTTCACCACTATTGGTGCTTGTTTGACCAGCCTGACCACAGTTAACCTAAAAGAAACTACCCTAAACAGCAAAATCATGAGTTTTATCCATATTTGTTTTTGTAAACTGACTCACCTTGCTCGCTTGAGTCCTGAAGTGGGTGCCCGTTGCTGTCCACAGTCATGGCAGCAGTGCTGTATCTCAGTTAATGTCGAGTATCCCCACTAGCCTAGCTGTGTGTATATCAGTTTGTTTAGGCCTGAATGAGACAGAAAGACTAGAGAGCATTTGATCTGAGTACAACGTCTTTAAAAGCAACTGGCTGATAATGAGGAAGTGCTCTGCTGGATGATGTTGGCAAAGAGCTTCTGAGGGAAGAAAGGATAGAAACTGCATTTATTTAAGTTCAGGGAAACTTCAGCAATTTCTGCATCAAGCCTGTACCTTCTGCTTGAGCAACTCTGCACCTCTTTAAAGCACATCACCAGTTCTTGGGAATATTAATAAGCTCAGGGTAAATGAGATTTCCGGTGATTAACTGACTTCAGTGTTAGAAATTTATGCCTCATTTCTGCTCTGGTTTTGATTAGCTTTGAGTTGCAGCAAGTGGATCTCCTTGCACTGCTAATCTACTCACACTGTTCCATGCACCTAAAGAAACAAAGGACTAGAAATGTTCTTATAAAACTGGTATTTTGCTGTCAGTCTCAAGCACTGCTGATAGGATGTACATTCCTGAGAATCTTTATAACGTCCCATTCACCTCTGATATTCAGTCTCTAGGAAGTTTCAGGGAGGACATCTTAGTGTATATGCATAGCACTCATTTCTTTGTGAAGTTTATGCAGTTCACTGCTGAATATTTTGAATTATTTTGTGAGATCAGCATGCTCATCTGCATATATATTATGGATTTTTACTTTTAGCCTTTATCTGATGTGCTAGACAATGGCCATAGCTGGAGAAGAGACATCAGATGTAGTGGGCAGGAATGATGCCAAGATGTCTGTCCTTGGATGCTCGTGATTATCTTTTGTCTGTGGAATCTGCCAACCACATCAGCAGACTCACAAGCTGGGTTGACTGGCAGGTTTGACTGGAAGGACCAGAAGATTTTATGTTCCTTTTGCAGCTGGAAGATAAATAATCTGTTGGGTTATTTGGCAAAATATCATCTAAGCAATTCCCTTGCGAGATCACTGAAACTTTACCACATGGTGAGAGGAGAGGAACCAAGGAGTCCAGGAAGACTGTACTACCTATGCTAGCCTCCCTGGTGGTTGGTAAGGCAGCTAAAGGCTTCTCCATTGGAACCCAATGCCAGGCAAGTGCAACAGGGTGTACCTATTGTGGTCTCCAAGCCTGTAATAGGAGCTTTTTTTCCCATGGCGTCAAACTTGCATGCATGAAGTCTGGCTTCTCAGATTTATAACTGCAAAATACATTCATGACATTCAATGAGAAAAATCCATTGGAAAAACAGAAGTAAATGTGGTAGGCTGCATGTTTTAAATGCCTAGGAATTAAAAAAACGTGGAAAAATATTTTCCTGTTCATACTATGTACATAAAAGAGGCACAGATTCCTATGTGTATATATGATATGCAATAAAGACGAGTGAATATAATGTGTCCAAAACTTCCTGGGAAGAAAATCCTAGAAAACCTAACACACTTCCTTATGAAAGAATTTTCAATATCTTAACAAAAAGTCATGTGCTACCAATTCAGTTCTTTTACAAAAGTGTAAGAAATGATTAAATGAAGAAACCTATATCCATTTTATTGATAATCCTTCATCTTTATTGATGTCCTCTGAGAGCAGGGGTCTACCTGGGAAGTGCTTTTTAAGGTAGCTGACTACTTCACAGGTGTATTAAGATATCCCACAAAGCTGAGATGTCCTCTCACAGGTGAAACACAGTGTGCCTACACAATCTGTGAAGTGCTCTTTGGACTCATTGTCTTACATAATGTTCCAAAAAGTCATGCTATCAGGATGTGGTACGTCACGCATGAGCATGGCTCAAATGATGACTGTCACCATTGCACAAAAGAAGCCTGGCTTGAGTTAAGATCTGTCATACTGCCTCCATATAAGATTAGTTCAGCTGAAGAAGTATTCTGCCTTAGATACAAGGTGATTTGTTCAACAGCCTTATTAACATTTGGATGAAATCCTAGCTTGAGGAAGTAGATGTTCACATATGTGATCCAAATAGACTGCATTGAAGAGGGCTGAAAGGACTGACCAGAGCCCTTTCAAAAATGCTAAAATGCATGAAAGATGCCTAACAATGGGGGAAAAAAGGAAAAACAGCATCTATTTTCAAAAATGTTCCAGACTGCTGGAGAAATACAAGTTAGTCAGTCTCACTGGGTCTGGAGCAAGTCCCCCTGAAGCAGTTTTCTAGGCACATGAGGGAAAACATGGTTCTGCAGTGCTGGAGTGGTTTGTACAGCAGTAAGTCAAGCTTGATCAACCAGGTGTCTTCTGTGACACAAACACTGAGGGAGAGCAGTGGGTGTCTCTTTAGCAAGTCTGACAGTACTTGTTCCCATAACATTCTTCTATCCAAACTGTGACAACACAGCCTGGGCAGCTGGGTGGCCAGGTGGATAACCACCTGCTTGGACAGTGGGTCTCAGAGGATGGTGAATGGTAAGTCATAACCTGTGCTGATACTGGTAACATCTTCTCCTCAGGGACAGCTGGGCAGTGGGACAGGCTGCCCAGAGAGGTTGTACCATCTCTGGCCTTGGGTGTTCTCAAACACAGGCACCTGCTTTGGTCTCACAGATGACCTTGAAGGTCAGGGTTGGGCTACCTACACATCAGCATCACTTTGAATCAGAATGAGTTTGAATGTCTTTATGTTGAACAATCTGAGACCTTCATCTGGAAAAAAATAAAGAGAAAAAACAACACATTACCCCTCAGCCCAAAAATTCATGCAAGATTTTTCATTCTGTGTGGTGGTATTTGTCAGCGTACTGAGAAAGGATTCACAACTGGAATTATTCCTACAGTTTTATTGTGACAGAATGTCTTCCAGAAACCCTTGGCTGTATTTGTCCTGATTATTGGGTGTCACAGTTCTAACTTTGCTGCAATGCCAGAAAAATCCACCACAAGCTCCTTGACATCAGTTTATGTGGCATCATTCAGACTGGCTGATCATCTCCTGCATTAAGAGTTATTTCAAAGATCTATCATGCATGCTTTAATGCAACAGCTGGGGATTTCATAAATGGGGATTTGAGATAATTTGGTTGCTTTTGTTTCTCTGTTTTATCCCTTCTCTCATCTAGAAACCTTTTCCATATACAAAATCATCTGAAGTGGGGAGTATAATTCTTCAGGAGAATGTCTATATCTCCTGCACAGCATAGCTCTCACAGATTTCAAGCAGTCTGTGAGCTTCTCTGCTTCTGGAAATGAATACTAATGAAACTAAATGGTATTTTGTTGTTTTTTTCTTTTTAGCTTAAGTTTGAATGTGTGGGGTCTCCAGTTAATTCCTGTTCATGGCAAATACTATCAAGAAGCATCCCTGGGTGGATTCTGGTGCTAATGAACAACCCTGAGATGTTTTTTAGCTCCCAACTTCTGTGGGTTCCATTCCTAAAAAGAACAACATAGCCTTAAAATACTGCCTTATGGAACAAGACACAGTCATAGGGCACAGACATGGGGCACATAATGCAGCCTGTATTCATTTTTCTTTCAACTGAAGTACCAAACACATATTATTTTACTTCTAATTCATGTTAGATAAGCTCATAAAGGGTGTTAAAATACCACAAACCTCTCTAAGGCTTATCTCTCTTTTTGCACAAAAAATGAAAATACAAATTAAGTATAGGTGGTTTGTTTCCCTGTATATCTAGTGGGTCCATGAAATGTGGAAAAAGGGTCTGTCCATATGAAGATTATAGGAAAGTTGTCAGAGCCTTTAGGGATGCAATGAGGAAGGCTAAGGACCTCCTGGAATGTAACTTTCAAAGGTGGTGAAGAATAACAAGGAAGGTTTTTTTTAAGTATGTCAGTGGTGAAGGGAAGACAACGGAGGACATGGGTCCTAACAAATGAGGTGGGTGACTCGGTAACAAAGAACACAGAGAAGACAGATTCTGAATTCTGTCTTTGCTTCAGTCTTTACTACAAAGATTAGCCCTCGGGAATCCCACACCCTGGAAGTAAAAGAGAGAGTCTGGGGTGCCTGGATGCCTACCTCTGTGACATACTGCAGGAACCTGCTGTAGTAGGGGCTTGGACTTGGTGATCTCTTAGATTCATAGATACATTAGGTTGGAAAGGACCTACAAGATCATCTAGTCCAACCATCCTCCCACCACCATCCCTACCCACCAAGCTACTAAATCAAATCCCTTAGCACCTCATTTAAATCTCTTGAGGTTCCTTACAACCCCTGCAATTCTATGATTCCGTGAATTATTTGCTTTTGCTATTCAAGAGTTCTTTCTGATAGTAGTTTTACGTTCTTACCATCACCAGGTGGCTCAGTAGACGGTATGGAGTGTCAACTAGACCGAATCTTCAGCCAAGTTTCTTAGGCCACACAGCACACATCATGAAAACCTGCCCTTAATTTTCCAAAGTCATACCACAGCCAGTGTCATATTGGTTACCTGGGAGTTCTGACACTAGAAACTTCTGTCAGACCCTTGTGAGCACGACACTACTGACATGACTTATCAACACTGCAGAAAACAGGTGTGGCAAAGAGCCTTGTAGAAATGCATTTGTGCTCCTGGTAGTACCATATTCTGAAGGTGTACTGTAACCTGTGTTATGCAATCAATTCTTGCACAACTGTGTCATTCCTATGCCTGTACACTATAAGCCATGCACTGTAAGATGCTTTATTATTCAAATAATTTTATAATATGCTTTTGCTGCATGCCATTATAGGCAACTTAAACATGAACATGACAGCGCAAGGAAATAGATGACAGAGTGGAGTGATGGCCCAGCAGAACTGGCAGTTTTGTCATCTCAAGATTAAGGAGAAGGTGATCGGTTTTTAAATTTATTCCTTTGTGTATTTGGCTTCTTATGCCTTCCTGGGGGAAAAAAAAAAGTCATAGGATGAGTCTTTTTGGACTAAGCTGGCCTGGTGCAGGATTTAGGGTTTTCCACGGGAGTTGCCAATGGAGCATGCTAACTGCAGCTGCTCTCTCCTGCTGGCTCTCTGTCACCTGAAAGCTGACCCAAGTGCTCAGATGAGAATACAGCAGTCTCCTGTAGTAGAAAGGGTCTTAGTGCTACTCACACAGACGCAGTGGAGGGGAAGCAAGAGAACATCATGAAACACTTGAAACACAACTACCTAGAAACTCATCTCAAATTGATAGCACTGCCAGCACCAAAGTGAGCTGAGATGATACAAGGAGAATAGACAGACTCATACTGCCATAGCATCCCTGTGAACCGGAAGCAAGTGCTGCTTGTGACTGCAAACCCATGGCAGCGGTCCTGGGGACACTCCTGGCAAACTGCACAACCCTCTCCTGGCTATGGGTACTGGTATGACAAGCAGTGCCCTGATTTCACTGAAGAGGAATATCTTGGTGGTCCCTAAACCTGTTCACCTTGGGATTCCCATTGTCTCACTAGTACCTTCTACATAAGCATTGCCACATTTTTGCTAAGTGCTACAGCCTTCTCGGTTGTCTTTCTTTCATCTGTTACAGGTGACAGCTACAGACTGTTAGTATGAATTCTGTGTGTAAGTTGTTCCAACCAACAGACAACCCTATGTGTTGATACCAACCCTTTTCTCTCTCTTCCCTGTCTCCAGTTACTAAATGCAATATTTCAACTGGAAGACAGGGAACATTATTTCCATTAATTTCTGCAGTATAAAAAGTCTGCCCTTATGCACTGCAGCCAGGATAGGAAGGGAGAGTTTCAGCACAGAATCATAAACACCCACGGAAGGTTTCTGTATACCAAATCATCTAATCACAAGTAGAAACCTGACTTAAGAACATTTTGCAATGATTATTACGCTTTCGATCCATGATCCTGAAAGTACTTAGACATGAAATAACTCACTCAAAGTCAGGCTTGGAGGCAGTGGTAAGGACTCACATCAAAGCTGACAAAGCACTACTTAAAGAGTAAATAAAACACACTGCATGATTTCAGTTTTATTTCTGTCCCTTGTGCAAATGCTACCTCAAATCTGACGGTTCCTCAGACTACATTTAATTACTGTGTATGAATAAAATATTGTGGGTGCCAACAGTAGTACACGCATCAGAAGAACAAGCCAGCCCTTTTCTTCACATCACTCTGTCCTTCTATGAGGCACCAACAGAATCAATTTCCAATGCGTTAATGCCTTTTTTTTTTTTTTCTTAGACAAATCAAGCCCTTTTCTTCTGATGTTACAGATCAACATAACTTGAAGTCACTGGCAGTTAATAGGATTTATTAATGATCACAATATGGAAAAAGTTTTACTTCACTTCTTTATTTTCAGTGATTACACCTTAGTAAACATTCAAGGGGAAATACCCAGAAGTTTTTCTTTTACAGCACCAGAACGTCAGTCCAAAACAAAACCTCTCTCTGTGCTCCATCAGGTGTGGAATGAGAAACCAAACAGATGACTAACATGGGGCTGAAGAAAGTTAGAGCAAAATACACACAGACTCATAGGTATTTGGAAACATGAAATGTAATGTAATAGTTTAAACCAGTATGACATGCAGCCCTGTCTCACACTTCCTCCAGCACAGATCTATGTTCCCAGCTTCTGGGGAGGAAATATGCACATAATGCCTAGCTTATGTGGATATTTGTGGAAGCACCTAATGAAAGGTGAATGGAAGAGAGATAGTCTGCCCTGATTGCTGTATGTGAGACTTCCTGACCACAGCACTTCATTAACAGCAGTTGCTGGATAGACAGTTAGCAAGGAGCAGTAAAAACAGCATCAGCACAGTCCTAAAGAGGATGTACACCTCCCAAGTTCAGTTAAGTTCTGATCCCTATCCTTATATCAATGCTTGTATCTAATTAGATCAGAGCTCCCTTGCGAGTCACTCAGCTGCTGTAAAACCTTGAAACATTCAATTGCATAGCTTACCACAGCTCCATTAAATATATTTATGTATACTTTGCAAGGCTTACTTTTTAAGGATCTTCCACATACCAAACATCACATTTCCAGAGTACACTCCAAACATCCCTTAGCATACTGTTCGATACGTTAAGCCATGGGCCTCAAAATAATAATAATAATAATAATAATAATAATAATAAAAAGCCTGCATTTGTTTTGGATTAAAGAGTTCAAGAGAGGTTGTCAACATCTCATAATTCTGGAATTATTCAGGTCACATCTAAGCTTTTTAAAAGGGAACTTGTGACCAGTTGTTAGTCCCTCTGAGAGGATGATTTCAACCTCTGCTATGCTGTTCGCTGTACTACAGAGTGAGACAATTATCTCATGTGCAGGTGATTTCACAGGGCAGCTTCTTCACTCTCCAGCTAGGAACAGGTGATCTCAGATTTCAGGTTCTAGGCCTCCACTGACCACAGGAAGATCTCTTGAATATCTTTTTCAACCAGACAGATGTTTATGGATGCATTCATGCAGCTGAACAAAGGCCCTCCTTCTAGATGGATGAACACAGTACTCATCCGAAGTTCAGAGCTCACACACCACCTCCTCCTACTTCTGTTTCTCAAGAGCATCAGTGTTTCCAAAATTCTGGTCACTCTTTTCTTTGGGATTGTTTACAGGACTTTGCATTCCCATGAGTCAGCTGCTTTCCTCATTCCTTTCAGTTCTGATCTAATTGTTCAAGGCCCTCTATCCTAATGGCCACAGGAGGCTTCTGACTCATTTGGCAGAAGGAAAAAGCACTCTGTGTTTTTTTTTCCAATCATTGCCTGGAGGACTTGATGAACAACAGCATGCAATCTTCCCAGTAGAGATAGGGTCACTCAAGGTTCAAGCTAGTCACTCTACTCATCGATACTCATAAACCTTTCCTAACCACAAACAAAAATTCTGAGATGATGCCTGAACTACAGTGCTATTGAAAAGCTGACAGATGCATGGCTTTCTTATTTTCTGATCTAGCTGAAGATGATACCAATGAAACCCTGAACGTTGCACAACATCAAGCAGCTGTCTTTATTTCAACTTATCTCAGATACCAGGCCGAACTGTTAAGAAAGTATCCCAAGGAACTGTCAAAATCATCTGACAAGCCCATCTATCAAAGGAAACTGCTCAGCCAGAATTACAAAAGCGCATTATGTTCAGGCACCTTCTACATACAACACTCTTTCTCTGGTTCCTGAACAGACAAAATCACCCCTTCTATTTTATGTATATCCTTCATGTCAAAGCCATTTAGAGAAGATTCTGTTCAGGAGACTTAGGAGAACTTCACTTTTTGAGGTAGGATGGTTTCTAGACTGTTATCATCTCCTTGGCTCTGTTAGTTTTCCGTCCTGGTGAAAGTAGCTTGCCACGTATAGCTGAAGTGATACTGTAAGAAAAATACTAACCATTGGCTACTTTAACCTACCAATGTTTCTTTATTACAAAGTGTTACTTTTTATTCTTTTTGTTAAAAAACTTTTTTAAGCTGCTGAAAATGCAGAAATGATTAAGATGTTTCAGAATGAATGGTATCATAGTTGAGGTATCCCTTACCATGCTACAAGTATTTCTGTGTCAAACTAACAAATAGAGAGAATAGTTCTCTTAGCATGGAAAACCTCAGACTGACCAGGACTCTAGTTAACTGAAAAGTTGTTTTCCGACAGAAAAAGACAGAAGAGGAAGAATAACAAATAATAACCTAGAGTTGTGAAAGCTCAAGCTGTGCTGGATGGATTGTGGATGAGTAATCTACAGAACACAAACAAAAAGGTATCAAAGTTTTCTATTATTCCAAGTAAGCTTCGTAGTTAATCACATAGTGATCAGTGAACATGAAATAACTTTACTTTGTAAATAAGGAATGATGCACATTGTTTATGTTTGCCTTAGAATCCACAACACAAAATTAGATTGGAGAATTTCTGCAAATGAGACCAATTAAAATAAGTTCTTGATGGGTTGATATGTACACACCTGTAGACTCACTCATTCCTGTGACACCTACTAATACCTCTGCCAATGGCTGAGTCCTTCGCAGTACTTGCCTGTTGCTGAGCTTCTCTACTATCTGCCAACACACAGTTGGCCCCACTGTCCCAACATCGAAGTACCCGGGTGACTGTGGGTTCATTTGAGTGCCATGAAAAGTCCTTTCTTGAACCTCAAATCTCAGTCACTTTCAGAAGTCTAGTAGTAATGGTGACAATGCCTTCCTGACCTTCTTCTCTTTTTGTTTTTGTTGTTAACTTCCCTTGGTGTTGGTGACAGTGGCTCTGTTGAAGGCCCTTTCCCTGGATCTTCTTCCTTTCCTTCCTCCTCCTCTCTTTTAGTTTTTGTTGTCACCTTTCTCAATGTCAGTGACAGTGATCTTGTTGAGAGCCACTCCTCTGCATCTTCTTCCTCTACTTTCTCCTCATACTTTTTCTTCCACTTTAAACAAGGCTATGCTCGTTTAAACTTCTGTCCTCTTACAGGGACAACTGACAACGATTCTGGTGCCTCCTGTGATTGATCAGGTTGCTCACTTTCAATGCTTAATTTTTCACTAGCTTGACTCAAAATCTGTCCAGTTTGGATTGGAGGGTGTCCCATTCGAATTGGAAGGTATCTTATTCAGTTTGGAAGAGGTCTCATTTGCATTAGAAATTCTTTCTCTTGGATTGAAGATTATTTCACTCGATTGGAGGTTTTCCCTTTTGTCTTGGAAACTTTCCTTCTCAGCTCAGAGACTCTCTTGCACAATTTGGAGACTCTCTTCCTTGACTAGGAATACTCTCTGGACGCATGAATTCTTCCTCTTATCTCTGACTCTCTCCTGGAAACTCTTCCTTTTAGCTCAGAGACTCTCTCACTCAATTTTGGAGATTCTCTCCCTCTCTAGGATAGTACTGAATAGGGCTCAGTAGGCATAAGCCGCAACTGAAATAATTTGTGCCTCCTCAGATCTGCTAGAGCCACAACATCCCTGTCTCAAATATCTGCTTAGGTTCACAGGATCCTGCAAGCGTTCAGGAGTAGGGTTTCATTACACCAGCAATGCCCACCTCTCTAAGGTCTCTCCCATGTCCCTCCACACTCCCTGTCACTCAGAATTCTCCAGCTTTGGGGCAGGCCTCCTCAAATATTGTATACACAGATGATGATGAGGAATACGTTGCTAACAGTGGGCCAGACACGGTGCAACACAAGGCTTAATGCCCCTCCATTGGATGGGCTTCATCAGATGGGTGGCATAGCCCACGATGTTGTTGCGCAGCTTCTTGCTGGGGATGATGGCCATCTCCCCGCACACGCGCTTGTTGGTGTGGAAGTTGTTGCCCAGACGGGTGTAGTACTTCTCAATGATCACCCGAGCCACTTTCTTCACCATCTTCATCCTCATGTGTCCCATGGCTGCGGCAGCTGCGGAGAGAGAGAGCGCAAAGGCTAGCAAAGGTGCATTACAATAATAAAAAAAATTCCCGGCAAATTTTTCGATAACAAACTTTATTTTTTTCTTTTTCTTCTTTTCTAACAATATACTTAACAACAATAAACATTTTCATGTAACATGTAAATATCTTTAATAGTATTTTAGCTAGTATGAACATTTTTATCAAGCAGACATATAACCAGAACGATCTTAACAGACACATAAAACTAATTAACTTTATAAACACATGACATCTTATGAACTAAGTTTGAGGCCTGAACGGATCAGTGGAAGGACACAGCAACCGTCTCCATGGCAAACATTTACAAGGACAAAAAATGAATGTCAGAATCATAGCCAAAATAATAGTTAACAAGGCAAAGACAGCAACATGAATTGAGATTAGTATCAAGGTGTGATCCACTGTTGATTATACCGCAAGATCAAGTCCACACCATCTGCTGCTCTGGTCCACTGGGATTGAGATCAGCATGTGCAGCAGGAAAAGGGCTTTCCACCTCCCCCCTTATCATGACGTGCATGTGTCATTAGAGCCCAGAACATTCTATGGACAATGGACATAATCGACATTCGCACGAACAAAAAAGAAATACCACAATGGCAATTAAGGCAGCAATCAACACAATAAGAATTTGAATCAACACAAACATACAATCCCAATACATGATTACAGCAAGTTACAGAGCTGGAAGGAATGGTTGTCTGATTTGCCAAGGTTGGGGGTCTGTCTACGCAGCAAGAAAATGGATGTCCACGCCCCCAGTCCAAGGCATGTTAGATGCAACATGTTGGATTAACTGAACTAAGCAAGAAATAATAGAGGGCAAAAACATCAAAGCTGCGAATGCGCACAGCAGATGAAATAAAAGCTGTTTTACCCATGGTGCTCCAGGTAACCAAGACCATAAATCACTCTTCCAGCCTTTCCCTGTTTGAACAGGAACATGGGCCAGTTTCCTAATGTCTGTGGTTAGTTGACGAACTACTTCACCTACATTGGCTATTTCCAAACAACAATTAGAAATATTTAGTTTTCCACATACTCCACCCTCTTCCGCTAGTAGATAGTCCAAAACCATGCGATGCTGAAGGATTGCAGTGTGTATCTGTTAAGTCTGTTGAGTTAAAAGGTCTATAGCATTGGCAGTTTTACTGGTAATAATTTCTTGAACTGCTGGTAGTTGAATTATATGGTTATAAATTGGTTCTCTTGCCCCTGATATCGGCTCACTTGGATTCCAAGTGGCAGGCCCATAATGCTCAATTATTCTTTCAGGAAGCCACTCATCTTCTCCCCGCTTTGGTTACTGCTCATTTAGTTGCATCCGAAAAGAGGGGCACACCAGGCCGGCTCACGTGTTTTATCTTCCTCCTTAGGGTCCCCAGACGAGGTCGGGGGGGCCACTGGAGCGGGACTACAACGCTTGTGCTCGTCCTGTTCAGGGGGTGGCGGACCGCCAGTGGTCTGCTCGCCATCTTCCAGGGGTGGAGACGATGACCCCGGTGGCGATCCCTTGCCCTCGTGTATCTCTGTTGGACACACGGTGTCAAGCACCAAGTGCCTATTTATTGCTGCGCAACAAAGCCTTTTAACCCATCCACTCGAAGCGCGTGCTTCGCCCCATGGTCCTGTGACACCCGATCGCATCCGTGTCCCTCCCTCCCATGAGCCCTTCACAAGGCTACCATGAGCCCCAGAGACCCACGGCTCTGCCTCGAGACCCTACTGAATACATTCAGGGAGACTGACAATATGATAATGGACCGAGCATTCAAAAAAAAGTATAAGGGATTCAAGGGAGAGGCTGGAAGCCTGCTTAAAAATCACACGTTCTGCAAAACTAGAAACTCCCTCTGGCGTGTAACTTTAAATGTTCAAACCATACAACACTGTATGCAGGCACCAAATAGGGGTTTCCACCAGTGCTTTCAATTTCTTACTTGTATGTGCAGCTCCATAGAGTAGTGTGGTGAACTTAATGAAGGTCCAGTACATTCTCACTATTAAAAATAGGTTTTTATTTTTCTAATTGAAGTTTTTAATTAATCTAATTGAAGTTGAGTCATCTTCTACAGAGCACGTGGTTTCACGGTGCCAGCTGAACAGTTACAGTCTCCAGTCCATTACAAATATTGGACACGTTTCACATTTCATCATCAGGACTATCCCGACTGCCAGAGAACGAACTGCCACATTGACGTCATCTTCCAAAGGCTGAAGAGCTGCAACAGAGGGAAGCAGAGCAGAGATGAAACCCACTGACCTGCAGAGACCTGCCACCATCCCCTCCGGGCTATGCCGGCCCCACATTGCTTTTCCTGGACTGGAGGATTGAGAGTGAGCGAGGGATCAGCTGAAGCCGTTGCTCAAGGTTGCCCCAGCTGCCCCAGGAACGTCCTCCTGCCCGTGCAGCGTTTCCTTGCAGCCTGACAAGGCCTGGCTGCACACTGCCCAGGCTCTGTCCCCTGCCCCCATGCCCAGCACGCACAGCACTGCCGTCACTCACCACTTTGGACTTCATTGAGCATTTCCTCTCTTCCACCTCTGGAGAGGCACACAGCAAGCCCTAGGTAGAGAGCTCCCATCAGACCCCCATTCCCCAGCACGCTCCCAGCAGCACAGGCTGCAGCCCGGCCAGCCCAGCTGCTTCCCCTGCTGTGCCCCAGGCAGGTACGATGCCTGAGGGGGGACCTGATCAAGGCGCCCGTCGGGGCTCCCAGCACGGGCAGGGTGTGTCTGCGGGGTGCAGGGCTGCACCTTGCTGCCAGGGCAGGGCCCGAAGAGGGGACTCAGGGGCTGCACTCACGGATGAATCTGACAGCCTCAAATCGCACAGAGGCCTGAGAATCCTTCAGGTACGGCAGGCTCTGCCGCAGGTATCCTTCCACTCTCTTCCGCTTTTCGTACAGCTGGAGAAGAGCACAAAGGCATGGGGCTTGCAGACCCTCCTCAGCTGCCGGTGTCACCCACCCCTCCTGCCAGCATCCCCTTCCCACAGGCAGGGGGGCTGTGGCTGTGGGCTTGTGCTTACCAAGCAATCCCTGACACTCAGCGTGTTCTGTTCTTTCGCCACGCGCTTCAGGCTCTTCCACCTCAGGAACTTTGCACAAGTGACCAGGGTTTCCCCAGCGGCCTACAGAGAACAGGCGCTGGGAGTTGGCACCACAGACACGCACCCCAAGAGTCTGAATGCTTGCCGACCTTGCCCTCCGTTCCCAGTCCACCCCTGAGCTCGGCACACGCTTGCCTGCATCCTGATCGGCTCTGAAATGCGTACCTGTGCAACACTGGGGATCTCGTCGCTCATCCGAAGGTGCAGAGGAAGCAGGCCCACACGCACGTTCTTTGTCATGCTTCTCTTCTGCCACCACACCACAGCCTCCACCAGATCTCTGAAGAGGCGGATGGAACTCTCTCGCACTTCACTTGACACCTGAGGGAGAAGGATGGGAGGACCTCAGCGCCACACTCTCGCTGCCCATGGTGAGCATGAGCAAAGGCATGGCTGATGTGGCAGGAGATGCATCAGTCCCATTCTGCACAAGGGCACAAGCTGCCTGCTTAGCCTCCACCTCCCTGCTACAACAGCCGGAGACAACGCCTGGTGCTGGAAGTAAAGGGAGCGCTCGTGGGTTTGAGAGCAACCCTTGGCAGAAGATGCTCTGCGCAGGCCTCAGTCTGGGCCACCACACAGGGGCCTCACATCACTGACAGCGACAAAGCTGCCAGGGACGAGGCCGGCTGGGCTGCATGGCTCTGAAGACATCCCACAAGAGCCCAAAGGAGCCAAGAGAGAAAGGATAGGGCCCTCCCGTTGCGCAGTATGCACAGAGCTTGGCCTCCCACGGCGGACTTACATGGTTAAAAAGAGGCAGGATCTTCTCAGCCAGCGTCACAGCAATGGAACTGGCCTCTCTCATCCCCACATGACTCATCACGTTTTTGAAGATACGCAGCGCCTCCAGAGTGACATGTGCGTTGCCAGTACTCGTGGTCTCCATGATATTTGGCAGCAGGGCCCGTATTTCTCTTGCCTGTCCAAAACACACGATTTTCTTTTCATCGAGAGGGCACTGGCCACCCTGGCCTAAAAGCTCAGGAAAACTCCTCCCCAGTCCCCACCACATCCTTCAGCCCAACTCCTGAGTCTCAGGCAAGGCCACGGCACAAGGATGCCCACCACCCGCACACCAGGCTGCCAACAGGGCTTCATTTGACCAGGTCCTGCTCACCGTCTCACGTCTCTCCGACAGCAGGAGAAGGCCTCTGAGCCCCAGCCAGAGTATTGGCAGGCTTTCCGTCTTCAGAATATTCTGGAGGACAGCAGGCTTACATAAGTCTTGGAGGGTCTCCTCGGTGGGGGGCATCACCTGAAACAAAGGCAGCGGTGAGAGCCGGACAGAGGCAGCAGGACTCCGTGCAGCCTGCAGCTCCTGGCTCCTCTGGCAGCTCAGGGCAGGAGCTGGGCAGCAGTGTCCTTGGAAAGCGTGATGGTCCCCCTGTGCCCCATGCCTAGCACTACACAGGCCTGCTTCTCCTGCCCTCTGACCAGCCACAGCTTTGGGAGCATCTGGCCGGCAGAATCTAACACAAAAACGGCACCAGACTTGGGTGGCCACGGGCACTTCCCCTCCCCGGCCCTGCAGCCTGCTCAGCCTGTGCAGAGCCATGGCTTCATCCCTGGCCCTGCCACAGTCCTGACTGCCTCTGCCCAAGCCCCGATTTCCAGTCTGGGTGGGGTGGGCAAGGCAGGGGAGGCAGGGAGCTGGGGCAAGAGAGCCCTGAAAGAGAGCACGGTGCCTTGTCTGGTGACTCACAGGTAGATGAAGGAGGCCCAGCTCCGCTGTGGTGATGTTAAAGACCCCACACAGCTGTTGGTCCTGGAGAACACCGCGCAGTTCTTCCAAGATCCTCGCAGGATCTGGCAGGTGGAGCATCAACTTCCAGATGTCCAGGGTGGTGCTGCAAAGCAAGAGCAATGCTGTGTCAGCAGGGCTGCCTCAGCCACAGCACCGTGGCTCCACCCCGCATGCTTGGGGAGGCCTGGGGACCCGGCTTGGGTGAGCAGGAGGGGCTGAGATGGCCTTCCCCGAGGGGCAGAGCAGGAGCCTGATGGATGGGAGGCTCTGGGCTGCCCTGCTCGGCGTTGGCTGCTGCAGCCCCGAGCGGGCCGGCACTGGAATGTGGGATGGAAGGGCTGCTCCTCGATGGTGTCCTGCAGCTTTCTTTGGCTCTGGCAGCCAGAGCATCTTCCAAGCCCTGCTCTTCCCATGGAATCAGTGTGTGGGGCTGTCGGGGCTGGTACCTGTCACTCTGTGGAAGTTTGGTCAGCACGCTCATCAGCACGTCCCTGGGAAACTGGTTGTTGAGCACATCAAGCACCGAGAAGAGGATGTGCTGGAGCGATGTGCTGATGCTCCCCAGGTTTCTATGGATGAACCCCAGAATCTGTGGAACCTGGTTGGAAGAGATGGGGAGATGGCTGCTGCTGCTGTACTGCAGACATCTGCCCTGCTGCCACTGATACTGCTGTCCTTCCCACTGCCCTTTCCTGTCTTAAAATGGCCTTGGATGCCCACGAGCTGTGGAGGACAGGGCAGGGCTGGGCCTGTGTACTGCAACACAGCCCCATACTGCTTACATCCGTCATCCAGATGCCAGGATCTGTCAAAACCGAATCCAATATAATCTTGGCTCCCTCCTTCTCCTCCGTGTTGCTGTCTTTTGTGGCCGTCTCAAGGGTCATGAGGAAGAAATCTGTCCGCTGACAAGGGAGAAGGCTTTCTCCAATTGACTGCAGTAGGAAGGAAAGAAGGAAGGGAGTGAAAACATGTCAAACTGGGAGAGAGAACATGGCCAAGGTGCAAGACAGGAGGAAAAGGAAAGGTGAAGACCCTCCTTTCAGGGCAGAAGCATGCTGAGGGCCCTCATCTGTAGCCAAGCTCGGCTCGCAGGTAGCCCTGAGCTGTACGCTGCTCTGGGATGCAGGGAGTGGGAGATAGCCTGGCTGGAAAGGTCCTGGCTCCTTACCTTCCCCAAGTGACTGCTGGCCAGGAAACCACAGACCTTCAATATCTGCACCACTGCCCTTTTACGCACAACTTTGCTCACGGAGCTGGTGAAAGGCAGCAGCACCTGTGAGGAGAAGAGCATCTGTTTTGCCTGGGAGCTGCTGATGGCCACTCCAGCAGAAGCAGCTCTGTTGAGTTCCTGGCTGGAATTACAGCATCCATTCAGGCTTCCCCCCCCGCTAGAGCCAAGCCCGTGTGGGGCTGTTGCCTTTGCCAGCTCCAGCTGCTCCCAGTGCCGTTCCCGTGAAGAGGGCACAACAAATTCTATCAAAGAGACCTCTGGGGACAGAGCTCTGCAACAGACAGACCTTCAAGGTGCCGTGCAGCTCCTCGGTGACACTGGGGGTGGGATAGTTGGCCACCACTATCTGCAGCATCTCGTCCATAGCATGCAGGGTCTGCAAGGAAGAGAGTAGCACATGAAAATCTCTCAGAGGTCCCTCTCACCCCCACGGGACTGCCGTGAACCCCTCTCACTGTCGAAGAAGAACACCTGCAGATCTATGCACAGTCTGGGAGAGGCCCCAGGGCTGCAGAGCTGCAGTGTGACGAGCAACACGGGGGGTTGCCTGGCCCACGGCAAGAGTGAGAGAGAAGGGGTGAAGGGAAGCAAGATCCTGCCCCTCAAGGACCACTGTTAATCTCTGGACACAAGTAATCCAAGGGAGCAGCCCAGAGACCTAAGGTCTGCAGTAGTTCACCCACTACGTACATGGTTGTAGAGGGAAATGCTCAAGTCCTCTTCCGGAGGAAGGTTGAAGACGACTTCAAAGCAAGTGTGGAGGAGTTGTGATATTTCATCCTCCGTAATGGCCTTTATTTCGCTGCAGATAGAGAGACCTCGATGCTAGGAGCGGTGCCTCGATGCTGAGGCAGGGGTAGAAGAAGTCCTCCCCTGGGCAGGACTCCCTGGGAGAGATGGGTAGCCCTGCCAGGAGGTGCCTTCTTCTCCACGGGGCTGGAGTAGGGGAGAGCTGAGGCCATCGCTTCCCAAACGTGGGATGCCTCCCTGCTAGGGTCAGGGCCACCGGGATCATGGCCTGGGGATGTGCTGGCCAAACCGGGGGCTGGGCAACTTACCTCAAGGCAGCAATGGCATTCATGCTCTGGTATCGCAGAGATGTGCTCAGCTGCTGTGTGGGCTCCTCGAGCAGTAGAACCTGCAAAGCACAACTGGGATGGCACCTGGCAGCCACCAGCGCCCAGCACCAGCAAGCCTAGCACTGGCTGGCAGGGCCTGAGAAGCTCCAGTGCCCCTTAACCAGCACTGGCACACAGGTGCTGTTGTACACCCCCACTGCTGAGCACTCAGCAACACCTGGAGTCCCGCCTGGGGAACCTCGGTGCCTGTGCATGATTTCCCTGCCTCCCCCTGCCCCAGCCCTGTCCTCCCAGGGTAGAGATACACAACACAGGAGCCAGGTCCCCTCACCCTGATATTCTTTGCCACTCTGTTTTCGGAGCAGAAGACATCCAGGCCCTCTGTCACGCGCCATCTGGCAGCAGTGCTGCAGAGTGTGCTGATGCTGTTCAGGAACTGCATCTTCTGATCCAGATCCTGGTGGGCACACAGAGATGAAGGAGTGTGAGTGGGGAAAGCCACGGCCAGGGAGACCGAGCGTTCTGGGGTGCGAAGCAGTGCGGGATGCCTGGAGGGCAGCAGCTCTGCACAGCCAGCAGCCCTCCTGCAGCCTGACAGCAGAGCCGGAGGGACAATCCGGAGATGCAGGCACAGTGGAGCTGGAGACTCATGCAGTTACCTTTTCCACGTGTACATCAGCAGTACTGTAGTCTGTGATACAATCTACAGCCTCCTTTTCCAGATTGTACACGGGCAGCCAGTCAGCATCTAAGCAGGGAGGAGAGTGAGCAGCGCTGTAGAGGGGCCGAAGGCAGGCGCGAGCAGAGGAAGGAGCTCTGCCCTGTCCAGCCGTGTGCCCGCTGCCCTGGCACGGTGTGCCCGTGGCTGTGAGGACAAGGGACCCTGGTGTCGAGCAGGGGGCACTCGCTGCCCCAGCCCTGCCCGCCATGCTGGGGACCCTCACTCACCAACACGTAGTGGCTGCACCATTGTCAACATGTAGGGCTCCGGTGGAGGTGTTCTCCTCTGGGTAGACCCTATCTTCTCCCAGGCCACACTGGGGCGGCTTGGGGGTTTCTCCTCCATCCTGCAGGATGAGGAGGGGGCAGCCGCTGAGCTGCCTGGTCTAGAAGAAAATGATGTGGGTGGGCTGCACTCGGGGGCTTGTCGCCAGACCCGCACACTCCTGCCCTGTCCCGTCGCTGTCCTGCCGGACACTGAGTGGTCTCCGTGTCGGCACCAGCTATCCATGGGTGTCTTGGGATGAGTCACAAAGGGCCCCGCTATGACATGCTGCCCCGCCCGGGCGGGGCCGGTTCTGTGTTCCGGCTTCAAATGGCTCAGGAGAAACTCCTGCAGCGGGAGGGATGTGTGCGCCTGCTTACCCACAAAGCTTTGCAAGAGCAATCGGACTGCCCAGGCCCTTGTGCTTCTGCTGTGAGGCCGGAGACGGACACAGCAGGTCAGGGGAAGTATCACAGAATCACAGGATCACAGAATCGTAGGTGTTGGAAGGTACCTCTAGAGATCATCGAGTCTAACCCCCTGCCAAAGCAGGTTCCCTATACCAGGTTGCACAGTTAGGCATCCAGGCGGGTCTTGAATATCTCCAGAGAAGGAGATTCCACAACCCCCCTGGGCAGCCTGTGCCAGTGCTCCGTCACCCTCACCGTAAAGAAATCCTCGAGCACATTCATGGGGAACCACCTGTGCTGCAGTTTCTCTCCGTTTCCCCTTGTCCTGTCTCCACGCATGTCCGAAAAGAGTCTGGCCTTGCCACATTGTCCCCCAGACCTCAGATATTTATAAACCTGGATCAGGTCCCCTCTCACTCTTCTTTTCTCAAGGCTAAACAGACCCAGTTCACTTAGCCTTTCTTCATAGGGGAGATCCTCCAGGCCATTCACCATCTTTGTGGCCCTCCGCTGGACTCTTTCCAAGAGATCCCTGTCTTTTTTATACTGGAGCTCAGAACTGGACACAGTACTCCGGGTGAGGCCTCACCAGGGCAGAGTAGGGGGAGGATCTCCTCCCTTGACCTGCTGGCCACACTCTTTTTATTGCATCCCAGAATGCCACTGGCCCTCTGGGCCACGAGAGCACACTGCTGGCTCACAGTCAACCTGTCATCCACCAGGACACCCAGGTCCCTCTCTACAGAGCTCCTCTCCAGCAGCTCATCCCCCAGCCTGTACTGGTGCATGCAATTATTCCTCCCTAGGTGCAAGACTCTACACTTGCTTTTGTTAAATTTCATCCAGTTTCTGACTGCCCAGCTCTTCAGCCTGTCCAGGTCTTGCTGAATGGCAGCACAGCCTTCAGGCGTGTCAGCCAATCCTCCTAACTTCGTGTCATCAGCAAACTTGCTGAGGATGGCCAGCATCCCCTTATCAAGGTCACTGATGAAGATGTTGAACAAGACTGGACCCAGCACGGACCCCTGGGGGACACCGCTGGTCACAGGCCTCCAACAGGACTCTGCACCTCCAACGACCACCCTCTGCGCTCTGCCAGTCAGCCAGCTCTCAACCCGCTTCACTGTCCACTCATCTATCCCACACTTCCTTAGCTTTGTCATAAGGTTGTCATGGGGGACAGTATCAGATGCCTTGCTGAAATCAAGGTAGACTACATCCACCGCCCTCCCCATCCACCCAACCAGTGACAACATCATAGAAGGCCACCTGGTTGGTCAAGCATGACCTCCCCTTGGTGAACCCATGCTGGCTACTCCTGATAACCTCCTTTTCTTCCAATTGTCTGGAGGTGGCATCCGGCACAAGCTGTTCCATCATCTTTCCAGGGGCAGAGGTGAGGCTGACTGGCCTATAATTACCCGGATCTTCCTTCTTGCCCTTTCTGAAGACCAGAGTGACATTGGATATCCTCCAGTCATCAGGCACATCCCCCATTCTCCAAGACCTCTCAAAGATGATAGACAGCAGTTCAGAAATCACCTCTGCCAGCTCCCTCAGCACCCGAGGATGCACCCCATCGAGTCCCATGGATTTATGAACATTAGCATTGCCTAGGCACTCATGGACCACCTCTTCCCTGACTAAAAGAAAATCTCATTCGCAGACCCTCTCACTAACCTCCAGGGTCTGGGATTCCTGAGCGACAGCTTTTTCACGGAAGACAGAAGCAAAGAAGGAGTTCAGTATCTCCGCCTTCTCATCATCCCCTGTTACCAGAGCACTGACTCTAGGTCAGTGTTGCTTACTAACCTCCTATGAAAAATGCCAGTCCTTACAGTACTCTCATGACAGAGCTTTTGTGGGCCTGCTCAAAACTTCCTGTGAGCACGTAAGAGAAAAATTAAAGGACCAGTCTGTTGTGGTGGATTGGAGTGATCTTGGGGGCAGGGGACATGTGAGCAGTTGTCATAGATGAAGTGCAGAAACATTTTGTATCCAACTCAGCTGGACTCCTGTCCAGGATAAGCAATGAGTGGGGCTGGCATAGACCGGAGGGGACGGTGGCAGGTCTCTGCAGGTCAGTGGGTTTCATCTCTGCTCTGCTTCCCTCTGTTGCAGCCCTTCAGCCTTTGGAAGATGATGCCCATCCGGCAGCTCGTTCTCTGGCAGCCGGGATAATCCTGATGAAGAGACATGAAATGTGTCCAGAAACACTACGGGACTGGATCATGGAACTGTTCAGCTAGCACTGTGAAACCATGTGCTCTGGTACAGGGGGTGTGGGGGGGGGGGTGTGGGAGAAGGGTACGCAGACAACGGATGTGTAAAAAATAATGATTATAATAATATAAAAATAAAATAATTAAAAGAAAAGAATTTGTGGAGGAACCGTAACTTTACTAAATGTAACAAAATCGAAGAATCGAGGGAAAGAAATGTTTCCAAACCAAATCTTAGATCTTACCTTAGAAAAACTGCAGGAGAAGCACACGTACTTCCACTCCGCAGCAGCCCAGAGAGCGCACCGAGAGAGAGAGGCTGCAGTCCGGTCCGGAGCTCCACCCCTCTTCCACTCCCCGCCACAGCATTGACTCTTGAACTCCCAGCTTGACGTTCTGAAGTGCAATACCGGCATCCAACCACAACAACCCTGTACCGAAGGGCAAAGTTTGATCATCACCAAACCTAAATAGCATGACCAGGTTGCTAGCAAGAACTTTGAGAACAAGAGAATTCCCAAGAGCAGACTTTGAAAACAACGTCTTCCTAAAGCATGGTGATCTGTCATCAAAACTCTGCCCCCTGGCTACTCTGACCGTCCCCCTCTTCAAACCAGATTGTGTGAATGGAAGAATGGTTTATGGGTTCTGTGCAGGTTTTATAATGCCCACTTTTTCTAGTTCCTGTACCATCGTTGGTATTTCCTCTTGTCCCCCCGGGTGTCTATACTGTCCAACATTAGTAAGCTGATATGGTTTCAGCAAACAAATAGTATTTGGGCAATACAGACAACATTGAGGGGCCATGCAAAACATGAGTAAAGTAAGGTAGGAAATGCTCAACCCCCAGTTTTAACCATGTTTGAATGACCAGTATGGTCTGTGCCCCAAATCAACCAACATCACTGTATTACCCTTAAATTCAGATGGATCTCCACATATAATCGATGTTTCCGCACCAGTGTCTACTAAAGCCATTACGCTTTCAACATCTGTTTCTGACCAGAATACTGACAGTTCTACATAGGGCCTCTGGTCCCTTCTGGAGGCCCTAAGGGAACCAGTGTCCCCTGTCACTTCATGAATTTTGCCAGATTGAGAACTTTTAACACAGGTGGCTCAGGCATTGTAGCCCAAGACACCTGAGGAGGATTTTTCCTCCTATTTGTTACTATAAAATTAGCTAAATCCCAGGTTTCTTTTTTTTTTTTTTTTTTTTCCCAGGGGCTTCTTGTATTATTTGTACTCCCAATTTTCTGGGAGTGCTCTGAAATTGTTGATTATCTCTTAGTTGTTTCCATAACTGGAATAAAATAGGATAGGGCTGTCCATCGCAGCTTTCCTTGACTCTGGATGGCAGAGTGTCTCCGAGCCCTTCTTTTCACATGGAACAATACAGGGCTGGTACCTGTCACACTGCGGAAGGTCTGTCAACACACTTATCAGCACATCACTGGGAAACTGGTTGGCCAGCACATCAAGCACTGATAAGAAGATCTGCTGAACTGATATGCTCTTGCTTTTCTCTGGACAAACCCCAGAATCTGTGTCAACTGGTAGGAAGATACAGGGAAATTGCTGCCACTGCTGTACTGCAGCCAATTGCCTCACAGCTACTGGCATTACTGCCCTTCCCACTCTTTTTTGTTGGTTTTGGATGCCCAAGAGCTGTGGATGGCAAGGCAGGGCACAGCAATCCACAATCAAAATGTTACCAAAACACCCCCCTCACCTAGTAGGGGGCCCACATTCTCCCTAGTCTTCCTTTTACTGTTAACATACCTAAAAAAGCCTTTTTTATTATCCTTTACCACTTTTGCCGGATTCAGTTCCAGGTGGGCTTTAGCCTTCCTTGTTGCATCCCTGCAGGTCCTGACAACATTTCTATTTTCTTCTCAAGTGGTCAGACCCTTTTTCCACATTTCATGGACCTTCTTCTTCCCTTTGAGTTTGCAAGTGAGCTCCTTGCTCATCCATGCAGGTTTCCTGCCACCCCTTCCTGATTTCTTGTTCACAGGGATGCACTGATCCTGAGCTTGGAAGAAGAGCTGTTTAAATGCTGACCAGCTCTCACAGGCCCCCTTACCTTCTAACACCCTCACCCACGGGATAGCTCCAAGTAGGTCCCGGAAGAGAGCAAAGTTGGCTCTCCTAAAGTCCAGGGTAGCAATCCTACTTTTTGCTTTGCTCCTGCCACTCAGGATCTTGAACTCCACCATCTCGTGATCGCTACAACCCAAGCTGTCTCAAACCTTTACTTCCTTAGCAAGTCCTTCCTTGCCAGTGAGAATAAGGTCCAGTAACACCCCTCCCCGTATTGGTTCCTCCACCACCTGCATCAGAAAGTTGTCTTCAACACATCTCATGATCCATCTGGGCCGTGAGTGCTTGGCCATGTTGCCAATACATTCTAACTGCTCTCCCACGTAAAGAGCAACTCCACCACCTCGCCTTGCCAGCCCATCTTTCCTAAAAAGCACATAGCCCTCCATGACAACATTCCAGTCATGAGAGCTGTCCCACCACGTCTCCGTGATCGCAATGAGATCATAGCCTTGCGACTGCACACAGATCTCCAACTCCTCCTGTTTATTTCCCATGCTGCGCACATTAGTATACAGACACTTAAGGGAAGCAGCATCCCCCCGCCTCTCACCATGCCTAGGAACTCCACCCTCTTCACCCATCAAGGTCTGTTTTGAGCCTTGAACTACGCCCTCAGCCCCAGCAGCCCTCATTTTGTCCCCTTCCCCCTTCATGCCTAGTTTAAAGACCTGTCAATAAGTCCCGCCAGTTTCTCGGCTAGAATCCTACCCCTCAGAGGCATTTGCCAACATGACTACCATCTACAAGAAAGGGCCGTGAGGAAGATCCGGGGAACTACAGGCCTGTTAGCCTGACTTTGGTACCAGGGAAAGTTATTAAGCAAATTGTCTGGTGTGATATCCCACAGCATGTGTGTGGAATCCAAGGGATCAGGCCCAGCCAGCACAGGCTCATGAAAAGCAGGTCATGCTTGACCAACCTCATCTCCTTCTAAGACTGGGTGGCCAGTCTGGTAGATGAAGGAAAGGCTGTTAATGCAGTCTACCAAGGCTTCAGCAAAGCCTCTGACATGGTCTCCCACAGTACTGTCCTGGGGAAACTGGCTACCTATGGCCTGGACATCGGTATACCCTCCTTTGGGTAAGGAACTGGCTGGAGGGCCGTGCCCAGCAGGTAGTGGTGAATGTAGTTAAGTCCATCTGGCAACCCATTACAAGTGATGCCCCCCAGGGGTCAGTACTGGGGCCCATCTTTCTTAATATCTTTATTGATGACCTAGACGAAGGGATTGAATGTACGGCTGCCATCTGGGGTGGTCCGGAGGAATAGGGGGTGGGGGCCCAGGCTGAGGCGAATGACACCGAGATAAAGGAGGGGGATTGCAGTGGGGAGCCAGAAAGTATGAAGGAACAAAGCAAAGGCAGGCGGCTCCACGAAAAATTGGACCAGCTTTTGGAAGGAGTTACTCACCTAGCGGTGGGGAAGGAGGCGGGAGCGGGGCAGAGGTGGACAATTAGAGCCAAGGACTGTGTTCTGAACGACTGTAGGCTTGCGAGGGAAGGCAGGGGGCCGGCTCAGTTCCTATACTCGGTCCTGACCACGGATGACAGACGGGGGGCCACCGCCATGTTTGGCAGCCAGTTGATTTTTAGTTGCTGATGCAACTAAAATGAGCAGTAACCAAAGCGGGGACAAGATGAGTGGCTTCCTGAAAGAATAATTGAGCATTATGGGCCTGCCACTTGGAATCCAAGTGAGCCAATATCAGGGGCAAGAGAACCAATTTATAACCATATAATTCAACTACCAGCAGTTCAAGAAATTATTACCAGTAAAACTGCCAATGCTATAAACCTTTTAACTCAACAGACTTAACAGGTACACACTGCAATCCTTCAGCATCGCATGGTTTTGGACTATCTACTAGCGGAAGAGGGTGGAGTATGTGGAAAACTAAATATTTCTAATTGTTGTTTGTTTTTTGGAAATAGCCAATGTAGGTGAAGTAGTTCGTCAACTAACCACAGACATTAGGAAACTGGCCCATGTTCCTGTTCAAACAGGGAAAGGCTGGAAGAGTGATTTATGGTCTTGGTTACCTGGAGCACCATGGGTAAAACAGCTTTTATTTCATCTGCTGTGTGTGTATGTTTTTGCCCTCTATTATTTCTTGCTTAGTTCAGTTAATCCAACATGTTGTATCTAACATGCAGTTTACATCCGTCACTTCACCTGATGGTGTAAAACAAATTCGTATTGTTCGCCAATCAAAGGTGTCCAGGGATTTTACTCTTGAACACCTGTGGGGTCCTGAGAAACTAAGCAAGGATTTGACTGAGGGGTGGTGTGGCTAAGAAAGCTCAGAGGAGGAACAGTTTTTTGGGGGGATTGGGTTGTGCTAACCGAGCTCTATATAATACTATTCTTGAGAGAGATGGTTTCCAAACCGAGGTCCACAACTAAAAGGGAAACCTCCAAGTCAAACCTGACCAACCGCAGGAAGCACTGCTATCAATGTCATTTGCCCCTGTGGAAGGCCAGAAATGGAAACGGGTGTCCTCGTGTCTAGAACAGAAAGAAGAAGAAGCAGAGAAAGAAGAAGAAGATCCAGGCAAGGGCCCCTCTTCAAACCCAGCACCACCGAGAAAGGCAACTAAGAAAAGTGAGAGGCACAGAGAGGAGAGCAATGATGAGGAAGTCACTGTTGGCCCTCTTTGTCGACCCCTGAAGCTGACTGAAATCCAAGGCTCAAGAAAGGAGTTTGCACGACACTCGGATGGTACTATTGTCACCTGGTTGCTGCGGTGTTGGGGCAAAAACAGCACTGGAAAGGTATGCCAGTACACTAGGAACAACGTTCAATAGATACGAGCACCAACACAGAAGATGCCCAGTTTTTGAACTGATTCTTACACTTCAAAACCGTGAACAACTTCCGCCATCGCACACTTCCATTTCAGCTATATCAGCGGTAGCAGAAGAACTAGATGAAGTGAAGAAGACACACGAAGGCATAGTGGAGGAATTGTCCCTAGTGATTAAAAGGGATGGATCTGTGGCAGAATCAGAAACAGCTGATGAAGACGAGGATGATCCAGAGAATTTACTGAAGGAGCTGATCACACTGATGAAAGTCTCAGCCATCAAAGGCAAATGTCTCCCTGCTCGAGCAAATGACAGCAGTAACTTCACGTTGCATGCAGCCATGTGGAGCTTCCTGTGTGCGAATGGAGAAAACATGAAGAAATGGCATAAAACACCCACACCTGCACTGCGAGCACGGGTGAGAGAATTACAGCACAGATCAACCACCAGTGAAATTGTTGCAGTCACTGCAGGTAACTAATAGAGGGGCTCTGCCCCAGCCAGGGAGGGGAAAGGGATAACAAAGTGTATTGGACTGTGTGGATTTGATGGCCTGGCATATCACAACCACAAAAATATAAGGCACTGGTGGGCACCGGTGCACAGTACACTCTAATGCCCTCGAGTTAGAAAGGGACAGAATTGATTTATATTTCTGGAGTGACTGGGGGCTCTCAGGAATTGTCTTGTGTTGGAGGCAGAAATAAGCCTCACTGGTAGAACCTGGCAGAAGCATCCCATAGTGACTGGACAGGGGGCTCCATGCGTACTCGGTATAGATTATCTCAGAAGGGGACATGTCAAGGATCCCAAGGGATCACAGAATCACAGCATCATAGGGGTTGGAAGGGACCTCTAGAGATCATCGAGTCCAACCCCCCTGCTAAAGCAGATTCCCTGCACCAGGTGGTACCGATGGGCTTTCGGAATAGCTGCTGTAGATGCAGACAACGTGAAGCAGCTGTCGGTTTTACCTGGCCTGTCCGAAGATCCGTCTGTTGTGGGAGTACTAAAAGTAGAAGAGCAGCAGGTACCGACTGCTACAAAGATGGTGCGCAGATGGCAGTACTGCAGCAGTGACAGGGATTCCTTGCTCCCCAGTCATAATCTGGTTCGTCAGCTAGAGAGTAAGGGAGTGATCAGCAAAGCCCACTCGCCATTTAACAGCCCTGTATGGCCGGCGCGTAAAGCCAGTGGAGAATGGATGATGATTGTAGATTACCGTGGCCTGAATGAAGTCACACCCCCACTGAGTGCTGCTGTGGCAGATATGTTAGAACTCCATTCCGAACTCATTTCCAAGTGGAAAGCAGCCAAATGGTATGCCACCAGTGACATCGTGAATGCCTTCTTTTCCATTGCCCCAGGGGGTGGAAGCACAGCCCAAGCCTTTGCCAGGGGTTGATCCAAACCACACTGGAACAGGGCGGGGCTCCCGAGCACCTGCAGTACATTGATGATATTGCTGTGTGGGTGGGGCGATACAGCAGAGGAAGTTTTTGAGAAAGGAGAGCAAAAAATCCAAGTTCTTCTGGGTGCTGGTTTTGCTATTAAGTGGAACAAAGTGGATGGACCTGCCTAAGAAATAGGCAGTAATATAAATACCTAGGAGTAAAATGGCAAGATGGGCATCGTCACATCTCAGGAGATGTAATCGACAAAATCACCAGTAAGTCTCCACCCACTAGCAAGAAAGAGACACAGTCTTTTCTGGGTGTAGTAGGTTTTTGGGAAATGCACATCCAAAGCTATAGCCTCAAAGTCAGCCCCCTCTATCAGGTAATGTTGGAAGAAGAATAATTTTGCATGGGGTCCTGAGCTGCAGCAGGCTTTTGAGCAAATTAAGCAGGAGATAGCCCATGCTGTGGCCCTGGGGCCAGTATGGACAGGACAGGATGTAAAGAACATCCACTACACTGATGCTGGAGAGAAAGGTCCCACCTGGAGTCTGTGGCAAAGAGCCTCTGGGGAGACCTGATGCCGACCCCTGGGATTTTGGAGTAGAGTGTACAGGGGGTCGGAGGAGTGCTACGCTCCAGCTGAGAAGGAGATCTGAGTGACATACGAGGGGGTTCAGGCTGCTTCTGGAGTAACTGGCACTGAAACGCAGCTCCTTCCGGCACCTCGACTGCCAGTGCTGAACTGGATGTTCAAAGGAAAGGTTCCCTCCACCCATCATGCTACTGATGCCACCTGGACTTAGTGGTGATTACTGATGCCACCTGGACTTAGTTGATTATACAGCGAGCTCGGATGGGGAACCTCAGCCGTCCAGGAATCCTAGAGGTAGTCACGGACTGTCCTGAAGGCAAGCAATTTGGAACATCACCAGCAGAAGAGCTGTCGCGTGCGAAAGAGGCCCCACCATACAGTGAAATACCAGAAAATGAAAGGAGATATGCCTTGTTCACTGTCGAATCGTGTCATATTATGGGAAGCATCACAGATGGAAGGCTGCTGTGTGGAGCCGCACACGACGAGTGGCAGAGGCCACCGAAGGAGAAGGAGAATCAAGTCAGTCTGCAGTGCTAAAGGCTGTCCACCTGGCCTTAGGTGTGGCTGAATGGGAGATGTGGCCAATGCTTGACCTTTATACAGGCTCACGAATGTGAGCTTTATG
Organism: Oreortyx pictus; assembly: GCA_036925125.1. Lineage (NCBI taxonomy): Eukaryota > Metazoa > Chordata > Aves > Galliformes > Odontophoridae > Oreortyx > Oreortyx pictus. The sequence goes on along the minus strand of JAUPFR010000004.1, from coordinate 1,946,914 downwards.
GGGGTGGTTTCAGCAGTGGGAACAAAACAAGTGGCTATGGAAGGGTAAACCAATTTGCGCAGCTGAGCTGTGGAAGAACATTGCTACCTGAACAAAAAAGACAGTTGAAAAAGTGCATCATGTAGATGCTCATGTGCCCAAGAGTCAAGCTCCCGAAGAACAGAAAAATAACCATCAGGTAGATCGAGCTGCCAAAACTGAGGTGGCTCAGACTGACATGGACTGACAGAACAAAGGAGAGTTATTTTTAGCTCGCTGGGCCCATGAGACCTAAGAGCATCAAGGAAGGGATGCAACCTGAAATTGCGCTAGAGATTAAGGGGTGGACTTAACTAGGGATGCTATTGCACAGGTTATCCATGACTGTGACACAACGTGCCACCATGAAACAAGCCAAGAGGATGTAACCTCTCTGGCAGGAAGGGCGATGGCAGAAGTATAAATACAGGGAGGCATGGCAGGTTGATCATACCACCTTGCCAGGAACTCGCGTTGGTAAGCACTATGTGCTTCCCATGGTGGAGGCCACTACTGGCTGGCTTGAAACATATGCAGTACCCTACACTACCACCCAAAACACCACCTTAGGCTTGGAGAAGCAGATCCTGTGGTGATATGGAACCCCAGAAAGAATTGAGTCTGATAATGGGACTCATTTCAAAAATTCACTTGTGGCTCTCTGGGCCAAAGAACGGATCTATCATATCCCCTACCACGCACCAGCTGCTGGTAAGACTGAGCGCTACAACGGGGTGTTAAAAACCACTCTGAATGCAATGGGTGGTGGAACATTTAAGCATTGGGAGAAAAACCTGGCAGAAGCCACCTGGTTGGTCAACACTAGGGGACTGGTCAACTGAGATGGTCCTACGCGATCCAGCTCCCTACACACCGTAGAGGGAGGGAAAGTCCCTGTGGTACACATAAGGAGCATGTAGGGGAAAGTGGCGTGGGTTCCTGCAGCCTCTGGAAAGGGCAAACCCTTCAGTGGAACTGTTTCTGCACAGGGACCTGGGTGCACCTGGTGGCTGATAGAGGAAAATGGGGACGTCCAGTGTGTAGCATAAGGGAATTGGATGCGGGGGGAGTGCAGTCAGTGCCTCCGTGTATACAGAAGTGTGTAGGCATGTTAATTACTGGTTTATGTTGTCTATGTGTGTAGGTATATGTTAAGCATGGTGTCACGATGTGGAATAAGGAGGTGTGCTTCCCTCGCACTTTTTCTGATGTAACTGCTCAGACTAGGTTTGAGACATTGGTCTCTCTCAATTGTTCCATTTTGTTAGATTTTGTAAAGTTCCATTCCTCATCAAATTGTTTCTTTTGTTTTGTTTTGTTTTCTTTTATTCTTGTTTTGTTTTATTTTATTTTATTTTTGACACATCACTTGTATCCAAACCCTTGCCCCTCCCTCCACACCCCCCCCCTCCGGCCTTTTCCCCTTCTATAGCAGGTGGTTTCATGGTGCCTGCTGAACCGTTCCGTGATCCAGTCCCATACTGTCACGGGACGCATTTCACGTCACGTCACCGACCCCTACCGTCACCAGGAAATGATAAAGTTGACACACTGGCCTGAGTGAGGTGGGTCGAGAATTCACCATCTGAGAACATCACCTACTGGTTACACCAACAGCTGCGTCATGCTGGACAGAAGACAATGTGGGCAGCTGCTAATGCATGTGGACTGCCCGCACAACTATCCAACATCACTCAAGCATGCTGAGACTGTGACGCTTGCTCCAAGATGAGACCGAGTTCATTGCCGGAGACAACAGCACATCTTGGTAGAGGACACAACGGTGAAAGGGACCTCAAACATCATCTAGGTTCTAAGCCCCCACTGTGCTCAGGGCTCCCTCGTATGGGATCAGACCACCCAGGGCCCCATTCAACCTGACCTTAGCATAAACCCTCAGTTTATCGGACACTCTCTTGCTCATTTTATTTGATTTATTAGCATTAATTTCAATTATGTTGTATTATATTGTGCTATTTTGCTTCGCGATATCTTATTTAGTAAATTAGCTTTCCTCCTCAGATCGTTCTGCTCTTTGGTTTTTAGGCCCATCTCCTTTCTCCCTTTTTCCTTACCCCCTTCCCCTTTCCCGGGGCATGGGTCCATGGCGCCCCGCCCATGAGCAAAGGAATAAGGCCGAACCAGGCGGAGAACTGCTGACAATGGAGGAGTTCCCTTTGAGGAGAAAGTCTCCTAGGAGAGAAGTGCCTGGGGCTTTCTTGCTGTGAAGCTTCGTGGCTTCCTCGTGAGATGAATGGGAAAATTAGGAACAACGCTGGAAACCCCACTGGTGACTCTCTCTCTCTTACTACCTACGTAGCCTCCTTCCTTTTACTTCCAATCGATTTCTATTGCCCGTCCTCCCTTCCCCATCTCCCTTAATGACTAGGACTTGTAATGAACTGACTGGGGAAACATCTGACCCATCGTGTCTTCATCCTCCTCTCCCCCCTGTGACTGGAGGAGGAGGATGGGAAATCATCGAGCTGTCCTGCAGAGACTGGAATTAACCTGAACTGGTTAAAGAGCAAGTCAAAGGGGAAAGGAAAGTAGTGGTTTTGATGACAGATCACCATGCTTTAGGAAGACGTTGTTTTCAAAGTCTGCTCTTGGGAATTCTCTTGTTCTCAAAGTTCTTGCTAGCAACCTGGTCATGCTATTTAGGTTCGGTGATGATCAAACTTTGCCCTTCGATACAAGGTTGTTGTGGTTGGATGCCGGTATTGCACTTCAGAACGTCAAGCTGGGAGTTCAAGAGTCAATGCTGTGGCGGGGAGTGGAAGAGGGGTGGAGCTCCGGACCGGACCGGACTGCAGCCTCTCTCTCTCGGTGCGCTCTCTGGGCTGCCGCAGAGTGAAAGTACGTGTGCTTCTCCTGCAGTTTTTCTAAGGTAAGATCTAAGATTTGGTTTGGAAACATTTCTTTCCCTCGATTCTTCGATTTTGTTACGTTTAGTAAAGTTACGGTTCCTCCACAAATTCTTTTCTTTTAATTATTTTATTTTATTTTTATAATGTTATTATTATTATTTTTAATCATCTGTTGTCTCCATACCCTTCTCCCAAACCCCTCTTCCAGAGCACGTGGTATCAAGGTGCCAGCTGAACAGTTACAGTCTCCAGTCCATTACAAATGGTGGACGCGTTTTACGTTTCATCATCAGGATTATCCCGGCTGCCAGGGAACGAACTGCCAGATGGTCATCATATACCAAAGGCTGAAGGGCTGAAACAGAGGGAAGCAGAGCAGAGATGAAACCCACTGACCTGCAGAGACCTGCCACCATCCCCTCCAGGCTATGCCGGCCCCACATTGCTTTTCCTGGACTGGAGGATTGAGAGTGAGCGAGGGATCAGCTGAAGCCGTTGCTCAAGGTTGCCCCAGCTGCCCCAGGAACGTCCTCCTGCCCGTGCAGCGTTTCCTTGCAGCCTGACAAGGCCTGGCTGCACACTGCCCAGGCTCTGTCCCCTGCCCCCATTCCCAGCACGCACAACACTGCCGTCACTCACCACTTTGGACTTCATTGAGCATTTCCTCTCTTCCACCTCTGGAGAGGCACACAGCAAGCCCTAGGTAGAGAGCTCCCGTCAGACCCCCATTCCCCAGCACGCTCCCAGCAGCACAGGCTGCAGCCCGGCCAGCCCAGCTGCTTCCCCTGCTGTGCCCCAGGCAGGTACGATGCCTGAGGGGGGACCTGATCAAGGCGCCCGTCGGGGCTCCCAGCACGGGCAGGGTGTGTCTGCGGGGTGCAGGGCTGCACCTTGCTGCCAGGGCAGGGCCCGAAGAGGGGACTCAGGGGCTGCACTCACGGATGAATCTGACAGCCTCAAATCGCACAGAGGCCTGAGAATCCTTCAGGTACGGCAGGCTCTGCCGCAGGTATCCTTCCACTCTCTTCCGCTTTTCGTACAGCTGGAGAAGAGCACAAAGGCATGGGGCTTGCAGACCCTCCTCAGCTGCCGGTGTCACCCACCCCTCCTGCCAGCATCCCCTTCCCACAGGCAGGGGGGCTGTGGCTGTGGGCTTGTGCTTACCAAGCAATCCCTGACACTCAGCGTGTTCTGTTCTTTCGCCACGCGCTTCAGGCTCTTCCACCTCAGGAACTTTGCACAAGTGACCAGGGTTTCCCCAGCGGCCTACAGAGAACAGACGCTGGGAGTTGGCACCACAGACACGCACCCCAAGAGTCTGAATGCTTGCCGACCTTGCCCTCCGTTCCCAGTCCACCCCTGAGCTCGGCACACTGATCGGCTCTGAAATGCGTACCTGTGTAACACTGGGGATCTCGTCGCTCATCCGAAGGTGCAGAGGAAGCAGGCCCACACGCACGTTCTTCGTCATGCTTCTCTTCTGCCACCACACCACAGCCTCCACCAGATCTCTGAAGAGGCGGATGGAACTCTCTCGCACTTCACTTGACACCTGAGGGAGAAGGATGGGAGGACCTCAGCGCCACACTCTCGCTGCCCATGGTGAGCATGAGCAAAGGCATGGCTGATGTGGCAGGAGATGCATCAGTCCCATTCTGCACAAGGACACTGTGCGGTGGTGCAAAGCAGTGCAACAGGTTTCCAGCACGGGGTGCCTGTGCCTCACAGTGCTCCCCCAGCTGCCCCACCACGGCCAAGCAGAGCTCCCCAGGCTCCAGGCCAAGGAGGAGACAAGCCTGGCCCTCAGCAGTGCCTCTGGGGCACAAGCTGCCTGCTTAGCCTCCACCTCCCTCCTACAACAGCCGGAGACAACGCCTGGTGCTGGAAGTAAAGGGAGCGCTCGTGGGTTTGAGAGCAACCCTTGGCAGAAGATGCTCTGCGCAGGCCTCAGTCTGGGCCACCACACAGGGGCCTCACATCACTGACAGCGACAAAGCTGCCAGGGACGAGGCCGGCTGGGCTGCATGGCTCTGAAGACATCCCACAAGAGCCCAAAGGAGCCAAGAGAGAAAGGATAGGGCCCTCCCGTTGCGCAGTATGCACAGAGCTTGGCCTCCCACGGCGGACTTACATGGTTAAAAAGAGGCAGGATCTTCTCAGCCAGCGTCACAGCAGTGGAACTGGCCTCTCTCATCCCCACGTGACTCATCACGTTTTTGAAGATACGCAGCGCCTCCAGAGTGACATGTGCGTTGCCAGTACTCGCGGTCTCCATGACATTTGGCAGCAGGGCCCGTATATCTCTTGCCTGTCCAAAACACACGATTTTCTTTTCATCGAGAGGGCACTGGCCACCCTGGCCTAAAAGCTCAGGAAAACTCCTCCCCAGTCCCCACCACATCCTTCAGCCCAACTCCTGAGTCTCAGGCAAGGCCACGGCACAAGGATGCCCACCACCCGCACACCAGGCTGCCAACAGGGCTTCATTTGACCAGGTCCTGCTCACCGTCTCACGTCTCTCCGACAGCAGGAGAAGGCCTCTGAGCCCCAGCCAGAGTATTGGCAGGCTTTCCGTCTTCAGAATATTCTGGAGGACGGCAGGCTTACATAAGTGTTGGAGGGTCTCCTCGGTGGGGGGCATCACCTGAAACAAAGGCAGCGGTGAGAGCCGGACAGAGGCAGCAGGACTCCGTGCAGCCTGCAGCTCCTGGCTCCTCTGGCAGCTCAGGGCAGGAGCTGGGCAGCAGTGTCCTTGGAAAGCGTGATGGTCCCCCTGTGCCCCATGCCTAGCACTACACAGGCCTGCTTCTCCTGCCCTCTGACCAGCCACAGGGAGCATCTGGCCGGCAGAATCTAACACAAAAACGGCACCAGACTTGGGTGGCCACGGGCACTTCCCCTCCCCGGCCCTGCAGCCTGCTCAGCCTGTGCAGAGCCATGGCTTCATCCCTGGCCCTGCCACAGTCCTGACTGCCTCTGCCCAAGCCCCGATTTCCAGTCTGGGTGGGGTGGGCAAGGCAGGGGAGGCAGGGAGCTGGGGCAAGAGAGCCCTGAAAGAGAGCACGGTGCCTTGTCTGGTGACTCACAGGTAGATGAAGGAGGCCCAGCTCCGCTGTGGTGATGTTAAAGACCCCACACAGCTGTTGGTCCTGGAGAACACCGCGCAGTTCTTCCAAGATCCTCGCAGGATCTGGCAGGTGGAGCATCAACTTCCAGATGTCCAGGGTGGTGCTGCAAAGCAAGAGCAATGCTGTGTCAGCAGGGCTGCCTCAGCCACAGCACCGTGGCTCCACCCCGCATGCTTGGGGAGGCCTGGGGACCCGGCTTGGGTGAGCAGGAGGGGCTGAGATGGCCTTCCCCGAGGGGCAGAGCAGGAGCCTGATGGATGGGAGGCTCTGGGCTGCCCTGCTCGGCGTTGGCTGCTGCAGCCCCGAGCGGGCCGGCACTGGAATGTGGGATGGAAGGGCTGCTCCTCGATGGTGTCCTGCAGCTTTCTTTGGCTCTGGCAGCCAGAGCATCTTCCAAGCCCTGCTCTTCCCATGGAATCAGTGTGTGGGGCTGTCGGGGCTGGTACCTGTCACTCTGTGGAAGTTTGGTCAGCACGCTCATCAGCGCGTCCCTGGGAAACTGGTTGCTGAGCACATCAAGCACCGAGAAGAGGATGTGCTGGAGCGATGTGCGTATGCTTCCCAGGTTTCTGTGGATGAACCCCAGAATCTGTGGAACCTGGTTGGAAGAGACGGGGAGATTGCTGCTGCTGCTGTACTGCAGACATCTGCCCTGCTGCCACTGATACTGCTGTCCTTCCCACTGCTCTTTCCTGGCTTAAAATGGCCTTGGATGCCCACGAGCTGTGGAGGACAGGGCAGGGCAGGGAAAGGCACACTGATACAGCCTCGTACTACTTACATCTATCAGCCAGTTGCCAGGATCTGTCAGAATTGCATCCAGTATAATAATGGCTCTCTCCTTGTCCTCAATGCTGCTGTCTTTAATGATCGTCTCAAGGGTCATGAGGAAGAAATCTGTCCTCTCAGAAGGGAGAAGTCTTTCTGCAAATGACTGTGTAGGAAGGAAAGAAGGAAGGGAGTGAAAACATGTCAAACTGAGAGAGAGAACATGGCCTAGGCTGCAAGACCGGAGGAAAAGGAAAGGTGAAGACCCTCCTTTCAGGGCAGAAGCATGCTGAGGGCCCTCATCTGTAGCCAAGCTCGGCTCGCAGGTAGCCCTGAGCTGTACGCTGCTCTGGGATGCAGGGAGGGGGAGACAGCCTGGCTGGAAAGGTCCTGGCTCCTTACCTTCCCCCAGTGTCTGCTGGCCAGGAAACCGCATACTTTCCACATCCGCACCATTGCCCTGTCATGCACATCACAGATCACGGAGCTGGTGAAAGGCAGCAGCACCTGTGAGGAGAAGAGCTTCTGGTTTGCCTGGGAGCTGCTGATGGCCACTCCAGCTGCTCCCAGTGCCGTTCTGGTGAGGAGGGCACAACAAATTCTATCAAAGAGACCTCTGGGGACAGAGCTCTGCAACAGACAGACCTCCAAGATGCCGTGCAGCTCCTCAGTGACGCTGGGGGTGGGATAGTTGGCCACCACTATCTGCAGCATCTCGTCCATAGCACGCAGGGTCTGCAAGGAAGACAGTAGCACATGGAAGTCTCTCAGAGGTCCCTCTCACCCCCACGGGACTGCCGTGAGCCCCTCTCACTGTCGAAGAAGAACACCTGCAGATCTATGCACAGTCTGGGAGAGGCCCCAGGGCTGCAGAGCTGCAGTGTGCAGAGCAGGCTGCAAGCACGGGGGGGTTGCCTGGCCCACGGCAAGAGTGAGAGAGAAGGGATGAAGGGAAGCAAGATCCTGCCCCTCAAGGATTGTTGTTAATCTCTGGACACAAGTAATCCAAGGGAGCAGCCCAGAGACGTAAGGTCTGCAGTAGTTCACCCACTACGTACATGGTTGTAGAGGGAAATGCTCAAGTCCTCTTCCGGAGGAAGGTAGAAGACGACTCTGAAGCACGTGTGGAGGAGTTGTGATATTTCATCCTCCGTAATGGCCTTCATTTTGCTGCAGATAGAGAGACCTCAATGCTAGGAGCGGTGCCTTGATGCTGAGGCAGGGGTAGAAGAAGTCCTCCCGTGGGCAGGACTCCCTGGGAGAGATGGGTAGCCCTGCCAGGAGGTGCCTTCTCCTCCACGGGGCTGGAGTAGGGGAGAGCTGAGGCCATCGCTTCCCAAACGTGGGATGCCTCCCTGCTAGGGTCAGGGCCACTGGGATCATGGCCTGGGGATGTGCTGGCCAAACCGGGGGCTGGGCAACTTACCTCAAGGCAGCAATGGCATTCATGCTCTGGTATCGCAGAGATGTGCTCAGCTGCTGTGTGGGCTCCTCGAGCAGTAGAACCTGCAAAGCACAACTGGGATGGCACCTGGCAGCCACCAGCGCCCAGCACCAGCAAGCCTAGCACTGGCTGGCAGGGCCTGAGAAGCTCCAGTGCCCCTTAACCAGCACTGGCACACAGGTGCTGTTGTACACCCCCACTGCTGAGCACTCAGCAACACCTGGAGTCCCGCCTGGGGAACCTCGGTGCCTGTGCATGATTTCCCTGCCTCCCCCTGCCCCAGCCCTGTCCTCCCAGGGTAGAGATACACAACACAGGAGCCAGGTCCCCTCACCCTGATATTCTTTGCCAGACTGTTTTCGGAGCAGAAGACATCCAGGCCCTCTGTCAAGCCCGTACTGGCAGCAGTGCTGCAGAGTGTGCTGATGCTGTTCAGGAACTGCATCTTCTGATCCAGATCCTGGCGGGCACACAGAGATGAAGGAGTGTGAGTGGGGAAAGCCACGGCCAGGGAGACCGAGCGTTCTGGGGTGCGAAGCAGTGCGGGATGCCTGGAGGGCAGCAGCTCTGCACAGCCAGCAGCCCTCCTGCAGCCTGACAGCAGAGCCGGAGGGACAATCCGGAGATGCAGGCACAGTGGAGCTGGAGACTCGTGCCGTTACCTTTTCCGCGTGTACATCAGAAGTGTAGGCCTTGATGCAATCTACGGCCTCCTTCTCCTCTTTGTACACGGGCAGCCAGTCAGCATCTAAGCAGGGAGGAGAGTGAGCAGCGCTGTAGAGGGGCCGAAGGCAGGCGCGAGCAGAGGAAGGAGCTCTGCCCTGTCCAGCCGTGTGCCCGCTGCCCTGGCACGGTGTGCCCGTGGCTGTGAGGACAAGGGACCCTGGTGTCGAGCAGGGGGCACTCGCTGCCCCAGCCCTGCCCGCCATGCCGGGGACCCTCACTCACCGTCACTCAGCACCTGCACCTCGGTCTCCTCATTGGGCTCCGGTGGAGGTGTTCTCCTCCGGACAGACCCACTCTCCTCAGTAGCCACACTGGGGCGGCTTGAGGGTTTCTCCTCCATCCTGCAGGATGAGGAGGGGGCAGCCGCTGAGCTGCCAGGTCTCGAAGGAAATGATGTGGGTGGGCTGCGCTCGGGGGCTCGTCGCCAGACCCGCACACTCCTGCCCTGTCCCGTCGCTGTCCTGCCGGACACTGAGTGGTCTCCGTGTCGGCACCAGCTATCCATGGGTGTCTTGGGATGAGTCACAAAGGGCCCCGCTATGACATGCTGCCCCGCCCGGGCGGGGCCGGTTCTGTGTTCCGGCTTCAAATGGCTCAGGAGAAACTCCTGCAGCGGGAGGGATGTGTGCGCCTGCTTACCCACAAAGCTTTGCAAGAGCAATCGGACTGCCCAGGCCCTTGTGCTTCTGCTGTGAGGCCGGAGACGGACACAGCAGGTCAGGGGAAGTATCACAGAATCACAGGATCACAGAATCGTAGGTGTTGGAAGGTACCTCTAGAGATCATCGAGTCTAACCCCCTGCCAAAGCAGGTTCCCTATACCAGGTTGCACAGTTAGGCATCCAGGCGGGTCTTGAATATCTCCAGAGAAGGAGATTCCACAACCCCCCTGGGCAGCCTGTGCCAGTGCTCCGTCACCCTCACCGTAAAGAAATCCTCGAGCACATTCATGGGGAACCACCTGTGCTGCAGTTTCTCTCCGTTTCCCCTTGTCCTGTCTCCACGCATGTCCGAAAAGAGTCTGGCCTTGCCACATTGTCCCCCAGACCTCAGATATTTATAAACCTGGATCAGGTCCCCTCTCACTCTTCTTTTCTCAAGGCTAAACAGACCCAGTTCACTTAGCCTTTCTTCATAGGGGAGATCCTCCAGGCCATTCACCATCTTTGTGGCCCTCCGCTGGACTCTTTCCAAGAGATCCCTGTCTTTTTTATACTGGAGCTCAGAACTGGACACAGTACTCCGGGTGAGGCCTCACCAGGGCAGAGTAGGGGGAGGATCTCCTCCCTTGACCTGCTGGCCACACTCTTTTTATTGCATCCCAGAATGCCACTGGCCCTCTGGGCCACGAGAGCACACTGCTGGCTCACAGTCAACCTGTCATCCACCAGGACACCCAGGTCCCTCTCTACAGAGCTCCTCTCCAGCAGCTCATCCCCCAGCCTGTACTGGTGCATGCAATTATTCCTCCCTAGGTGCAAGACTCTACACTTGCTTTTGTTAAATTTCATCCAGTTTCTGACTGCCCAGCTCTTCAGCCTGTCCAGGTCTTGCTGAATGACAGCACAGCCTTCAGGCGTGTCAGCCAATCCTCCTAACTTCGTGTCATCAGCAAACTTGCTGAGGATGGCCAGCATCCCCTTATCAAGGTCACTGATGAAGATGTTGAACAAGACTGGACCCAGCACGGACCCCTGGGGGACACCGCTGGTCACAGGCCTCCAACAGGACTCTGCACCTCCAACGACCACCCTCTGCGCTCTGCCAGTCAGCCAGCTCTCAACCCGCTTCACTGTCCACTCATCTATCCCACACTTCCTTAGCTTTGTCATAAGGTTGTCATGGGGGACAGTATCAGATGCCTTGCTGAAATCAAGGTAGACTACATCCACCGCCCTCCCCATCCACCCAACCAGTGACAACATCATAGAAGGCCACCTGGTTGGTCAAGCATGACCTCCCCTTGGTGAACCCATGCTGGCTACTCCTGATAACCTCCTTTTCTTCCAATTGTCTGGAGGTGGCATCCGGCACAAGCTGTTCCATCATCTTTCCAGGGGCAGAGGTGAGGCTGACTGGCCTATAATTACCCGGATCTTCCTTCTTGCCCTTTCTGAAGACCAGAGTGACATTGGATATCCTCCAGTCATCAGGCACATCCCCCATTCTCCAAGACCTCTCAAAGATGATAGACAGCAGTTCAGAAATCACCTCTGCCAGCTCCCTCAGCACCCGAGGATGCACCCCATCGAGTCCCATGGATTTATGAACATTAGCATTGCCTAGGCACTCATGGACCACCTCTTCCCTGACTAAAAGAAAGTCTCATTCGCAGACCCTCTCACTAACCTCCAGGGTCTGGGATTCCTGAGCGACAGCTTTTTCACAGAAGACAGAAGCAAAGAAGGAGTTCAGTATCTCCGCCTTCTCATCATCCCCTGTTACCAGAGCACTGACTCTAGGTCAGTGTTGCTTACTAACCTCCTATGAAAAATGCCAGTCCTTACAGTACTCTCATGACAGAGCTTTTGTGGGCCTGCTCAAAACTTCCTGTGAGCACGTAAGAGAAAAATTAAAGGACCAGTCTGTTGTGGTGGATTGGAGTGATCTTGGGGGCAGGGGACATGTGAGCAGTTGTCATAGATGAAGTGCAGAAACATTTTGTATCCAACTCAGCTGGACTCCTGTCCAGGATAAGCAATGAGTGGGGCTGGCATAGACCGGAGGGGACGGTGGCAGGTCTCTGCAGGTCAGTGGGTTTCATCTCTGCTCTGCTTCCCTCTGTTGCAGCCCTTCAGCCTTTGGAAGACGATGCCCATCCGGCAGCTCGTTCTCTGGCAGCCGGGATAATCCTGATGAAGAGACATGAAATGTGTCCAGAAACACTACGGGACTGGATCATGGAACTGTTCAGCTAGCACTGTGAAACCATGTGCTCTGGTACAGGGGGTGTGGGGGGGGGTGTGGGAGAAGGGTACGCAGACAACGGATGTGTAAAAAATAATGATTATAATAATATAAAAATAAAATAAAATAATTAAAAGAAAAGAATGTGTGGAGGAACCGTAACTTTACTAAATGTAACGAAACCGAAGAATCGAGGGAAAGAAATGTTTCCAAACCAAATCTTAGATCTTACCTTAGAAAAACTGCAGGAGAAGCACACGTACTTCCACTCCACGGCAGCCCAGAGAGCGCACCGAGAGAGAGAGGCTGCAGTCCGGTCCGGAGCTCCACCCCTCTTCCACTCCCCGCCACAGCATTGACTCTTGAACTCCCAGCTTGACGTTCTGAAGTGCAATACCGGCATCCAACCACAACAACCTTGTACCGAAGGGCAAAGTTTGATCATCACCAAACCTAAATAGCATGACCAGGTTGCTAGCAAGAACACCTACTAATACCTCTGCCAATGGCTGAGTCCTTCGCAGTACTTGCCTGTTGCTGAGCTTCTCTACTATCTGCCAACACACAGTTGGCCCCACTGTCCCAACATCGAAGTACCCGGGTGACTGTGGGTTCATTTGAGTGCCATGAAAAGTCCTTTCTTGAACCTCAAATTTCAGTCACTTTCAGAAGTCTAGTAGTAATGGTGACAATGCCTTCCTGACCTTCTTCTCTTTTTGTTTTTGTTGTTAACTTCCCTTGGTGTTGGTGACAGTGGCTCTGTTGAAGGCCCTTTCCCTGGATCTTCTTCCTTTCCTTCCTCCTCCTCTCTTTTAGTTTTTGTTGTCACCTTTCTCAATGTCAGTGACAGTGATCTTGTTGAGAGTCACTCCTCTGCATCTTCTTCCTCTACTTTCTCCTCATACTTTTTCTTCCACTTTAAACAAGGCTATGCTCGTTTAAACTTCTGTCCTCTTACAGGGGCAACTGACAACGATTCTGGTGCCTCCTGTGATTGATCAGGTTGCTCACTTTCAATGCTTAATTTTTCACTAGCTTGACTCAAAATCTGTCCAGTTTGGATTGGAGGGTGTCCCATTCGAATTGGAAGGTATCTTATTCAGTTTGGAAGAGGTCTCATTTGCATTAGAAATTCTTTCTCTTGGATTGAAGATTATTTCACTCGATTGGAGGTTTTCCCTTTTGTCTTGGAAACTTTCCTTCTCAGCTCAGAGACTCTCTTGCACAATTTGGAGACTCTCTTCCTTGACTAGGAATACTCTCTTTCTGGACGCATGAATTCTTCCTCTTATCTCTGACTCTCTCCTGGAAACTCTTCCTTTTAGCTCAGAGACTCTCTCACTCAATTTTGGAGATTCTCTCCCTCTCTAGGATAGTACTGAATAGGGCTCAGTAGGCATAAGCCGCAACTGAAATAATTTGTGCCTCCTCAGATCTGCTAGAGCCACAACATCCCTGTCTCAAATATCTGCTTAGGTTCACAGGATCCTGCAAGCGTTCAGGAGTAGGGTTTCATTACACCAGCAATGCCCACCTCTCTAAGGTCTCTCCCATGTCCCTCCACACTCCCTGTCACTCAGAATTCTCCAGCTTTGGGGCAGGCCTCCTCAAATATTGTATACACAGATGATGATGAGGAATACGTTGCTAACAGTGGGCCAGACACGGTGCAACACAAGGCTTAATGCCCCTCCATTGGATGCGCTTCATCAGATGGGTGGCATAGCCCGCGATGTTGTTGCGCAGCTTCTTGCTGGGGATGATGGCCATCTCCCCGCACACGCGCTTGTTGGTGTGGAAGTTGTTGCCCAGATGGGTGTAGTACTTCTCAATGATCACCCGAGCCACTTTCTTCACCATCTTCATCCTCATGTGTCCCATGGCTGCGGCAGCTGCGGAGAGAGAGAGCGCAAAGGCTAGAAAAGGTGCATTACAATAATAAAAAAAATTCCCGGCAAATTTTTCGATAACAAACTTTATTTTTTTCTTTTTCTTCTTTTCTAACAATATACTTAACAACAATAAACATTTTCATGTAACATGTAAATATCTTTAATAGTATTTTAGCTAGTATGAACATTTTTATCAAGCAGACATTTAACCAGAACGATCTTAACAGACACATAAAACTAATTAACTTTATAAACACATGACATCTTATGAACTAAGTTTGAGGCCTGAACGGATCAGTGGAAGGACACAGCAACCGTCTCCATGGCAAACATTTACAAGGACAAAAAATGAATGTCAGAATCATAGCCAAAATAATAGTTAACAAGGCAAAGACAGCAACATGAATTGAGATTAGTATCAAGGTGTGATCCACTGTTGATTATACCGCAAGATCAAGTCCACACCATCTGCTGCTCTGGTCCACTGGGATTGAGATCAGCATGTGCAGCAGGAAAAGGGCTTTCCACCTCCCCCCTTATCATGACGTGCATGCGTCATTAGAGCCCAGAACATTCTATGGACAATGGACATAATCGACATTCGCACGAACAAAAAAGAAATACCACAATGGCAATTAAGGCAGCAATCAACACAATAAGAATTTGAATCAACACAAACATACAATCCCAATACATGATTACAGCAAGTTACAGAGCTGGAAGGAATGGTTGTCTGATTTGCCAAGGTTGGGGGTCTGTCTACGCAGCAAGAAAATGGATGTCCACGCCCCCAGTCCAAGGCATGTTAGATGCGACATGTTGGATTAACTGAACTAAGCAAGAAATAATAGAGGGCAAAAACATCAAAGCTGCAAATGCGCACAGCAGATGAAATAAAAGCTGTTTTACCCATGGTGCTCCAGGTAACCAAGACCATAAATCACTCTTCCAGCCTTTCCCTGTTTGAACAGGAACATGGGCCAGTTTCCTAATGTCTGTGGTTAGTTGACGAACTACTTCACCTACATTGGCTATTTCCAAACAACAATTAGAAATATTTAGTTTTCCACATACTCCACCCTCTTCCGCTAGTAGATAGTCCAAAACCATGCGATGCTGAAGGATTGCAGTGTGTATCTGTTAAGTCTGTTGAGTTAAAAGGTCTATAGCATTGGCAGTTTTACTGGTAATAATTTCTTGAACTGCTGGTAGTTGAATTATATGGTTATAAATTGGTTCTCTTGCCCCTGATATCGGCTCACTTGGATTCCAAGTGGCAGGCCCATAATGCTCAATTATTCTTTCAGGAAGCCACTCATCTTGTCCCCGCTTTGGTTACTGCTCATTTAGTTGCATCCGAAAAGAGGGGCACACCAGGCCGGCTCACGTGTTTTATCTTCCTCCTTAGGGTCCCCAGACGAGGTCGGGGGGACCACTGGAGCGGGACTACAACGCTTGTGCTCGTCCTGTTCAGGGGGTGGCGGACCGCCAGTGGTCTGCTCGCCATCTTCCAGGGGTGGAGACGATGACCCCGGTGGCGATCCCTTGCCCTCGTGTATCTCTTTTGGACACACGGTGTCAAGCACCAAGTGCCTATTTATTGCTGCGCAACAAAGCCTTTTAACCCATCCACTCGAAGCGCGTGCTTCGCCCCATGGTCCTGTGACACCCGATCGCATCCGTGTCCCTCCCTCCCATGAGCCCTTCACAAGGCTACCATGAGCCCCAGAGACCCACGGCTCTGCCTCGAGACCCTACTGAATACATTCAGGGAGACTGACAATGTGATAATGGACCGAGCATTCAAAAAAAAGTATAAGGGATTCAAGGGAGAGGCTGGAAGCCTGCTTAAAAGTCACACGTTCTGCAAAACTAGAAACTCCCTCTGGCGTGTAACTTTAAATGTTCAAACCATACAACACTGTATGCAGGCACCAAATAGGGGTTTCCACCAGTGCTTTCAATTTCTTACTTGTATGTGCAGCTCCATAGAGTAGTGTGGTGAACTTAATGAAGGTCCAGTACATTCTCACTATTAAAAATAGGTACATGATGAAATATAATCTCTTGAAGAACAGTTTTATGGGAGAAAACAAATACTTCTTTTGTTTCTTCACAAAAACACGATGGCATAATGCAAAAACAAAAAGAATCTGTGCAGCACTCAGTGAGTTTAGACAGTTCCCAGAATGATGACTGCAATCTCAGACTTCTATGGACTTGCAAGCCTGCACTACAGATAACAATCGTAGAATCGCAAAGTTGGAAAGGACCTTCTAGATCATCTAGTCAAACCATCGACCCATTCCCCTTGCTACCACAAGCTGCTAAACCATATCTCGTAGCTCCTCATCTATACACCATCCATACACTGCCAGGGACGGCGATTCCACCACCTCCCTGGGCAGGCCGTCCCAGTGCCTGATCACTCTTTGAGAGAAGTTTTCCCTTATGTCCAATCTAAACCTCCTCTGCTACAACTCGTGGCCATTTCCTCGGGTCCCGTTTGTTTCCTAAGAGAAGAGAACAAACTCCACCTCATCACAACCTCCCTACTGTAGAGTGCAATGAGGTCTCCCCAGAGCCTCCTCTTCTCCAGACTGAACAACCCCAGCTTCCTCAGCAGCTCCTCATAAGGCCTCTGCTCCAGACCCCTCATCAGTATCGTTGCCTTTCTCTGGTCATGTTCCTGGGCCTCAGCATCTTTCTTCTAGTGAGGGACCCCAAACTGAACACAATACTTAAGGTGTGATGTCACCAGTGCACAGTGGGATGATCACCTCGCTGCTCCTGCTGGCCACGCTAATTCTAATGCAGGCCAGAATGCCATTGGCCCTCTTGGCCACCTGGGCGCACTGTCGGCTCATGCCGAGCCATGTCGGCCAAGCATCGACCAAGAGTCCCAGGTCCCTTTCTTCTTCA
Organism: Oreortyx pictus; assembly: GCA_036925125.1. Lineage (NCBI taxonomy): Eukaryota > Metazoa > Chordata > Aves > Galliformes > Odontophoridae > Oreortyx > Oreortyx pictus. The sequence continues at coordinate 1,930,239 of JAUPFR010000004.1, read as the reverse complement.
CAGTCATCCAGCCACTCATCCCCAGCCTATAGCTGTGCGTGGGGTTATTGTGGCCAAAGTGCAGGGTCCGCCACTTGGCCTTGTTGAACCTCATCCCATTCAACTCAGACCAGAGATACAGCTTGTCTCAATCCTTCTGGAGGTCCTCCCTGTCCTCAGACAGATTGACACCACCTCCCTCTGAAAACTTACTGAGGGTACATTCAATCCCTTCGTCTAGGTTGTCAATAAAGATATTAAGAAAGATGGGCCCCAGTACTGACCCCTGAGGGGCATCACTTGTAATGGGTTGCCAGCTGGACTTAACTACATTCACCACTACCTGCTGGGCATGGCCCTCCAGCCAGCTCCTTACCCAAAGGAGGGTATACCGATGTCCAGGCCATAGGTAGCCAGTTTCCCCAGGACAGTACTGTGGGAGACCATGTCAGAGGCTTTGCTGAAGCCTTGGTAGACTGCATTAACAGCCTTTCCTTCATCTACCAGACTGGCCACCCAGTCTTAGAAGGAGATGAGGTTGGTCAAGCATGACCTGCTTTTCATGAGCCTGTGCTGGCTGGGCTTGATCCCTTGGATTCCACACACATGCTGTGGGATATCACACCAGACGATTTGCTTAATAACTTTCCCTGGTACCAAAGTCAGGCTAACAGGCCTGTAGTTCCCCGGATCTTCCTCACGGCCCTTTCTTGTAGATGGGAGTCACGTTGGCAATGCCTCTGAGGGGTAGGACTCTAGCCGAGAAACTGGCGGGACTTATTGACAGGTCTTTAAACTAGGCATGAAGGGGGAAGGGGACAAAATGAGGGCTGCTGGGGCTGAGGGCGTAGTTCAAGGCTCAAAACAGACCTTGATGGGTGAAGAGGGTGGAGTTCCTAGGCATGGTGAGAGGCGGGGGGATGCTGCTTCCCTTAAGTGTCTGTATACTAATGTGCGCAGCATGGGAAATAAACAGGAGGAGTTGGAGATCTGTGTGCAGTCGCAAGGCTATGATCTCATTGCGATCACGGAGACGTGGTGGGACAGCTCTCATGACTGGAATGTTGTCATGGAGGGCTATGTGCTTTTTAGGAAAGATGGGCTGGCAAGGCGAGGTGGTGGAGTTGCTCTTTACGTGGGAGAGCAGTTAGAATGTATTGGCAACATGGCCAAGCACTCACGGCCCAGATGGATCATGAGATGTGTTGAAGACAACTTTCTGATGCAGGTGGTGGAGGAACCAATACGGGGAGGGGTGTTACTGGACCTTATTCTCACTGGCAAGGAAGGACTTGCTAAGGAAGTAAAGGTTTGAGACAGCTTGGGTTGTAGCGATCACGAGATGGTGGAGTTCAAGATCCTGAGTGGTAGGAGCAAAGCAAAAAGTAGGATTGCTACCCTGGACTTTAGGAGAGCCAACTTTGCTCTCTTCCGGGACCTACTTGGAGCTATCCCGTGGGTGAGGGTGTTAGAAGGTAAGGGGGCCTGTGAGAGCTGGTCAGCATTTAAACAGCTCTTCTTCCAAGCTCAGGATCAGTGCATCCCTGTGAACAAGAAATCAGGAAGGGGTGGCAGGAAACCTGCATGGATGAGCAAGGAGCTCACTTGCAAACTCAAAGGGAAGAAGAAGGTCCATGAAATGTGGAAAAAGGGTCTGACCACTTGAGAAGAAAATAGAAATGTTGTCAGGACCTGCAGGGATGCAACAAGGAAGGCTAAAGCCCACCTGGAACTGAATCCGGCAAAAGTGGTAAAGGATAATAAAAAAGGCTTTTTTAGGTATGTTAACAGTAAAAGGAAGACTAGGGAGAATGTGGGCCCCCTACTAGGTGAGGGGGGTGTTTTGGTAACATTTTGATTGTGGATTGCTGTGCCCTGCCTTGCCATCCACAGCTCTTGGGCATCCAAAACCAACAAAAAAGAGTGGGAAGGGCAGTAATGCCAGTAGCTGTGAGGCAATTGGCTGCAGTACAGCAGTGGCAGCAATTTCCCTGTATCTTCCTACCAGTTGACACAGATTCTGGGGTTTGTCCAGAGAAAAGCAAGAGCATATCAGTTCAGCAGATCTTCTTATCAGTGCTTGATGTGCTGGCCAACCAGTTTCCCAGTGATGTGCTGATAAGTGTGTTGACAGACCTTCCGCAGTGTGACAGGTACCAGCCCTGTATTGTTCCATGTGAAAAGAAGGGCTCGGAGACACTCTGCCATCCAGAGTCAAGGAAAGCTGCGATGGACAGCCCTATCCTATTTTATTCCAGTTATGGAAACAACTAAGAGATAATCAACAATTTCAGAGCACTCCCAGAAAATTGGGAGTACAAATAATACAAGAAGCCCCTGGAAAAAAAAAAAAAAAGAAACCTGGGATTTAGCTAATTTTATAGTAACAAATAGGAGGAAAAATCCTCCTCAGGTGTCTTGGGCTACAATGCCTGAGCCACCTGTGTTAAAAGTTCTCAATCTGGCAAAATTCATGAAGTGACAGGGGACACTGGTTCCCTTAGGGCCTCCAGAAGGGACCAGAGGCCCTATGTAGAACTGTCAGTATTCTGGTCAGAAACAGATGTTGAAAGCGTAATGGCTTTAGTAGACACTGGTGCGGAAACATCGATTATATGTGGAGATCCATCTGAATTTAAGGGTAATACAGTGATGTTGGTTGATTTGGGGCACAGACCATACTGGTCATTCAAACATGGTTAAAACTGGGGGTTGAGCATTTCCTACCTTACTTTACTCATGTTTTGCATGGCCCCTCAATGTTGTCTGTATTGCCCAAATACTATTTGTTTGCTGAAACCATATCAGCTTACTAATGTTGGACAGTATAGACACCCGGGGGGACAAGAGGAAATACCAACGATGGTACAGGAACTAGAAAAAGTGGGCATTATAAAACCTGCACAGAACCCATAAACCATTCTTCCATTCACACAATCTGGTTTGAAGAGGGGGACGGTCAGAGTAGCCAGGGGGCAGAGTTTTGATGACAGATCACCATGCTTTAGGAAGACGTTGTTTTCAAAGTCTGCTCTTGGGAATTCTCTTGTTCTCAAAGTTCTTGCTAGCAACCTGGTCATGCTATTTAGGTTCGGTGATGATCAAACTTTGCCCTTCGATACAAGGTTGTTGTGGTTGGATGCCGGTATTGCACTTCAGAACGTCAAGCTGGGAGTTCAAGAGTCAATGCTGTGGCGGGGAGTGGAAGAGAGGTGGAGCTCCGGACCGGACTGCAGCCTCTCTCTCTCGGTGCACTCTCTGGGCTGCCGCAGAGTGGAAGTACGTGTGCTTCTCCTGCAGTTTTTCTAAGGTAAGATCTAAGATTTGGTTTGGAAACATTTCTTTCCCTCGATTCTTCGATTTTGTTACATTTAGTAAAGTTACGGTTCCTCCACAAATTCTTTTCTTTTAATTATTTTATTTTTATATTATTATAATCATTATTTTTTACACATCCGTTGTCTGCGTACCCTTCTCCCACACCCTCCCCCATCCCCCCTGTACCAGAGCACATGGTTTCACAGTGCTGGCTGAACAGTTCCATGATCCAGTCCCGTAGTGTTTCTGGACACATTTCATGTCTCTTCATCAGGATTATCCCGGCTGCCAGAGAACGAGCTGCCAGATGGGCATCATCTTCCAAAGGCTGAAGGGCTGCAACAGAGGGAAGCAGAGCAGAGATGAAACCCACTGACCTGCAGAGACCTGCCACCGTCCCCTCCGGTCTATGCCAGCCCCACTCATTGCTTATCCTGGACAGGAGTCCAGCTGAGTTGGATACAAAATGTTTCTGCACTTCATCTGTGACAACTGCTCACATGTCCCCTGCCCCCAAGATCACTCCAATCCACCACAACAGACTGGTCCTTTAATTTTTCTCTTACGTGCTCACAGGATGTTTTGAGCAGGCCCACAAAAGCTCTGTCATGAGAGTACTGTAAGGACTGGCATTTTTCATAGGAGGTTAGTAAGCAACACTGACCTAGAGTCCTGAGAGGGGTGAAAGTCTTACCAAAAAGGAGAGTGTGGAAAAACTCTTGAAACAACACAAAGCTGGTTTGGTGTTCTGAGTACAAGTCACACAAGTTCCATCCTTTTCCTCTTTTCGGACAAGGAATGGAATGAAAAGTTGGAGTGGGAGAGAAGAGTCAGAAGCTGAGGCTCACATGTGGGAAGTAAACTGACTGAGGTGAGAATGATTATCCATTTGAAGAATGTTCTTCATTAGATGAACCATTAATTTCTTGCTTTCTACCTGTCAGAGGCCTAGCAAAATGAGCAGCCATTGATTTACCCGTGCCAGTTTATCCGTTTTCCAGTGGAACTTCAGGCTCAGCTGTTCTACAGTGGCTGCTGCTGAAAAGGAGTTGCAGCCGACAGCATGCAGCCCATCTGTGATAGAACATCTCTTCCTAGTAGGTTAATCAGAAGGGGTGCCAAATAAGGTTGGAGAGAGCATGAAGAACCATCAGGCCCGATGCATTTCAGTGCTGCCGTGCTCTGTAGTGCTGTTAGCGAGCCCCCTACCCCAGTGTGACCGCTATGGAATTAGTTCGTGGCTGAACTTTAGGCCATTCCTGGGAACTAATAATGGTAACATCCACCCCTGTGCCAATCAGCAAAATATGCTTCCATTCCTTAGGTTGTACTTGTGGATGGATAAACAGAATCTCAAAAGAATCAAAAGATATCATAGCTTTTTGCTTCTCTATGTCTATTGCCCAGTAAATGTCCACAATTCCTGTTGATCCAAGGCCCTTCTCTCCCCTTTTTACATCAGTTCTATTGGCACAGTGTCCATTAAAAGGCAATTTTGCAGCCTGCCAGTGTATTTACCAATGTCCAAGTCATTACTTGTATGAACCCGGTATAGCCTGCATCAGTAACACGAAGTAGGACAAACAAGCCTTTTCTGGTTGTAGAGGAGCAACAAAGCAGGAGAGCGCCGAGACCATGACCCTGCGGTGCTGGCAGTGAGGCAGTACAAATGGCCTGGTTGGGTGCAGTGACTGGTGCTACTTGTGTCTGTGAGTGGCGGCTCATCGTGCTCCCAGCCTTTTTTCCCAGCGGCAGGTGCCAGGACTGACCCATTACCTCAGTACTTAGAGCGACCATCAAGAGCGCTATACACCTTCTTCTGACGGCGCGCAAATGCCTCCGCACTTCCCCGGCTATTTATACCGCCAGATGAAAGTTTTGATTTGCACTGTGCTTTGAAATGACCTGGCTTCCCACAACTGAAACATCTTGTGTCTTTGCCGGGACGTAATGCAGTGGCAAGAGCCTCTGCTGGGACAGTCACTGAGAACTCGGTAGATCTCACCCCATTGCAAGTCTCTATCCTATCAACCAGGGTACCTTGTCTTGGTAATGACAGCAAAATCCTACGACAGTCCGCATTTCCATTCTCTACAGACAGTTTCATGGTAACGGCACTTTCTGCATCTTCTTCGGCCACCACCTCCTCATTAACTGCATCGTGGAACAACCTATCGACAAATTGCATGCATGATCATTAACTTTTTGCCCTCTTGTTGAGAAGATATGCGCTCTCTTAGAGAGAGAACACAGAAGGAGTTTGCTAATTGCTGCTTCTTCCACAGGTGCACTCACCCCCATCCTGCCCGCAGTTGCTCATCTCTCTGGATGACTCGTACATCGCGTGATGACTTTCCCTGTCTCTTCAGACAGTACCTCCCTGTCTCTGGTCCCACCGGGACAGTATCTCCAATTGGGGCTTCTCCTGCAGGGTCTTCCACACCCACCTACAATCACGTCGGAGTCACCATTTGCAGGAGGAGATTGACAGACTCCACAATGACTCCACAAGAGTCATAATATGAAGACACTTAATTCCAAACACCAACAGTACATATAGACAAACAACTTTGGATTGTGCTGTGCCAGCCACATGGCTATTTCTGATTCGTTGCTTCGCTCTTCCTTGTTCCTTCTCATTGATACTATTCCTCTTCAGCTTTCCACACACTGTGGTCCCATCTGCTGTACTGACAAATGTCTCCTGACCTTCATCCAACTCCAGTGATCGCATCTTCTACATCATCTTATAATTCTCCAGAGACGAGCTCATGAGGAGCCTTCCAAGCCCTGGGTCTCTGTGATTCTCCCTACGCCTTTATTCACCTTTTTTCAACTTCTCCTTTGCAGTTTCTGATTTGTTTTCTTATTAAAACCTAAATGTCAGGAAGAAAGATTAGGGGAAGCATTCCTTTCCCGGTTTTGATATGCAAACTCAAAATGGAACATCTTTAAGTCCAGATTTCTGGTTCTCCAAGTTACAAAGAAAGATGTTTTTTCTTCTCTTGAAATAAAAATCCTTTTCTCTTATTCCACATCACACTCATGCCCAGGCACAAAGCACTAGTGAGCAAGCAGGTGCTTTGCTTCCTGGTACGTCGTGTTTGGAAGAAGTTAGAAGAATGATTAATTTCTTGCCTTCTGTCCGTGAAAGGCCTAGCACAATCAGCCACTGTGTTGCTCAGAGCAGGGACGGAAGCGCAGAGCTGCAAGCCAGTGCCACGCTGATGCCGCCGGCTGTCTTTGCTGTCTCAGCAAATGACTTGTCACGGCTGCCAGGGAACAAACTGCCACACTGACATCATCTTCCAAAGGCTGAAGAGCTGCAACAGAGGGAAGCAGAGCAGAGATGAAACCCACTGACCTGCAGAGACCTGCCACCATCCCCTCCAGGCTATGCCGGTCCCACATTGCTTTTCCTGGACTGGAGGATTGAAAGTGAGCGAGGGATCAGCTGAAGCCGTTGCTCAAGGTTGCCCCAGCTGCCCCAGGAACGTCCTCCTGCCCGTGCAGCGTTTCCTTGCAGCCTGACAAGGCCTGGCTGCACACTGCCCAGGCTCTGTCCCCTGCCCCCATTCCCAGCACGCACAGCACTGCCGTCACTCACCACTTTGGACTTCATTGAGCATTTCCTCTCTTCCACCTCTGGAGAGGTTTTTGTACAGCTGGAGAAGAGCACAAAGGCATGGGGCTTGCAGACCGTCTCCAGCTGCTGGTGTCACCCACCCCTCCTGCCAGCATCCCTTTTGCCTGAGCAGGAGATGGGTTCAGTTCCATTTTCTGTGGTGTTAATGTGGCTTCAACTCAGACTATCAGTTAAATGCCTGAGTCTTAACAGTGTGTATGCCATGAGTTAGTCTTATTTTGTACACACAGGGGATTGTGGCCTTGACAGACCTTGAAGAAAGATCACGAGGTTCTTAAGAACGTTGAATTCTGCTTTAGGGATTTTTTAATCCTTTGTGGAACTGCCTGCTGTTGCTGATTGTCAGTCCTCCAGTGGATCTCGATCCCCACACAAGGCCTCATGTCCTTCTGGGGAATGAACAGCAGCTCCCAGCTGAGTCATGTCAGTGAATGTGCTGAGGACAAACTCTTAATTTTGCATCCAGCCCAATCCTCTGAGTTCTGTCCTTTCTTGACAACACTCACTGCAGCAGGACAGTCTGAACAAGCATGGTTCTCCATGTGGGCTGCAACCACCTTCAGCCCTGATCCAGCAGCTGCCGTGTGGTCTTCTCCAGGGGCAGGTCCCATTTGGAGCTGGCTGGGGTAGTGTTTTCTCTGTGATGGGATAGCTCCCAGGATGTTATCACTCTGTTAATGCACATAGTGTAGCCCAGTGCTACACAAAACATGAAACTCAGGAAGACGCCGAGGGAATGACATTTATTATCAATTAGAGTCATCTTCTACAGAGCACGTGGTTTCACGGTGCCAGCTGAACAGTTACAGTCTCCAGTCCATTACAAATATTGGACACGTTTCACATTTCATCATCAGGACTATCCCGACTGCCAGAGAACGAACTGCCACATTGACGTCATCTTCCAAAGGCTGAAGAGCTGCAACAGAGGGAAGCAGAGCAGAGATGAAACCCACTGACCTGCAGAGACCTGCCACCATCCCCTCCGGGCTATGCCGGCCCCACATTGCTTTTCCTGGACTGGAGGATTGAGAGTGAGCGAGGGATCAGCTGAAGCCGTTGCTCAAGGTTGCCCCAGCTGCCCCAGGAACGTCCTCCTGCCCGTGCAGCGTTTCCTTGCAGCCTGACAAGGCCTGGCTGCACACTGCCCAGGCTCTGTCCCCTGCCCCCATGCCCAGCACGCACAGCACTGCCGTCACTCACCACTTTGGACTTCATTGAGCATTTCCTCTCTTCCACCTCTGGAGAGGCACACAGCAAGCCCTAGGTAGAGAGCTCCCGTCAGACCCCCATTCCCCAGCACGCTCCCAGCAGCACAGGCTGCAGCCCGGCCAGCCCAGCTGCTTCCCCTGCTGTGCCCCAGGCAGATACGATGCCTGAGGGGGGACCTGATCAAGGCGCCCGTCGGGGCTCCCAGCACGGGCAGGGTGTGTCTGCGGGGTGCAGGGCTGCACCTTGCTGCCAGGGCAGGGCCCGAAGAGGGGACTCAGGGGCTGCACTCACGGATGAATCTGACAGCCTCAAATCGCACAGAGGCCTGAGAATCCTTCAGGTACGGCAGGCTCTGCCGCAGGTATCCTTCCACTCTCTTCCGCTTTTCGTACAGCTGGAGAAGAGCACAAAGGCATGGGGCTTGCAGACCCTCCTCAGCTGCCGGTGTCACCCACCCCTCCTGCCAGCATCCCCTTCCCACAGGCAGGGGGGCTGTGGCTGTGGGCTTGTGCTTACCAAGCAATCCCTGACACTCAGCGTGTTCTGTTCTTTCGCCACGCGCTTCAGGCTCTTCCACCTCAGGAACTTTGCACAAGTGACCAGGGTTTCCCCAGCGGCCTACAGAGAACAGGCGCTGGGAGTTGGCACCACAGACACGCACCCCAAGAGTCTGAATGCTTGCCGACCTTGCCCTCCGTTCCCAGTCCACCCCTGAGCTCGGCACACGCTTGCCTGCATCCTGATCGGCTCTGAAATGCGTACCTGTGCAACACTGGGGATCTCGTCGCTCATCCGAAGGTGCAGAGGAAGCAGGCCCACACGCACGTTCTTTGTCATGCTTCTCTTCTGCCACCACACCACAGCCTCCACCAGATCTCTGAAGAGGCGGATGGAACTCTCTCGCACTTCACTTGACACCTGAGGGAGAAGGATGGGAGGACCTCAGCGCCACACTCTCGCTGCCCATGGTGAGCATGAGCAAAGGCATGGCTGATGTGGCAGGAGATGCATCAGTCCCATTCTGCACAAGGGCACAAGCTGCCTGCTTAGCCTCCACCTCCCTGCTACAACAGCCGGAGACAACGCCTGGTGCTGGAAGTAAAGGGAGCGCTCGTGGGTTTGAGAGCAACCCTTGGCAGAAGATGCTCTGCGCAGGCCTCAGTCTGGGCCACCACACAGGGGCCTCACATCACTGACAGCGACAAAGCTGCCAGGGACGAGGCCGGCTGGGCTGCATGGCTCTGAAGACATCCCACAAGAGCCCAAAGGAGCCAAGAGAGAAAGGATAGGGCCCTCCCGTTGCGCAGTATGCACAGAGCTTGGCCTCCCACGGCGGACTTACATGGTTAAAAAGAGGCAGGATCTTCTCAGCCAGCATCACAGCAATGGAACTGGCCTCTCTCATCCCCACATGACTCATCACGTTTTTGAAGATACGCAGCGCCTCCAGAGTGACATGTGCGTTGCCAGTACTCGTGGTCTCCATGACATTTGGCAGCAGGGCCCGTATTTCTCTTGCCTGTCCAAAACACACGATTTTCTTTTCATCGAGAGGGCACTGGCCACCCTGGCCTAAAAGCTCAGGAAAACTCCTCCCCAGTCCCCACCACATCCTTCAGCCCAACTCCTGAGTCTCAGGCAAGGCCACGGCACAAGGATGCCCACCACCCGCACACCAGGCTGCCAACAGGGCTTCATTTGACCAGGTCCTGCTCACCGTCTCACGTCTCTCCGACAGCAGGAGAAGGCCTCTGAGCCCCAGCCAGAGTATTGGCAGGCTTTCCGTCTTCAGAATATTCTGGAGGACAGCAGGCTTACATAAGTCTTGGAGGGTCTCCTCGGTGGGGGGCATCACCTGAAACAAAGGCAGCGGTGAGAGCCGGACAGAGGCAGCAGGACTCCGTGCAGCCTGCAGCTCCTGGCTCCTCTGGCAGCTCAGGGCAGGAGCTGGGCAGCAGTGTCCTTGGAAAGCGTGATGGTCCCCCTGTGCCCCATGCCTAGCACTACACAGGCCTGCTTCTCCTGCCCTCTGACCAGCCACAGCTTTGGGAGCATCTGGCCGGCAGAATCTAACACAAAAACGGCACCAGACTTGGGTGGCCACGGGCACTTCCCCTCCCCGGCCCTGCAGCCTGCTCAGCCTGTGCAGAGCCATGGCTTCATCCCTGGCCCTGCCACAGTCCTGACTGCCTCTGCCCAAGCCCCGATTTCCAGTCTGGGTGGGGTGGGCAAGGCAGGGGAGGCAGGGAGCTGGGGCAAGAGAGCCCTGAAAGAGAGCACGGTGCCTTGTCTGGTGACTCACAGGTAGATGAAGGAGGCCCAGCTCCGCTGTGGTGATGTTAAAGACCCCACACAGCTGTTGGTCCTGGAGAACACCGCGCAGTTCTTCCAAGATCCTCGCAGGATCTGGCAGGTGGAGCATCAACTTCCAGATGTCCAGGGTGGTGCTGCAAAGCAAGAGCAATGCTGTGTCAGCAGGGCTGCCTCAGCCACAGCACCGTGGCTCCACCCCGCATGCTTGGGGAGGCCTGGGGACCCGGCTTGGGTGAGCAGGAGGGGCTGAGATGGCCTTCCCCGAGGGGCAGAGCAGGAGCCTGATGGATGGGAGGCTCTGGGCTGCCCTGCTCGGCGTTGGCTGCTGCAGCCCCGAGCGGGCCGGCACTGGAATGTGGGATAGAAGGCCTGCTCCTCGATGGTGTCCTGCAGGTTTTTTTGGCTCTGGCAGCCAGAACATCTTCCAAGCCCTGCTCTTCCCATGGAATCAGTGTGTGGGGCTGTCGGGGCTGGTACCTGTCACTCTGTGGAAGTTTGGTCAGCACGCTCATCAGCACGTCCCTGGGAAACTGGTTGTTGAGCACATCAAGCACCGAGAAGAGGATGTGCTGGAGCGATGTGCTGATGCTCCCCAGGTTTCTATGGATGAACCCCAGAATCTGTGGAACCTGGTTGGAAGAGATGGGGAGATGGCTGCTGCTGCTGTACTGCAGACATCTGCCCTGCTGCCACTGATACTGCTGTCCTTCCCACTGCCCTTTCCTGTCTTAAAATGGCCTTGGATGCCCACGAGCTGTGGAGGACAGGGCAGGGCTGGGCCTGTGTACTGCAACACAGCCCCATACTGCTTACATCCGTCATCCAGATGCCAGGATCTGTCAAAACCGAATCCAATATAATCTTGGCTCCCTCCTTCTCCTCCGTGTTGCTGTCTTTTGTGGCCGTCTCAAGGGTCATGAGGAAGAAATCTGTCCGCTGACAAGGGAGAAGGCTTTCTCCAATTGACTGCAGTAGGAAGGAAAGAAGGAAGGGAGTGAAAACATGTCAAACTGGGAGAGAGAACATGGCCAAGGTGCAAGACAGGAGGAAAAGGAAAGGTGAAGACCCTCCTTTCAGGGCAGAAGCATGCTGAGGGCCCTCATCTGTAGCCAAGCTCGGCTCGCAGGTAGCCCTGAGCTGTACGCTGCTCTGGGATGCAGGGAGTGGGAGATAGCCTGGCTGGAAAGGTCCTGGCTCCTTACCTTCCCCAAGTGACTGCTGGCCAGGAAACCACAGACCTTCAATATCTGCACCACTGCCCTTTTACGCACAACTTTGCTCACGGAGCTGGTGAAAGGCAGCAGCACCTGTGAGGAGAAGAGCATCTGTTTTGCCTGGGAGCTGCTGATGGCCACTCCAGCAGAAGCAGCTCTGTTGAGTTCCTGGCTGGAATTACAGCATCCATTCAGGCTTCCCCCCCCGCTAGAGCCAAGCCCGTGTGGGGCTGTTGCCTTTGCCAGCTCCAGCTGCTCCCAGTGCCGTTCCCGTGAAGAGGGCACAACAAATTCTATCAAAGAGACCTCTGGGGACAGAGCTCTGCAACAGACAGACCTTCAAGGTGCCGTGCAGCTCCTCGGTGACACTGGGGGTGGGATAGTTGGCCACCACTATCTGCAGCATCTCGTCCATAGCATGCAGGGTCTGCAAGGAAGAGAGTAGCACATGAAAATCTCTCAGAGGTCCCTCTCACCCCCACGGGACTGCCGTGAACCCCTCTCACTGTCGAAGAAGAACACCTGCAGATCTATGCACAGTCTGGGAGAGGCCCCAGGGCTGCAGAGCTGCAGTGTGACGAGCAACACGGGGGGTTGCCTGGCCCACGGCAAGAGTGAGAGAGAAGGGGTGAAGGGAAGCAAGATCCTGCCCCTCAAGGACCACTGTTAATCTCTGGACACAAGTAATCCAAGGGAGCAGCCCAGAGACCTAAGGTCTGCAGTAGTTCACCCACTACGTACATGGTTGTAGAGGGAAATGCTCAAGTCCTCTTCCGGAGGAAGGTTGAAGACGACTTCAAAGCAAGTGTGGAGGAGTTGTGATATTTCATCCTCCGTAATGGCCTTTATTTCGCTGCAGATAGAGAGACCTCGATGCTAGGAGCGGTGCCTCGATGCTGAGGCAGGGGTAGAAGAAGTCCTCCCCTGGGCAGGACTCCCTGGGAGAGATGGGTAGCCCTGCCAGGAGGTGCCTTCTTCTCCACGGGGCTGGAGTAGGGGAGAGCTGAGGCCATCGCTTCCCAAACGTGGGATGCCTCCCTGCTAGGGTCAGGGCCACCGGGATCATGGCCTGGGGATGTGCTGGCCAAACCGGGGGCTGGGCAACTTACCTCAAGGCAGCAATGGCATTCATGCTCTGGTATCGCAGAGATGTGCTCAGCTGCTGTGTGGGCTCCTCGAGCAGTAGAACCTGCAAAGCACAACTGGGATGGCACCTGGCAGCCACCAGCGCCCAGCACCAGCAAGCCTAGCACTGGCTGGCAGGGCCTGAGAAGCTCCAGTGCCCCTTAACCAGCACTGGCACACAGGTGCTGTTGTACACCCCCACTGCTGAGCACTCAGCAACACCTGGAGTCCCGCCTGGGGAACCTCGGTGCCTGTGCATGATTTCCCTGCCTCCCCCTGCCCCAGCCCTGTCCTCCCAGGGTAGAGATACACAACACAGGAGCCAGGTCCCCTCACCCTGATATTCTTTGCCACTCTGTTTTCGGAGCAGAAGACATCCAGGCCCTCTGTCACGCGCCATCTGGCAGCAGTGCTGCAGAGTGTGCTGATGCTGTTCAGGAACTGCATCTTCTGATCCAGATCCTGGTGGGCACACAGAGATGAAGGAGTGTGAGTGGGGAAAGCCACGGCCAGGGAGACCGAGCGTTCTGGGGTGCGAAGCAGTGCGGGATGCCTGGAGGGCAGCAGCTCTGCACAGCCAGCAGCCCTCCTGCAGCCTGACAGCAGAGCCGGAGGGACAATCCGGAGATGCAGGCACAGTGGAGCTGGAGACTCATGCAGTTACCTTTTCCACGTGTACATCAGCAGTACTGTAGTCTGTGATACAATCTACAGCCTCCTTTTCCAGATTGTACACGGGCAGCCAGTCAGCATCTAAGCAGGGAGGAGAGTGAGCAGCGCTGTAGAGGGGCCGAAGGCAGGCGCGAGCAGAGGAAGGAGCTCTGCCCTGTCCAGCCGTGTGCCCGCTGCCCTGGCACGGTGTGCCCGTGGCTGTGAGGACAAGGGACCCTGGTGTCGAGCAGGGGGCACTCGCTGCCCCAGCCCTGCCCGCCATGCTGGGGACCCTCACTCACCAACACGTAGTGGCTGCACCATTGTCAACATGTAGGGCTCCGGTGGAGGTGTTCTCCTCTGGGTAGACCCTATCTTCTCCCAGGCCACACTGGGGCGGCTTGGGGGTTTCTCCTCCATCCTGCAGGATGAGGAGGGGGCAGCCGCTGAGCTGCCTGGTCTAGAAGAAAATGATGTGGGTGGGCTGCACTCGGGGGCTTGTCGCCAGACCCGCACACTCCTGCCCTGTCCCGTCGCTGTCCTGCCGGACACTGAGTGGTCTCCGTGTCGGCACCAGCTATCCATGGGTGTCTTGGGATGAGTCACAAAGGGCCCCGCTATGACATGCTGCCCCGCCCGGGCGGGGCCGGTTCTGTGTTCCGGCTTCAAATGGCTCAGGAGAAACTCCTGCAGCGGGAGGGATGTGTGCGCCTGCTTACCCACAAAGCTTTGCAAGAGCAATCGGACTGCCCAGGCCCTTGTGCTTCTGCTGTGAGGCCGGAGACGGACACAGCAGGTCAGGGGAAGTATCACAGAATCACAGGATCACAGAATCGTAGGTGTTGGAAGGTACCTCTAGAGATCATCGAGTCTAACCCCCTGCCAAAGCAGGTTCCCTATACCAGGTTGCACAGTTAGGCATCCAGGCGGGTCTTGAATATCTCCAGAGAAGGAGATTCCACAACCCCCCTGGGCAGCCTGTGCCAGTGCTCCGTCACCCTCACCGTAAAGAAATCCTCGAGCACATTCATGGGGAACCACCTGTGCTGCAGTTTCTCTCCGTTTCCCCTTGTCCTGTCTCCACGCATGTCCGAAAAGAGTCTGGCCTTGCCACATTGTCCCCCAGACCTCAGATATTTATAAACCTGGATCAGGTCCCCTCTCACTCTTCTTTTCTCAAGGCTAAACAGACCCAGTTCACTTAGCCTTTCTTCATAGGGGAGATCCTCCAGGCCATTCACCATCTTTGTGGCCCTCCGCTGGACTCTTTCCAAGAGATCCCTGTCTTTTTTATACTGGAGCTCAGAACTGGACACAGTACTCCGGGTGAGGCCTCACCAGGGCAGAGTAGGGGGAGGATCTCCTCCCTTGACCTGCTGGCCACACTCTTTTTATTGCATCCCAGAATGCCACTGGCCCTCTGGGCCACGAGAGCACACTGCTGGCTCACAGTCAACCTGTCATCCACCAGGACACCCAGGTCCCTCTCTACAGAGCTCCTCTCCAGCAGCTCATCCCCCAGCCTGTACTGGTGCATGCAATTATTCCTCCCTAGGTGCAAGACTCTACACTTGCTTTTGTTAAATTTCATCCAGTTTCTGACTGCCCAGCTCTTCAGCCTGTCCAGGTCTTGCTGAATGGCAGCACAGCCTTCAGGCGTGTCAGCCAATCCTCCTAACTTCGTGTCATCAGCAAACTTGCTGAGGATGGCCAGCATCCCCTTATCAAGGTCACTGATGAAGATGTTGAACAAGACTGGACCCAGCACGGACCCCTGGGGGACACCGCTGGTCACAGGCCTCCAACAGGACTCTGCACCTCCAACGACCACCCTCTGCGCTCTGCCAGTCAGCCAGCTCTCAACCCGCTTCACTGTCCACTCATCTATCCCACACTTCCTTAGCTTTGTCATAAGGTTGTCATGGGGGACAGTATCAGATGCCTTGCTGAAATCAAGGTAGACTACATCCACCGCCCTCCCCATCCACCCAACCAGTGACAACATCATAGAAGGCCACCTGGTTGGTCAAGCATGACCTCCCCTTGGTGAACCCATGCTGGCTACTCCTGATAACCTCCTTTTCTTCCAATTGTCTGGAGGTGGCATCCGGCACAAGCTGTTCCATCATCTTTCCAGGGGCAGAGGTGAGGCTGACTGGCCTATAATTACCCGGATCTTCCTTCTTGCCCTTTCTGAAGACCAGAGTGACATTGGATATCCTCCAGTCATCAGGCACATCCCCCATTCTCCAAGACCTCTCAAAGATGATAGACAGCAGTTCAGAAATCACCTCTGCCAGCTCCCTCAGCACCCGAGGATGCACCCCATCGAGTCCCATGGATTTATGAACATTAGCATTGCCTAGGCACTCATGGACCACCTCTTCCCTGACTAAAAGAAAATCTCATTCGCAGACCCTCTCACTAACCTCCAGGGTCTGGGATTCCTGAGCGACAGCTTTTTCACGGAAGACAGAAGCAAAGAAGGAGTTCAGTATCTCCGCCTTCTCATCATCCCCTGTTACCAGAGCACTGACTCTAGGTCAGTGTTGCTTACTAACCTCCTATGAAAAATGCCAGTCCTTACAGTACTCTCATGACAGAGCTTTTGTGGGCCTGCTCAAAACTTCCTGTGAGCACGTAAGAGAAAAATTAAAGGACCAGTCTGTTGTGGTGGATTGGAGTGATCTTGGGGGCAGGGGACATGTGAGCAGTTGTCATAGATGAAGTGCAGAAACATTTTGTATCCAACTCAGCTGGACTCCTGTCCAGGATAAGCAATGAGTGGGGCTGGCATAGACCGGAGGGGACGGTGGCAGGTCTCTGCAGGTCAGTGGGTTTCATCTCTGCTCTGCTTCCCTCTGTTGCAGCCCTTCAGCCTTTGGAAGATGATGCCCATCCGGCAGCTCGTTCTCTGGCAGCCGGGATAATCCTGATGAAGAGACATGAAATGTGTCCAGAAACACTACGGGACTGGATCATGGAACTGTTCAGCTAGCACTGTGAAACCATGTGCTCTGGTACAGGGGGTGTGGGGGGGGGGGGTGTGGGAGAAGGGTACGCAGACAACGGATGTGTAAAAAATAATGATTATAATAATATAAAAATAAAATAATTAAAAGAAAAGAATTTGTGGAGGAACCGTAACTTTACTAAATGTAACAAAATCGAAGAATCGAGGGAAAGAAATGTTTCCAAACCAAATCTTAGATCTTACCTTAGAAAAACTGCAGGAGAAGCACAC
Source organism: Oreortyx pictus (assembly GCA_036925125.1). Taxonomy (NCBI): domain Eukaryota; kingdom Metazoa; phylum Chordata; class Aves; order Galliformes; family Odontophoridae; genus Oreortyx; species Oreortyx pictus. The sequence continues at coordinate 1,913,537 of JAUPFR010000004.1, read as the reverse complement.
GTACTTCCACTCCGCAGCAGCCCAGAGAGCGCACCGAGAGAGAGAGGCTGCAGTCCGGTCCGGAGCTCCACCCCTCTTCCACTCCCCGCCACAGCATTGACTCTTGAACTCCCAGCTTGACGTTCTGAAGTGCAATACCGGCATCCAACCACAACAACCCTGTACCGAAGGGCAAAGTTTGATCATCACCAAACCTAAATAGCATGACCAGGTTGCTAGCAAGAACTTTGAGAACAAGAGAATTCCCAAGAGCAGACTTTGAAAACAACGTCTTCCTAAAGCATGGTGATCTGTCATCAAAACTCTGCCCCCTGGCTACTCTGACCGTCCCCCTCTTCAAACCAGATTGTGTGAATGGAAGAATGGTTTATGGGTTCTGTGCAGGTTTTATAATGCCCACTTTTTCTAGTTCCTGTACCATCGTTGGTATTTCCTCTTGTCCCCCCGGGTGTCTATACTGTCCAACATTAGTAAGCTGATATGGTTTCAGCAAACAAATAGTATTTGGGCAATACAGACAACATTGAGGGGCCATGCAAAACATGAGTAAAGTAAGGTAGGAAATGCTCAACCCCCAGTTTTAACCATGTTTGAATGACCAGTATGGTCTGTGCCCCAAATCAACCAACATCACTGTATTACCCTTAAATTCAGATGGATCTCCACATATAATCGATGTTTCCGCACCAGTGTCTACTAAAGCCATTACGCTTTCAACATCTGTTTCTGACCAGAATACTGACAGTTCTACATAGGGCCTCTGGTCCCTTCTGGAGGCCCTAAGGGAACCAGTGTCCCCTGTCACTTCATGAATTTTGCCAGATTGAGAACTTTTAACACAGGTGGCTCAGGCATTGTAGCCCAAGACACCTGAGGAGGATTTTTCCTCCTATTTGTTACTATAAAATTAGCTAAATCCCAGGTTTCTTTTTTTTTTTTTTTTTTTTCCCAGGGGCTTCTTGTATTATTTGTACTCCCAATTTTCTGGGAGTGCTCTGAAATTGTTGATTATCTCTTAGTTGTTTCCATAACTGGAATAAAATAGGATAGGGCTGTCCATCGCAGCTTTCCTTGACTCTGGATGGCAGAGTGTCTCCGAGCCCTTCTTTTCACATGGAACAATACAGGGCTGGTACCTGTCACACTGCGGAAGGTCTGTCAACACACTTATCAGCACATCACTGGGAAACTGGTTGGCCAGCACATCAAGCACTGATAAGAAGATCTGCTGAACTGATATGCTCTTGCTTTTCTCTGGACAAACCCCAGAATCTGTGTCAACTGGTAGGAAGATACAGGGAAATTGCTGCCACTGCTGTACTGCAGCCATTTGCCTCACAGCTACTGGCATTACTGCCCTTCCCACTCTTTTTTGTTGGTTTTGGATGCCCAAGAGCTGTGGATGGCAAGGCAGGGCACAGCAATCCACAATCAAAATGTTACCAGAAAACCCCCCTCAACTAGTAGGGGGCCCACGTTCTCCCTAGTCTTCCTTTTACTGTTAACATACCTAAAAAAGCCTTTTTTATTATCCTTTACCACTTTTGCCGGATTCAGTTCCAGGTGGGCTTTAGCCTTCCTTGTTGCATCCCTGCAGGTCCTGACAACATTTCTATTTTCTTCTCAAGTGGTCAGACCCTTTTTCCACATTTCATGGACCTTCTTCTTCCCTTTGAGTTTGCAAGTGAGCTCCTTGCTCATCCATGCAGGTTTCCTGCCACCCCTTCCTGATTTCTTGTTCACAGGGATGCACTGATCCTGAGCTTGGAAGAAGAGCTGTTTAAATGCTGACCAGCTCTCACAGGCCCCCTTACCTTCTAACACCCTCACCCACGGGATAGCTCCAAGTAGGTCCCGGAAGAGAGCAAAGTTGGCTCTCCTAAAGTCCAGGGTAGCAATCCTACTTTTTGCTTTGCTCCTGCCACTCAGGATCTTGAACTCCACCATCTCGTGATCGCTACAACCCAAGCTGTCTCAAACCTTTACTTCCTTAGCAAGTCCTTCCTTGCCAGTGAGAATAAGGTCCAGTAACACCCCTCCCCGTATTGGTTCCTCCACCACCTGCATCAGAAAGTTGTCTTCAACACATCTCATGATCCATCTGGGCCGTGAGTGCTTGGCCATGTTGCCAATACATTCTAACTGCTCTCCCACGTAAAGAGCAACTCCACCACCTCGCCTTGCCAGCCCATCTTTCCTAAAAAGCACATAGCCCTCCATGACAACATTCCAGTCATGAGAGCTGTCCCACCACGTCTCCGTGATCGCAATGAGATCATAGCCTTGCGACTGCACACAGATCTCCAACTCCTCCTGTTTATTTCCCATGCTGCGCACATTAGTATACAGACACTTAAGGGAAGCAGCATCCCCCCGCCTCTCACCATGCCTAGGAACTCCACCCTCTTCACCCATCAAGGTCTGTTTTGAGCCTTGAACTACGCCCTCAGCCCCAGCAGCCCTCATTTTGTCCCCTTCCCCCTTCATGCCTAGTTTAAAGACCTGTCAATAAGTCCCGCCAGTTTCTCGGCTAGAATCCTACCCCTCAGAGGCATTTGCCAACATGACTACCATCTACAAGAAAGGGCCGTGAGGAAGATCCGGGGAACTACAGGCCTGTTAGCCTGACTTTGGTACCAGGGAAAGTTATTAAGCAAATTGTCTGGTGTGATATCCCACAGCATGTGTGTGGAATCCAAGGGATCAGGCCCAGCCAGCACAGGCTCATGAAAAGCAGGTCATGCTTGACCAACCTCATCTCCTTCTAAGACTGGGTGGCCAGTCTGGTAGATGAAGGAAAGGCTGTTAATGCAGTCTACCAAGGCTTCAGCAAAGCCTCTGACATGGTCTCCCACAGTACTGTCCTGGGGAAACTGGCTACCTATGGCCTGGACATCGGTATACCCTCCTTTGGGTAAGGAACTGGCTGGAGGGCCGTGCCCAGCAGGTAGTGGTGAATGTAGTTAAGTCCATCTGGCAACCCATTACAAGTGATGCCCCCCAGGGGTCAGTACTGGGGCCCATCTTTCTTAATATCTTTATTGATGACCTAGACGAAGGGATTGAATGTACGGCTGCCATCTGGGGTGGTCCGGAGGAATAGGGGGTGGGGGCCCAGGCTGAGGCGAATGACACCGAGATAAAGGAGGGGGATTGCAGTGGGGAGCCAGAAAGTATGAAGGAACAAAGCAAAGGCAGGCGGCTCCACGAAAAATTGGACCAGCTTTTGGAAGGAGTTACTCACCTAGCGGTGGGGAAGGAGGCGGGAGCGGGGCAGAGGTGGACAATTAGAGCCAAGGACTGTGTTCTGAACGACTGTAGGCTTGCGAGGGAAGGCAGGGGGCCGGCTCAGTTCCTATACTCGGTCCTGACCACGGATGACAGACGGGGGGCCACCGCCATGTTTGGCAGCCAGTTGATTTTTAGTTGCTGATGCAACTAAAATGAGCAGTAACCAAAGCGGGGACAAGATGAGTGGCTTCCTGAAAGAATAATTGAGCATTATGGGCCTGCCACTTGGAATCCAAGTGAGCCAATATCAGGGGCAAGAGAACCAATTTATAACCATATAATTCAACTACCAGCAGTTCAAGAAATTATTACCAGTAAAACTGCCAATGCTATAAACCTTTTAACTCAACAGACTTAACAGGTACACACTGCAATCCTTCAGCATCGCATGGTTTTGGACTATCTACTAGCGGAAGAGGGTGGAGTATGTGGAAAACTAAATATTTCTAATTGTTGTTTGTTTTTTGGAAATAGCCAATGTAGGTGAAGTAGTTCGTCAACTAACCACAGACATTAGGAAACTGGCCCATGTTCCTGTTCAAACAGGGAAAGGCTGGAAGAGTGATTTATGGTCTTGGTTACCTGGAGCACCATGGGTAAAACAGCTTTTATTTCATCTGCTGTGTGTGTATGTTTTTGCCCTCTATTATTTCTTGCTTAGTTCAGTTAATCCAACATGTTGTATCTAACATGCAGTTTACATCTGTCACTTCACCTGATGGTGTAAAACAAATTCGTATTGTTCGCCAATCAAAGGTGTCCAGGGATTTTACTCTTGAACACCTGTGGGGTCCTGAGAAACTAAGCAAGGATTTGACTGAGGGGTGGTGTGGCTAAGAAAGCTCAGAGGAGGAACAGTTTTTTGGGGGGATTGGGTTGTGCTAACCGAGCTCTATATAATACTATTCTTGAGAGAGATGGTTTCCAAACCGAGGTCCACAACTAAAAGGGAAACCTCCAAGTCAAACCTGACCAACCGCAGGAAGCACTGCTATCAATGTCATTTGCCCCTGTGGAAGGCCAGAAATGGAAACGGGTGTCCTTGTGTCTAGAACAGAAAGAAGAAGAAGCAGAGAAAGAAGAAGAAGATCCAGGCAAGGGCCCCTCTTCAAACCCAGCACCACCGAGAAAGGCAACTAAGAAAAGTGAGAGGCACAGAGAGGAGAGCAATGATGAGGAAGTCACTGTTGGCCCTCTTTGTCGACCCCTGAAGCTGACTGAAATCCAAGGCTCAAGAAAGGAGTTTGCACGACACTCGGATGGTACTATTGTCACCTGGTTGCTGCGGTGTTGGGGCAAAAACAGCACTGGAAAGGTATGCCAGTACACTAGGAACAACGTTCAATAGATACGAGCACCAACACAGAAGATGCCCAGTTTTTGAACTGATTCTTACACTTCAAAACCGTGAACAACTTCCGCCATCGCACACTTCCATTTCAGCTATATCAGCGGTAGCAGAAGAACTAGATGAAGTGAAGAAGACACACGAAGGCATAGTGGAGGAATTGTCCCTAGTGATTAAAAGGGATGGATCTGTGGCAGAATCAGAAACAGCTGATGAAGACGAGGATGATCCAGAGAATTTACTGAAGGAGCTGATCACACTGATGAAAGTCTCAGCCATCAAAGGCAAATGTCTCCCTGCTCGAGCAAATGACAGCAGTAACTTCACGTTGCATGCAGCCATGTGGAGCTTCCTGTGTGCGAATGGAGAAAACATGAAGAAATGGCATAAAACACCCACACCTGCACTGCGAGCACGGGTGAGAGAATTACAGCACAGATCAACCACCAGTGAAATTGTTGCAGTCACTGCAGGTAACTAATAGAGGGGCTCTGCCCCAGCCAGGGAGGGGAAAGGGATAACAAAGTGTATTGGACTGTGTGGATTTGATGGCCTGGCATATCACAACCACAAAAATATAAGGCACTGGTGGGCACCGGTGCACAGTACACTCTAATGCCCTCGAGTTAGAAAGGGACAGAATTGATTTATATTTCTGGAGTGACTGGGGGCTCTCAGGAATTGTCTTGTGTTGGAGGCAGAAATAAGCCTCACTGGTAGAACCTGGCAGAAGCATCCCATAGTGACTGGACAGGGGGCTCCATGCGTACTCGGTATAGATTATCTCAGAAGGGGACATGTCAAGGATCCCAAGGGATCACAGAATCACAGCATCATAGGGGTTGGAAGGGACCTCTAGAGATCATCGAGTCCAACCCCCCTGCTAAAGCAGATTCCCTGCACCAGGTGGTACCGATGGGCTTTCGGAATAGCTGCTGTAGATGCAGACAACGTGAAGCAGCTGTCGGTTTTACCTGGCCTGTCCGAAGATCCGTCTGTTGTGGGAGTACTAAAAGTAGAAGAGCAGCAGGTACCGACTGCTACAAAGATGGTGCGCAGATGGCAGTACTGCAGCAGTGACAGGGATTCCTTGCTCCCCAGTCATAATCTGGTTCGTCAGCTAGAGAGTAAGGGAGTGATCAGCAAAGCCCACTCGCCATTTAACAGCCCTGTATGGCCGGCGCGTAAAGCCAGTGGAGAATGGATGATGATTGTAGATTACCGTGGCCTGAATGAAGTCACACCCCCACTGAGTGCTGCTGTGGCAGATATGTTAGAACTCCATTCCGAACTCATTTCCAAGTGGAAAGCAGCCAAATGGTATGCCACCAGTGACATCGTGAATGCCTTCTTTTCCATTGCCCCAGGGGGTGGAAGCACAGCCCAAGCCTTTGCCAGGGGTTGATCCAAACCACACTGGAACAGGGCGGGGCTCCCGAGCACCTGCAGTACATTGATGATATTGCTGTGTGGGTGGGGCGATACAGCAGAGGAAGTTTTTGAGAAAGGAGAGCAAAAAATCCAAGTTCTTCTGGGTGCTGGTTTTGCTATTAAGTGGAACAAAGTGGATGGACCTGCCTAAGAAATAGGCAGTAATATAAATACCTAGGAGTAAAATGGCAAGATGGGCATCGTCACATCTCAGGAGATGTAATCGACAAAATCACCAGTAAGTCTCCACCCACTAGCAAGAAAGATACACAGTCTTTTCTGGGTGTAGTAGGTTTTTGGGAAATGCACATCCAAAGCTATAGCCTCAAAGTCAGCCCCCTCTATCAGGTGATGTTGGAAGAAGAATAATTTTGCATGGGGTCCTGAGCTGCAGCAGGCTTGAGCAAATTAAGCAGGAGATAGCCCATGCTGTGGCCCTGGGGCCAGTATGGACAGGACAGGATGTAAAGAACATCCACTACACTGATGCTGGAGAGAAAGGTCCCACCTGGAGTCTGTGGCAAAGAGCCTCTGGGGAGACCTGATGCCGACCCCTGGGATTTTGGAGTAGAGTGTACAGGGGGTCGGAGGAGTGCTACGCTCCAGCTGAGAAGGAGATCTGAGTGACATACGAGGGGGTTCAGGCTGCTTCTGGAGTAACTGGCACTGAAACGCAGCTCCTTCCGGCACCTCGACTGCCAGTGCTGAACTGGATGTTCAAAGGAAAGGTTCCCTCCACCCATCATGCTACTGATGCCACCTGGACTTAGTGGTGATTACTGATGCCACCTGGACTTAGTTGATTATACAGCGAGCTCGGATGGGGAACCTCAGCCGTCCAGGAATCCTAGAGGTAGTCACGGACTGTCCTGAAGGCAAGCAATTTGGAACATCACCAGCAGAAGAGCTGTCGCGTGCGAAAGAGGCCCCACCATACAGTGAAATACCAGAAAATGAAAGGAGATATGCCCTGTTCACTGTCGAATCGTGTCATATTATGGGAAGCATCACAGATGGAAGGCTGCTGTGTGGAGCCGCACACGACGAGTGGCAGAGGCCACCGAAGGAGAAGGAGAATCAAGTCAGTCTGCAGTGCTAAAGGCTGTCCACCTGGCCTTAGGTGTGGCTGAATGGGAGATGTGGCCAATGCTTGACCTTTATACAGGCTCACGAATGTGAGCTTTATGGGGGTGGTTTCAGCAGTGGGAACAAAACAAGTGGCTATGGAAGGGTAAACCAATTTGCGCAGCTGAGCTGTGGAAGAACATTGCTACCTGAACAAAAAAGACAGTTGAAAAAGTGCATCATGTAGATGCTCATGTGCCCAAGAGTCAAGCTCCCGAAGAACAGAAAAATAACCATCAGGTAGATCGAGCTGCCAAAACTGAGGTGGCTCAGACTGACATGGACTGACAGAACAAAGGAGAGTTATTTTTAGCTCGCTGGGCCCATGAGACCTAAGAGCATCAAGGAAGGGATGCAACCTGAAATTGCGCTAGAGATTAAGGGGTGGACTTAACTAGGGATGCTATTGCACAGGTTATCCATGACTGTGACACAACGTGCCACCATGAAACAAGCCAAGAGGATGTAACCTCTCTGGCAGGAAGGGCGATGGCAGAAGTATAAATACAGGGAGGCATGGCAGGTTGATCATACCACCTTGCCAGGAACTCGCGTTGGTAAGCACTATGTGCTTCCCATGGTGGAGGCCACTACTGGCTGGCTTGAAACATATGCAGTACCCTACGCTACCACCCAAAACACCACCTTAGGCTTGGAGAAGCAGATCCTGTGGTGATATGGAACCCCAGAAAGAATTGAGTCTGATAATGGGACTCATTTCAAAAATTCACTTGTGGCTCTCTGGGCCAAAGAACGGATCTATCATATCCCCTACCACGCACCAGCTGCTGGTAAGACTGAGCGCTACAACGGGGTGTTAAAAACCACTCTGAATGCAATGGGTGGTGGAACATTTAAGCATTGGGAGAAAAACCTGGCAGAAGCCACCTGGTTGGTCAACACTAGGGGACTGGTCAACTGAGATGGTCCTACGCGATCCAGCTCCCTACACACCGTAGAGGGAGGGAAAGTCCCTGTGGTACACATAAGGAGCATGTAGGGGAAAGTGGCGTGGGTTCCTGCAGCCTCTGGAAAGGGCAAACCCTTCAGTGGAACTGTTTCTGCACAGGGACCTGGGTGCACCTGGTGGCTGATAGAGGAAAATGGGGACGTCCAGTGTGTAGCACAAGGGAATTTGATGCGGGGGGAGTGCAGTCAGTGCCTCCGTGTATACAGAAGTGTGTAGGCATGTTAATTACTGGTTTATGTTGTCTATGTGTGTAGGTATATGTTAAGCATGGTGTCACGATGTGGAATAAGGAGGTGTGCTTCCCTCGCACTTTTTCTGATGTAACTGCTCAGACTAGGTTTGAGACATTGGTCTCTCTCAATTGTTCCATTTTGTTAGATTTTGTAAAGTTCCATTCCTCATCAAATTGTTTCTTTTGTTTTGTTTTGTTTTCTTTTATTCTTGTTTTGTTTTATTTTATTTTATTTTTGACACATCACTTGTATCCAAACCCTTGCCCCTCCCTCCACACCCCCCCCCTCCGGCCTTTTCCCCTTCTATAGCAGGTGGTTTCATGGTGCCTGCTGAACCGTTCCGTGATCCAGTCCCATACTGTCACGGGACGCATTTCACGTCACGTCACCGACCCCTACCGTCACCAGGAAATGATAAAGTTGACACACTGGCCTGAGTGAGGTGGGTCGAGAATTCACCATCTGAGAACATCACCTACTGGTTACACCAACAGCTGCGTCATGCTGGACAGAAGACAATGTGGGCAGCTGCTAATGCATGTGGACTGCCCGCACAACTATCCAACATCACTCAAGCATGCTGAGACTGTGACGCTTGCTCCAAGATGAGACCGAGTTCATTGCCGGAGACAACAGCACATCTTGGTAGAGGACACAACGGTGAAAGGGACCTCAAACATCATCTAGGTTCTAAGCCCCCACTGTGCTCAGGGCTCCCTCGTATGGGATCAGACCACCCAGGGCCCCATTCAACCTGACCTTAGCATAAACCCTCAGTTTATCGGACACTCTCTTGCTCATTTTATTTGATTTATTAGCATTAATTTCAATTATGTTGTATTATATTGTGCTATTTTGCTTCGCGATATCTTATTTAGTAAATTAGCTTTCCTCCTCAGATCGTTCTGCTCTTTGGTTTTTAGGCCTATCTCCTTTCTCCCTTTTTCCTTACCCCCTTCCCCTTTCCCGGGGCATGGGTCCATGGCGCCCCGCCCATGAGCAAAGGAATAAGGCCGAACCGGGCGGAGAACTGCTGACAATGGAGGAGTTCCCTTTGAGGAGAAAGTCTCCTAGGAGAGAAGTGCCTGGGGCTTTCTTGCTGTGAAGCTTCGTGGCTTCCTCGTGAGATGAATGGGAAAATTAGGAACAACGCTGGAAACCCCACTGGTGACTCTCTCTCTCTTACTACCTACGTAGCCTCCTTCCTTTTACTTCCAATCGATTTCTATTGCCCGTCCTCCCTTCCCCATCTCCCTTAATGACTAGGACTTGTAATGAACTGACTGGGGAAACATCTGACCCATCGTGTCTTCATCCTCCTCTCCCCCCTGTGACTGGAGGAGGAGGATGGGAAATCATCGAGCTGTCCTGCAGAGACTGGAATTAACCTGAACTGGTTAAAGAGCAAGTCAAAGGGGAAAGGAAAGTAGTGGTTTTGATGACAGATCACCATGCTTTAGGAAGACGTTGTTTTCAAAGTCTGCTCTTGGGAATTCTCTTGTTCTCAAAGTTCTTGCTAGCAACCTGGTCATGCTATTTAGGTTCGGTGATGATCAAACTTTGCCCTTCGATACAAGGTTGTTGTGGTTGGATGCCGGTATTGCACTTCAGAACGTCAAGCTGGGAGTTCAAGAGTCAATGCTGTGGCGGGGAGTGGAAGAGGGGTGGAGCTCCGGACCGGACCGGACTGCAGCCTCTCTCTCTCGGTGCGCTCTCTGGGCTGCCGCGGAGTGAAAGTACGTGTGCTTCTCCTGCAGTTTTTCTAAGGTAAGATCTAAGATTTGGTTTGGAAACATTTCTTTCCCTCGATTCTTCGATTTTGTTACGTTTAGTAAAGTTACGGTTCCTCCACAAATTCTTTTCTTTTAATTATTTTATTTTATTTTTATAATGTTATTATTATTATTTTTAATCATCTGTTGTCTCCATACCCTTCTCCCAAACCCCTCTTCCAGAGCACGTGGTATCAAGGTGCCAGCTGAACAGTTACAGTCTCCAGTCCATTACAAATGGTGGACGCGTTTTACGTTTCATCATCAGGATTATCCCGGCTGCCAGGGAACGAACTGCCAGATGGTCATCATATACCAAAGGCTGAAGGGCTGAAACAGAGGGAAGCAGAGCAGAGATGAAACCCACTGACCTGCAGAGACCTGCCACCATCCCCTCCAGGCTATGCCGGCCCCACATTGCTTTTCCTGGACTGGAGGATTGAGAGTGAGCGAGGGATCAGCTGAAGCCGTTGCTCAAGGTTGCCCCAGCTGCCCCAGGAACGTCCTCCTGCCCGTGCAGCGTTTCCTTGCAGCCTGACAAGGCCTGGCTGCACACTGCCCAGGCTCTGTCCCCTGCCCCCATGCCCAGCACGCACAGCACTGCCGTCACTCACCACTTTGGACTTCATTGAGCATTTCCTCTCTTCCACCTCTGGAGAGGCACACAGCAAGCCCTAGGTAGAGAGCTCCCGTCAGACCCCCATTCCCCAGCACGCTCCCAGCAGCACAGGCTGCAGCCCGGCCAGCCCAGCTGCTTCCCCTGCTGTGCCCCAGGCAGGTACGATGCCTGAGGGGGGACCTGATCAAGGCGCCCGTCGGGGCTCCCAGCACGGGCAGGGTGTGTCTGCGGGGTGCAGGGCTGCACCTTGCTGCCAGGGCAGGGCCCGAAGAGGGGACTCAGGGGCTGCACTCACGGATGAATCTGACAGCCTCAAATCGCACAGAGGCCTGAGAATCCGTCAGGTACGGCAGGCTCTGCCGCAGGTATCCTTCCACTCTCTTCTGCTTTTCGTACAGCTGGAGAAGAGCACAAAGGCATGGGGCTTGCAGACCCTCCTCAGCTGCCGGTGTCACCCACCCCTCCTGCCAGCATCCCCTACCCACAGGCAGGGGGGCTGTGGCTGTGGGCTTGTGCTTACCAAGCAATCCCTGACACTCAGCGTGTTCTGTTCTTTCGCCACGCGCTTCAGGCTCTTCCACCTCAGGAACTTTGCACAAGTGACCAGGGTTTCCCCAGCGGCCTACAGAGAACAGACGCTGGGAGTTGGCACCACAGACACGCACCCCAAGAGTCTGAATGCTTGCCGACCTTGCCCTCCGTTCCCAGTCCACCCCTGAGCTCGGCACACTGATCGGCTCTGAAATGCGTACCTGTGTAACACTGGGGATCTCGTCGCTCATCCGAAGGTGCAGAGGAAGCAGGCCCACACGCACGTTCTTCGTCATGCTTCTCTTCTGCCACCACACCACAGCCTCCACCAGATCTCTGAAGAGGCGGATGGAACTCTCTCGCACTTCACTTGACACCTGAGGGAGAAGGATGGGAGGACCTCAGCGCCACACTCTCGCTGCCCATGGTGAGCATGAGCAAAGGCATGGCTGATGTGGCAGGAGATGCATCAGTCCCATTCTGCACAAGGACACTGTGCGGTGGTGCAAAGCAGTGCAACAGGTTTCCAGCACGGGGTGCCTGTGCCTCACAGTGCTCCCCCAGCTGCCCCACCACGGCCAAGCAGAGCTCCCCAGGCTCCAGGCCAAGGAGGAGACAAGCCTGGCCCTCAGCAGTGCCTCTGGGGCACAAGCTGCCTGCTTAGCCTCCACCTCCCTGCTACAACAGCCGGAGACAACGCCTGGTGCTGGAAGTAAAGGGAGCGCTCGTGGGTTTGAGAGCAACCCTTGGCAGAAGATGCTCTGCGCAGGCCTCAGTCTGGGCCACCACACAGGGGCCTCACATCACTGACAGCGACAAAGCTGCCAGGGACGAGGCCGGCTGGGCTGCATGGCTCTGAAGACATCCCACAAGAGCCCAAAGGAGCCAAGAGAGAAAGGATAGGGCCCTCCCGTTGCGCAGTATGCACAGAGCTTGGCCTCCCACGGCGGACTTACATGGTTAAAAAGAGGCAGGATCTTCTCAGCCAGCGTCACAGCAGTGGAACTGGCCTCTCTCATCCCCACGTGACTCATCACGTTTTTGAAGATACGCAGCGCCTCCAGAGTGACATGTGTGTTGCCAGTACTCGCGGTCTCCATGACATTTGGCAGCAGGGCCCGTATTTCTCTTGCCTGTCCAAAACACACGATTTTCTTTTCATCGAGAGGGCACTGGCCACCCTGGCCTAAAAGCTCAGGAAAACTCCTCCCCAGTCCCCACCACATCCTTCAGCCCAACTCCTGAGTCTCAGGCAAGGCCACGGCACAAGGATGCCCACCACCCGCACACCAGGCTGCCAACAGGGCTTCATTTGACCAGGTCCTGCTCACCGTCTCACGTCTCTCCGACAGCAGGAGAAGGCCTCTGAGCCCCAGCCAGAGTATTGGCAGGCTTTCCGTCTTCAGAATATTCTGGAGGACGGCAGGCTTACATAAGTCTTGGAGGGTCTCCTCGGTGGGGGGCATCACCTGAAACAAAGGCAGCGGTGAGAGCCGGACAGAGGCAGCAGGACTCCGTGCAGCCTGCAGCTCCTGGCTCCTCTGGCAGCTCAGGGCAGGAGCTGGGCAGCAGTGTCCTTGGAAAGCGTGATGGTCCCCCTGTGCCCCATGCCTAGCACTACACAGGCCTGCTTCTCCTGCCCTCTGACCAGCCACAGCTTTGGGAGCATCTGGCCGGCAGAATCTAACACAAAAACGGCACCAGACTTGGGTGGCCACGGGCACTTCCCCTCCCCGGCCCTGCAGCCTGCTCAGCCTGTGCAGAGCCATGGCTTCATCCCTGGCCCTGCCACAGTCCTGACTGCCTCTGCCCAAGCCCCGATTTCCAGTCTGGGTGGGGTGGGCAAGGCAGGGGAGGCAGGGAGCTGGGGCAAGAGAGCCCTGAAAGAGAGCACGGTGCCTTGTCTGGTGACTCACAGGTAGATGAAGGAGGCCCAGCTCCGCTGTGGTGATGTTAAAGACCCCACACAGCTGTTGGTCCTGGAGAACACCGCGCAGTTCTTCCAAGATCCTCGCAGGATCTGGCAGGTGGAGCATCAACTTCCAGATGTCCAGGGTGGTGCTGCAAAGCAAGAGCAATGCTGTGTCAGCAGGGCTGCCTCAGCCACAGCACCGTGGCTCCACCCCGCATGCTTGGGGAGGCCTGGGGACCCGGCTTGGGTGAGCAGGAGGGGCTGAGATGGCCTTCCCCGAGGGGCAGAGCAGGAGCCTGATGGATGGGAGGCTCTGGGCTGCCCTGCTCGGCGTTGGCTGCTGCAGCCCCGAGCGGGCCGGCACTGGAATGTGGGATGGAAGGGCTGCTCCTCGATGGTGTCCTGCAGCTTTCTTTGGCTCTGGCAGCCAGAGCATCTTCCAAGCCCTGCTCTTCCCATGGAATCAGTGTGTGGGGCTGTCGGGGCTGGTACCTGTCACTCTGTGGAAGTTTGGTCAGCACGCTCATCAGCGCGTCCCTGGGAAACTGGTTGCTGACCACATCAAGCACCGAGAAGAGGATGTGCTGGAGCGATGTGCGTATGCTTCCCAGGTTTCTGTGGATGAACCCCAGAATCTGTGGAACCTGGTTGGAAGAGACGGGGAGATTGCTGCTGCTGCTGTACTGCAGACATCTGCCCTGCTGCCACTGATACTGCTGTCCTTCCCACTGCTCTTTCCTGGCTTAAAATGGCCTTGGATGCCCACGAGCTGTGGAGGACAGGGCAGGGCAGGGAAAGGCACACTGATACAGCCTCGTACTACTTACATCTATCAGCCAGTTGCCAGGATCTGTCAGAATTGCATCCAGTATAATAATGGCTCTCTCCTTGTCCTCAATGCTGCTGTCTTTAATGATCGTCTCAAGGGTCATGAGGAAGAAATCTGTCCTCTCAGAAGGGAGAAGTCTTTCTGCAAATGACTGTGTAGGAAGGAAAGAAGGAAGGGAGTGAAAACATGTCAAACTGAGAGAGAGAACATGGCCTAGGCTGCAAGACCGGAGGAAAAGGAAAGGTGAAGACCCTCCTTTCAGGGCAGAAGCATGCTGAGGGCCCTCATCTGTAGCCAAGCTCGGCTCGCAGGTAGCCCTGAGCTGTACGCTGCTCTGGGATGCAGGGAGGGGGAGACAGCCTGGCTGGAAAGGTCCTGGCTCCTTACCTTCCCCCAGTGTCTGCTGGCCAGGAAACCGCATACTTTCCACATCCGCACCATTGCCCTGTCATGCACATCACAGATCACGGAGCTGGTGAAAGGCAGCAGCACCTGTGAGGAGAAGAGCTTCTGGTTTGCCTGGGAGCTGCTGATGGCCACTCCAGCTGCTCCCAGTGCCGTTCTGGTGAGGAGGGCACAACAAATTCTATCAAAGAGACCTCTGGGGACAGAGCTCTGCAACAGACAGACCTCCAAGATGCCGTGCAGCTCCTCAGTGACGCTGGGGGTGGGATAGTTGGCCACCACTATCTGCAGCATCTCGTCCATAGCACGCAGGGTCTGCAAGGAAGACAGTAGCACATGGAAGTCTCTCAGAGGTCCCTCTCACCCCCACGGGACTGCCGTGAGCCCCTCTCACTGTCGAAGAAGAACACCTGCAGATCTATGCACAGTCTGGGAGAGGCCCCAGGGCTGCAGAGCTGCAGTGAGCAGAGCAGGCTGCAAGCACGGGGGGGTTGCCTGGCCCACGGCAAGAGTGAGAGAGAAGGGATGAAGGGAAGCAAGATCCTGCCCCTCAAGGATTGTTGTTAATCTCTGGACACAAGTAATCCAAGGGAGCAGCCCAGAGACGTAAGGTCTGCAGTAGTTCACCCACTACGTACATGGTTGTAGAGGGAAATGCTCAAGTCCTCTTCCGGAGGAAGGTAGAAGACGACTCTGAAGCACGTGTGGAGGAGTTGTGATATTTCATCCTCCGTAATGGCCTTCATTTTGCTGCAGATAGAGAGACCTCAATGCTAGGAGCGGTGCCTTGATGCTGAGGCAGGGGTAGAAGAAGTCCTCCCGTGGGCAGGACTCCCTGGGAGAGATGGGTAGCCCTGCCAGGAGGTGCCTTCTCCTCCATGGGGCTGGAGTAGGGGAGAGCTGAGGCCATCGCTTCCCAAACGTGGGATGCCTCCCTGCTAGGGTCAGGGCCACCGGGATCATGGCCTGGGGATGTGCTGGCCAAACCGGGGGCTGGGCAACTTACCTCAAGGCAGCAATGGCATTCATGCTCTGGTATCGCAGAGATGTGCTCAGCTGCTGTGTGGGCTCCTCGAGCAGTAGAACCTGCAAAGCACAACTGGGATGGCACCTGGCAGCCACCAGCGCCCAGCACCAGCAAGCCTAGCACTGGCTGGCAGGGCCTGAGAAGCTCCAGTGCCCCTTAACCAGCACTGGCACACAGGTGCTGTTGTACACCCCCACTGCTGAGCACTCAGCAACACCTGGAGTCCCGCCTGGGGAACCTCGGTGCCTGTGCATGATTTCCCTGCCTCCCCCTGCCCCAGCCCTGTCCTCCCAGGGTAGAGATACACAACACAGGAGCCAGGTCCCCTCACCCTGATATTCTTTGCCAGACTGTTTTCGGAGCAGAAGACATCCAGGCCCTCTGTCAAGCCCGTACTGGCAGCAGTGCTGCAGAGTGTGCTGATGCTGTTCAGGAACTGCATCTTCTGATCCAGATCCTGGCGGGCACACAGAGATGAAGGAGTGTGAGTGGGGAAAGCCACGGCCAGGGAGACCGAGCGTTCTGGGGTGCGAAGCAGTGCGGGATGCCTGGAGGGCAGCAGCTCTGCACAGCCAGCAGCCCTCCTGCAGCCTGACAGCAGAGCCGGAGGGACAATCCGGAGATGCAGGCACAGTGGAGCTGGAGACTCGTGCCGTTACCTTTTCCGCGTGTACATCAGAAGTGTAGGCCTTGATGCAATCTACGGCCTCCTTCTCCTCTTTGTACACGGGCAGCCAGTCAGCATCTAAGCAGGGAGGAGAGTGAGCAGCGCTGTAGAGGGGCCGAAGGCAGGCGCGAGCAGAGGAAGGAGCTCTGCCCTGTCCAGCCGTGTGCCCGCTGCCCTGGCACGGTGTGCCCGTGGCTGTGAGGACAAGGGACCCTGGTGTCGAGCAGGGGGCACTCGCTGCCCCAGCCCTGCCCGCCATGCCGGGGACCCTCACTCACCGTCACTCAGCACCTGCACCTCGGTCTCCTCACTGGGCTCCGGTGGAGGTGTTCTCCTCCGGACAGACCCACTCTCCTCAGTAGCCACACTGGGGCGGCTTGAGGGTTTCTCCTCCATCCTGCAGGATGAGGAGGGGACAGCCGCTGAGCTGCCAGGTCTCGAAGGAAATGATGTGGGTGGGCTGCGCTCGGGGGCTCGTCGCCAGACCCGCACACTCCTGCCCTGTCCCGTCGCTGTCCTGCCGGACACTGAGTGGTCTCCGTGTCGGCACCAGCTATCCATGGGTGTCTTGGGATGAGTCACAAAGGGCCCCGCTATGACATGCTGCCCCGCCCGGGCGGGGCCGGTTCTGTGTTCCGGCTTCAAATGGCTCAGGAGAAACTCCTGCAGCGGGAGGGATGTGTGCGCCTGCTTACCCACAAAGCTTTGCAAGAGCAATCGGACTGCCCAGGCCCTTGTGCTTCTGCTGTGAGGCCGGAGACGGACACAGCAGGTCAGGGGAAGTATCACAGAATCACAGGATCACAGAATCGTAGGTGTTGGAAGGTACCTCTAGAGATCATCGAGTCTAACCCCCTGCCAAAGCAGGTTCCCTATACCAGGTTGCACAGTTAGGCATCCAGGCGGGTCTTGAATATCTCCAGAGAAGGAGATTCCACAACCCCCCTGGGCAGCCTGTGCCAGTGCTCCGTCACCCTCACCGTAAAGAAATCCTCGAGCACATTCATGGGGAACCACCTGTGCTGCAGTTTCTCTCCGTTTCCCCTTGTCCTGTCTCCACGCATGTCCGAAAAGAGTCTGGCCTTGCCACATTGTCCCCCAGACCTCAGATATTTATAAACCTGGATCAGGTCCCCTCTCACTCTTCTTTTCTCAAGGCTAAACAGACCCAGTTCACTTAGCCTTTCTTCATAGGGGAGATCCTCCAGGCCATTCACCATCTTTGTGGCCCTCCGCTGGACTCTTTCCAAGAGATCCCTGTCTTTTTTATACTGGAGCTCAGAACTGGACACAGTACTCCGGGTGAGGCCTCACCAGGGCAGAGTAGGGGGAGGATCTCCTCCCTTGACCTGCTGGCCACACTCTTTTTATTGCATCCCAGAATGCCACTGGCCCTCTGGGCCACGAGAGCACACTGCTGGCTCACAGTCAACCTGTCATCCACCAGGACACCCAGGTCCCTCTCTACAGAGCTCCTCTCCAGCAGCTCATCCCCCAGCCTGTACTGGTGCATGCAATTATTCCTCCCTAGGTGCAAGACTCTACACTTGCTTTTGTTAAATTTCATCCAGTTTCTGACTGCCCAGCTCTTCAGCCTGTCCAGGTCTTGCTGAATGGCAGCACAGCCTTCAGGCGTGTCAGCCAATCCTCCTAACTTCGTGTCATCAGCAAACTTGCTGAGGATGGCCAGCATCCCCTTATCAAGGTCACTGATGAAGATGTTGAACAAGACTGGACCCAGCACGGACCCCTGGGGGACACCGCTGGTCACAGGCCTCCAATAGGACTCTGCACCTCCAACGACCACCCTCTGCGCTCTGCCAGTCAGCCAGCTCTCAACCCGCTTCACTGTCCACTCATCTATCCCACACTTCCTTAGCTTTGTCATAAGGTTGTCATGGGGGACAGTATCAGATGCCTTGCTGAAATCAAGGTAGACTACATCCACCGCCCTCCCCATCCACCCAACCAGTGACAACATCATAGAAGGCCACCTGGTTGGTCAAGCATGACCTCCCCTTGGTGAACCCATGCTGGCTACTCCTGATAACCTCCTTTTCTTCCAATTGTCTGGAGGTGGCATCCGGCACAAGCTGTTCCATCATCTTTCCAGGGGCAGAGGTGAGGCTGACTGGCCTATAATTACCCGGATCTTCCTTCTTGCCCTTTCTGAAGACCAGAGTGACATTGGATATCCTCCAGTCATCAGGCACATCCCCCATTCTCCAAGACCTCTCAAAGATGATAGACAGCAGTTCAGAAATCACCTCTGCCAGCTCCCTCAGCACCCGAGGATGCACCCCATCGAGTCCCATGGATTTATGAACATTAGCATTGCCTAGGCACTCATGGACCACCTCTTCCCTGACTAAAAGAAAGTCTCATTCGCAGACCCTCTCACTAACCTCCAGGGTCTGGGATTCCTGAGCGACAGCTTTTTCACGGAAGACAGAAGCAAAGAAGGAGTTCAGTATCTCCGCCTTCTCATCATCCCCTGTTACCAGAGCACTGACTCTAGGTCAGTGTTGCTTACTAACCTCCTATGAAAAATGCCAGTCCTTACAGTACTCTCATGACAGAGCTTTTGTGGGCCTGCTCAAAACTTCCTGTGAGCACGTAAGAGAAAAATTAAAGGACCAGTCTGTTGTGGTGGATTGGAGTGATCTTGGGGGCAGGGGACATGTGAGCAGTTGTCATAGATGAAGTGCAGAAACATTTTGTATCCAACTCAGCTGGACTCCTGTCCAGGATAAGCAATGAGTGGGGCTGGCATAGACCGGAGGGGACGGTGGCAGGTCTCTGCAGGTCAGTGGGTTTCATCTCTGCTCTGCTTCCCTCTGTTGCAGCCCTTCAGCCTTTGGAAGATGATGCCCATCTGGCAGCTCGTTCTCTGGCAGCCGGGATAATCCTGATGAAGAGACATGAAATGTGTCCAGAAACACTACGGGACTGGATCATGGAACTGTTCAGCTAGCACTGTGAAACCATGTGCTCTGGTACAGGGGGTGTGGGGGGGGGTGTGGGAGAAGGGTACGCAGACAACGGATGTGTAAAAAATAATGATTATAATAATATAAAAATAAAATAAAATAATTAAAAGAAAAGAATGTGTGGAGGAACCGTAACTTTACTAAATGTAACGAAACCGAAGAATCGAGGGAAAGAAATGTTTCCAAACCAAATCTTAGATCTTACCTTAGAAAAACTGCAGGAGAAGCACACGTACTTCCACTCCACGGCAGCCCAGAGAGCGCACCGAGAGAGAGAGGCTGCAGTCCGGTCCGGAGCTCCACCCCTCTTCCACTCCCCGCCACAGCATTGACTCTTGAACTCCCAGCTTGACGTTCTGAAGTGCAATACCGGCATCCAACCACAACAACCTTGTACCGAAGGGCAAAGTTTGATCATCACCAAACCTAAATAGCATGACCAGGTTGCTAGCAAGAACTTTGAGAACAAGAGAATTCCCAAGAGCAGACTTTGAAAACAACGTCTTCCTGAAGCATGGTGATCTGTCATCAAAACTCTGCCCCCTGGCTACTCTGACCGTCCCCCTCTTCAAACCAGATTGTGTGAATGGAAGAATGGTTTATGGGTTCTGTGCAGGTTTTATAATGCCCACTTTTTCTAGTTCCTGTACCATCCTTGGTATTTCCTCTTGTCCCCCCGGGTGTCTATACTGTCCAACATTAGTAAGCTGATATGGTTTCAGCAAACAAATAGTATTTGGGCAATACAGACAACATTGAGGGGCCATGCAAAACATGAGTAAAGTAAGGTAGGAAATGCTCAATCCCCAGTTTTAACCATGTTTGAATGACCAGTATGGTCTGTGCCCCAAATCAACCAACATCACTGTATTACCCTTAAATTCAGATGGATCTCCACATATAATCGATGTTTCCGCACCAGTGTCTACTAAAGCCATTACGCTTTCAACATCTGTTTCTGACCAGAATACTGACAGTTCTACATAGGGCCTCTGGTCCCTTCTGGAGGCCCTAAGGGAACCAGTGTCCCCTGTCACTTCATGAATTTTGCCAGATTGAGAACTTTTAACACAGGTGGCTCAGGCATTGTAGCCCAAGACACCTGAGGAGGATTTTTCCTCCTATTTGTTACTATAAAATTAGCTAAATCCCAGGTTTCTTTTTTTTTTTTTTTTTTTTTCCAGGGGCTTCTTGTATTATTTGTACTCCCAATTTTCTGGGAGTGCTCTGAAATTGTTGATTATCTCTTAGTTGTTTCCATAACTGGAATAAAATAGGATAGGGCTGTCCATCGCAGCTTTCCTTGACTCTGGATGGCAGAGTGTCTCCGAGCCCTTCTTTTCACATGGAACAATACAGGGCTGGTACCTGTCACACTGCGGAAGGTCTGTTAACACACTTATCAGCACATCACTGGGAAACTGGTTGGCCAGCACATCAAGCACTGATAAGAAGATCTGCTGAACTGATATGCTCTTGCTTTTCTCTGGACAAACCCCAGAATCTGTGTCAACTGGTAGGAAGATACAGGGAAATTGCTGCCACTGCTGTACTGCAGCCATTTGCCTCACAGCTACTGGCATTACTGCCCTTCCCACTCTTTTTTGTTGGTTTTGGATGCCCAAGAGCTGTGGATGGCAAGGCAGGGCACAGCAATCCACAATCAAAATGTTACCAGAAAACCCCCCTCACCTAGTAGGGGGCCCACGTTCTCCCTAGTCTTCCTTTTACTGTTAACATACCTAAAAAAGCCTTTTTTATTATCCTTTACCACTTTTGCCGGATTCAGTTCCAGGTGGGCTTTAGCCTTCCTTGTTGCATCCCTGCAGGTCCTGACAACATTTCTATTTTCTTCTCAAGTGGTCAGACCCTTTTTCCACATTTCATGGACCTTCTTCTTCCCTTTGAGTTTGCAAGTGAGCTCCTTGCTCATCCATGCAGGTTTCCTGCCACCCCTTCCTGATTTCTTGTTCACAGGGATGCACTGATCCTGAGCTTGGAAGAAGAGCTGTTTAAATGCTGACCAGCTCTCACAGGCCCCCTTACCTTCTAACACCCTCACCCACGGGATAGCTCCAAGTAGGTCCCGGAAGAGAGCAAAGTTGGCTCTCCTAAAGTCCAGGGTAGCAATCCTACTTTTTGCTTTGCTCCTGCCACTCAGGATCTTGAACTCCACCATCTCGTGATCGCTACAACCCAAGCTGTCTCAAACCTTTACTTCCTTAGCAAGTCCTTCCTTGCCAGTGAGAATAAGGTCCAGTAACACCCCTCCCCGTATTGGTTCCTCCACCACCTGCATCAGAAAGTTGTCTTCAACACATCTCATGATCCATCTGGGCCGTGAGTGCTTGGCCATGTTGCCAATACATTCTAACTGCTCTCCCACGTAAAGAGCAACTCCACCACCTCGCCTTGCCAGCCCATCTTTCCTAAAAAGCACATAGCCCTCCATGACAACATTCCAGTCATGAGAGCTGTCCCACCACGTCTCCGTGATCGCAATGAGATCATAGCCTTGCGACTGCACACAGATCTCCAACTCCTCCTGTTTATTTCCCATGCTGCGCACATTAGTATACAGACACTTAAGGGAAGCAGCATCCCCCCGCCTCTCACCATGCCTAGGAACTCCATCCTCTTCACCCATCAAGGTCTGTTTTGAGCCTTGAACTACCCCCTCAGCCCCAGCAGCCCTCATTTTGTCCCCTTCCCCCTTCATGCCTAGTTTAAAGACCTGTCAATAAGTCCCGCCAGTTTCTCGGCTAGAATCCTACCCCTCAGAGGCATTGCCAACATGACTACCATCTACAAGAAAGGGCCGTGAGGAAGATCCGGGGAACTACAGGCCTGTTAGCCTGACTTTGGTACCAGGGAAAGTTATTAAGCAAATCGTCTGGTGTGATATCCCACAGCATGTGTGTGGAATCCAAGGGATCAGGCCCAGCCAGCACAGGCTCATGAAAAGCAGGTCATGCTTGACCAACCTCATCTCCTTCTAAGACTGGGTGGCCAGTCTGGTAGATGAAGGAAAGGCTGTTAATGCAGTCTACCAAGGCTTCAGCAAAGCCTCTGACATGGTCTCCCACAGTACTGTCCTGGGGAAACTGGCTACCTATGGCCTGGACATCGGTATACCCTCCTTTGGGTAAGGAACTGGCTGGAGGGCCGTGCCCAGCAGGTAGTGGTGAATGTAGTTAAGTCCATCTGGCAACCCATTACAAGTGATGCCCCCCAGGGGTCAGTACTGGGGCCCATCTTTCTTAATATCTTTATTGATGACCTAGACGAAGGGATTGAATGTGCGGCTGCCATCTGGGGTGGTCCGGAGGAA
This sequence comes from Oreortyx pictus, assembly GCA_036925125.1. Taxonomy (NCBI): domain Eukaryota; kingdom Metazoa; phylum Chordata; class Aves; order Galliformes; family Odontophoridae; genus Oreortyx; species Oreortyx pictus. Next base: position 1,891,056 of record JAUPFR010000004.1, on the reverse strand, counting down.
TAGGGGGTGGGGGCCCAGGCTGAGGCAAATGACACCGAGATAAAGGAGGGGGATTGCAGTGGGGAGCCAGAAAGTATGAAGGAACAAAGCAAAGGCAGGCGGCTCCACGAAAAATTGGACCAGCTTTTGGAAGGAGTTACTCACCTAGCGGTGGGGAAGGAGGCGGGAGCGGGGCAGAGGTGGACAATTAGAGCCAAGGACTGTGTTCTGAACGACTGTAGGCTTGCGAGGGAAGGCAGGGGGCCGGCTCAGTTCCTATACTCGGTCCTGACCACGGATGACAGACGGGGGGCCACCGCCATGTTTGGCAGCCAGTTGATTTTTAGTTGCTGATGCAACTAAAATGAGCAGTAACCAAAGCGGGGACAAGATGAGTGGCTTCCTGAAAGAATAATTGAGCATTATGGGCCTGCCACTTGGAATCCAAGTGAGCCAATATCAGGGGCAAGAGAACCAATTTATAACCATATAATTCAACTACCAGCAGTTCAAGAAATTATTGCCAGTAAAACTGCCAATGCTATAAACCTTTTAACTCAACAGACTTAACAGATACACACTGCAATCCTTCAGCATCGCATGGTTTTGGACTATCTACTAGCGGAAGAGGGTGGAGTATGTGGAAAACTAAATATTTCTAATTGTTGTTTGTTTTTTGGAAATAGCCAATGTAGGTGAAGTAGTTCGTCAACTAACCACAGACATTAGGAAACTGGCCCATGTTCCTGTTCAAACAGGGAAAGGCTGGAAGAGTGATTTATGGTCTTGGTTACCTGGAGCACCATGGGTAAAACAGCTTTTATTTCATCTGCTGTGTGTGTATGTTTTTGCCCTCTATTATTTCTTGCTTAGTTCAGTTAATCCAACATGTTGTATCTAACATGCAGTTTACATCCGTCACTTCACCTGATGGTGTAAAACAAATTCGTATTGTTCGCCAATCAAAGGTGTCCAGGGATTTTACTCTTGAACACCTGTGGGGTCCTGAGAAACTAAGCAAGGATTTGACTGAGGGGTGGTGTGGCTAAGAAAGCTCAGAGGAGGAACAGTTTTTTGGGGGGATTGGGTTGTGCTAACCGAGCTCTATATAATACTATTCTTGAGAGAGATGGTTTCCAAACCGAGGTCCACAACTAAAAGGGAAACCTCCAAGTCAAACCTGACCAACCGCAGGAAGCACTGCTATCAATGTCATTTGCCCCTGTGGAAGGCCAGAAATGGAAACGGGTGTCCTTGTGTCTAGAACAGAAAGAAGAAGAAGCAGAGAAAGAAGAAGAAGATCCAGGCAAGGGCCCCTCTTCAAACCCAGCACCACCGAGAAAGGCAACTAAGAAAAGTGAGAGGCACAGAGAGGAGAGCAATGATGAGGAAGTCACTGTTGGCCCTCTTTGTCGACCCCTGAAGCTGACTGAAATCCAAGGCTCAAGAAAGGAGTTTGCACGACACTCGGATGGTACTATTGTCACCTGGTTGCTGCGGTGTTGGGGCAAAAACAGCACTGGAAAGGTATGCCAGTACACTAGGAACAACGTTCAATAGATACGAGCACCAACACAGAAGATGCCCAGTTTTTGAACTGATTCTTACACTTCAAAACCGTGAACAACTTCCGCCATCGCACACTTCCATTTCAGCTATATCAGCGGTAGCAGAAGAACTAGATGAAGTGAAGAAGACACACGAAGGCATAGTGGAGGAATTGTCCCTAGTGATTAAAAGGGATGGATCTGTGGCAGAATCAGAAACAGCTGATGAAGACGAGGATGATCCAGAGAATTTACTGAAGGAGCTGATCACACTGATGAAAGTCTCAGCCATCAAAGGCAAATGTCTCCCTGCTCGAGCAAATGACAGCAGTAACTTCACGTTGCATGCAGCCATGTGGAGCTTCCTGTGTGCGAATGGAGAAAACATGAAGAAATGGCATAAAACACCCACACCTGCACTGCGAGCACGGGTGAGAGAATTACAGCACAGATCAACCACCAGTGAAATTGTTGCAGTCACTGCAGGTAACTAATAGAGGGGCTCTGCCCCAGCCAGGGAGGGGAAAGGGATAACAAAGTGTATTGGACTGTGTGGATTTGATGGCCTGGCATATCACAACCACAAAAATATAAGGCACTGGTGGGCACCGGTGCACAGTACACTCTAATGCCCTCGAGTTAGAAAGGGACAGAATTGATTTATATTTCTGGAGTGACTGGGGGCTCTCAGGAATTGTCTTGTGTTGGAGGCAGAAATAAGCCTCACTGGTAGAACCTGGCAGAAGCATCCCATAGTGACTGGACAGGGGGCTCCATGCGTACTCGGTATAGATTATCTCAGAAGGGGACATGTCAAGGATCCCAAGGGATCACAGAATCACAGCATCATAGGGGTTGGAAGGGACCTCTAGAGATCATCGAGTCCAACCCCCCTGCTAAAGCAGATTCCCTGCACCAGGTGGTACCGATGGGCTTTCGGAATAGCTGCTGTAGATGCAGACAACGTGAAGCAGCTGTCGGTTTTACCTGGCCTGTCCGAAGATCCGTCTGTTGTGGGAGTACTAAAAGTAGAAGAGCAGCAGGTACCGACTGCTACAAAGATGGTGCGCAGATGGCAGTACTGCAGCAGTGACAGGGATTCCTTGCTCCCCAGTCATAATCTGGTTCGTCAGCTAGAGAGTAAGGGAGTGATCAGCAAAGCCCACTCGCCATTTAACAGCCCTGTATGGCCGGCGCGTAAAGCCAGTGGAGAATGGATGATGATTGTAGATTACCGTGGCCTGAATGAAGTCACACCCCCACTGAGTGCTGCTGTGGCAGATATGTTAGAACTCCATTCCGAACTCATTTCCAAGTGGAAAGCAGCCAAATGGTATGCCACCAGTGACATCGTGAATGCCTTCTTTTCCATTGCCCCAGGGGGTGGAAGCACAGCCCAAGCCTTTGCCAGGGGTTGATCCAAACCACACTGGAACAGGGCGGGGCTCCCGAGCACCTGCAGTACATTGATGATATTGCTGTGTGGGTGGGGCGATACAGCAGAGGAAGTTTTTGAGAAAGGAGAGCAAAAAATCCAAGTTCTTCTGGGTGCTGGTTTTGCTATTAAGTGGAACAAAGTGGATGGACCTGCCTAAGAAATAGGCAGTAATATAAATACCTAGGAGTAAAATGGCAAGATGGGCATCGTCACATCTCAGGAGATGTAATCGACAAAATCACCAGTAAGTCTCCACCCACTAGCAAGAAAGAGACACAGTCTTTTCTGGGTGTAGTAGGTTTTTGGGAAATGCACATCCAAAGCTATAGCCTCAAAGTCAGCCCCCTCTATCAGGTAATGTTGGAAGAAGAATAATTTTGCATGGGGTCCTGAGCTGCAGCAGGCTTTTGAGCAAATTAAGCAGGAGATAGCCCATGCTGTGGCCCTGGGGCCAGTATGGACAGGACAGGATGTAAAGAACATCCACTACACTGATGCTGGAGAGAAAGGTCCCACCTGGAGTCTGTGGCAAAGAGCCTCTGGGGAGACCTGATGCCGACCCCTGGGATTTTGGAGTAGAGTGTACAGGGGGTCGGAGGAGTGCTACGCTCCAGCTGAGAAGGAGATCTGAGTGACATACGAGGGGGTTCAGGCTGCTTCTGGAGTAACTGGCACTGAAACGCAGCTCCTTCCGGCACCTCGACTGCCAGTGCTGAACTGGATGTTCAAAGGAAAGGTTCCCTCCACCCATCATGCTACTGATGCCACCTGGACTTAGTGGTGATTACTGATGCCACCTGGACTTAGTTGATTATACAGCGAGCTCGGATGGGGAACCTCAGCCGTCCAGGAATCCTAGAGGTAGTCACGGACTGTCCTGAAGGCAAGCAATTTGGAACATCACCAGCAGAAGAGCTGTCGCGTGCGAAAGAGGCCCCACCATACAGTGAAATACCAGAAAATGAAAGGAGATATGCCCTGTTCACTGTCGAATCGTGTCATATTATGGGAAGCATCACAGATGGAAGGCTGCTGTGTGGAGCCGCACACGACGAGTGGCAGAGGCCACCGAAGGAGAAGGAGAATCAAGTCAGTCTGCAGTGCTAAAGGCTGTCCACCTGGCCTTAGGTGTGGCTGAATGGGAGATGTGGCCAATGCTTGACCTTTATACAGGCTCACGAATGTGAGCTTTATGGGGGTGGTTTCAGCAGTGGGAACAAAACAAGTGGCTATGGAAGGGTAAACCAATTTGCGCAGCTGAGCTGTGGAAGAACATTGCTACCTGAACAAAAAAGACAGTTGAAAAAGTGCATCATGTAGATGCTCATGTGCCCAAGAGTCAAGCTCCCGAAGAACAGAAAAATAACCATCAGGTAGATCGAGCTGCCAAAACTGAGGTGGCTCAGACTGACATGGACTGACAGAACAAAGGAGAGTTATTTTTAGCTCGCTGGGCCCATGAGACCTAAGAGCATCAAGGAAGGGATGCAACCTGAAATTGCGCTAGAGATTAAGGGGTGGACTTAACTAGGGATGCTATTGCACAGGTTATCCATGACTGTGACACAACGTGCCACCATGAAACAAGCCAAGAGGATGTAACCTCTCTGGCAGGAAGGGCGATGGCAGAAGTATAAATACAGGGAGGCATGGCAGGTTGATCATACCACCTTGCCAGGAACTCGCGTTGGTAAGCACTATGTGCTTCCCATGGTGGAGGCCACTACTGGCTGGCTTGAAACATATGCAGTACCCTACACTACCACCCAAAACACCACCTTAGGCTTGGAGAAGCAGATCCTGTGGTGATATGGAACCCCAGAAAGAATTGAGTCTGATAATGGGACTCATTTCAAAAATTCACTTGTGGCTCTCTGGGCCAAAGAACGGATCTATCATATCCCCTACCACGCACCAGCTGCTGGTAAGACTGAGCGCTACAACGGGGTGTTAAAAACCACTCTGAATGCAATGGGTGGTGGAACATTTAAGCATTGGGAGAAAAACCTGGCAGAAGCCACCTGGTTGGTCAACACTAGGGGACTGGTCAACTGAGATGGTCCTACGCGATCCAGCTCCCTACACACCGTAGAGGGAGGGAAAGTCCCTGTGGTACACATAAGGAGCATGTAGGGGAAAGTGGCGTGGGTTCCTGCAGCCTCTGGAAAGGGCAAACCCTTCAGTGGAACTGTTTCTGCACAGGGACCTGGGTGCACCTGGTGGCTGATAGAGGAAAATGGGGACGTCCAGTGTGTAGCATAAGGGAATTGGATGCGGGGGGAGTGCAGTCAGTGCCTCCGTGTATACAGAAGTGTGTAGGCATGTTAATTACTGGTTTATGTTGTCTATGTGTGTAGGTATATGTTAAGCATGGTGTCACGATGTGGAATAAGGAGGTGTGCTTCCCTCGCACTTTTTCTGATGTAACTGCTCAGACTAGGTTTGAGACATTGGTCTCTCTCAATTGTTCCATTTTGTTAGATTTTGTAAAGTTCCATTCCTCATCAAATTGTTTCTTTTGTTTTGTTTTGTTTTCTTTTATTCTTGTTTTGTTTTATTTTATTTTATTTTTGACACATCACTTGTATCCAAACCCTTGCCCCTCCCTCCACACCCCCCCCCTCCGGCCTTTTCCCCTTCTATAGCAGGTGGTTTCATGGTGCCTGCTGAACCGTTCCGTGATCCAGTCCCATACTGTCACGGGACGCATTTCACGTCACGTCACCGACCCCTACCGTCACCAGGAAATGATAAAGTTGACACACTGGCCTGAGTGAGGTGGGTCGAGAATTCACCATCTGAGAACATCACCTACTGGTTACACCAACAGCTGCGTCATGCTGGACAGAAGACAATGTGGGCAGCTGCTAATGCATGTGGACTGCCCGCACAACTATCCAACATCACTCAAGCATGCTGAGACTGTGACGCTTGCTCCAAGATGAGACCGAGTTCATTGCCGGAGACAACAGCACATCTTGGTAGAGGACACAACGGTGAAAGGGACCTCAAACATCATCTAGGTTCTAAGCCCCCACTGTGCTCAGGGCTCCCTCGTATGGGATCAGACCACCCAGGGCCCCATTCAACCTGACCTTAGCATAAACCCTCAGTTTATCGGACACTCTCTTGCTCATTTTATTTGATTTATTAGCATTAATTTCAATTATGTTGTATTATATTGTGCTATTTTGCTTCGCGATATCTTATTTAGTAAATTAGCTTTCCTCCTCAGATCGTTCTGCTCTTTGGTTTTTAGGCCTATCTCCTTTCTCCCTTTTTCCTTACCCCCTTCCCCTTTCCCGGGGCATGGGTCCATGGCGCCCCGCCCATGAGCAAAGGAATAAGGCCGAACCGGGCGGAGAACTGCTGACAATGGAGGAGTTCCCTTTGAGGAGAAAGTCTCCTAGGAGAGAAGTGCCTGGGGCTTTCTTGCTGTGAAGCTTCGTGGCTTCCTCGTGAGATGAATGGGAAAATTAGGAACAACGCTGGAAACCCCACTGGTGACTCTCTCTCTCTTACTACCTACGTAGCCTCCTTCCTTTTACTTCCAATCGATTTCTATTGCCCGTCCTCCCTTCCCCATCTCCCTTAATGACTAGGACTTGTAATGAACTGACTGGGGAAACATCTGACCCATCGTGTCTTCATCCTCCTCTCCCCCCTGTGACTGGAGGAGGAGGATGGGAAATCATCGAGCTGTCCTGCAGAGACTGGAATTAACCTGAACTGGTTAAAGAGCAAGTCAAAGGGGAAAGGAAAGTAGTGGTTTTGATGACAGATCACCATGCTTTAGGAAGACGTTGTTTTCAAAGTCTGCTCTTGGGAATTCTCTTGTTCTCAAAGTTCTTGCTAGCAACCTGGTCATGCTATTTAGGTTCGGTGATGATCAAACTTTGCCCTTCGATACAAGGTTGTTGTGGTTGGATGCCGGTATTGCACTTCAGAACGTCAAGCTGGGAGTTCAAGAGTCAATGCTGTGGCGGGGAGTGGAAGAGGGGTGGAGCTCCGGACCGGACCGGACTGCAGCCTCTCTCTCTCGGTGCGCTCTCTGGGCTGCCGCGGAGTGAAAGTACGTGTGCTTCTCCTGCAGTTTTTCTAAGGTAAGATCTAAGATTTGGTTTGGAAACATTTCTTTCCCTCGATTCTTCGATTTTGTTACGTTTAGTAAAGTTACGGTTCCTCCACAAATTCTTTTCTTTTAATTATTTTATTTTATTTTTATAATGTTATTATTATTATTTTTAATCATCTGTTGTCTCCATACCCTTCTCCCAAACCCCTCTTCCAGAGCACGTGGTATCAAGGTGCCAGCTGAACAGTTACAGTCTCCAGTCCATTACAAATGGTGGACGCGTTTTACGTTTCATCATCAGGATTATCCCGGCTGCCAGGGAACGAACTGCCAGATGGTCATCATATACCAAAGGCTGAAGGGCTGAAACAGAGGGAAGCAGAGCAGAGATGAAACCCACTGACCTGCAGAGACCTGCCACCATCCCCTCCAGGCTATGCCGGCCCCACATTGCTTTTCCTGGACTGGAGGATTGAGAGTGAGCGAGGGATCAGCTGAAGCCGTTGCTCAAGGTTGCCCCAGCTGCCCCAGGAACGTCCTCCTGCCCGTGCAGCGTTTCCTTGCAGCCTGACAAGGCCTGGCTGCACACTGCCCAGGCTCTGTCCCCTGCCCCCATGCCCAGCACGCACAGCACTGCCGTCACTCACCACTTTGGACTTCATTGAGCATTTCCTCTCTTCCACCTCTGGAGAGGCACACAGCAAGCCCTAGGTAGAGAGCTCCCGTCAGACCCCCATTCCCCAGCACGCTCCCAGCAGCACAGGCTGCAGCCCGGCCAGCCCAGCTGCTTCCCCTGCTGTGCCCCAGGCAGGTACGATGCCTGAGGGGGGACCTGATCAAGGCGCCCGTCGGGGCTCCCAGCACGGGCAGGGTGTGTCTGCGGGGTGCAGGGCTGCACCTTGCTGCCAGGGCAGGGCCCGAAGAGGGGACTCAGGGGCTGCACTCACGGATGAATCTGACAGCCTCAAATCGCACAGAGGCCTGAGAATCCGTCAGGTACGGCAGGCTCTGCCGCAGGTATCCTTCCACTCTCTTCTGCTTTTCGTACAGCTGGAGAAGAGCACAAAGGCATGGGGCTTGCAGACCCTCCTCAGCTGCCGGTGTCACCCACCCCTCCTGCCAGCATCCCCTACCCACAGGCAGGGGGGCTGTGGCTGTGGGCTTGTGCTTACCAAGCAATCCCTGACACTCAGCGTGTTCTGTTCTTTCGCCACGCGCTTCAGGCTCTTCCACCTCAGGAACTTTGCACAAGTGACCAGGGTTTCCCCAGCGGCCTACAGAGAACAGACGCTGGGAGTTGGCACCACAGACACGCACCCCAAGAGTCTGAATGCTTGCCGACCTTGCCCTCCGTTCCCAGTCCACCCCTGAGCTCGGCACACTGATCGGCTCTGAAATGCGTACCTGTGTAACACTGGGGATCTCGTCGCTCATCCGAAGGTGCAGAGGAAGCAGGCCCACACGCACGTTCTTCGTCATGCTTCTCTTCTGCCACCACACCACAGCCTCCACCAGATCTCTGAAGAGGCGGATGGAACTCTCTCGCACTTCACTTGACACCTGAGGGAGAAGGATGGGAGGACCTCAGCGCCACACTCTCGCTGCCCATGGTGAGCATGAGCAAAGGCATGGCTGATGTGGCAGGAGATGCATCAGTCCCATTCTGCACAAGGACACTGTGCGGTGGTGCAAAGCAGTGCAACAGGTTTCCAGCACGGGGTGCCTGTGCCTCACAGTGCTCCCCCAGCTGCCCCACCACGGCCAAGCAGAGCTCCCCAGGCTCCAGGCCAAGGAGGAGACAAGCCTGGCCCTCAGCAGTGCCTCTGGGGCACAAGCTGCCTGCTTAGCCTCCACCTCCCTGCTACAACAGCCGGAGACAACGCCTGGTGCTGGAAGTAAAGGGAGCGCTCGTGGGTTTGAGAGCAACCCTTGGCAGAAGATGCTCTGCGCAGGCCTCAGTCTGGGCCACCACACAGGGGCCTCACATCACTGACAGCGACAAAGCTGCCAGGGACGAGGCCGGCTGGGCTGCATGGCTCTGAAGACATCCCACAAGAGCCCAAAGGAGCCAAGAGAGAAAGGATAGGGCCCTCCCGTTGCGCAGTATGCACAGAGCTTGGCCTCCCACGGCGGACTTACATGGTTAAAAAGAGGCAGGATCTTCTCAGCCAGCGTCACAGCAGTGGAACTGGCCTCTCTCATCCCCACGTGACTCATCACGTTTTTGAAGATACGCAGCGCCTCCAGAGTGACATGTGTGTTGCCAGTACTCGCGGTCTCCATGACATTTGGCAGCAGGGCCCGTATTTCTCTTGCCTGTCCAAAACACACGATTTTCTTTTCATCGAGAGGGCACTGGCCACCCTGGCCTAAAAGCTCAGGAAAACTCCTCCCCAGTCCCCACCACATCCTTCAGCCCAACTCCTGAGTCTCAGGCAAGGCCACGGCACAAGGATGCCCACCACCCGCACACCAGGCTGCCAACAGGGCTTCATTTGACCAGGTCCTGCTCACCGTCTCACGTCTCTCCGACAGCAGGAGAAGGCCTCTGAGCCCCAGCCAGAGTATTGGCAGGCTTTCCGTCTTCAGAATATTCTGGAGGACGGCAGGCTTACATAAGTCTTGGAGGGTCTCCTCGGTGGGGGGCATCACCTGAAACAAAGGCAGCGGTGAGAGCCGGACAGAGGCAGCAGGACTCCGTGCAGCCTGCAGCTCCTGGCTCCTCTGGCAGCTCAGGGCAGGAGCTGGGCAGCAGTGTCCTTGGAAAGCGTGATGGTCCCCCTGTGCCCCATGCCTAGCACTACACAGGCCTGCTTCTCCTGCCCTCTGACCAGCCACAGCTTTGGGAGCATCTGGCCGGCAGAATCTAACACAAAAACGGCACCAGACTTGGGTGGCCACGGGCACTTCCCCTCCCCGGCCCTGCAGCCTGCTCAGCCTGTGCAGAGCCATGGCTTCATCCCTGGCCCTGCCACAGTCCTGACTGCCTCTGCCCAAGCCCCGATTTCCAGTCTGGGTGGGGTGGGCAAGGCAGGGGAGGCAGGGAGCTGGGGCAAGAGAGCCCTGAAAGAGAGCACGGTGCCTTGTCTGGTGACTCACAGGTAGATGAAGGAGGCCCAGCTCCGCTGTGGTGATGTTAAAGACCCCACACAGCTGTTGGTCCTGGAGAACACCGCGCAGTTCTTCCAAGATCCTCGCAGGATCTGGCAGGTGGAGCATCAACTTCCAGATGTCCAGGGTGGTGCTGCAAAGCAAGAGCAATGCTGTGTCAGCAGGGCTGCCTCAGCCACAGCACCGTGGCTCCACCCCGCATGCTTGGGGAGGCCTGGGGACCCGGCTTGGGTGAGCAGGAGGGGCTGAGATGGCCTTCCCCGAGGGGCAGAGCAGGAGCCTGATGGATGGGAGGCTCTGGGCTGCCCTGCTCGGCGTTGGCTGCTGCAGCCCCGAGCGGGCCGGCACTGGAATGTGGGATGGAAGGGCTGCTCCTCGATGGTGTCCTGCAGCTTTCTTTGGCTCTGGCAGCCAGAGCATCTTCCAAGCCCTGCTCTTCCCATGGAATCAGTGTGTGGGGCTGTCGGGGCTGGTACCTGTCACTCTGTGGAAGTTTGGTCAGCACGCTCATCAGCGCGTCCCTGGGAAACTGGTTGCTGACCACATCAAGCACCGAGAAGAGGATGTGCTGGAGCGATGTGCGTATGCTTCCCAGGTTTCTGTGGATGAACCCCAGAATCTGTGGAACCTGGTTGGAAGAGACGGGGAGATTGCTGCTGCTGCTGTACTGCAGACATCTGCCCTGCTGCCACTGATACTGCTGTCCTTCCCACTGCTCTTTCCTGGCTTAAAATGGCCTTGGATGCCCACGAGCTGTGGAGGACAGGGCAGGGCAGGGAAAGGCACACTGATACAGCCTCGTACTACTTACATCTATCAGCCAGTTGCCAGGATCTGTCAGAATTGCATCCAGTATAATAATGGCTCTCTCCTTGTCCTCAATGCTGCTGTCTTTAATGATCGTCTCAAGGGTCATGAGGAAGAAATCTGTCCTCTCAGAAGGGAGAAGTCTTTCTGCAAATGACTGTGTAGGAAGGAAAGAAGGAAGGGAGTGAAAACATGTCAAACTGAGAGAGAGAACATGGCCTAGGCTGCAAGACCGGAGGAAAAGGAAAGGTGAAGACCCTCCTTTCAGGGCAGAAGCATGCTGAGGGCCCTCATCTGTAGCCAAGCTCGGCTCGCAGGTAGCCCTGAGCTGTACGCTGCTCTGGGATGCAGGGAGGGGGAGACAGCCTGGCTGGAAAGGTCCTGGCTCCTTACCTTCCCCCAGTGTCTGCTGGCCAGGAAACCGCATACTTTCCACATCCGCACCATTGCCCTGTCATGCACATCACAGATCACGGAGCTGGTGAAAGGCAGCAGCACCTGTGAGGAGAAGAGCTTCTGGTTTGCCTGGGAGCTGCTGATGGCCACTCCAGCTGCTCCCAGTGCCGTTCTGGTGAGGAGGGCACAACAAATTCTATCAAAGAGACCTCTGGGGACAGAGCTCTGCAACAGACAGACCTCCAAGATGCCGTGCAGCTCCTCAGTGACGCTGGGGGTGGGATAGTTGGCCACCACTATCTGCAGCATCTCGTCCATAGCACGCAGGGTCTGCAAGGAAGACAGTAGCACATGGAAGTCTCTCAGAGGTCCCTCTCACCCCCACGGGACTGCCGTGAGCCCCTCTCACTGTCGAAGAAGAACACCTGCAGATCTATGCACAGTCTGGGAGAGGCCCCAGGGCTGCAGAGCTGCAGTGAGCAGAGCAGGCTGCAAGCACGGGGGGGTTGCCTGGCCCACGGCAAGAGTGAGAGAGAAGGGATGAAGGGAAGCAAGATCCTGCCCCTCAAGGATTGTTGTTAATCTCTGGACACAAGTAATCCAAGGGAGCAGCCCAGAGACGTAAGGTCTGCAGTAGTTCACCCACTACGTACATGGTTGTAGAGGGAAATGCTCAAGTCCTCTTCCGGAGGAAGGTAGAAGACGACTCTGAAGCACGTGTGGAGGAGTTGTGATATTTCATCCTCCGTAATGGCCTTCATTTTGCTGCAGATAGAGAGACCTCAATGCTAGGAGCGGTGCCTTGATGCTGAGGCAGGGGTAGAAGAAGTCCTCCCGTGGGCAGGACTCCCTGGGAGAGATGGGTAGCCCTGCCAGGAGGTGCCTTCTCCTCCATGGGGCTGGAGTAGGGGAGAGCTGAGGCCATCGCTTCCCAAACGTGGGATGCCTCCCTGCTAGGGTCAGGGCCACCGGGATCATGGCCTGGGGATGTGCTGGCCAAACCGGGGGCTGGGCAACTTACCTCAAGGCAGCAATGGCATTCATGCTCTGGTATCGCAGAGATGTGCTCAGCTGCTGTGTGGGCTCCTCGAGCAGTAGAACCTGCAAAGCACAACTGGGATGGCACCTGGCAGCCACCAGCGCCCAGCACCAGCAAGCCTAGCACTGGCTGGCAGGGCCTGAGAAGCTCCAGTGCCCCTTAACCAGCACTGGCACACAGGTGCTGTTGTACACCCCCACTGCTGAGCACTCAGCAACACCTGGAGTCCCGCCTGGGGAACCTCGGTGCCTGTGCATGATTTCCCTGCCTCCCCCTGCCCCAGCCCTGTCCTCCCAGGGTAGAGATACACAACACAGGAGCCAGGTCCCCTCACCCTGATATTCTTTGCCAGACTGTTTTCGGAGCAGAAGACATCCAGGCCCTCTGTCAAGCCCGTACTGGCAGCAGTGCTGCAGAGTGTGCTGATGCTGTTCAGGAACTGCATCTTCTGATCCAGATCCTGGCGGGCACACAGAGATGAAGGAGTGTGAGTGGGGAAAGCCACGGCCAGGGAGACCGAGCGTTCTGGGGTGCGAAGCAGTGCGGGATGCCTGGAGGGCAGCAGCTCTGCACAGCCAGCAGCCCTCCTGCAGCCTGACAGCAGAGCCGGAGGGACAATCCGGAGATGCAGGCACAGTGGAGCTGGAGACTCGTGCCGTTACCTTTTCCGCGTGTACATCAGAAGTGTAGGCCTTGATGCAATCTACGGCCTCCTTCTCCTCTTTGTACACGGGCAGCCAGTCAGCATCTAAGCAGGGAGGAGAGTGAGCAGCGCTGTAGAGGGGCCGAAGGCAGGCGCGAGCAGAGGAAGGAGCTCTGCCCTGTCCAGCCGTGTGCCCGCTGCCCTGGCACGGTGTGCCCGTGGCTGTGAGGACAAGGGACCCTGGTGTCGAGCAGGGGGCACTCGCTGCCCCAGCCCTGCCCGCCATGCCGGGGACCCTCACTCACCGTCACTCAGCACCTGCACCTCGGTCTCCTCACTGGGCTCCGGTGGAGGTGTTCTCCTCCGGACAGACCCACTCTCCTCAGTAGCCACACTGGGGCGGCTTGAGGGTTTCTCCTCCATCCTGCAGGATGAGGAGGGGACAGCCGCTGAGCTGCCAGGTCTCGAAGGAAATGATGTGGGTGGGCTGCGCTCGGGGGCTCGTCGCCAGACCCGCACACTCCTGCCCTGTCCCGTCGCTGTCCTGCCGGACACTGAGTGGTCTCCGTGTCGGCACCAGCTATCCATGGGTGTCTTGGGATGAGTCACAAAGGGCCCCGCTATGACATGCTGCCCCGCCCGGGCGGGGCCGGTTCTGTGTTCCGGCTTCAAATGGCTCAGGAGAAACTCCTGCAGCGGGAGGGATGTGTGCGCCTGCTTACCCACAAAGCTTTGCAAGAGCAATCGGACTGCCCAGGCCCTTGTGCTTCTGCTGTGAGGCCGGAGACGGACACAGCAGGGCAGACGAGGAAGATGGAGACTCACTGTCAGCTCAGCCGCTGTCTTGCTTATGGGCCTGTGAGCTCCTAGGCATCCGTTCCCGAATTGTAAAGATGTAATGATGAGTTTCGCACCGCATATACTGTCCTGTGTCCTTATTTCTGATTAGCTGACAATGCGCTTTCACATAATTGACAACAGTGCTGTCAAGTGTTTCACGAGGTGGATCGTCCCAGTTCCATTTCTCCTGGGGTGGGGGACCCACGGATCCATGCCCTGGGAAAGGGGAAAGGGAGAAAAGGTAAAGTGCATGGAGATGGGCCTAGGAACAAAACAGCGGCAAGGATCTGAGGAGGAAAACTGATTTTCTAAAGAAGATATCGGAATGCAGAGCGATGGAATAGAATGCAATATAATGGAAACTGCAGCTAAGAAACCAAATAAAGTGAGAGAGAGAGTGTCTGAAACTGAAGGCGAGAAAGATAGGGAACCTCCACTGCTGAGATGACCAGCAGAAGAGGAAGTGTCAGGACTTGCGTGCAGTTTTCTCTTTCCATCTGGGTGGAAAATGGGAATGCAAAGTTCTCTGGGCTATGTAGTTCTCTTCCGAGAGCCAGGTACATGGAAATTCGGCAGTCCACAGAACTGGAGCATTAACTCTTTAACTCCCAGTGCCTCACATGACGTTTAAGTTGAAGGCGAGATGGCAGGAAGGATGCACTGCTGAGACGGGCAGCTGACAATACACTGTCTGATAGTTGGGAATGCTGTACACCAATAAAGCACTTCCCGGCCCTTCACTTCAGAGGCAGATGAAATGAAAAAAGGCAGAACTGGTTGTGGTTCTGACAGTTTTCTATCATCAACTAGTTAAAGTTTTAACTCAGCCATCAACACGGTGTGTGCATTATTAATTTTCCTTCCATCTTTTTTCTTCAAGAATGGTTTTAAAAAGCAGACAAGAGAACTGAAGCTCCAAGCCTGGTGCATAAATGCTCGCTGCCCTCTCTGTGTTGAGAACACACGTGATCGTTGGGAGCCACCATACTGCATCTCAGACCTCACACCTCACCTGTGTCTCAGTCTCTGTTTGCTAGGCTCAGCTGTCTGTCTGTCTTTCATTTCTGCGCTCTGCATCCCTATGAAGCCTGCTGCTGCTTAAGTTCTGACTTTTTTCTTGAAAATGAATGACCAGGAGGCTACTCCCCCAATTGCCCCCCTTAATATTTCTGTCCTCTGCTCTACAGATCACCTGCATCCCCTGTCACTGACTGCATGGCATTTTCAAGCTCTTGCTTAGGTCAGGTCTGACCAGCATTTAGGCCCAGCAGATAATGGTCCATCTGCTGTGACAGAAGACACAAAATCTTGGCCCACTCCCGGTGCAGGCAAGCTGCTGCCCTCCTTAAAAAAACAAAAACAAAAACGGAAGCAAACAAGAAAAAACGTTTCAAGAAAATAAGCTGGGGCTGTGAGCAACCTGGTCTAGTGGGAGGTGGCCCTGCCTATAGCAGGGAGTTGGAACTGGGTGATCTTAAAGGTGCCTTCCAACCCAAACCATCCTATGATTTTCTGATACCCTCCTCCTTCCCTACCAGGACATGCACTGTCAGATCCTCCTTATGTACACTGATATGTATGAATCTTTGCTCTTCCAAAAACGTTTGTAGGATCAAAAATCTTCACTGTTTTGGACAGATATCTGTGCTAAAATCAGCTGCTTACTGTTCTGACCATGGAAAAAAGCCTGGTCAAGTTGTCTATGAAGACAAACTTTTGAGTTAATTAGCGGTTCTTTGAACTTCATTTCATTCCTGTGGTCTAGGATAGATATCAGTCACTAATTACTTAGCACTTGTTTTAGCACTAGAATGCAACAAGCAGAGGCAGAGATATAAACAGAAGCACGGTAGAGTGTGTGGTTGCTGTCCTTAGCAATTGTTGTACATGTATACGTATATTTAAATCGCATTTAGCATCCTGGTTGCCAGTTATTCTTAATTCCTCCCAAATCAAGCACTCACAGAATCACAAATTAATTAATAATACTGATAGCACAAGATAGTATTTCAACAGGTCATTCTTGCTGCCTGTGCTTATTTCGTCACAGATAGGGACAATTTAATGATTTTGGAGGGGTCAGAGGAATCGTTTGCTTTTCTTCTCGAGAATAAAATCAGCCTGCAGTTCCACAGCAAAGAGCTCTGGATGAACAGTTTGAAGGTGGAATACTTACCAGATTTCTGGACCCTGTGAACTGGAAATGCCACAAGTCACAAAGTTTCTTTTCCTAATTGAAGTAGAGAAATTCAAAAAGTAAGCAATACGCAACATTATCCGTGTTCACCGATCAGCACATTTTTCCTCCCATACTTAAGACTGCCCCGTTCCTCGAAGGAAAACCTCTTGGCCTGCCTTCTTGCCTTGCTTTCCAGCCGTAGGCCCAAATGTCCATGTGTGCCTCCTTCAGTGACCCTTTTCTGGTTAACGTAGTCCTTTCCAGCACTGAGGGCTTCATCTTTTCAGACAGCCCTCTGTATGGCCAGGTGGAGCATGGGCATCTTCTTATCTGTGCATGAGAGAAAGTAGCCTTCTTCTCAGGGGGCAGTTTCATTCTGTCCTGCTTGTGCCTTGCTTTGGTTAATGCTATATGGCAGCCCTTGGTGATGAATCTGGCTGCACAGACAAGATTTTGAATGCCGTGGGCTTCTGCCTGCCTCATGTCTGAGTCGTTTGAGTATGATGACACACATTCTAAAGCCTAAGTGTAAGGATGTCCATTCAGTTGTGGAGGCAGAAAACAGAGTTACATTCTGTGAAGTCAGCAGTGCAGAGATTCTCTTCCCCAAAATTAGTCTCCAGGTTCTTGTGTCCTTTGCAGTCCAGAGAATGCCAGAAGGAAACGTGATTAAGGTCACTGGAAGGTGGAGATTGCAATAGTTGGTGTAGATGCTGTACAATGGACTGGAGCAATTGAAAGACGAGAATTCACTGAGAAACCTACAAAGTGAATAAAAAATGCACCACACTTTGAAATCAGAAATTGTCCATGACTCTTTCTTCTTTCCATTCCTTTCACTCCCTTTATAGTTAACTTGATTGGTGGTTCACGCTGTGAAGGGGTGGAGTGATTGAGAACTGCTGAATCACAGCCTAAACCACTGATTGATCACCTGAGGCGAGCACTGAGTCAGCCGCAGGAGCACAGGTGAAGGCAGTGCGCCTGTGTGACTGGAAGGGTGGAGTCTGGCTCCACCTCTCCCAGACCCCACTCAAGGGCTGACCACCACTGGGGAAGGACCTTTTGTTGGAGATCTCTCCCCTGTGGAGTCCTGGGTGAGCCTTTCTTTGTTTCCTGGTTGTCTGTGTTCCATCTGGTTATGCTACACGAAATATACCATCCAACTCCATAATTTTCTGTGGGTACTATTCTTTTGGGTGATTCATGTACTTTTTTTTTTTTTCTTTTTGTCATTCTTTTTTTCAGAACCAGAAGTTAAATATTCAAGCCCCAAATTCTGAATAGTTGCTCCTGCCTAAAACAGGTGACAAAGCAGTGCAGCCCTAGGCACTATGCTTCTCCTGGGAAAGCATTATAAACAACTGAGATAGGATTGACTGGGCGTGCAGAATACCAGAATTGGCAACCACGCTATCACAACAGACCACACAGTCAGGAAGAAATGATGTGGTCTTTTTCTGACAAATGGAAGATGTCTCATGTGCACAGAGCTTCATATTTGGACAAGACTTGAGTCACTGTAAAGTTACATGCAATCCAGGATATGGTAGAGTTCAGCATCCTGAGAGGATAGAGCTGGCCAAAAGCTGACTTAGGCTCAGCTCAGCAGAGGGGATCAGGTTAGGGAATATTTAAGCAAACCGGACAGACAAAAAAATCATAGGGCACGGCAGAATGCAAACACAAGTGTATTTTGAGGCAACTCTTGATCATTTTTAATTGATTACGGCGACCAAAGAGGTTACTGAGAACTGCAAGATAGCAAATACCACAGCTATTACAAGGAAGGGCAAGCAGGAAAAGAAGCAAGAAACTGAACAGCTGAGCTTAGAGGATTTTGATCAGTGGCACAAAGTCTGTTTAGTACTGGTAAGGCTATACCTGGTCTCCTCCGTACAGTTCTGGGCTCCACAGTACAAGAGCTATGTGAAGCTCTCCCTGTTAGAGACATCCCAGCTAAGGGCTACAAAAATGATTTAAGTACTTGGAGCTCATCTCCTGTGACAAGAGGTTAAGAGAACTGGGACTGCTCAGACTGGAGAAGACTCAGGGATATTTTAACTGTGTATCTGATGGAAACCAGTAATGACGACAGAACTAGACTCCCCTCCGTGGTGCCCAGAAGAAGAGCACAAAATGAGACATGTGAAATCCCTTTAAAAAATAAGACACATTTCTACTGTGAGTTTTCAGATGCTGGAACCAATTAACCAGAGAAGCTGTGTAGTGTCTATTCTTGGAGATACTTAAAGCTTTTCTGGATGTATTCCATAGCAGCGTGCTCCAGGTGACCCTGATTCTAGCAGGGATGTGGGCTTGATATTCAGCAAATTACTCTGTGGCTCTGTGAATATAGAGTACTGTGCTCTGAATTTAAATATTAAAACAAAATTTCTTGGAACTTCTCAAAATGTGTAAATAATCCTCTTGTTCTTGTAGATATAGTCTTTCTTAGGTGGAGTGACTTAGCACCTATTTACATCAAAGGGATAACTTCTGTTTATTTAAAAGGTAGTGTAACCAAACCTTCAAGGATGCCTAATAAAAACTTCTGAATTTTAAAAGGTCACTTAGTTTTCTTTAAAAGTATTCAAATTACCAATTGCTTTTTTTTTTTTTTTTTATCTTCAATAATTTCCAGCATTTGAAGTAACTTGAACGGTTATTGTTTGTATGTATTTATGCATTGATTTTCTAGCTAATATTAATAACGTCAGAATATACTAGTTATCAGTGCAAAGCCTGGCATTTGTGCAGAAGGTACATTTATCTCTGTAAAGCTGTTCATACTGTGACTGCTTGGAGCTCTGCTGTGCACAGCTGAAAGCTGAAAATAAGTCTCGGTCAGTTCTTTATTTGTATGCAATGAGTGAGACTTTACATTTGATACTAAGATTTCCAGGTACAGACTTACATTGTTCTAGAATCCTTTTTCCTCTTAAGAAAAAAGAGCATTTGGTTCTGTCCTTGTGCTCTGAAAAAGGAAAGGGGAGCACTTCCACTCTTCCCTGAAAACCACTGTTCTCGCAGAGAAGAGCCCATTTAGAATCTTTCTTCCAAGTCTGTCTATGGAAGAAAAGAGAATGAGAACCGAGCAGTGTGCCTTCCAGAAACATTTTAAAGAACAATTAAAATAGGATTAACTCCTCTGAGGAGCTCCTGGAGGAGCACTACTTGAATTGCAGTGTGGGCTGGAATAGAAATGCAGTGAAGAAAAAACTGTATGCTACCTCCACTAATGTCTTTAAAGCTGCTTTTCATGTTCCTTATCAAGTGATAAAGAAAAACCTAACTAGCACATAGAAAGAAGAGCTCTTACAGTCCTGCCTTTGGCTACCTCAGTCCCATTTCTGTAAAGAAAATAATGTGTTTTGAGACCTTTTGAGTTGGCACATTCTCTTCCTTGGCCAAGACGAAACAGACTATCTTGGTATCCTGTATGTGCTTCGCAGTCAGAAGATGAAGCAACTTCACAGCAAGAGAGAAATTCTACCTGGCTCCGACAAGGCAAAAATATGTGTACATTGTGAGGGTGCTGGGGTAAAGTAAATTATTTCCTGAGTACCAAGAGAGTATTAAATTAATTTATTTGACTTCTGTGATCCTTTATAAGCCTAGGATGATATTAATAATTATCAATATTTACTGACCCTTTTTTTTATTTAACAGTTAGCAGCTCTTGAGAGCTACAAATTATCCTAGCTGTAATAAAGGCAAGACATTTCTGAGTTTATTGCTAGCTCTTGGCTTTTCAGATCCTTGGGAATTCAATAGTGTGTCAGAATTCTGCATAATTTTTTTTCTTTCCTCCAGGCAGATCCATTGTTGTCGTAAGTACTTTTATAGACTGTACTAATAATATTCATATTTTGAGGTAAACAGGTATATTCCTCAATGAATTGCAGCCTTCTATAGACAGGTTGTCCTGGACTGCCATGTACACTATGCTCTTATTCTACCATTCATAGCTAAAAACTTATTTTCCTTAAGTCTTGTCTTCACCTGGTTGTTCAGAGGAAACTACTAGCCCATAACACTTGAGTGGAAAGGTTGTTTGTTAAGCCCAGTCAGTTCGTGACAAAGAATTAGACTTACAGTGTTCTCATCTTTTTCTTTCAGTCTTCATTCTGTTTCTTCTCCACGTTCTTCTTATAGTACACACCGTATTTTTTCAACGTGTATACACAGAACTGATTAAACAAATCTCCTCTAGTACATCCTATCCTATCTTGACTACAAAAAGTGAGCCATAAAGTAGCATGTTTCAGGACAAATATGAAAAAAAAGCAGCAGCAGTTAAATTTGCATAGCACAAACTTTATTTCAGTGAGTATATAAATGGAAAAGATAGTAATTCATGTTGTATTCACACAGTTCACATGATAATTTATATGCCCTGCAAGACTGGTCTCTCTTTTCCCTTAAGCTTGTGGTGAGACAGGCTTTGACAACATAAGCAAAATAGACAGTTGCATGAACAGCTGCATCGATGCAGAATAATTAGTAGACTTATGTAGAATTACCTTTATTTTGCTAAGAAACTGCAAGAATTAGCTGATATTTCACCGTTACAGCTAGTTTCTAACTCAGTGTCCAAAGAGCAAAGACATGAACCTAAACTGTCAGACAAATCAGTGAGCTGCTCTGCGTCCTTTGCACAAATCCTGGCTACCAGCCTGTGCTTGTGCTTGCAGAACATACAAAAGCATCACCTTATCAGGTTTCTGCCACTGAGCCACATGCTGCCTAGAACTGCACATCACTTACATCCCAATTCAGCATTCAAGAATGCAGAATTCAAGTTTCTGTTCCAAAAATAAGCTTTGTAAAAACCAATCTACTGCTTAGAGAGCTGGCACTGAAAGCCACGGGCTCCTGAGTTATAAGGACTCTAGTTAGATTATTTTCCTTCCTTTTCAGATCAGAATTATAAGAGATACAAACAGAAAGGATGGTTGTTTTTTACTGCATCCAGCAAACATAGCTAGTACGTGACGATAAGTGCAAAACCAAAAAGGAATGAAAGAAAAAGGATTATAAAAGAAATTCAGAGTGATAATGATGGATACATTAGCAGATACTTGAACTTGGAAGTGTTCAATAAATAATCCAGGGGCAAACTGTTGTCTGTAGTTTATCAAAAATGTTAATTTACTAGCACTTGTTAATTAATTTTAATGAATATGAGTTTCCAGTCTTCAGAAAGGCCATGGAAAGAGGACCAGGAAACTACATGGAAAGAGGATCCAGGAAACTACAGGCCAGTCAGCCTCACCTCCATCCCTAGAAAGGCTGTCTCCAAGCAATTGGAAGAGAAGAAGGTTATCAGGAGTAGCCAACATGGATTCACCAAGGGGAAATCATACTTCACCAACCTGGCAGCCTTCTACGATGTCACCACTGACTGGGCAGATGGGGAGAGAGCAGTGGATGCTGTGTACCTACAAATGCAAGGCATTTGGCACCATCTGCCACAACATCCATATCTTATGAAACTTAGAAAACGTGGGATAGATGAATGGACAGTGAGGTGGCTTGAGAACTGGCTGACTGGAAAAGCTCAGAGGGTTGTCATCAGTTGCAGAGTATGGTTCGAGGCATGTAACTACTGGTATTCCCCAGGGGTCGCTGCTGGTCTGGTCTTGTTCAGCTTATTCATCAGTGCCACGGATGAAGGGACAGAGTCCACCCTTGCACGTTTGCTGGTGATGTAAGGCTGGGAAGAATGGCTGACAGACTAGAAGATGTAGACCTGTTGGAGCACATCCAGAGGAGGGCCACAAAAATGATCCAAGGAATGCAACACCTTTCCTATGAGGACAGGTTGAGAGAGCTGGGGCTGTTCAGCCTGGAGAAGGGAAGGCTGTGAGGTGACCTGACAGCAGTCTTTCAGTGTCTAAAGGAGAGCTACAGAAAAGAAGAGGACAGACTCTTTAGCAGGGTCTGTGGTGACAGAACAAGTGAAATGACTTCAAGCTCAGGGAGGGTAGATTTATAGATTCATAGATTCATTAGGTTGGAAAGGACCTAGATATAAGGAAAAAATGTTTTATAGTGAGGGTGGTGATGCACTGGAACAGGTTCCCGGGGATGTGGTTGATGCCCTGCCCCTGGAGACTTTCAAGGCAAGGCTGGATCAGGCTCTGGCCAACCTGATCTAGCTGTGGTAGTCCCTGTTCACTGGAGGGTACACTGCAAGGCTGTGCTGCCATTCAATAAGACCTGGACAGACTGGAGAGTTGGACAGGGAGGAACCTGATGTGATTTAACTAGAGCAAGTGTGTGGTCTTGCACCTGGGAGGAATAACCGCATGCATCAGTACAGGTTAGGAGATGACCTGCTGGAGAGGGGTTCTGTAAAGAAGGACCTGGGTGTTCTCAAGGACAACAGGTCAGCCATGAGCTAGCCAGGTGTCCTTGTGACCAAGAATGTCAGTGGTATCTTGGGGTGCATTAAAAAGAGTGCAGCCAGAAGGTTGAGGAGGTTGACCCTCTTCCTCTATTTTGACCTGCTGAGGCCACATCTGGAGTATTGTGTCCAGTTCTGGGGTTCCCAGTTCAAAAAAGACAGAGATCTCCTAGAAGAAGTCCAGCAGAGAGCCACAAAGATGAGAAAGAACCCGGAATAAACCTGTGATATTTGAGTAAACATTTCTTGTGATCTGTATACCCACTGCTAATTTGAAATCCAGAGGAAACAATAAATCAGAGAAAATCCTGGACCAGTTGTGCAGTTTAAAACAGCATATGCTTACTTAGGTAAATGTAGCAAGGCAGGATGGACACGAAGAAGTGGCTCTGTAAGGTGCAGAATCACATCGACAGAAGACAAAGAGAAGCTATACTCTTTTCTGTCTTGATCCTCTATAATATGAACATATTGATCCATGGTTTACAAACACAACATTACAGAAATGTCTTCTGATCAAATGCTGAGCTCAAAGATCCCACATTCTTTTTTTCACTTGTCACATTACAAAACCCACCATGTTTAAATCCAGTGCCCAGATCTGTTCTTGAGCACCTGGAGATACACAGACTGATTGACTAGTAATTACCAACAGTGCAAATACTATTGCTCAATGATTTTGTAGTGCAGAACTGTAACTCATTTAAATGTCCTAAGTACAGTGCATACTTCTCATCATGCTTTATTTGTTCTAAAACACAAAGAGTCTTGCTTTGTCAGCACCGCAGGGTGCATAGCAGAAACTCTCCTATCACCTCTTTAACTCCAGTATAGATTTAAAATCGTATCATCACACAACAGAAAAGGCCATAGACCCAGAAAAATTAACAACTGCTGATCTTCAAATGCGGTCACTTCTAATGCTAATGATCTGTAAGTGCCTCTGT
Source organism: Oreortyx pictus (assembly GCA_036925125.1). NCBI lineage: Eukaryota > Metazoa > Chordata > Aves > Galliformes > Odontophoridae > Oreortyx > Oreortyx pictus. The sequence continues at coordinate 1,867,643 of JAUPFR010000004.1, read as the reverse complement.
CATGTGAACCAAAGGAACCACTGTCCAAACTGTTGCCAGTCACAAGACAAAACATGAAGAAACAGAAATCTAGTGCTGTCTCATCCAACTTACTACCTATTCTGCTAACTCTTTTCAGACACGTGGGAAAGCCATTGAACTCAGATCAGAAGAATATTTTTTGCACATAAATTCGTAAGACTTAAAAGTCCAGTCTTACACAAAAATCATTTCTTTGAACATGATGTTCTTTACTTACTTTAGGTTAGTATAAAGGGCTGGAACTGAGTCCTGCTGATTGAGACAGCTACTTTTGATCACTGTTGCTTAAACTGCAATGTCACTTTCTCTAGTTCCAACTCCAAGGACACAAACTTGCTTCTTGCTTTGGAATGACAGGTTTTGCATGCAGAAACATTGTCAATGCCAGGTTCGCTGAGTGCAGTGTGTTAATGAACCAGCTTTGTGCCTCAAGGAAACACGAACAACCAGCTACTGATGATCACAAACAGAATAAGAATTGGTAATACCAAATTGGTCTTCTGTGTTTATCTGAGCCTTCCAACACCCACACTGTATTTCAGCAGGGATAGTTTGAAAGGCACAAAACCAAGTCCAGAGGTGGGCTATGAAGAAGGAGAAGGGTCTGGAGGACAAGAGGCATAAGCAGTAGCAGCTGCAGCCCCTGGGTTTGCTGAGTGCAGAGCAGAGGAGCTGAGGGGAGGTCACACTGGGAGTCAAGGACAAGCTGTGCCCAAGGGCTGCGGGCACGGCACAGCTCTCCAGGGTTTGGCACTGCTCTCACACACAGGGTTTAGGTTTGGGCAGTGCTGTGTGGACTCAGGGGCTGGACCCCCTGGTTCCTTCCAACTGGATCCTATTCTGTGGTTTTAACGAGGCACCTCCATTTCATCTGTTTCCCAAAGTGAAAGGAAATGTAAGTCTAAAGTTTTAACTTGAACCAATAAACACAACTATTTAGTGCAAGCATTGCTTTTCATTATTTTGTGCCTTTATTTGAGTTAAAAGCTGAAAAAAAAAACCAAGGAACCTTTAAGGCATTAGCTATTTAACAGGAGATTTATTCAAGCTCACTGCTGTAAGCATATACAAAGAAGGAAATTCCCACGTGTGATATTTTGGAAATTACGAGATTGCTGAATTAATACAATGATTCAAAGCTGATGGTTTTAAAAGCAACATTGAAACAGAACAATCTACAGACTAAAAAAGACTCACGGGGAAGTGTGTTGCTTTATATATTTCTATTCTTTAAAGGAATTGGAAATAGAAAACAGGTTGAACACGACTTGAAAGTAGTCACTCACAACTTCTTATCCAACACCAGAAGAGAAAAGATTCCTCTCCTTTTCCATCCTTCCCTCCAATAATTTATTTCAAGCACAATATTCACTGCAAATGACATTTCCCCGTTGCTGTAACTATTTCCTCACATAAATATATGTTTGTGTCACTGAGGAGAGTAAAATAACATGCGGGGGCTGCTCCAGAAGTAACAACTCCTATGTTATGATGTTGGCCCTCAATATCAGAGATGGATGCTGGTGGCACAGCAGTAGAGATTGAACCTTCCTACTAGGGGTTGGCATTTTCCATGCAGTATCTACAATGCATTGATGATAACTATCTCATGCAGGTGGCAGAGGAGCTGATGAGGAGGAGTGTGCTATTTGACCTTTTTCTGATTAACAAGGATGGCCTAGTCGGTCATGTAAAGGCTGATAGCAGCTTGGGATGCAGAGATCATGAGACGGTGGCATTTAGTATCTCGTGTGGAAGAGAAGCAGTAAGTAGGATTGTCACCCTGATCTTCAGGAGGGCCAACTTCGACCTCTTCAAAGTCTTGTCTTTGAATATCCCATTGGCTAGAGAGTTAGAAAACAAGGGGGCCCAAGTGCACTGGTTGGTATTTAAACACCTCTTCTTCTGAGTTCAAGATCAGTGCATCCCTAAGAGAGAGAAATCAGAGAAAGGTGGCAAGAGGCTTGCATGGATGAGCAAGGAACTCACAGATAAACTAAAAGAAGAGAAAAAGGTCCATGAAATGTGAAAAAAAGGGTCTGTCTACCTGGGAAGAATATAAGAATGTTTTCAGGACCTATAGGGATGCCACAAGGAAGGGAAAGGCCGTCTTGGAATTAAACTTTGCAAAAGAGGTTAAGGATAACAATAAAGGGCTTTTTTTTTTTTTTAAGTATATCAACAGTAAAAGTAAGACTAGGGAAAATGTGGAGCCTCTACTAAATGAGGTTCCTTGGTAACTGGGGACACTGAGAAGGCAGAGAATCTGAATGCCATTTTTGCTACAGTCTTTAATACTAAGATTAGCTCTGGGGAATCCCACACCCTGGAGGTGTGAGAGAGAGTCTGGGTAAAGGAAGACTTCGCATTGGTTGACGAGGATCTGGTCATGGAGCATCTAGCCAAAATCAGTGCACACAAATCTGTGTACCTAAATGGGATGCACCATGTGTGATGAGAACTGGCAGAGGTGATTGCTGGACTGCACTCTATCATCTTTGGGAAGTCTTGGTGAACAGATGTGCCTGAGGACTGCAGAGGATGGGAGAAAGATGGGAAGCTTCACACACCAGCAGCAAGCAGGCCCCAGGGGATTCTTTCCTAAGGGAATTCCTTTGCCTATTTTTTATTTTATTTGCAAATTCTTCTCCCAAGGTTTCTTTTCTCTGGGAGTTCTCCTCCAAAATCCTTAGTTTTGTGGGGACCTGTTATCCCCCACTTTTCAGTTTCTTTTTTTCTTCTTTTTCCTTCTGTTAGTGTGACAACTCTGACACAACAGATATACCAGCGGGGAAAGGTGCCTTCATTGCCATGCACAAGCATTATCACTTTTTGCAGTGGTCAGCTCCTTCCAGCTGCACCCAAAAGAGGTTGCTTGTCCCACTTCTGCTTATCTTTACAGTAATAAGCAGAAATGTTATGGCATGGTGACATCCATCTCCTGCTCCCCTCAATAACTCACAGCAGTCAGTTGAGTCTTATTGCCAAAAATGCCTCAGAAAGTGAGATTTGAGGAAACAAACAAACAAACAAACAAAAAACAAACCTGTCTTTCACACCTCTCCAAGCAATTGGAAGAAGGTTATCAGAAGTAGTCAACATGGATTCACCAAGGGGAAATCATGCTTAACCAACCTGGTAGCCTTCTATGATGCCATCACTGACTGGGTAATGGGGAGAGAGAAGTGGATGCTGTGTACCTTGACTTTAGCAAGGCATTTGACACCATCTGCCACAACATTCAGGTTGGGCGTGAACCAGTTAGGTATCCTTGTGACCAAGAACATCAGTGGTATCTTGGGCTGCACTAAAAAGAGCGTGGCCAGCAGGTCAAGGGAGGTGATCCTCCACTTCTATTTTACCCTACTGAGGCCACATCTAGAGCACTGTGTCCACTTCGGAGGTCGCTAGTTCAAAAAAGATGGATTTCCTAGAAAGAGTCCAAAAGAGAGCCACAAAGATGAGAAAGGGTTTGAGGTATCTGTGTATGAGGAAAGACGGGGTGACCTGGGATTCATCAGCTTGAGTAAAAGAAGACTGAGGACGAAACTGATTAATGCTTATAAATACCTAAAGGCTGGTGGGAGGCAAAAGGATGAGGCCAGGCTCTCAGTGGTGTGCAGTTATAGGAGAAGGAGAAATGGTCTAAAATTTGCACATACAAAGTTCCATATAAATATGCATAAGAACTTGTTTATGATAAGGGTAATGGAGTACTGGGACAGGTTTCCCAAAGAGGTTATGGAGTCTTCTCCTTTGGAGATATTCAAGATCCATCTGGGCCCCTCTCTGTGTGACCTGTTGTAGAGTATCTGTGTTAGCAGGTGGACTGGACTCAATGATCTCTTGAGGTCCCTTCCAAAACCTGCAACTCTGTGATTCTCTGAAAGTTCCATTCCATGTTGTGGCCGTGTGACAGATGGCAGCAGAGGGGCAGCCTGGCACAATTGTGTCTAACATGAACATGCACATGAAGCAAAGGTGTGGATCTGAATTCCTCTACGTGGAAAAAAAAAAAATGCACACATTGACATGCATTGACACTTGCTGAGCACTTACGGAGATCATCCAGTCAGTCTGAGCATAGTGAGGCAGTGGGTGGTGGGTTTCAGCAGTGGCAACAGTAGCAGTCAAGACAAGCCATAAGGACTGTTTAGGCAACATAGAATTATTAAGGTTGGAAAAGACCACTAAGATCTTCTAGTTCAGCCATCAAATGCAAGCCAAGCAGAGGATGGTTTCAGTCCAACTACCTCTGTTTTATGGGGCCCAGTATGCTTGCACTGTGCCACTCAACTATGCAGGTTTATATTAACTGCTGAAAACACATAGCTAGTGGTGGTGACCACAATGAACAATAACATCTTGTAGCTGAGAATTTGCTCCATCAAATAGTGTCATTATGCTCTTTACTTTAGCTTCCATGGAGGTGAATAGGTGGCATTACTTTCAAAGTGACCTATGCATATTTCCTCTTCTTTTTTTAGAGGGAGAGAGTGTGAGGAGGCTTTCCACATAAAGGCTAAAGCTCCATTATCATTTCCTTATCATGTTTACCAGAGTGTATGACAAATTCAAAGTTCTGGTTCATTTGGATTCTTCACTTCTAGCAACAGAAGCATCCCCCCTTGTGCTATCACTATCAGCCCATGTAAACAGATGCTCCCCCTCCTGTTTAGGGGAAATGACTATCCTATTTTAGCAGAGTGCTTAGAGAACTCAGTATTATTTTGAGGTCAGAGAAAGTATTGTATTTTATGTTGTCCACAAGTGCAGGGGGCGTTGGCTGTGGTCAGATGACTTTTGGAAAGCTACATAGCTTTGGGAAATTGAGGAAATGGACCAAGCACAAACAGTAGGACAGGCTGAAGACAGATTTCAGAAAGGCCGAATTACTAAAGTGAAAAGAAGAAAACACAAAACAAACAGCAAAACAATAAATGTCATTTCAGCAAGCAAAGCTGGGAACTTCTTCAGATGCACTAATTCCAAGAGTACTGTAACCAGTCCTAGGCACAACTAGAAAAAAATGCAGCGAAACTATCAAAAGAGCTTGAAATAAGGTAAACAATGGATAAGGTTGGGGGAGGAGGGGGGGGGGGGGATTGAGTAGGGATCTGCTCGAGTGAGTTCTCTGCTCATAAAAATCCCATAGGAGAGCTTTGTGTTACCTACAGTAAATGTCACCCTTCATGGGCAGCTTGATTCACAGACCAGCTCCCCAATCAATATAAACAGGCATTGTTCTTAGTGCCTGCAGGCTGCAGCTTTCCACCACATGGAGACCCATTCTCTACCGACATCTTCAGGAAACAGCTATGTTTTGTGTTGCCACTGTAAAGTAATATTCATATGTTTGAACGGAGGAATGCGCAGCGCCGGGAAATAGTGATGGAAAAAATGAACGTACTGAGTTTTTGTATGTGAATGCACAGGTGTAGAGGGACATGTATGGTCCAACCTGCCACTGCTTCAGACTAAAGATGGAAAAAATCAGCTCTTTCTTGCTAAAGAGTCCAAGTTTCAGCTTCCCCTAATCCCATGTGCCTTCTTGCCACTGTTAGATTAAATTGGAGATGAAAAGGATTGCAGGTCTTCTGTAACGATGATAGGGAAGTGGTTGTGTTTCACAGTTAGGAATAGAGAAGAACATCGTATTCCATCAGACGATGGACTCCGTTGTGCTGGAAACAATTCATACTCTTAGGGCAATTTCCTGCAACTGTTTTTGTTTTTGTTATTCTTGTTTTCAGTGTTGATTAGAATAAGATTCAGCCAAGACTAGGCAAAATGAAAAATAATTTATATTCATAGTAAAATTTTAATGCCCTAATGCAAATTTGACACTGTATTTGCACTGATTTTTTTAAATTATTATTTGAGGTGTCTTCTCTGCTTGCAGAATTTTTCCCACGCAAAACAGTTTGTGGATCTCAGAATTCAGTCAACATCAGATTCATCTGTCAACATTTCCTAGGAACTAGCTCAGAAGCACTGCAACTGTATGGAAATAATCATATACATTTGGCTGAGAAATCTGTGCACAAATATATACACACTTAAATTTAAAACTATCTCATGTGACTGCAATCTGATCCTGTAGCAAGTTTTGTCTTCCTCTATAAAAGGACAGCAGTCCATGATCTTAGTTAAAATGAAATATGTGCCACTCCGGCCACAAAAGGGTGAAGTAAAGCTGGAGTGTTCTCCTTTACTCCATGAAATCCGTATGCTTGTTGCTTTATCAAAACCCTACCTTCTATTCTCAGAGACTTTTTGCGCCTCCGTGGCCCTTTCCCTGTAAACTTCTCAACTCAACACTGCCATCTCCTGGGAAACACTGTACGTTCATTAGCTTTTCACAAAAAAACAACCCAATCCAACCCAACCCAACCCAACCCAAACCAAACAAACCAACAAAAAAAGATGAAAATTCTTAAATAAATCTCTGAAGAGATTTCTAAGATTTCTAGCAATTAGCTGAAAAATACTGCCTCATATGGAAGCCAAAATCGTAAGATTCACTCACCTACCATGAAATTACAAAATGATAATACCAATTTTGTAAGCTTTTAAGCACTTCCCAACACCATCGAAACATTTTGTTTTCAAAAGAGAATATTCTCTTACAAAACATCACATGTGAAATATTTAGCATACAAAGCACACACACATACACATATATATATACATATTTATAGATTATATAAAGTGAATGAAACTAAACCATCTGTTTTGTCATTTACTGAATGTTTTTACACACACACACACACAAAAGAATTGTTTTTCTGTGTTTTTGGTAAAATCTGCACACATTTCTACAAAATGTTCCTATTTTTCACGGGCTGCATTTTACTGTGCATCTCTTTTCCCAAAGCACTAAGCTCTATCACCCAGCTACAAAGCTGATGTTACACTCAGAATTGGAAAAGTAATACACCAGGTGTGAATAAAAAACTCTGCCCAGCTTCAGTTCATTATTTCGCAGTAGTACCAAAGGGACAACAGCAGCCACAGGCAAGCCATGACATAAATTCAAGCCATTTTGGAAGTCATTTAGAATTAAGAATGTACCTCATCTCAGGCTGCCCTCACGTGAACAAATGAGGTCACCTGTTGGGCTGTAGAGCCTGCTTCTACATGTCTGGGCTGCTGGCTAAGAGAGGGAAATGCCCAAGGTATCTTTGCTCCAAAGGAAGACACCATAGCAATATTGAATCTGGAGGGAGAAAGGACGGAGGTATGTACCCTAAGAAAAAAAAAAACAAAAAACTGCTGTCTGATATATCAAGTCAGTTTTCAGGGAAAGAGAGCTTAATCAGCTGAGAGAAGGTTCTTGCAGCAGGTGCTAACCAAGAGGCAGGTGTCTACAGAAAAGAACAGATGAGTTGGAAAGCTGTTATCGTATGTAATTTCACTTTATCTGGCTGTCAGTTGATTTGGAATTTGGGAGAATTGGGTTATTTGAAAGGTCTGCACATGAAAGCAAAACAGTTTTTTCAAATTCAATCAGACTTCTTAAATGGAAGAGAAGGGAAAGATCTTTTGTGCCAGGATCAAGTTAAAACTGTCCTATGTATGTTTAACAGCAGGATCAAGGAAAATAAATAAATACTGAAAAAAAAAAAAGCAAACAGGAGCTAGTGTTTGATTCCCTAATCTGCTTTCATTCACACCATTCACAAGTGGCCCCTCCAGGAATGTGCTTCCTGTGTACAGCATCAGTTTTTGACAAACTGTCACTGCCTGCAAAAAAGAAAAATACGTCTGTATCAATTTTTATTTGGGAAAGTCCAATTCCTCTGACTGTGTCAGAAAGAAGTAGTGAAACTGAGATCAGATAATTTCTTTGCCCTTTGCAAATCCAAAATTCTCTCTGAGCCTGCACGAAAACCTAAGATTCAACATCAGCAAGGCAGAGAATCACAGAATTGTACGCACAAGTTCTCTTATAAGTCTTCTCACATTGATCATTAGGTCACCAGTTGTGGTTATGGCACAGCAAATTGGACACAGCTGCCCAAAAGCCAAACAAGTCAAATAATTAGTTCCAAGCATCAGCTTACAAAGCTGCAAGGCAGGAGCACGGCTTGCACAAATGACTTGCCCAAGGGCATGTGCTGGAGGGTGTTTCTCTGTCCTTTGCTGACTCCTGCTGGCATACACGGGTGGGATGGAACTTTGGAAGAATAGTAGAGTGAACAGTGCTAACTATGAGGCTTGCAGATCTCAAATTATGAAGCGTTGGTTTAGCCCTATTAAAACACCTGCTTAGAATAACTCACACCGTGGCTGTAGCATAGTATGGAGAGGACTCATGAATACGCAATCATAAAACAGCTTCAGAGCATGATCACCATCTCTGCGAATTACAGCAGCCACCATCTGTGACGTTCCCTGTCATTTTGACAGTGACTTTGCATGATGTTCTGCAGATATTATGCTTCAGTTGTTTACAGATAGAGAGGTATCTTACACTCGTACTAAAAGAGCAGGACACTGGAGGGAAGGAAAACATACGTCATAATCATTCTTTCTCTAAAGTCACTCATGCATGATTGTGAAGAGCTGCAGCAATGAAAATCATCTTCTACGATGACGTGACATGAAAACAAACCACTATCATTTTAAACTAGTGAAAACAGGGGCTTTCCAATCCGTATAGAACCCTTGGCTGCCAAAGTGAACACTGCAGATGTGCTACACACAATATGCGAGTTTATAAACAGATCTGTATATAACACTAAGCTTTACCTTTTCAGGATTCCATGTTCTAACACAAGACTTTTACAGGGAACTGAAGAAAACTGTGGGGTCATCATAATGAATGATGTTTTAGCAGTCTTTGTTCAAGATATATGGCTCTCATAGGTTTTAATAGGAAATGTGTCTGTCTGACCTCATCACTTAACTCTGGCATGGAGGCTGGAGAATGTGAAGGCTAGATATCTCAGCTGTCAAATAATGATCCAAGGATATATACACTTGCAAATTCTAATTCGAACGGACTTTCAGAGATCAGATTTTAGTTTCTATGAGCAAACTGAAAATAAATGAAAAAAAGATCTATGTAGATCGATCTTTTTCTCATGCATTTGTTAGAACCTCCTGTTTGTTTGTATGAAATCAGAATCTTGATTGATGACTCTATACAGGGACTTCTAGGAATCAAATATGTTAACATCAGATAAAATATTAGGTATATTTCAGATACTATGTTTTGAATCAGAAGCTTTGCATATTATTCTAGTAATGATGTATTAAAGATACAGCACCTATAACTACAATGAGAAATGCACAAAACTTCAGACTAATATTTTTACTTTTAGGTATAGATTTGGTCTCCAAATTTGACAACAGAACCGTTCACAACCAATCAGAGCTTCATTACAATCTCATGAATGATGTATTTGCTTATAACCTGGTGAAAGACATTCTGGAGCATTTCCCCTTCAAATTTGTTCCCTCTTGTGACTGTTTTCCACCAGTCCAGTTAAACTGCAACGGTAGTGTCAGGCAAGAAACAAATCCAGAATGAAATAGAAATTGATACTACCTTGTGGAAATCTTGGTGGACCATGAAAGAAAGCTGTCCACACAGAACAAGTCACTTTAGTATTTGTCATCCCTCCCATTCATTTCATGTGGCATCTACTTGCCTGATACTATTGAATCAGCTGCAGTCGTAAGGAAAAACACAACTATAGTTATTGGTGGACTTCAGGGCACCAATTGCTCATGAGATTCCTCTAAATTCATAGCAAGATGCTCATACCCATAAAAAAGATTCTGGTTTGTCAGAAGGTATCGTGTTGGTGTTGCCAGCACTCAGGTTTATTTCTCCTGGAATTTTCTGCACATGGCGTAGCAGAAAAACCTGACATCCATGTTGATGTTGTGGCTAACTGAAGTATCCCCAATGACACAATTAGATGTGGCATCCAGATAAGCTGAAAACATTTGTCATCCCCTTATGCCCTCTTCTGAGTCGATTTGCTCCAGAATTCTTGCCGTTTGGAGGCAGTGTGTGAGCAGAATGTAGCACAGGTGCACAGAAGCAAGCACTTAGCACTCCTTCCAACCTCCCTCATCCTGATGCAAATGAAGCATGGAATTACAGAGCAACACTGGAGTGATTTAGAGGAACTTACAGTGCAAAAAAGTGAAAATATTGTATCACTTTGAATAATCTCTTCCACAAACACAATTATTTTTCATGACTGTTTGCTTCAGGCTTGTCTCTGGAATGTACATTCACCAGGAAAATGCCTCTCTGTTACTTTTAGACATCAAACATCTACCAAAAGGGCTTCTAAGATATTTCTTAAAGAAATGTCTAGGACCCATCCTCAGCCTGGAAAATGATGATAGATGATACACCACAGACCAACATGTACTACAGCAGTAAGTACCCTAGCAAACAGGCCTGCCTGACATACAGATATTCCTCAAGATTTTCATTTTACTCTTAGCAATGCTCAACCCTTGTTCAGGATGTGCATGTATCACTATTTATATCATTGTTATTATTGTTGTTGTTGTTGTTATACAATTTTGCAACAGGCTTAGGTACCACACAGGATAAAATCACAGGGAAAGCTCGAGATATACTGACTGTACCTTGAGGCAGTGATGTCCCTTGAAATCAGATACTTGCAGTCCCACGTTGTATCTGGTCATCTGTGAGTAGATTCTCTTCAAGAAAGCAACAAAGCAATGTTGCCCTTGCTGAATGCGTAACAGCAGACCTTGTTGCCTAAGGAGCTTTGGTACTCAAAGGTGTGCTGTCACCTCCTTAATCCAGAATGGCAGTAAAATCTCTGTGCATTGCAGATACTGGACACCTGCAACACATCTTCAGTAGAATCATAAAATGTCTCTCTCCAGGAGTCAGACACCAATCTGTAGTTCTCTGCGTCGTCAGTGGCCTCAACACCACGTTTGCAGACAACAATCAACCAGCATCAATCAGCTAGCAACAATCAACTGGCACGAGGGATCCATATCTGCCAAGTCAAGGCGTATGGGGCGTAAATAGTAAGGAGCTGGTAGTGGTGGGGGCTGAAGGATCTGTCCCATGCCAGACTGCATCAAGGCTTTTGATGTTGTTTCCCACAACATCCTTGTAAGTAAGCTGAGGAAGCACTGACGAGTGGACTGGAAGATGGACTGAGAGCTGGCTGATTGACAGAACTTGGTGTGTTGTGATTAGCAGCACAGAATCGAGCTGAAGGCCAGTGGTGTCCTGGGATGCATTAAAAGAGAATGGACAGCAAAGCGAGGAAGGTGATCCACCTCGTCCACTCTGCCCTGGGGAGGCAACGTGGAATATCGTGTCTGATTCTGGTTTCCTCATCTCAAGAAAGACAGGGAGCTTCTAGAGAGTCCAGCAGAAGGCCACAAAGATGCTTAGGGGCCTGCAGCACCACCCACGTGAGGAAAGGCTAAGAAACCCAGCACTGTTCAGCCTGAAGAATATGGGGGAATCTTATCAATGCTTATAAATACCAAACGGTTGGGAGTCAAGAGGATGGTCCAAGGCTTTTTTCAGTGATGCCAAGAGACAGAACAAGGGGCAACAGGCACAAACTGGAATATTTTAAGTTCCATCTCAAATGAAGAAAGCCTTATTTACTTGGAGGGTGACAGAGCACTGGAAGAGGCTGGCCAGAGGAGTTGTGAAGCCTCCTGTTGGGGTACTCAAAACCCTCCTGGATGCTTTCCTATGCAACCTACTGTAGGGAACCTGCTTTAGCAGGGGGTTGGACTAGACCTCCAGAAGTCCCTTCCAGCCTCCACAATTTTGTGCTTCTGTGACTGTTCCTTAAGCACTGTGTCCTGTGGGAAGGATCCATGCGGGAGCAGAGAAATAGAGTGAGGAGGAAACAGCAACAGAGACAAAAATCACTACAGACTGGCTGCAGCTGCCCCACCACCAACACTTGTGCTGTTCAGGAAGAAGCAGAAGCATCAGGGATGTAGCTGTGCCTGGAATTTAAGGAGAAGGAGCGAGTTTACCCTTTTGTTTTTCACCATCCTACTCTGTTTTTAACTGAAAGTAAATTAAATTAATCTTTCCTGAGCTGAGTTTGGCGATGACAGTGACCACAAGTGCTCCCCGTGTCCGTCTTTACCCAGCAGTTTTCTATCCTATTTTTTTTTTTTCTCCCTGTGTTCTGTCAAGGGCAGGACGTGAGAGCAGCTGCGTGGGCAGCTGGAAGCCAGCCACAGACAAACCCACCACACAGGAAAGCAGTTTTACAGAAGGTAGCTTCCCAGATAGGCACAGAGAACACACGCTGTGACCAGACACAGAGAGACCCCCGACCCTTCCCGAGCCCACGTCTTGTACAGCACACAGCACAACGTCCAGGGGGGTGAGCTGGGGACAGGCTGGAAGCAGTGAGACAAGCTGGAGACAGGCTGGAAGAAGCAAGCTCAGGAGGAGCTGCCACCGTTGCACAGCAACAGAACCCTATCAAAAGTGTTCCTGCTTTCAGTGAGAGTTGGAACCTGGTAATCTTCCAGCCTGGAGTATCCCTGATAGAACAAATGGATTTGCATTCATTTAAAAAAAAAACAAAACAAAAAAAAAAACAAAAAAAAAAACCTCTTATTGCTTTATTAAGATTTTGACATAACAACTCGTGTTACCGGAAGTGCTGTTCAATACGTACGTAGAAATAGCGTACTGCTTTTCTGCACAGAACATAACACAGATCAAAATGATGGTACAGCTTAGCCTCAATCATTTTTTTTATGAACTAAGCAACTTTCCTATGTAACAAGAGCAATCCCCATAAAATGTTTTCACTGTCTTTTGGTTTATGATTTTTTTTTTTTAACACAGCTTTGAAGTACTCTGTGTGTGTATATTACATACAAGATGGCTTTACAAAAATTCTAACTTCCAAAAGGACCTTAAAGATCATCAAGCTTCTACATTCCTATGTTTACTTGACGTAAAAGTGCATAAACATTCAAAGGGCTTCAACATTTCCCAGACAATTTTTAACACACACACACACAGAAAAACACCCGATGCATTGTTCTTATAGGAGAAAAACATAATAAGAAACAAATTCACAATTTTAAGGATTGTTCAGCATAAAATACGCTACACGTTCTTTTCATGGAACTCAAACCAGCCAGATCTGTTGACAAGTCTCTTTGGCAGTCTTAGTATCAGTGGTGGTCTCTCTGGTTCCCCTATTAGGGAAGTCCTGGGGGAAGACAGATGACTGGAAGGCGCTGCTTGTGCTTCTTGACTGTGACTAACCACAGTTTCTGTGTTACTGCTTGCTATATCAACTAAGTCAAGACTTTGATCAGCTCTTTCTGTTGCCTGCAGCAGCTCAGCTCCAGCACTTCTAATGCCACCATCTAAGTCCCTTCCTGCGGTAGGAATGCTGCATTTCTTCGCTGCTCCTCTAGTTTCCTTACTCACTCTGTAAACATCTTCAGATCCTGTAATCCCCAGAGAAGAAGATGGAGAGTCACATTCTCTCACATTCAACTGAGTTGTGCCTGTCCAAGTAACACTGCTATCACATTCAGTACTTTCTGGCTCCTTGCTACTATCGCTATCAATAGTAATGACCACTGGAGAAGAATGTGATGAGTTACTCAAGTGATGTTTTCGATGTTTCTTCTTATGTTTTTTCTTTTTCTTTTTAATGTGTTTCATTGCGTCTGTCACTTTGCCTTCATAGACTATCTCCACACTTGGACTCCTCGTCCTTTTCTTCTTTTTCTTATGTTTTGTCTCACTACTTCCTCGATTGTCTGAAAGGCTGTCTTCGTTTTTGCAGCAGTCATGGAACTTGGAGAAAGTTTTCTTGGGGTCCTTTTCTCTCTCCAGACTCGTGCTCTCCTTCACTGCACTCTCCAAATGTCGAGTTTTGTACTTCCTCTTTCCACCAGGCTTTTCACTTTTCAGTCTGTCTGTCCCTCCAGAAGGGGTCCTCGACCTGGTGCTCGATCGACTCCTTGATCTGCAGCGTTCATAATAGTAGTAATGCCTTTCATGGAGTCCCCTCTGGCTACGTGGGTCTGTCCTTTCAGTAAAAGACTGTATCCTGAACTCTGGACTAGCAGATTGCCTGGAATAGTGACCTTTAGACTGAGTCCTCCTCCTGGAGGAGGAGCCATCTCCAACTGTCTTTCGACTATAAAAAGTATATCCCCACTGGTATCTACTTTGGTAATTGTCTCTTCTATAGTAATAATCACTCTCTCTGCTCCTTGATCTCCTTTTGCCATGGCCTCTGCTTCGCGATCGTGATCTGCTTACCTCCCTGGACGTAGTGCTCTCACGACTAAGGGAGCCCCTCTGGCTTTTCAGAGAGAGGCTCGTGTCACAAGTTCTTGACCTCCTCCTGCTTCTTTTGCTTCTATGCTCACTAGCATCTCTGCTTCTAGAACGTCTCTTTTTAGACTGGCATTTGCTGGGATGCTCCCTCCTAGACCGATGGCCACGACTTTCACGACTGTTCTGCGAATAAGCCTGAGGACTCCTGGTCTTTCTCTTTCTGGACAGTCTTTGACTGTAAGGAGAACAAACTGTGTCCGTTTCTGGAGACAGGCTCCTGACTGAGTCCAGTGGAGACAGATCTTTTACTTTACCTTTATTCTTAATATAAGGAGAGCAAATGGTGTCTGTCTCTGGAGACAGACTCCTGATGGAGTCCAGAGGGGATACATTTTTTAATTTACTTTTGTTCTTTCTATAGGGAGAACAAATGGTGTCTGACTCTGGAAATGGGCTCCAGACTGAGTTGTGCGGAGAAAGATTTTTCACTTTATCTTTGTTCTTCTCATCAACCTTTAACTCCGCCTTCTCGACTGCAGAGGATAAGGAGCTCCTACAACTACTCAAATTCTCCTTGTACAGGGGGGAGTGAGGTGATGAAGCCCTGCTCGGTTCACTGTCACTCCAGCTGCGACCCTGGACTGACTGCTCTTTCTTCACGTCTTCCCTCTTCTCCTCCCTGACAGACTCCTCAGAGTCCGAGGACAGCTCAACCAGTTCTGGTGTCCTCTCAGCTAACGGTTTAACGTATCCAATGATAACACAATTGTCTGATGAAGAGTCACTCTCATTGGAGGCCACACTGGCCTGTAACTGAGGACGCAGTGTGGTTCTTTTCCTAGCAGAGTCCTCATCGGAACTTTCTGACATCTCCAGAGGGGAAGCGACAGTGGCATGAACCTCTTCGGAAATGGAATACGAAGGCCCTGGAGTTTCATCATCCCAAGGGGCCTGACCAACCCCAGACACGGAAGAACTGTGTTCTGGCCCTTGAGGATCTGCCTCATCTGGAGAGATTGTAATAATTGACGAGTCTGAGCGGCTTCCTTCATCGTACGATGGCGCAGGGCAGTCGTAGTTGGCATGCTGGTCATATGCCTCTAAGTTAAAAGGACATCGGGCAAAACTGATGAACTCATGTAGGAAGTGTTCGGTACGATTCAGTAAAAATGGCTTCAAATCATCAGCAAAAGCCTGGCTTTCCAGATCGTACCTGGTCACATTACTCATGATGATATGTTGGACGATGTTAACCAAAGAGCCATGGGCACCAAACAAAACTGTCAGCTCTCGCTTCAGCCAGGGAACCAACCTGTGCAGGCAAGCAGGGTTGTGGCGGAAGAACTCTGCAGAAATGTCTCGATAGCGGCCACCATCCTGAACGCTGCGAACACGCACACCAGTGCGGTACAGGGCTCTGCGGAAGTTTATCATGTCCTCCTCCTGGATCTGCCGCAGATATCTGCCCTCTGCGCTAGCCTGCCTCCGAGAGGCCAGCCTCCTTATCATCTGCTGAATCTCTCCATCTCTCTGCCGCACGGGTTGGCTCGACAACCCTTCGAACAAAATCCCGTTATCCGGAGGGGACAGCGTCCTTCGAGAAGAGGAGCTGGCTCGATGGTAAGAGGAAGTGCGGCGTTCCCTCGTTAAGGTGGTGCGGTAACGAAACCTCCGGCCATCGGGACTGGCAAAAGAACCATTTTCTGAAGGTCTGAGTATGTATTCCTTAAAATCATCTTCAGCACGAACTGTATGGAAGATAGAAAAGAAAGGCTGTTTGCAGAGTGGGCACTCTGCTTTGTTTTTTGACCATTCCTGGACACAACGGAAGCAGAATCTGTGCAAGCAACGATCTAGGTAGGCAACGTTGTCAAATTTGTCCAAGCAAATAGGGCACTTAGAGTCAGGAGAGGCATCTGTTGGCATGGTCTGGTGCAGCTTGCTGTTGCTAGCTTTTGGCAAAAAGCTGCTGTCTTCTGAATACTCCTTGGCTGCAGAAGTTGCGTTCTGCAAAGGAAAGAGACAAAGAGATCACCACTCCTCCTGAAAGAAGCATCGCAGTCTGGGCACAGAAACGCGCCAACAGTCGCCCGTTAAGGTTAAAAATGCCGGCATCAGTTCTGAGAGAACACCAAACAGAAAAGCAGCACCGCTTCGCTCGCTTCTCTTCATTTTAAAATCAGGCTCCCCAGTGCTGCGAGGTTTAAATGGAGCCCGAACAACGCTGGCTTTCAAAAGCAAGCAGCACTCAGGCACGAAAGACGGGGCGAGCTTCCTTCTGTCCTTTGGAACCAAAAAAAAAAAAAAAAAAAAGAGGCTCCGTCTGTATTTCGCTGCCCTGACAGCGCCTGAGCGCGCGGCGTGCAGCTTCCCGGACCAGAACTCTGACATCACAGACAGACGTCAGCCCCCGCAGCCCCTTTGTTCCGCGAGGCCGTCGGCGGCACTACCCAACAAAGCCGCCTATTCTGAAGCTACGAAGGCGAGCGCGGCGCGGCCTTCGGACGCCACGCCAGGGGCCGCGGCGGCCCCGTCCCCCGCAGGCCGCGCCCACCGCCGGGCAGTCCCGCCCCGGTCCTCCCGCAACGCTCACCTCCGCCGAGCCCTCGCTGCGAGCCCGAACGCGGCCCGGCGGCGTCTTCAGCCCGTACCGAGCCCGGCTGCAAGCGACGCCGGGCCCGTCCCGCCGCTCCTCCCCCGCGGGATGGCGGCGGCGGCGGCGGCGGCGGGCGGCCCTCGCCACACCTCGCGGCGGCTCCGACATCGTCGGCGGAAGTGGCGTTGCCACGGGAACGGCCCCCCGCCCCCGCCGCCGACGGGGCAGCGCCGGGCTGACGTGGGCGGGAAGTCGGCGGCGGGTTTCTACGTCTCTTCCTTCTCCGCGCGGCCCGTGGCGGGACGGGAGCGCGGCTGCGGCCATGGCGCCGCGGGAACGGCGGGATCCGCGTCCGCTCTGCCGCCTGGTGCGTGGGGGCTCGGCGGGGCGGGGGCAGGCGGCTGGAGGCCGGTGCTGACTGTCGGTCCCGTAGGTGCTGGCCGCTGTGGTGCTGCTTTCCTGGGGCTACGTCCTGTACGGGGCGCGGGAGGCGGCGCGGAGGCGGCTGCAGGGAGAGCCGGCCGCGCCTCGGCTGCCGTAGGGACCGAAGGGACGGCGGCGTGGTTTCCGAGGGGAGATGCTTGTCCGGCTGAGCTGCTTTTAAGATGAAAACAAAAAAAAAAAAACACAAAACAAACGACTGAGAGATGTGAAAAACGTGAGCGCGCCTTACTGATCTGTTGCATCCTGCGTCGGGGGGAGGCAAGCTGAGAGAGGCTGCAGGCTGCCTTCCGCATCATCTGTCGGTAGAGTCGTGGAATCATAGCGTTGATTTGGTTTTTAATAGCCCTTTCCAGGTCAACTTTTGTGATTCCACGATTCCCCTGCGGTTGACAGGAACACCTAAAGCTCCCTCAGGGTGTTGGAGCCCAGTCCAGCCTCGCCTTGAGTGTCTCCAGGGACAGGGCATCCAGCCTCTCTCTGGGCTGCTTGTGTCAGTGCCTCACTCTTCCTTATATCCAGTCTGAATCTCCCCTCCTTTAGTTTAAAACCATTTTTTTGCTTGTCCTGTCACAGCAGGCCCTGCTTGAAAGTCTGTCACCCTCTGTACCACCTTTAGATTCTGACAGGCCACTCTCAGGTTTCCCTGATGCTTTCTCCAGGCTGAACGGCCCCAGCTCTCTCAGCCCCACCTCACAGGAGTGGTGTTCCATCCCTTGGATCATTTTTGTGGCCCTCCTGTGGTTGGACTCCAGCACGTCCACATTTCTCTTGTACTGAAGACTCCACATCTCCAAGCAGCACTCCAGGTTAGGTATCACCAGTGGGGCAGGATCACCTCCCTCGACCTGGTGGTCACGCTTCTTTTGATGCAGCCCAGGACGTGGTTGGATTTCTGGGCTGCAAGAGCACACTGCTGCCTCATGTCCCGCTTGCCACATGCACCAGTTCCCCCAGTGCCTTTTCGGCAGAGTTCATGCTCATTGGTTTCATACTCACCAGCTTGGTGTCATCCCAAACGCACATATGCGTCTGCTGTCATCCTGCAGATACTCTGCTCCTCCCCACACACCCACACAGGCCTCTCTACCCACCTGAATCTTTGCTCATTTGCAGGGCAGAGGTGTCACCAGCCAGCCAAGCTGAAAGTCTGCTGTCAAATTCCATTCCTCCTCACGTGTGTTTCCTCATGGGGCTTGGTGGCAATGGTAACACTTCAGCTTGCCACTACCAGACATATGCTGTGAGCAGAAGTCCTGGTGCTGGTGCTTGCTCTTGCTTTACTCATACTGGTTATGCCAGTTATTGCACTCGGGATGCACACACTAGTCGTCCTAGAAGCTGAGGCCGAAATCATTAACTACATCCATGACTGCCACCAAGGCACTTCTCTGCTTCTGTTGGTGGCACAACAGGAGGGACACCGATGCAGATGGTTGTCATTTGCTCTACTTCCTAAATGCACTGTGCATGGCATTTTTTAGGTAAGCTGGGATCCACTTGGAGTCCTGCGACACCAGAGTCACCAAATGGGTAGCTGGAACGTGCTCTCAGCTCTTGTGCCTGTCCCTCAGCCTGAGAGCTGCCCATTCCTACTGGCTGATGCTTGCACATGAAGTGACCTGGTTCAGACAGAAGAGGATTCATGTCCTGTCCCTTTCATTGAGGGGATTATTAAGAGCTGAACAGAAGCAGTTCTGGAAGTAAAGGTATCATGGGGGATGAAGGGTGTTGTTTTTCTATATGGTTGGGAAGAGCAGAAGCCTGGTGATTTCTCTCCTAGACCCTGTGCTGTCCTTTACCTCACCAGTCCTGTGAACCTCTTCAGGCTTTGCTCCCCAAACTATTGGGCCTTCCATTGGCAGCAGAGGAAGAGGTGTGACACCATACCTGGCCTTCAGGCTCCATGGGGAGGTGGGTGCTGCTCTGGCAGCAGAGCATCTGGATGGGACCTGGAGGCAGTGAGCTGAGGAGGGTTCCTTTTCAGGCACTGCAGTGACAAGGAGATCGAACATTGGCTTAGACCATTGGATTTGTGGTGATTTTGTTTGTGTGTGTGTGTGTGTGTGTGTGTGTGTGCGCGTACGTGTGGGTTTTCTTTTATTTGTTTTTAACAGATCCCCACAGATACATGAAAGCTGTCACAATCTCAACAGTGCTATGGTAAAGGTTTCTGTGCGGACAGAGAGGCTGAGTAGCTGAGCATCCCCCACCCAGAGCTGTTACACGAGCGAGCAGCCACCAGATGGAGAAGCACTCCACAGCATGGCTTCTGAGTCCAGGCAGTTCCTGCGAGTGGCAGTCCTGTGCTGAAGGAAGCATCTCCAGCAGCCTCCAAAGAGCTGGAGCTGCTCCCTGTCCCTGATCCGTTGAAGTTTGTGTGCCCTCAGCTGCTTATTATATCAAAGATACAAGGTGCCCAGGTATTTCCTGCAGCTACCTTTGCCCTGGCACAGCAAGGAGGCAGAAAGGTTACCCACAATTACTGCAGTATCCTAACTAAAATAGCAGTATGATTCTTCATGTTCAAGACTGAGTCTTGAGAGCTTCTGTGCCTTTTCTTGTCCTCCATTTTTCTCTGTCCTGTGCAGCAGCACACCTGAGTTGCTGATGAGACAGTGGAAATCCTCAGTGCTCTGTCCAAATGCAAACTGAAGCCATGCCACGGTGACTACAGCAACACAAAGCAGCTCTCCCAGGTAGCAAAGGAGTGGGATGAAAGTCTCTGCAGCAGTGGGGAAATGCCTCTTCCAAGAGTAGTGGGGAGGGCACAGCTTGCAGCTTCCATCACTTGACCTTTTGCTGGCCTCTGCTGCTTGCTTTGTCAGAAAACGAAGAAATAATATTGAAGGCACTCCAGAATGTTGGAACCACCCCCTCAACAGGACAAACCTCTCTGTTGTGCCACTCAGATCATCATAAACCTTGCAGCAGAGAACTCCAGGTAAAGACAGAAATCCCAGATACCTGTGGTTTAGATTCAGCTCAGTTTGTCACAATGGAAAAAAAATCTTCACTCTGGATCTTCTTCCCAGAAGTTATGTATGCATGGTCATGAGGCCAAAGCCATAAGGGTCATTGTCCAGGATTAGGTTCCTGGTAAGTGATTTAACAGAACCTTCAGTAGATACCTAATCTCCTGAGGTAACACAGTATAATCTCATTGTATCATCAGTAGCAGTGTTAAAAATACACTTCCTGTGCAGTTTTGATGGCAGTTGTCCCATTTCTTTATGAGCTGAGATCCACTCTCTAAAGGAGCGTTGCAAACCCCTTAAGCTTGCATCTGAGGTGTTATAGGAAGGGCCCAGACCCACGCTTAGCATCCAGCTGAGAGCAGTCAGCTCTCCTTACCCACAAAGATGCAGGGAAGAGCAGAAAACATTTCCATTCCTTAGGCAGTATTAACCATTTGGATGCTGTCACCTGAGGAGGCTGTTCTTAAGCCTGCCATCCCTAAAGGAGCATACTCATAATGCTGGTGAAATCCCCTTCAGATCTTTTATTTGTTTTTGTTTTTTTTCAAAGAAAGTGTTGCCTCTTTGTGACATTAAAGCTTGTTTGTTAGTCATGAAGTGTTTTGTTTGTTTGCTTAGGTTGCAGGAGGTTGTTTGGGAAGATTGTGATTTTGATGCTTTTGATTAACATCGCCAAGAGGCACTTTAAGTTAATGAAATGATTAATTGATTCATCCAGGAATGCAGTCACACTAACAGCTGCTTCTGCAGACACAAAGGATTCCCTTTCAAATACAGCCATGCCTCATGTTAGTACCCATGGATACGTGTTAATTACAAGGCTGATAAGGGTATGTAAGCATAGCTAATGCTGTAGCTGAGTTATTTAATGAAGACTATTGGAAAAAAAAAAAAAAAAAGGAAATAAAATAATCAGCCAAGCAGGAAATGGTGGGCTGAGTTCTACCTTAAGTCACCTTAATCTACCAGCGATAAACAATTTCTCCCAACTTACAACAGCAAGGAAGGAGGAACATAATTGCTTAATTCCTGCATTACAGACTGTTTGAAATCGGAGGGATTACGCAAGTTCAAACCACAATTTAACAGCGCCCTTTGTATGCTTAATAACTATATACATTTATTGTCCTGTCTTCGTTGTCCAAGATTACCTGAATCCTGAAAGCAGTATCAATACAGATTTTGGTAAATAAACACACTTATAGCTTGGTAGAACGATGCCTACCTGTAAAGTGCACACAGTCCTAAAGACAGTACTACAGGTTTTGTGGTGAAAGAGAAACAAAGGATTTGTACAGCACAGATGCAGAAAAGCAAGTGGTAAGAGAGGCACAGCACAGTGGGAGACATCAGAAACCAAGAGGGTGGTGTGTGCTGGGGACATTACCAAAGCTTCCTGATTAAAAACACAACACACATAGGACTGGCTTGTCTGAGTGGTGACGCTGCCAAAAATCACATAAAAATTTGGACAGAAGAGCTCCAGTTCTTTATTTCAAAAGCAAGCAGGGGGGTTTCTTGCTGCATTGCTACTACAGGTTTCCTCCCCTGTTCACTGCAGTCGTCTGCCATCACTCATCCCATGCTGTGTCCGTTTAATATATCGTGGTGGAAAGCAGCACATAGATCTGAAGAGATGCCAACGTTACACTGCCCTGGCCTGATAAAGCTACAAAGCACACGAATGTGATCAGTTAAAATGAAGCAAACCATTCAAAAGCCTCTGCAGAAGCTAGACGGCAGTGTTGGCACATGCTCCAAAGCACAGGCAAGCTGCTGCGTGTATTTTGCACAGTGGGTTGAAAATAGGGAGTTTTCTGCGTGCAAGCGTTGGGCTTGGACCTCCTGTTTTGTCATCCGAAGTAAAAATGGCTTTGCATCTGTGACACCTCAGCCTGAAGACCAACGAGCAAGAAGTTTCATGCAGGTTTCCCCAAGCAGAAAGAATACATCGTTTACTTCAGAGGCCTCCCCCCCCCCCCTCCCCCAACACACAGACCTAATTCGCATTTATGTATGTCTGTAGACTGATTTAACAATGACACACCACCGAACGATCGTGTCAGTAAAAGGAATGTGTGTTATTAGTATTTGCATTCAAACAAGAGAAGCGGAAGGCTCTGCCATAGACACTGGAAGAAATCAATGGTTAAAAAGATAAAGACCTTCAAAGACCATATGTTGCCCAGAGCAAGCTTTAATGAATTTTATTGTGGTTCAGTGAATCTGGTTTGCTTTTAATGGTTCATTTGACAAGCTGTTGCTGCAGCGATTTCTAATAATAATGTCACAATAATCTTCTAATCGAGTACAGATTTGTGACCATACAGGACTGCTCTGAAGGCAATTTCTGAACTCGGTAAGGTGGCAGAACATATGCAGTGAGCTCCCTGCGCTTCCTCCTCTGTGACACGCATCACATGGAAGAACAAGAGGACAGCATCCATGCTGAGGTGCAGCAGAAGGTCTTCTCTTCCACTCAGATGAGGATTATTTCAAAACGATAACAGCAGCTGGGAGCAGAATCTTGCCAGGAGATAGGGACAGTGTTTACTTTGTTCTTTACTGTGTCTTCAGCCTTAGTATCTTTGGCTGTTCAGTAATTACAGACAATATGGCAGTACATTTTTACACAACATACTCATTTTTTTGGTTGAGATTTTTTCCTAGTCCTGTTTTCCAAATGGTGTTTTGACTACGTACTGAAGTAACCAGAAATCACTAGAATATTTAAGCAATGATGAACTGCATTAAAGACTAAATATATAATGGTTTTCATCATAAAGTGCAAGCTCAATGCCAGCAGCAGAACTCAAATGCAGGCAAAAAAAAAAAAACTTAAAAAATATATAGCCCATACTATTTAAATACTTGGCAAGCTTGGCAGTTTGATAACCATACTTATCTTTTTGCAGCAGCTGCAGTCATCCAGCTGTACCTCCACGTTTCTAGAGGCTCTCAGGCACATGATAACACACGCTCTGTATTTTCTACTATCATTTTCCAGCTGTAACCGTGACTGGACAACACATTTTGTAGCAGGCAGGGCATGCCTAAGACTAGGAGGTGAAATCCGTAGCACAAGAAAAAGGGGAGGAATGGGAAGAGAGGCTTCCCCTAGTAGATAAAAGCCCAGACCTATACAAATGGCCCACAGGCCCTTAAGTGGGGCAAATAATCCTATCAACATCAATGAGTTCAAACCAACGAGCTCCACGCTGAGCTCTTTTCCAGCTAGTGGAGCTGCTTGGGTATGTGATGGGCACAGAAATACACTGAGCAACACGAATATTTCAGCCCTGGTTTCCATTTTTATGCTATTGGTGGCACTGTCAGAAGTGATGTGCCAACTGGAAAGGCAGTCCATTCAACTCATATGCTTTGCTGTAGGCCACACAGGGCTGCAGCCTGCAGATTTCATTCACTGTGACTGAGGGTTCCTTCCACCTTGGTAAAGAACCAAGAGATGTAGTGTCCAGTGGTGCAGGTGTCAGTTCTGCCCAAACCAAACCAAACCAAACCAAACCAAACCAAACCAAACCAAACCAAACCAATCCAATCCAATCCAATCCAATCCAAACCAAACCAAACCAACCCAATCCAAACCAAACCAAACCAATCCAACCCAACCCAAACCAAACCATACCAAACCAAAAAGGAATGTACTTTCCCCAGCACAATGGGCTGTACCACTCACACTGATGGATCTGCCTCTTTCCTTGCAGAGATTCTTTCTTTTTGAACTAATTCTTCCTTCCAGTGGGGGAAAAAAAATGAAAAGACAACTACACAGGCAATTTTGGGCTTCAATAAAAAGAGAGGGTTTACAACACACATTAGCACATTGTTGAGAATTCAGAAAAAAAAGCTGTTGCTTTTCCAGCTAAAACGAGCACGTTAATACGTGTTAGCACAAAGTCTATGTACAAATATATAGCTTCATATGTTCCATAAAGCAGATGCATCTTAGATAGCTGACTCTTCTTTTGAATAGACTGTAAGAAAAATAAATCAGAAAACTTGAATTTCATTGCGCGGATCTCAGCAGACTTGGGTGAAGACCCAACTGTGTTGTCTGCTCAAGATCCACCCACAGTTAATCTGTGAACAAGTGAGTTGAATGTTCTGTCATTTTTTTCCTCTAGGTAAATGAAATCAGGAAAACTTTAACCAACAGGAAGAAAGGTACACAACTACCTCTCAAAACTACTTCAGTCATAGTGCAGTCTTGTCGCTGCCCAACATAACTCTCACAGGCCCTTTAATGTTGATGATAAACACCGATCAGTTCTTTGTGGGAAAAGAGTCCCACTGCTTATTTGAAGAATGCACACTTCAAGTTGAGAAGCAATTTCTGAAATGGCTTAGTAGGATTCCTCTATCGCCGCTTAATAGGCGTATGTTCTCTGATTGCTGCTGTTGAGTTAAATGTTAGCTCACTTAACGCTGTTTTTTGCTGTTGAAGGTGAATAATGAAACTGTAAATGATGCTTCAGAAATCTTTCTAAAACTTCAATTCTAAATTAAATAGACAATGCCATGCACTAAATAAAAGTGAGCTGCAATTAATTTTATGGGAGAGCAAGCCATGCCTGCAGCCTGCTGATAATTTACATTTCCACAGTTGCATTTTTCACTGAAATGAATGCTTCTTTCCCTCCTACGGGTGTGAGAAAGGCCAAAATGACGAAACAATAAGACTGATGATATGCATATGAATGTAGTGAGTTGCCAGCATTAAATCAGGCATGTCTCCATTTCTCTTCCAGGGGACAAAGTATCCCAGCAGAGACTTCTGGAACCACCTGCACTCCAGAAAATGAGGCCACCTTCAGCAGAAGAAGTTTGTCTCCATTTGCTGATGTGAACAGCTCAGCACACAAGAAATTTCCCCTTTGAAAAGAACTTTTTAAAAATAAAATGTTCTTTGCTTTGCTGCATGTGTAAGTTTAAGTGCATGCTGACACCAACTGAAATCAAAAATTCAAGCTGACGTTGAGTTTTAAGTAGGTAAAGTAAATTAATTAAAGGAGCGAGAGAAGAGGATTGACTCCCCAAGAAATTCTTAATGAATATATCACCCCAAATTGCTCTCCAGCTATGGTGTGAGATGCTGCAGAGACCAGCTCTGACTGCTGGGCACTGCAGCAGGCCTAGTGTAAAGAAGACTTCATCATCTGCCTCTTCTCAGAGTTTTCATTGAGCAGCCAAGACTAGGCTCACATGTGAACTGCATATCCTAGAAATGCAGGCCTTCATGGGGAGCCAGGACTCAGCTGTTTCAAAGAGCAAAGCTAGCACCAGTTCAACACAGAATAACTACCCATCTCTGATTCTTTTCAACGATTATATTATCTATACACCAATATAAATTATACAATATATATAATTTATATTAACAATCATTAATACATATATTAATTATATTCTATAATTATATTCTACCCATCTCTTACGATATTCCTTGGGTCTGACTGATGCCAAAGGCAACCAGGTTCAAAGTCTTGCAAGAAATTTGAACACACGCACAGGACTCTAGAGGTGGTGTAGTAAGAGAGGGCATTTAGCCAAAGGAGCTCTGTGAACTGACCAGCTCTTTCAGTTCCACCTGGATAATGGCTGGAAAACACTGGCATCTCTAGCATTAGTAGAAAGAGATTTATCCATTTCAAGAGAGTCTGGATTACCTTTCAGTGTGGGGCTATTTTAGTCTCATGTGGGAAAAGTATCTGCCTAGTGTGAATTAGTGAACTAGTATAGTTTTGCAGTGGAATGCATGCTGGGAAGTAAAAGTCTCCCTCAGGTTGGTCACCAACTCACACTGTCATATTACTGCTTTTAGTTATTGCAGTGATGAATTAGTGAGCCATCTGAGATTATGGATGAAACTGATCTACCTCTGTGCTCCTCAGCTATCAAAGAACCTTCGGTGCTGACAGAAAGGAAAATACTTACTCATTTTATAGGTGGTAATCTCAGGCAGATCGAGGATTAGCTCTGCAGGAGTCATCTAAAGAAACAGAAATCACGTGGTGTGCTCTCCATGCCCTCCAGTGTCTTGGCACGCTTTCACGTGGAAATCCATTTCAGAAGAATCCAGTGAAGTCCAGCAGAAGGCATCTGGTCTTAACAGGATCACAATAATCTCCGGCCACAGCCTGCTGCATGTTGTAAAGCCATAGAGAATGTGTGCCACAAGGTCGATAGGGACTTTTTATACCTAAAGTGTTCCAAGAGGAAATAAAAATTAAATTGCTCCACCCCAAATGCAGTATGTGTGCCAAATAAACATCTGCTCTTGCTCTGGTTCTCTGATTCTCACTGTGTGCACAGTGCAGAGCCCGTACCACACATCGAGATGCTGACCCAGTGTTTGTGTTGTAATACAGAGACAGAGCTTTTTGGCCCCACTTCCACCCCAGTCAAGTGACCACCTTATTCTTAAGACTGAAGTGATGCTCCCTGGAGGCTTTGTGAGCAGCTTGTAAAATGAAAGGTGATTCACAAGCAAGCAATAAGCAAGACTTTCAAAGGCCATCCTATCTGGGGTACAAGCAGAAAACACACATAGCTTGTGCTACTAATTAACGCCACTACCTCTTAGAGGGGTTTCCAGAGTTTGGACTTTCAGGATAAATATCAACTCCCTTTGTATTCCCTTTCATCTGTGTCCGTTGATGACACAGCAGAACTGTAATTTGAGCAAAATGGTATGTTCTAGACTTCATCATTTTGCCCCACACATCACCTTCCCTACCCTAGCTGCCATGCACTCCCAAATCCTTCTGTGTCCCCCAGGCACGAGGCGTGCCATGTTTTGATCCTCCTGTGTGAAGACAGATCTAGCAGAAGAAGGAAATATCAGGACTGCTTATCTGGGGTGAGTTCCATTTGCCACTCACCACTCACAGGGGACAGCTGGCATGCGAACTGTGTGTCTCTAAATAAAACTTGTGAGGACATAGCAGAGAGGAGATGGGCAAATTCCACACGAGGTGGGTTTTTTGTGTTCAGTCTTTTCTTCACCCAGAGCAGAGCCACGCTGTGGCAAACTCTGAGTTCCTTTGCCTCTGAAAACTGGGCAGCATTTCCTAATACCTGCATGCCTTGAAGAAGGAACAAGCAGGTTCGTATTTTTGCAGCAGGCAGGACTGAATCTCTGCCTGAGAAAAGATGCATGTGACTGAAAAGGCATTTTCCCAGGGGAGTTCCTGTTTCCTGGAGCTCTGTCATTGCTGATTATCCTCTCTGGATTGCCCACTCAAGTCTCTTCTTTCTAACTTTCTTATCTCCTAGAGGGATTATGTAGGTTTTTAGTAACTTCAAATCAAGCAATAAAATCAGCAATATTCTGATTACAGACAAGCTCTTAAGGCAACGCATGTGGGTTTATGAGAGCTCAGTATTAAACCACAAATCTGGCAGTGCCCAATTGCTGAGACACATCCTGGAACACGGGTCACAACCTGACCTGAGAAGGAAAGTGAGTTTACTCACACATATAAGGACATCTCCCAGTTAGAGAGCATCATTTGTGCATCTCTCATCCCTCCTCTTGGCACTCAACCAAAGGGTGCCCACAAGGTCTCAGCCTGCAGGTGAAATTAGCGTTTTTTAAGTTTTCTTTGGTTTCCCCTAAGCCTCAAGCACTGGACCTGTACCACCATCTCATTTTGATGTGAGCTGCAGGCAGCTGTCAGATGGTAGCATGGCACACCAGAATGTGAACATGAATTGAGTCAGACTTGGAAAGTAATGCCTAGCTTCCATAACTGCTCCATTAAGCTAGCTAAGAAAGAAAAACAAGTAAGAATAAAGGAATAAAAACAAGGAAAAAGAACCTAATTTAAAGCATTTTAATAGTAGAATTATCCCCCAAATTCAGAAGTTGTTATTCTCTAAGGAAAACTACATACATTCCATCTCCTGGACATGAAAGGACATACAGAATCTAAGCCAGCATCATAATCAAAACGACAAGATGGCATGCAGCCACTTTCAAAAATAGTTGAATTTTTGCAAAATCACGTTCTGGACCTGAGGAGTTCTCTGGATTACAACTGGAAGGAAAGTCACAAACCTTCTAGCAGAATTGTATCTTGCAGTTTTTTTATCTCTGGAAACGGAGTAATACTCCCTGGCACGGGCTCCCTGATGCAAGTCCTTCAGGCTTTCCAAGACCCTTCAACCAGCAAGCTGCCCATCCTCTCGCCACACCTCGTGCTACCGCAGGCATGCACACACACCATCTGAACTTCCCACATCCACAGCCCGCTCCTGTTCAGCACCTGCCCCTTGGCTGGCTGACAGCAAAGCAGCAAGAGAAGCTGGAAAGGTCAAGCAGAAACCACCGAGCAGAGAGATGCACCAAGTAAAGCAAGCAATGAGCTCGCCAGCCCTGGAAACCCTGGGTCAAACAGGTCAGAAACAGAGGCTGATAAAGCAAAGTGAGAAACCAAGGCTGTTAGGTCAAAGCTGCCCCACCAAACAATATTGCCTTGTGGCCATGATGTGGTGTGCTTTTGGTGCTGCTCTGCTCAAGGCAGAAATCAGAAGACATAACTTGTACAGGCACAAGTTACATTGGCTGCAATAGTCATACATAAAAGCAGGAAGGTGAGGAGAAAAAAAAAGCAAATGCAACCATTCTGAGAAGGCGAAGGCATTAAATTACATGTTTTTGAAGACAGACAGTGACAGCAGGACTCCTATCCAAGGGGGCTCTGCCATTTTCCGTAGCAATAGCCCATTAAGCTCCTGCTCCCTGCAGGTACAGGCAGTATGAGCTTTAAATCCACCCCATGGACCACGGGGCCTGGTCTCACCTCTGTGGTTACAAATGCAGGGAGATGCTTCCTCGCAGGGTTCTTCTCCAGTGCCCAGCTGTGTGCGCATCTGCTGGGGGAGCTCAGATGTTGGTGAAAGGGCTTCTTTCTTTAACACACCCAGACAGCTCTGACCTCGTTTTTTATTTCTTTCATTAAGGGAACTATGCTTTTGACATTTAAGCAGCCAGTATCGAACGGTCCAATTTCGGGAGTCAGTGTGCACAAGTTCTCAGAGTCAGGTGGATGCTGAAATGCATGAGCTGCATCGATTACGTACTTGCAGGTTATATAAGCAATTTTTACTGGACAACATGTTAAACATCCAGATCTGTTTTTACGCCTTTTGTTCCTCCACTTCAGAGTTTAAACACCCAAGTGGAAAACTGATGCAAAACATTCGTCTTTCAGTCACATCAGTACATTTCACATACTCTGAGTTTCAGACGTTTAGGAAGGCCTTTCAGAATGAAAACTGGGGTCCTAGGAAAGTTCCAAAGCTTGACATTTACTTCATTCCAAATTTTAAATCTAGAATTTCTGAATTTCATGAAGTTTGGTGTCCAGTTGGATCCCTCAGAGTTAAACCTTTTTTATTTGCCTTTTAAGACAGGCAAACTGACTTCTGGCATTGCCAATGATGCAGTTTACACACACCTTCAAAACCCTTTGGAAGTTCCACCCTTTGGTGGCTGCAATGGGCTCGTGATTAGATTCACTGCCAACACAAGGGCTGTGAAGGTTTAAAATCAGCCTGCAAGACAAAACATACAACAACCACCACCACCTCAACTTCATGGGCTAAAGTACTGCATAAAAGCGTATCACCATCATTAAGTATAAAAGCAAGCACGTGGAATAAATTCAGTAAATATTTACCTATCCAGCCATTAAATAAGGAAAAAATAACCTAGACTGAGAGTGATGAAAATGGAGGACTTCTTATGATTCAGACTATAATTAGAGCCTTACCTAAATAGTCCTGCCTGAGCAGGATAGACTCACAGTGCACTGGGAGGGGAGCACATGTGCACTCATGCTGCAATCAGTGAACTCATGGTGTCGTGAGGCAGGTGACCTCACTCCTTGCACCACTACTGAAAGCAGGAGAAAAGTAGATGGGAGTAAGGGGAGAAGAGAATTAAAAATACATATTTTGCATATTCTGGCATTCTTTTTTCCATACAACCCCAAGTTTCCATGTACCCTTTTTAGACATGGTATGGTATCATTCTATTAATAGGGGTACAATCCAGTTGGGCACAAACTGAAGCACAAGGAATGCCTGCAGCAGTGGCCATGAAAACCCTGTGCAGAGCTGGTGGGCAGGCATGGCGCAGAGCTGAGAGCCAGGCTTTCTGCAGCATGGTCTGCAGTAGATGTCATTCAGAGAGGGTAAAAATAGGAAATGGCATTTTTGTGTGAGGCATCAGCCTTCTGTAGTGCTGCAGGTGAATGGTAGCCTGTCAAAGGCACGTGGATCTGGGTCATGCAGGTACAACAAAGGATGGAGAATGGGACAGGCAGATGTGGAAAATCAAGGCTGCACAGAAGACATGGTGAGGTGGAGGAAAGAGGACCTAGGGTGATGCCTTGCTGCTGGACCCTGCTGACTGCCCTGCAGTAGCAGGAGCTCACCCTGCAAACAGCAATCGATGTGCCCCAGAAGAGGGATCACTCACAGTGTCTCCTCCCACCTGGCACAGGGCAAATAAACTGCTGACCCAAAGCTGGGCTCTTAGAAGGCTTGGGACCCTGCGGGGAGGGTCACACATGCCCCCCTCCCTTCAGATGGGCAGCAGCTCAGGCCAGCATTACCAGGAGGGCAGGACATAACTAATTATTTCAGCAGCAATTCCCGGTCAGCCATGCCAAACAACACACGCTGTATGAGCCCCCAGCCCCCAGGACCTTATTCCACTTCCCCAGTGAGCAGGACAGCCAGCAGGACACGGAGGGCTGTGGTACAAGCACCTTGCTTCAGGCACCAAAGCCATTCTGGCCTGCCACAGCCACTGAGACCTGCTGCAGCCATTTGGGCAACAGCCACTGATGAGGCCAGACGGTACAAGGGAAGTGCTGCACGCGTGGCTGAGGTGTGCACGAGGCCAAGGGCAGTGCGGCCGCTGCTCACCATCCATGTGCACCCACTGTATGCTACAAAAAGGAACGATAATTATAATAATAACTCTGGCAATTTCCATAAAGAAATCTGCAGACCAAACGCACCAATACTGGGTTGACATTTCCAATTATAACCCATGTACTGCTGCAGAAGTGCAACCAACCAATCAACCAAAGCTAGCTTCACTTCCCGAAGTCAAGGAAATTTCAGCGGGTTAATCTCATGGCAGGGTCTGGAGAATAAAAAAACACATGTCAAATGACCCCAGCTGACCTCAGCAGAGCTGCTTGCATCAATTGATAGATGTAGTACTTTCGGCCATGTTTTTTTAGTTTTGTTACAGCCTGAGTCAGTTACTTAAAATTAAAAAGCAAACAGAAACACACATTAGTTTTTCTTTGATGGCTCTGGCTGCCCTGAAGGCAGCTGTCATACTGCAGATGCTCAGCATCTGAGCACGTTGACAAGTGACCTATTGTTGGACTGTGGCCTCTGAGCAGGCCCACGTCTCGATCACTCTGCAAACTTCACACCAGACGTGTGGGGTTCTTATTTAAATGAAGTCAGTTTCAGAAATACTAATTAACTGACAAAGTTAAGCCACTATTAGAATGAAGAGTCTAAGTCAAAATGAGCACTGTACACCAGTGTAGCTAGAATAAACCAGAGAACCTATGCAAGTTAAATTGATCCTGCTTTTTGTGATTACCCAGAGAAATATGCCCAAACTAAGTCCCGACTCCTTCTTTTCCATAGCAGGGTCTTTGCAGATGATGTATTTGAGGCACGTGGTGTTTCAGTTACCTAGCTGGCCGTGCAAACCCATACAAACAAGGAGCCATCCGACCTCCAAATCCTGCCTGACAGCTGCATGGCATCAGAGCTCTGGATGAAGCCACGCAGGGTCCAACCAACACTATCTGTACGGTGCTGACCCACCAGCACCAGGGACTCGACGACATGCTCAGGAACAAATCCAACAGCAGAGCGGAATGCAGGGCACAGCCTCACAGGAGGAGGCTCTGCTGCTCAGGTAATATCAGGCTATCCTCCAGGACACAGCGTCCCACATCCACACTCAGTAAGGCATTGGCTTGTCCAGTGAGAGCTGGGTGTGCCAGTCATTTCAGACCTCGGATGTGCATTTACGAATCTGATCCAGTTAATGTGCGCTTAAGCTTTGATCCTGTAAACATCTCCCCGGGACATATGGATCGACAAAGCTGATGACACTGTCCCAAAATTGGCTCTGCAGTGACAGTGGGCAGCTGTTACACAACTCGGCACCAAAAGCTGATCTCGTTTCATCAGCAGTCAGTCAGGGAGATGCCTGCCCTCCAAGTACTTCAGCAGAAAGAAATAGGGATCCCAGCCAAAGGAAATGAGAAGGCAATAGGCACAAGAAAGAAAGCGGCTCAAATTCCAGGGAGGGTGATGGTCTGCGGCTGAAAGCAGGCACAGCTCTTCCCACCTGAAAGCTTTACTCTCATATGGGTTCACTGCTTTCTTCCCGAGGCTTTGTTTCGCACAAGGACCACTTCTGGAACACTCGGAACACAAAGGGAAGTGTTTGGGGGCATTTCTGGAGTGCTAGAACACACTCAGTGCTGTCGCAATGGGGAAACAGTTACCACCAGCAAAACATTCGCTCTGAAGGCACAATCATAACCACAGAATTCAATTCCTTTTCCCTGTGTTGGAGACATATTCCAGAAATATAAACGGTGGGGGAAGGTGAGGAAATCATCTCAGTATTCCTTCCTGCAAAATGTCTGCTAGAAGAAATAAAAAGGAGCAGAAGTTCAAAGTGAGGTCCTGCAGCACCAGTGTCTGCATGGACCAGAAATACAGAGCAACAATCTCAGAGGTAACGTTAGAGCAGCTCTGCCTGCTGTGAGCCATCTTCCAGACCTAAGGCTAAATATATTACAATGAGAGAAAGGGCCATAGCAACACCTCTAACACATGCTGCACTGTGAGTGAGGGCAGGCGTCATCCAAAGGGGAGGAATTCTGCACAGCCCTCATCCACTGCACGAAGTGATCCTGCAACAAGCCGTGGGACAGTGCAGCAGCTGGTGGCTCCTGGGAGCAGCAGGGGGAGGAATTTAGGGCAGATGAGCCCCTGTCGCAGAGACCCCGTGCACAGCATCCTTAGAAACCAGCTGGTTTTCAGTGTTCCTGAAAACCAGCCCCAGCAGAGGCCACGACTGCCTGAGGGCACAAATCTGAAGTCCTGCAGTGCTGCAGGAGCTCTCCAGGGCTACTGCAGCAGAGCAAGGGACCTCAGGAGACCACACAAAGGGGTCTTAGGGGATCAGCAAGAAGAGGATGGCAGTGCAATTTGCACCGACACACTGCCAGACGCTTAGATCAAGCTTCTCCTTAGAAAAAAAAGGTCCAGAAACCTTTCCTAATAGGCTCCTCAGAGGCTGAGAGCTTGGGGACAGCTCCTTGTCACCCCAGTTCTGCAGACATGCTGGGCTTGGTGGAGCCTCTACCACACACTCTGTTGCCATGACACAGGCAAATGCTCCTCTTTCTGCTGGTGTGGAGCTGCCGGGAAGAGTGAAACATCAAGTAGACACAATTAGATGCTGAGACACACTAGCTGAAAATCCAGCTATCGTTTCCAGTTCCCATGAGTTAATACATGTGAGAATTGAGTATAGGTAGAAAAGCATGAAATAGCTCTCCGTCAATGAAGAAAGGTGATCTGGTCACCTTTGGGCAGGTGACTCCGAGCAGAGGACTTGCAGGGGCAGCACAAGGTTTGGTTCTCAGCCTTCAGTGAGATGCTGGACCAGTCAGGCTTGAAACCGAGGTCTTCCATCACCCCAAGTTGGATGGAGCCACCACACACATGAGGCAGCTGAGCCATCAGCCTGTCCCCAAGCACCACCTGCACTTTCAAGGTCACCTTCAGCATCCAGAGCCTCTGGAGCTGAAGGTAATGTCTGAGAACAAATGGCATGACACACAAAATTAGAAGGGAGCAAGTGTTTTGCCTTGATAAAATTAGAGCAGCATTCAGCAAAACTGTCTGGGCTTTTGGTGGCTGGGAACTTGAAATGTCTGTTCAGGTTCACGTTATTTGTCCCATAAATTAATCTAATGCATTGCCTGCGAAGCAAACCATTAGAGAAGCCTTTGTTAATTTGTACCAAAGTAAATGGTTATCTAAAATAGACACCACAGGGAGGTTCTTAATTAGTCTGTTGTCAGCCGGGACTGGAAATGCCTGTGGCAGCATGAGGCTAATTAATTACTCATCCTGCCACATTGCAGCTTCCCATCAAGGCAGAAGGTGCTCCTCAGCACACACCGGTGGCTGGCTGCTCCTTTTCAGAGACCACGAGAGCAGCACAAAGGGGTCCTGCACCTACATCCATTCACACTCCGTGGAGGGGTGAGCTAGGGGTCCCAAGCCAAGGAGTCTTTCTAGGCAGGTATTTCACAAGCAGCTACAGCAGCCTGTGCAGCAGGACGACAGCTCTCGTGCAGGGTATCTGTTCTCCCATCACACCAAGTCCTCGCTCCCTGAGCGGGATGGGGACCTTTTCCTGCTCCACTCCTCCTCTGCAACATATGTAGCTGTTTGTACAGCATCCTTCCCAGTGTCTTAGGAGAGACTGGTCTGTTCTGCAGAAAGGGAGTGAGTTTGCCATGTATTTACGCCCACGCTTGTAATCAGCAGCCATTTGATATCCTTTGATACTAGCATGCAAGGTTTTTACCAGCTCTGAGCATTAAAATCACTTCATCCTTAACACAGTTTAAACTCCAACACTGCCTCCGCTGAACCATCTGAAATAAAAAAAAAAAAACAACAGGTATATTACAATAAAAGGTGTGTAACAAAGTCCTCCTCCGCCCCCATCCCTCACCTACTGTGGCTTCACATCTCCCAGTAAATATATGCTACACTTTATATCTAAAGCTTTTGCACAGCTGCACACCCAGCCCCGTGTACAAATGTCTCTGCTTCTAAAAACTGCTCCCCAGCACGGAACAGTGCTGTGGGGGGCTCACAGCCACCATCATCTCACCACCTGCAAGGGCTTGGTTAATGGATACTGCAGGTGCAGCTTTGGGGATAGGCAGAGTGTGTCCTGAAGTGGGTGAAGTTCTCCCCACACCTGTCCCATGAATTGGTATGGCACTTAGGCCAACCCAGCACACCGCTAACCACTACTGAGGCAATGATGGTCTCTTCACAAGCCAGTTCTGGCCTTCAGACAAATCACAGCAGAAGAGCCATGCTAAGGTGCAGGCATTTTCCTTTCCTTCTCAGCAGAGCAGAAAGGGGAGATTGTGATGAGGATCAGACAGGCTGCCTCCTGAAAACACGTTATTTGTGGGCACAGCTGCCCTATTCCTCATGTCTCATTGTACTCCTCCCCCCACTGAGAGCCTGCAGATTTCATCCCCTCCAAAGAGACCTCCTTGCATCCCCACTCTCCAGGAAAACACTCCTCGTCCTTCTCCTCCATCCACTGCTCCTATACCCAGCAGCCAGGGCTGCCCAACCCCTGCTCACCCTCACTCTCACCCATCATCTTCTCTGATGCTGCAGAATCCCAACATGGATGAGGCTGGCAGAGTCCTCTGCATCCATCTGTCCCAATCTGTGCGGCAGAAAGGGCACTCAGAGCAGGATGCCCAGAACCACATCCTCTCTCTGTCTCCTCACCCAGCCCATACTTCAACAGCTTCTCAGTGAGAAGATTAGGGGAGGCAGAGTCAAAGGCCTCGCTAAGACTAGGAAAAGAATATCCACTCTCTCTCCTCATCCATCTCAGCTTTCACTGTATGAGCTTGGCTGTGCATGATTTCTCCTCGGTGGATCCATGCTGACCATGTGCCTGGAATTTTCAGAATTTCTTGGCAAAGATGGAAATGTGGCACAAAGCAGCCAGAAAGAATGCACCCTGGACTGGTATGAGAAAGATTTCCAGTTTTCTACCACACTTACACCGGATAAGCTGGGACGGGATGGTGAAAAAAGTAAGCGTGCATTGTTTAGCTGTAAACTAGTCCATTGGGCGTACCTATCCCCTTTCATTTTTGCCTCAAGTTTAATTGGCTTGGCAAGTTCTAGTCTTCCAGAGCCTGCAAGAAACATGAACTGCTGGTACTCTTTTGATCATCTCCCTTCGTTGGTTGCTAATTTTCCCCAAGCAGACAGGAAACGTACCAGCAAGCCTCCCCTTGAGAATTAGTCATCCTGAGAGCTCCAATGTATGGTCAGCTCTACATGATTATGCTCAAAACTGTTTCAAAAGTGCTTCAGCACATCTGAAATCATTAGCTTCTTTCACAGAGTTAGGTCACAACAACCCGACATGAGCTATTTTCCCTCCCTCTCCACAGATGAGAGATTTCAATTAGAGACCCTTCTGAAGAAGTACAGACTCAGTTTGCCATGTTCTTCGGGACAAAGCAGGATACCAATTATTCACCATTATGTATAACATGAAGTATTTGACGTTGGCTATGCAAGATTATTGCATCTTTTGTCTGAGAGGTTCTAGACAGAAGAAATAAAGTGTATTTAATCAGAAATATGTTAAAAGGAAAAAAGCATACCAGACAGAATTATACAGCTAAGAATAATTTCCATTGAATTATGTTGGCAGGGTTTTGCTCCTATGGTGAAAATGTAGTGCCTGGCACCGTGAAGCATACAACAGCCCGTACATCTGCCAGAGCAGCCCCACAGAAGTTCCTGAGGTCACCTCTTAACTGATGCATGACTCAAGGGCAGGATTGTTTGAGTCCTGTTCCCGGTGTGATGACTTGCAGTGGAAGCACAGGCCCTTCAAGCATTTGGCACATGCCTTTTGCCACTTGTTTCCTGAGAGGACTCTCACCAGCAGAGTCCTACCACATCTGATCTACAGTCAATTGGACGGCAATTGACAATCAAGCACAAATGATTGCCTGCAAAGACTGTGGCCCAGCAGCATTAGTGAACAGCTGGGTTCTGTAAATCTTGACTCAGGTGAGTTCCTGGTAACACGGAACATGAGGACAGAGGAGCTGTGGATGCCCCATCACTGGAGGTGCACAAGACTGGGTTGGATGGAGCCCTGGGCTGACTGAGCTGGGTGGGAGCAACCCTGCCCACAGCCGTGGGCTGGAGCTGGGTGGGCTTTAAGGTCCCTTCCAACCCAAGCTATTCTGTGATTCTGTGACAGCGAGAACTGCCTGCAGCTTTGAAATAGCACACGAGGGATGGAAGAGCTGAGAGGTCCTGCTAGAGGTCCCCTGAGCAATTCAGTAAGGGTATGTTGGTATGGGGAGCCGTGTGACTCACAAGCTCTTTCAAATGAAGAAAAAAACAAGTCTAAATTAATGGACGTAAGGATCTCAACACACTTTTGCACAGCACAGAAAAAAGCAAATATTTTGTTGACGAGGCTGAGAAGACACAACATTGGAGGTGCACATGGAATTTAGCATTCACCTGAATTCACTGAGACTGTGGGTAACAGACTGAAAGGGCCTGAAGTGCCAGTGACCCCAGCTGAATCACAGTTAGCTCTTGATTTTAAGTATTTACTTTCAGCTTGAAACTATAATCCGCAATTTTCCAGCTTCCACACCATGGCCACGAGGAGCTGGGGGAGGGTGAGACCTCTGTAATGTGCATAATGTTCACATAACATAACATAACAGGGACCATTATTTTGAATAGCAAACAGCGAGAGAATGAGAAGCACTCTACCCAGTGGGCAGTTATGCTAAATTATTATGTACAACAGGAAAAGGATTTTGAATCTGAAAAAGTGTATGGGGAAATGTACGCTGAGAAAGCTGAAATTAGTGTCGCTGGAACACAGCAGCTCCCCATTTAATATATGTGTTGAGATTTGAAGTACAAACCTGGTGCCCCATGCCCAGTACTTGCATTCTGCCTGCCTTGGTGAGGGATGTGCGTTCACCAAACCCCACATTTCCGCACAAGTCTCTTCCAGAGAGATTATCCCAATTTGACCCATTCTAAAAAAGCTGAAAAATCAGAACTAATTTCGCTAGCATCAGCTTCAGTTCTGCTTCGAATGAAGGCTCAAAGTTATTGGCACTGAAAGATGGTTAATCACCATCATCGTCTGTTCAGTTAATCCGAAACAATACTTGGAATTTTCAGTCACCGGGTGAGCTGATGCAGACCTTACACACACGGAGCCCATAGGAAATGTGCTTCACCTCACAGGAGTCAGCTTCTTCTTTCTCTACTTTTGATCAGGAGAGAAAATTCAGCCATTACTGTCGCTGCTCACCTGCGTAGGTGGAAACGTGATGACCTCTTGATTTCTGGTTTGGAAAGACAACTTTGACAACTGTATCACGTTCCCCTGGAGCAGGGTGGCTGGTTTACCATTTCCCCCCTTTCCCAGGAACCATGTAATCTTCCCGTTGTTCGTTCTGAAAACCATTCACAAAAGGACAAATTGGAGGCACTCAGTTCCACCTTTGTCCTGACAGCTTCTGTAAGTATTTTCCTGCCTGCTAACATCTTCCCATTCCAAAGTAGATGTTCTCTCTTCCGTCTCAGTAACCCTGTCACTTAAATCTGAGGAGCCGTTTTTATTCCTGTTAGATCTTCTGACATCTACTGCAGTACTTACAGTATATTTTCCCCTCCGCTGATGCCACTAATGACATTTACATTTCTGTGTCATCTTCTCAGGCAGTTTTTCTCCATATTACAGACCCCGGTGATTTCTGTTCCCAAAGAGCACGGTTTCTTTTTCTGCACAAAACCAATTTTCGAGCCAACAGGAAATCTTCAGGTCCCCGCAAATGTGCAAGGGGAGGTGAGGAAAGGTCAGGGAGCAGAGGGCAGAGAGTTCACGGTGTCACAAACACAACCCCGCTGGGCTTTGTAACTCCAGATCTGGTTAATCTTTTAATTTAATCAGAGGGGTGGGAAAGGCATTATTCATTCTAATATGAGGACATAAACGCTGTGTATCTAAATAACAGCAGATGGAAATAAGCAGCAGATTCTCACTGCAGAAAGTGCAAGCCAAGAAGCTCTGATCATTGCTCACCCTGCTAAATCCTGCTCAGCAACAGGAGAACTTAACGTGCACTGAAACCCAGCTGGAAGATTTTTAATTTGCTTCCAAGAGACCGAACTGCTGCTCTCTGAGCCCAGCTGAGCACAGGCCAGAGCTCTGAGTGAGTTCTACGTGCACAGCCTTGTCCAAGTGACGGTAATGGTCCTCTGCAATATTACCATCTCAAAATGGGATCACAACCATCCCCAAGATGCCTCCTTCCCGCTCCCTCCCTTCAAATCAAGGCATGGAAGGCTATCCCCTGACACCTGGCACATGAGGGAACAGTTCAGTGAGACAGAGACCGTGACCTTTAGGGCAGGGACACCCGTGGGTGGTATGGAAACCTACAACTTTGTTCTTTATATACGACAGGAATTGTGAATAAACATCAGGTATTTCTGTGGCTGGAGGATTTTTGTTGTTGATTTTAAAGGTTTCTCTGAGCTTTCCCCTATTCGTGATCTCAACAGCAAGTTGACAAAGAGGAGTCCATGTCATTGTGATAACTTGGAGTTCAGAGCATCCTTTCTCAGTCCCAGACTGCGACTTCTTCATCTCCCAGCCCTTCTGCTCCAGGTGAAAGCATTACTCCCGGTGTCTCGGGCACAGTCGGTGCCGAAGCCTTCTGCTCGTGAGGCTCCTCCCTCCTGCCACATTCCCACGCGTTTCAGATCCCCTCCTCGCATTCAGCCCGATGCTTTTTGGGCTACCACCGCCCATGTGCACCAAAACACTGAGCATCCCCAGCAAAGCCAACGCAGCGCAAGCACCGTGGGACCCCAAGGCACATTCCGACAGCCGTGGAGGGGGGGGGGGGGGGGGGGGGGGAGGTGGAATTCAAAGGAGGGGATGACCAAGAGAGGGGCTCCGGCGGCAGTGCAGCGTTCCCCAAGGCTGTGCTCCTCGGGAGCTGCGCACGCCGTGCTCGGGGTTGCTCTGTCCGCTGGAAAAAGCCCCAGTCCCACCAAAGCAGACTGCCCCGGCCCCCGCTGCCCGTCGGGGGGAGGGGTCTGACGGGGCTCTGCAGCCCCACACCCGGCAGCCGCCAACCGAGCGGTGGTGGCCGTCATCGCCCCAAAACCCAACCTTCCCAAAGCCGCCCCCCCCTCCCCCGACCCACAGGCAACCCCCGTGGGCGGTGCGCGTACTCACGGCTGCAAGGAGGAGGAGAAGGAGGAGGAAGAGCAGGTGCCCCTTGCAGCTAGGGTCCTCCTTCTCCCTCCTCGCGTCTTCTCCAGCCCTGAGCCCCCCCCCCCCCCTCCTTCTCGCGCAGGCTGCGGGGCCGGGCTCACGCGTGCCCACCGTCACGCGTGGGAGGGCGCGGCGGGGGGTGGGGGAGTGGGGGGGGGGGGGGGGGGCCGCTCCTTGCCATAGCCGAGTGGTCGGCGGAGAGCAGCGCAGAGCGGCTCGGGGTCGGCGGGCAGCAGCACCTCGTCCCCGCCGCGGAAGCCGAGGGCGATCCGAGCGGTGCCGGCCGTCGGGGCCACGCCGAGGAAGCTTCACCCACGGGTGGGGAAGGGTCCGCAGAGGTGAAGGCGGAGGTCAGCGCGCACCGCCGGGATGGCGCGTACCATGAGACCCGACGACATCAACCCCCGGACGGGGCTGGTGGTGGCCCTGGTCAGCGTCTTTCTGGTGTTTGGTTTCATGTTCACCGTGTCCGGCATCAAGGGGGAGACCCTGGGGGACATCCCGCTGCTGGCCATCGGGCCGGCCATCTGCCTGCCGGGCATAGCCGCCATCGCCCTCACGAGAAAGACTGACGGCTGCACCAAGTGGCCCAAGAACAAGTGTCCGTGCTGTAAGGAGATCAGGGACCGGGACGTGATGGAGCTGCTGAGAACTCCTTCAGACCTGGAGTCTGGCAAGGGAAGCTGCGACGAGCTGGCCAAGAAGGTGTACCAGAAGGACCGGAGAGTGCTGCAGGGTGAGGACTCGGTGTCCATCTGCACCACCACCACCACCACCACCACCACGGGAGAGTGCAAGAGCCTCATCAGGAAGGTGGACCAGGAGGAGATGCTGAGGTACCTGGAGACCAGCTACCTGGAGATGCCAGGCAATGTGTTTGTGGGAGATGGCTCCACGTACAGTGCCTTAGAGAAGAAGAGCTCTTCTCCCAGCAGGGACAGTGCTGCTCGTCCAGACGTCGAGGACAACATTTTTGTTGCTCCCAAAGACAGTATCATTGTCTGCTCTTACAAGGAGAACAGCCCTTACGACAAATACTGTTGTTACATCAACCCTACTGGAGTCACCTCGGACCAGGAGACCATAGTGTGAACAGTACATACTTTATATATATGTATGTATTTATACAAAAAAAACCAACAAAAAAAAACAAACAACAAAACTACAGCAACTTCTTGATAGGGGATAATATAGCTGACTGCACTGCATGGGACAATCCTGATACTGTTTCAAATTAACCTGGTATGTGACTGATACTCAAACCTTTTGTGCCTGAAATATTTTCTGTAAGTAAACAAGCATGTTTAAAGGTTAAAGAATTCAATTTTTCATTTTGGGAAAAATAATAATAATAATAATAATAATCCATTTCAGTTTTCCTTTCTGCCCTTCCCTTCCTTTTATTTTTCTGCTGCTCGCTGTACACAGACCCACAGACACAGAGCAGGAGGTCAGCAGGAATCAGGAGCTGAACCAGGGTTCTGCTGCTGTCTGTAGGAGGGACAGGGGCCCAAACAGGTCTTAGCAATGGTGTTGTGCTGTGTGGGGAGGGATGGAGAGATGCCGGCATGCCCTCTGACCACTGGCTGATGTTGGGAAGCATGGAAGCAGTTTGCCTCTTCCTTCTTCTTCCTGGCAGGATTTTATTTTCCTGTCTCCATGTGCTAACTCTGTGGGCTCTTCTGAAAGTCTTCAGGAGCTATGCAGGCTCAGGGGTGCTTTTGGATGGATAATCCATTATCCATTGCTGGAATGGTGCAGGTTTTAGCTCCGTTTCTTACTGTTATTGAGCTCACTTGAATGTTTCTAACACTTCGGGGTTTTGTAGGCATACTTGACAAAGGGATTGCAATGTAATCATGGCACAGTTCTTGCAGAGAGTAGGAGCAGATGTCAGTGGAGTCGAGATCTTAAAAATATATTTGAGTAACGCCTAGGAAATAGACTTAACACGGGTTTTGCTCAGAGCTGGATCTGACCCTTCAGAAAATGTCAGTTTTTATGTGCCTTTGGTACCGTGCCATGACTGATGAATGCTCACAGTCCATACAGGGGTGGAGGGATCTGTGCACCTGGC
Source organism: Oreortyx pictus (assembly GCA_036925125.1). NCBI lineage: Eukaryota > Metazoa > Chordata > Aves > Galliformes > Odontophoridae > Oreortyx > Oreortyx pictus. Next base: position 1,825,007 of record JAUPFR010000004.1, on the reverse strand, counting down.
TGACAAATGATTGTATTCCCTACATGCAGATATATAGCATGAGAAATACAGGGTGATGGAATTAACCATTCAAAACCTGTAGCTTACACACAGAAATGGAAATCCTGTCTGTTCTCTCCCACAGAAGATGGCATGTTCCATGTAGCGCGTGAAATTTCATCCAGCAGCCGTGTGGATACCACAGAGATGTGATATTACTGTGCCATTTGTATGCTGAACAGCTACTCCAAGGGCTGAGCCTCTGGTGTAAGGGTTAATAAAGCATGGAGTCAGTGGCTAGCATCTCTCGGTGTCCTGGCTGCTATAATTCACAACTACTCCAAAGAGTTCATCAGTGATGGCAGTCTTTATATTGCTCTCACTTCAGCAATTTTCAGTCAGCTGTAACTTGCACCAGACCTATGTATATATATTTAATATATATATATATAATAACTTATTTTATATATATATATATATATAATAAAAGGTTTATCCATGTAGGAAGGAAGAAAAGCAGCCTTTCTCTTGTCACACCCTGAAATGCTGTGTAGAAGGCGGTGAGGAGTTTCCCACTGAAAGGAGGCATTTGTCAGCTTTGCTGACCGTGGAGGAGTTTGGAAAGTGGAGTTCAGCTTGTTTATTTGTTTGGAGGCATGTTGGCTGTCACAGACAAGGCTCTGGAGAGGTTTGGGAAGGGTTTCTTTCTGTCAGACTTAAGTTCATGCTGGAGACAGATGTTGTTGAGACTTCTGGGTACTATTAGGAGAAATTAAGAACATGAGCTGGCTGGCCTGAGTCAGGTAAAGCCTCTTTGTGGACGGTTGCAGTACTGTGGGGATAAATCTGAGCTGGTACTCTGTGCAACCCAAGTGTCATCCACTGAGCAAAGGAATTGCAGGAACAGACCCCTACCTGAAATGCTCAGCTCTCCTGTCCTCAGAAGGCACTCTGCCATTGTCAGACAGATCTCCTGCGGGCTCAGCAGCCACGGGACCTTATTCTGCAGTGTACAGAAGCAGCTCTTTGATGGCACTGGGAAATCTGGTTTCATAACCTCCTGGAGTCGCAGCCATACTGCTGCCGAGGTGCCTGGCGAGGAGCAGGGTCCTCTGTCCTGCTCTGCTCTGAGGGTCTCAGCGTGTGCCCGTGGGTGCCCTGCATCCCTGAGGTCACACTGCCTGGGGAGAGCAGGCTGCCAAGTCCTGAGCGATGCCTCTGAGCGGGCTGTGAATGATCTGCCCTGCAAAAGGCAGCACAGCACCAGCCTGCTGGGAACCTAGATTTGTGCAGTTCTGCAAATATATATAGGAAGAGGTCAAGTTTCTCTCATTTCGTCTAGGATTAGATGTTCCCTGTCAAAAGTTATATGGGGTTTTAAGAAGGCGAGGCGGCAAACTGCAGTGACAAATGGAATGGTAAATACATAACTTGAGATAGGCAGATCTCAAGGCATGTGCGTTATTCCACTCCTACCCTAAAGCCTAGAGAATATTAAGGCAAAGTTTAATGGCAGTGAAATTTTCCCACGGTGTAGGGAGAGGCATGAGAATGTACATTTAGAACATGATTATTTCCAGGCAATATCTTTCCTTCGTCAAATTAACTGAGCTAAGATTTTGCAGCAGAATGTGACTGTAGGCATTATGTCCATGCCAGTCCATCCTAATCCACTACGGAGTTTTTATGAGCATGTGGGAATTGGAAGTTAAAGATGTCTGTATCGCCTCTCACATCTCTCTATGATTTTTCTTTTCCATTCCCTTCTGCTGGCTAAGCAGGGAATGAAATGGAGATTGATGAGTTTGGCAACTTAAAAAAAAAAATAAATGAATTTGTCCATTTTAAAATGAAGGGTTTTAATTATTTTATTTATTTAAATAAAGTGAGCTTTTTTCATCAGCTATAATTTTGCCAGGAAAAATCCACTGCTTATCTTATCAAAGGCAGCATGACAGCAGCCTCAGGCTTTTTATGCAGATAGCCTGGTCAGGCCAGGGAATTACTGAGGCTTTATTTTCATTCAGCTCATGTGGTCTCTTCTGATGGCTGCTGGAACTCGTACGGTCAGTGCTGATCTTGGAACAGGCAGCAATAATTATACTGCTTTCCAGAGAAAGCTGCTGCTTGCCCTGAATTTGGCTTCAGGATACCACAACTTTGGGTGATTCCAAACCATGGCCTGGACCTGAGAGCTTCTTTTAGTCCGTACTTTGTTATCTCTCTGAGTTAGTATTCTCCTTCTCGATGCCTTCCTTCAGTAAAGCAGGTCCTGTGGTGAAGTGTCCACGAAGCTAAAGCCCGGTCTTACTGGAGTCAGTGTCTGCACACTGCCCAGTGCTGCGTGATGGGTGGCAGGGCATATGGATGTGGACACTCAGAGGAGGTTCCTAACGTATACAAGAATCATTTTTAGACTAGAACGTGTCATAGTGCTGCAGTGGAGTTCGCCTTTTAAGAAACAATATGACACAGCTCAGTTGTATTCAGGACAGTTTTGTCTTGCTCTCCTTACATTTCTGTTGCCATAACTAGCATTTTTACAATCATACAAACCGGGCACTGCAAAGCCTTGCGCAGAAAATCAGGAGTTTAATCAGCATGCATTGTCCCTCTCCAGCAATCAGCAATAGCTGGTCCTGCTGGAATGAAACCACATGAGTGGCAGGTGAGCATCTCGTGGGATCTGTATTGCATTCACGATCTGAATTCTGCAAAAAAACGTTGTGCTCCTCCACAGGCAGATGTTCCTCTCCATCTCATCCAAATTTGCTGCGGGCTCGGAGCCAGTGAGCAGTTATCCCAGTGTGATGAGCAGAGTAACAGCTGCTGTGACCCCTTTCCAGCTCTCCTGATACATACGGAGGCTGCTTGCAGGGAGTGCTCCTGCTCTTGTCCAGGGTGGCACAAGCTGACTCCATGTCACGCACCCAGTGAAAAAGGCATCCAGATACATCGTCAGCTTTTGCAGCTCAGGTCTGAGACTGCACAGCTCTGTGCATTACCATTCATACCAAAAGAGCTGTGAAGATGGGTTAGGGATGGGTGGCCGTCAGTCATTTCTAGCCTGTCTTTCCTGAGCATTTAGGAGCTGCTCTACTTATGTGCAGAGCACAAGCTGCCCTGGGAAGCTGGAATCTCAGCGTACTGCCAGTAGAACCATTTTGCTAGAGAATGCAGTTCCCACAAGGAGAGATTTTCTCAGTCCTGGAAGGTATCTGCATCAGCTGCTGGTACCAGCAGTATTTAAACACACCGAGGAATTCTGTAACGAGTTGACTAGGGCCTTTTTCTTGACACAGTCTTAGCACACAGCATGGGGCACCAGATGCAAAGCAGCCCTGCAGAGCCCGTTTGAGATCTGCAGTCAGCCTGAACATGCGATCCCTGCTGGGACACTGTAGGTGGTTTTGTTCCTTGTCTGGTGCTGAGGGCTCTGTGGTCTCTCGCTTTACAGAACAACGGAGGGACCAGACCTAGAATTTACTTTAAATGCTTTCTATCAGAGTTTCATCACCCAACTTTCAGTCCCCTCAGCGGAGGAACGCCAGGTTCTGCATTTCTTGAACAAGCAAGAAGGTCCAGCTACTGCTAGTTTTTAAATCATGTATTCCTTTCTGATCTTCCCTGACTATGCCATCGACAGATGCCTGCAGAAAGGTTTATTCTTATTGCTTAAATACACTGCGTCACACATAGCTGCATATATCTAAATGGATTAAAACCAAACACATTTGTTTTGAAGAGTGGGCAACAGAACACTCAAACACAGCAATAAAAAATCATCTGAGACCTACGTAAAGGACTCCTCTGTCCTTAAGACACAGCACATCGGCCTCAATTCTAGATACTGTAGCTATTCATGAGAGAGGGAAAAGACCAAAAAGGCTTTGAAGACAGCATTGTTTTACTGACTTACTTACGTTCTGGTCTCAGAAGCAGTATGTTTAGTGCATAGTTCAGTGTGTGAGAGTTTGCTTTGGAGGCTTAGCCTGAAGGGGATGCACAAGTAGGGACCGAGAGCAGTTTCCTGCCTGGAGGCAGAACACAGGAGCTGCAGGAAAACAAAACAAAACAGAAGGTATGTAGTAGGGGTCTGTTGCCAGGAATGCCAGTCTGTCTTCAGATCTCATCAAATCCCTCACTTGTACATCATTGTATTTTATGCAGTGATAGTCATTACAACTACGCCCGGGTCAGTGCAGAACAGAAGAGACAGAAATGCAGATGGACAGCCTTGTTCACTTGTGGACTGCTAAGTCAGAGGACTGGGTTTAACATGTTATGGGGCATTAAATAGCATCAATTCATGTGTGCTCTTCTGAAGGTTTCAGTCCTCAGGGTTCCTGTGCCAACAGATTCTACAAAACCCACTCTCTCACGTTTCAAACTGGTCGTTTTGTACCTGTGCGTCAGAAGGTGCACTTCTACAGATTTTAAAATTGGAAAGAAATTGAATTTTCCCATTTTCCTTTGAAAGAACGTTCAGTTGCAAAATTATGTCTTTGTATTCTGTGTTAGAATGTAAAAATGTACAATCCAATGTTTTGTACTGCCTGGTGTAAGGTAAATTCAGACAGGAATTAGGAGAACAGAGTGGTCACTACCTGGAAAGCAGATCCGTTAACCAGCTGAAGAAGAACAAGAATAATCCTGCACAGCCTTGTCTTTTTACTGGTCTGAAAAGACAGCCCCCTGAAAGGCAGGCTTAAAAAACCAAAGACTCTTCATGCAGAAGGGTAAGGTAGAAGGGCTGCTGATAACAGCTGGAGATCTGGGTGGTGTGGGAGAGGTGCCTGCCTGCTCTGCATCATGGGGAACCACACGCCAATCTCTTCTTCAGATGTAATCAAGGCACCAGACGTCCCCTGACTCCACAGTCTCAGCGTTCGTGCCCTCATACTGTTAGCAAAGAACGCCTGATTGCATCTCATTTGAACAAACTGATGTTTCTGATTTCACTTCGTGGCCGTAGAAAGAAGCAGACAGCTTTTCTGTTTACTCAAAAAGGAGCGTGGAACTGGAGATATCTGCAAATATCAACGACAAGCTAAATAAAAGATATTTGCTGGGGATAAAGTCTTAGCTTCTCAGTGGCAAAACAGTCTCCTTCCAGTGCCAATGGTTTGGGAAACAAAACAAAACAAAACAAAACCTGGGAAGTTTTTCACATGGAAATACACTGACCATTTTTTGTTTTTCTTTTTTAACATGTTGGGACATTTTAAAATATTGTGGTTATTTCAATCTATTCCTCAACATTCAAACTAAAACAACAGAGTGATGGTTTGCCAATCTAATTAAAGACATTCATAAGTCGGTTTTTGTGTTATGTTATTTATTTAAGCTACATGCCCACGTCTTCACCTTCATGTATTTGGAGCCACAGTGAACAACAATCACATTAACTATAAATAGTGAAGCACACAGTCTTGCCATAAAATCACCACATAACAAACACAGTTTCAGTATTCACTGTATCGTTTTCTATGACTGTAGAAACTGAAGGACTCAGTGAAGAACTGAAAGGATCTATGAAGTATGTATCACCTTCAGATCTGCAGTGCTATTACCACCGTTGTCATATTTTCTAGTAAGGATACAATCTCCCATGAAAAGAGGAACACATCACTTACTTATCTGTAGACAAAATCCCTTTTCAGAAGAGAATACCTGCTAGACAGAGTCCACATCAGGGATGTCTAAAGCATCTTATGTTTGATAAAAGAGCTTTAGATATGTGCTTTTCTAAGAGCTTAAAACACATTAATTCATTAAAAGAATAATTAATTCATCGTTTAAAGAACTACAACTATTTCCACACTGGGATCTCAAGTGGTGAGATCAGCTCTGCGTGTGTTACTGAAATTCTGGTCTATTTGCATAGACTTCTGAGACAGAATTTTGCCCAGCATGTTTTACTTTTTTTGGTGGGTTTTAGAAGGGTTCAGGTTTCTGTTTCTACTAGGCAGGTATCTTGGAAAAATCTAATCTAATGTTTACTTCCCGTTGAAGCTGAAGAAGGAAATAATGTCAGTCTCTTACTACCATCATATGGCACATCATATAATCATATATTCAGCATTTGGGAACATGGACAACTACTCAGCTGATTATTTAAGCTACATAAATTCACACCAGAAAAATTGCTTCTACATGAATGTTTTTGTAAGCATTCTCAGGATCAGTTATAGAATGGAGGGTAAAGAAGCAGGAGGAGTAAATGCTGCTACATCACAGTGCTTCTTTCTCACCTCTTCCCAGTTAGTTTTGGCCAGCCCAGATCACGTTATGGTGGAACTGCTGTGACTCCTTATGCTTTCTTCCCTATATCACATACCTAATTCCGTTGCACTGTTAATCAGTTCAGCAAGACTGACTGAACTCTTCCATAATAAATTAGTTCTGGAGGGTAATAAATAGAACTCAAACAAGTACAAGCAGTGTTCACCATACGTATGCTCTGTCTTTAAAGGAAGTCAACACCAGCAGTGCTTACAGAAACACGTTCATCAACAGATTACTGCCCTTGTAGAGATGCATCTCTCTTTACAGGAAATGCTTGCTCAGGAATGACCTTTTCTAAATTACACAGTGACTCGGAAGCCTTCCTGATTTCACAGTCAGACATCTAGCCAGTAGCAGGAAGTTCACAGCTGCTTTAGTCAAAGCAACTCCATCAGTTAGCATTAGCTAACTACAAAGTTAACGTTAGTCACAAGCTGATGTTAAGTGCAGCTTTTCAGAGAGAACTCAGAGCAGCCAAAGCAAGTTGTAATGTGCTCTCTTCCGTTCAGCAGCTTGCGGTGTTTCCCATTTCTCTCTTTACGTTTCAGATCTCTTTAGTAAAATGGAAGGTATCACTGAATGTTGAATCTACGCAACTCCTCCAGTCTGTCTTCTTCTTCTTCCTTCTATGCTCCAGGTGATGAAAGACTCAAGCAAGAACCCAGATTCTCACTTGGTCTTGTATTCACCATGCTTGCATGGCTTCATTCCTTCATTCATCAGGCCTTGTTTTCTGACACAGACCATGTTTCCTTTTCCCTTTTACACCACAAAACCAATGACATCCACAAGGTTCATTGTACTATTCATTGGCAACACTGTACTGTCTCCTTCTTTCCTGTGGCAGCAGCTACAGGTTGGACTGACCAGCCACCAGGTTACAAAGGGATGAAAGCTTCTGGAAAAACCAAATCAGCAGTGAACATTGAGAGCTAGCTTCTGCCCTTGTAGCTGGTGACATTGCCAGTGTTAAGTATCCCCTCCCAAGATAGGTTTTTGCTCTTTTTGTACTTTTCTTGCCACAAGTGGCAACAGTGGAAACAAAATACAGTCAGAACTGAGACATCCACAAAGCCACAGGGGCATTCTGTTTTCTTAATTTCGGAATCAGAAGAATCAACTAACAGACTGAAAGCAGGCTGGATATTGGAGTCAGTGAGTGGCTAGTAGGCAGGACTTGAGACAGGGTCACTCTGAAGGACACCTGGTATCAAACTAAACGAAGCTCTGTTGGAATCTTGAAGAGTCACAGATGGGCTGGGGACTGTCTTCTGAGTGGCCCATGCCTTCTTACCTTCAAGCCAGTAAGTTATCATGTCTCCTTTCCCCTAAGGAAGAAAACGAGTCATGAGGCTGCACTACTACCCATCGTCTGTGTAATAATCTTTTAATTATACCTCAAATTCTGTCCCAGAAGGAGACTGATGTGTCTGTCAGCCATCTTATGTATAAGAAGACCGAGACACAAAATCTTGCCTTAAAAAAAATAGGGTGCTAGAGGCAGCAGCATGGATTAAAACAATTCTTTGAAGTTCCCTCCGAAGTGACATCCAGAAATATACTAATCCTGTTACAGAAATGTTGTTATTTATGATGTTCCTTCATGAATTCTTTTATTTCAAAGAGTTTTGTCAGAATTACTTGTCAAGTAGTACTTCTAAGTTCAGCTTAGCCTTTCACTCTCTGAATTACCAGACTTATCCTGACTTAATCCCTGAGGCATCTCTCTTAAGGGGCAGGAAATAATAGCCTAATCCATGGACTTTAACACATAGAGGACTTCATGGGTTAAAGTTCCAGAACTTCAGAGTACTTTCACACTCTTCTGTCTGAAAAGCTGAGTGTAAACGCTGCATACGCACCTTGACTTGTAAATTCCCACGACAAATTAACACATAGTCTCCAATCTGCTCCAGCAGCTGGTATGCACTTGAACTGCACTGTATTTTAAGAGCTGGAAAAAGAGACAATTGTCATATTATCATGATTTAACCATTCAGGGCAGAGCTATACTTTCTGTGTACCAGAGACTGTAAGACTCATTAATGAACATCCTCTTGCTTTTTTCATGTTTTCGTTGTCATTCCTCTGTTACTTAAATGCTCACACACACATGCTCTAATACCCTGGCCTCTTTGTGAGGGCATCTCAGGACAAATAAGTGGCTGTCAGCAAACACTACTCTTCACATCCTGCATTTAATGTTATTTTTCAAATCGTCATAGCTTCCTGGCTGAAATTACTGGCAAGCAACCCTTTTGCCTAGTAAAGAGAACCATGAATGCATAGTTCTACCTCATGGTTTATAAAGAGCCAGTGCCTTCTTTACATAAAGTGTTTTCAGCAAAGTATAGCCATAAGAGATACTTTCATCCTTGTCTGCCTCCAAGCCTGTAAACAAAAACAGGAGGAAGGGATAGTATTACCATAGTTATACTTTTCTTTTTCTTTTCAGTTTGTTGCTTTCTTTTTGTTTAAATGATTTTTGCTGAAAGACTCAAGATACTCAATGTAGACTAGTAATATGTATTTCAACATATCTAGGTACTTATATCTGAAACATTCGTTCTGTCAGATATTAAAATCTTTTAGTAGTTCATCCTGGTTTGTAACAAATCACTTAGCACTCAGATTCCAAATGTCAGAAATTATAATTTACATTGCTAGTGATGTTTATTAGCTCATATGTTTTACAATGATCACCTGGGGGTTAAAACATGGTAACACATTTTGAGATCCTATGATGTATGTGACCAGAGAAAAAGGGGGGTAAAAGAAACTCTTAAGAGATAAGAATCTCTGACTCTCTGTTTAATTTTTGTGTGATTGTGAGCCATAGGAGAGACAGATAGGCATACAGACTAAGAGATGAAATCTGAGGAATGATGGAAGCAGAATTTGAAATCATCACTTTTAAAACCATTCCAATGACACCTGCTCCTACAGGAAGCATGAAAGGATGAATAGAAGTTACTTTGAAAAATGTCAGGAGGGAAAAAAGTTACATGTGTTCCACCCAGGATAGAATTTGTTTTGGAAAAATCTTTATAATGGTGAGAAGGAATGGATCCTGCTTGATTTCTCAAATTCCTAGGCTAAACCAAAGCCATGCAGTAGGGCTACTCCTCTATGCTGTTTTCAGTGCATCGCTTTTTATCCTGAGACTTAAAAACATCTTGGATTCTCCCTATTTCAAGTCCTTCTAGGAAGCATGGCAATGTGAGCCATAAAACTGTTCGGCTTCATTGCGTGAATGAAAGAAACAAAAACAAGTTATCAAGGATGGTCTTGCATAACTCCTTCATTGTTTGTGGGTTTTTTTAGTTCTTGTAGTTCAGGCTAAAATATTTCAGAAGCTGAGATTCAGATGCTCACACTGGCTAAACATGAAAGCTTTTTAACTAAACATGGGGCTCTGATATCCCCTGGAAATAACTGAAATTGAAGTTATCTCCACAGTTTACAGAGATTTCTCTCTCATCTCTTTGCTGAGATATATAACCTTCTGTACTTGCTGAAGACAGACACAGCTCCCACAGTGTCTATCTCCTGTATTCTCCATTAGAAGAAAATTACCAGTAAAAAACGAAAAGAAAAAGAATTCATAAAATATTTTTCCTATTAATTCAAGTGGGTTCCAGGAAAGAATCAAAACAGTGAGCATACCCACTTACCTTTTTATGATCTTCTCTAAAGTCTGTTTCTTGCATACTGTTTTCTATTGTAGAGAACTTCAAAGCCATGAAAATGCCCCTTTGAGATTTGGGGAATTGAGGGGATGTTGTTACAGAGGTTTTAGAGAATAGCATTGGCAAATTTACCCGTAGGCAATGGATCCAGAAATCATCACCTTTCTTAAGGAAACTCCAGTAATTTGAACAGGATAAGACTCAAAGTTACACAGCATAACATTTGTTCAGTACTCATTAAGGGATGTTCAAAACTGCATCTGCAGTTTGCTCCTTGTTACCTTCGCTGGTAGACTCCATCCTGGAAGCTGTGTTCACAGTGTCTCCAAATAAACAGTATCGTGGCATTTTGGTCCCAACAACCCCAGCTACAACTGCCCCTGTTAAAGAAATGGAGAAAAAAAAAAGATACTTCGTGTTTTTAAGTCATAGATTTAGACATACAACCTCCTAGCTGTTTCTTACATTACCTTATTTCTTGTTTATTCACAAATAAGGACTAAGTGTCAGTACTGTCTTATATGGGTTATACATCAGGCTTACAGATGGCTTCCAGAGATCATGGAAGAAAATGCAGAAAGGCCTTGAAAGAGAATGGTGAAAGAAGTGAGGATGAGATAAAGGTATAGAGCATGAACTGAAGCGCCTGCAGAAACTATATTTCAGCACCACAAAACAAGATTTTGAGGGTTAAGGAGATAGGAATCCTCCCCATTGGAGCTGCACACACAGCACCCTCGAGTCATGTGGAAAACTGGGAGTAGAAAATAACCTGATCCTGCTGAAGGCAGAAAATGTCTGTGTCCTTCAAATATTAGTTTTGATTTCCTCATGTCAGCCCCAGGTGATTTATGTAAAATCTGATCTCTTGCTGAGACAATATAAGCTGCTCAACTTGCAGATGCTGGACTGCATAGCACATACCCAACTCTGTCTGTCAATCAGAAAGGAGCTGCAATCACATATCAGCTTAGATCAGGGAGATGAGAGGCTGAGAAGGACAAGTACAACAATGAAAGTTCTGAAGCCATCCTTATATACCCAGTGTACCCAGTGATTTATGCTGCTGAGATGACCTCTGTGAGGTGCTCCGTTCCATGCTGGGAAATTTACTTCATTTTTACTGGAGAGGAAACACAACTACAGAAACGTCTGATAAACCAGCAAGGGGTTCTTTTGTAGCCCTCCCAACATACCTGAATGTATTCCCGCTCTTATCTTCAGGAGGGTGTTGGGCTTGTGTGGGATCTTAAAAGTCTTGCAGACATTCACAAGGTCTAAAGCCATGCTTGCGATCTCACCGGCATGAAGGATCCCATTCTCTTTGGGTACTCCCGACACCACCATATCTTAACACAGCAATGCAACTACGTTAAGCTGTGACATTATGAACACAATTATCATGCCAACATTATGCAAAAGAAGCCCTACTCCTTTGTATACTGAGGCACAGCTGCATCTACTAAGCCTCTGAAAATATTTTGGATTTAATTCTCATTTTCCTACGCTTCCTCCCTCCGCCCTCCGTCTCTTGAGGATCTTTGAAATGGGACTGGTAGTGGGATTTCCACTAGGGATTTCCACTCCTATGCCAACTGTCAGTGACTCTCACTGTGTAGGAGACAGGTCTTTTCAGGATCTCTCAGGGACCTTTCTGTAACAATTCCATGCTCTATAAAGAAGACACCATACCACAGAAAAAAAGAGTGGTTTTTTTTCATAGAATCAGAGAATCATAGGGTTTGGAAGGGACCTCAAGAGATCATCGAGTCCAACCCCCTGCCAAAGCAGGTTCCCTACACCAGGTAAATTTTGTTATATTTTTTGTTCTATAATGTTGTTGTATAATTTTGTTGTTTTTTTTTTTTTTTTTTTGACTTCTCCACTACCTAAACAATTCCTTTTTGTCTCATCCCAAGTTTCTGCTAGATTTTGCTGGGTTTCGAATCAAACTCAGCTTTTATAGTGGTTAGTTGCCAGCAAATATAATCTTTTCTTCTAAAGGTCCAAAAGAAAAGGCAGACAAGCCCATACAGAGTGTAAGGGGAGAGAAGGCTGTCAAAGTCTTTGGGGAAAACAAACAAACAAACAAAACAACAAAGGTTGTATAGCTTAGGAAATGGCATTTATGTTCCCATGCAGAATGTAAAATTTTCAGTTGTTCCTGTGAAACAAAAGTTGCCAACTGAGATTAGTCAGTTTCCAATATTTAAATTAAGACCTTGCAAGTCATAGCAACCAAATAAAGAACAGGGGTTGTTTGCTGTACCCAAATGCCCCATCTACAACATTCACCAGCTGAAGAAGTGGTGAAATACATTCATGGAGATGTTCCAGAAGTTTGCTTTGGCTGTGCTAGTACATCTTGCTTATTTGTTTCATGTGTCTTCTCAGTGGTAACAAGATTTTCAAACCTCCTTCACCTGCTCTTCCTTGTCATCAGTCTCTATCTTAATGTCCCAACATTTTCTGGAGCTCAAGGAACTTACAGGCATCTCCTATTGTCTCCACCTTATAGACATCATAGTTATCTATGATTTCATCAAAAGTGGTATAAAGCTTGTTCAAGAGATCTACCACTTGGTACGGTGTGCTGCTGCTGGATAGCTGAGTGAAGCCAACGATGTCACTGTTAAAACACAACAAAAAGAGCATATCTACTGTCATAACCATAG